>JANQAT010000002.1:2545172-3181465 GCA_029490675.1 Cercospora nicotianae
CTCCATGCAGTGCAATCCTGAACGCCACGCTCAACCCTATACGAAGTGCGGCAAAGCGTCTGAGAATGTTCAACCTATGAGTCTCTTCCTCCCTTTTCACCGCCGTCCTCTCCCTCAATGTACTTGCTGTAGTCTTCGAGACGCTTAGCCTCCTCAGCATCCTTGTCTTTGTCCTGCTTGCGTGACTTCTGGAACTTCTCGTCACCCGTTGCGATGGAGGCCACCAGTCTGCGTCCGTCAAAGATCCTGCCGTTGTTCTTTGCCACGCAGGCACGAGCAGCATCGACGCTTGCGAAACGAATCGTGACAACGCCATCATCCTCGAGATCGAAGATGGTGATGTTCTTGACGACACCGTAATTGACCGCATCTTCTTGCATGTCCTCCATGAGTTCGGACAGCAGTTCGGGATCTTCCTCCAACTCCTTGCGCAGAAAAACGCCCTTCAAGACAGCGATCTTGTCGCTGCGGCGTGCAGGCTGCTGAACAGTGCCGAGGTCGTCGTCAGACCAGTCGTTCAAGCGACTGTTCATCTCTTCGGCTTTCTTCTTCGTCTGCGCCTTCGATGGCTTGGACTTCTTGCTCGAGCTCTTGCTCGGGGCAGCAGTGTCGTCATTAGTCTTCTTGTAGCTGTGATCAGCCACTTGGACAGTGATGGCTCCTGTTGGGAGACCAAAGTCGCGGGGAAACTCGAAGCCGTCCTGCATGTCGATGGCGATGCGAACGCTCTCGGGCTTGAGGAATATGACTAGCGCCTCGCCGGTCAGGTCGCCGTGCTCGTCGCGATACAGCTTGATGCGTTGTTTGTTGCCGTCGACGCTCTCCTGGATGATACCAAACTTGCAGAAACAGTCCCTAACTTCACCTTCGTCAGTATCCAGTGGCAGGCCCGACACGAAGATGGCCGTCGATGGCTTCGACGGAGCAGCGGCCGGCGCGGCGGTGGCGGTGGCATCGGCATTGTCGTTCACAGCGGCAGAGGAGGCGGCGTTGGCATTGGATCCGGCAGAGGCGCTGGCATTGGCAATGGCATTGGTGGTGGCGTCGCCGACAGCAGGACCGGCCTTGGCCTTCTTGTTTGACTCTGACTGTCGTGAGGTCAGTGAACACAGCATTCGAGTAACATCGCGCAAAAGCTTGCCTGGTCCTGGGCAGCCTTCCTCTTCTGGACTGGGTCGACACCTGGAGCGTTCTCATCGACACCAGGCACCATGTAGATCTCGGCTTGGCGCCTCATTTCATCTTCGTCAATCTAGTCGGCGGCACAAGGTTAGCGGTCTGTCGTGCGGACACGCACATGGACACGCAGCGGAGATCGATACCGTCTCGGACCACTTGTTGACACGAGCGAGCCATTCCCATTCGACCTCATTCTCGTCCTCGAGAATGTAGGAGCCCTTTTCTTTGGACCAAGAAATGCGCGGGTCGCCGGCGAAGGAGTCTGGGTTGTCGGGAAAAGGTGCACGTGGTGCCATGGCGTTCTTGTTGCGGATGGAGTCACCGTGTCGTGGTGGGTGGAAGATGTGGTTGGTGGTGTCGGTGTCGGTGTCGGAGTCGGTGGGTTGGCGGAAGAGCCAAGTCAAGTCAAGGCGCGACTCGCCAGCGGAGCTTTGTGCTCACAACAACGCGACATGGCGGGGGCCGGCAACGGGCGCGCATCAACAACACGCGCGGTGGGCAAGTGCAGGTGCAGATGAAGTGAAGACAGCGGCCCAGTCTCCGCAAAATGGCATTGCAGGGTGCACGCAAGGGAAGGTCTTCTGCCGGCCACGTGCGGTCCTTTCTCAGAGACTCAGCCCTACGCGTGCTCCGTGCCACTGCAGACGCGCACCGCGCCACGCCGGCAGGATCGACTGGTGGTGTCGCTACCTACGTCACTGCAGAGCTACCACTACCACCATCTTCTGCGTCTCGCTTCTGCGATCAAGCTCAGCCGGTACTACGCACAATCCGCCCTCGAAGGACCATGACGCCCACCGATACTAGTGAAACAGCCGTGAGTGACCCACGGGATTGAACGCCACGCACTTGTTGCACCCGAGCGAATTCGTGCCATGAGCACGACGCTGCCCCCAAGTCATCCCAGTCTGGGTGCAGAGCAAGCCACCCGACCACCGAGAGCAAAGAAGCCAAAATGGCGTGCTCCACATGGCATACGCGACAGTCCATGGTACGGAAAACAACAATCGCAAGTCGAATTCGCCTGCCTTTCTGTCTGCTGAGACGCCAAATGCAGGATACCGGGCAAGACGTTACCCGCTTACACTGGGCCATATCCAGTTGGCACTATGGAGATTGAGGTACCCGCGGCTAATCCTCAGGCCTTCTCACACATCACTCGCCATAAACGGCATATCCTGCAGTTGGAAACCGTCTTGATGACGATCTATTACCCTGCTGCCATTGATCAAGAGGAGAAGCTGCCCCAGACGAGCAGCAAGTTCTCCAGAGAGCTGTGGTGAGTGTTTTCCACAGGAAATGGATTCTGTTGCTGATCACCTTTCAGGTTAGGCCGGCCCAGGCTAGGTATTGCTCAAGGGTGAGTCTCTTCTGCGCACCGTGCCCCATTGCGACGTAGTTCCTGGATTGTGCCCAGATCTGACCAGCACTTCTAGATACTCAAAATTCGCAGGCTTAGGCAATTTGGGCATTGGTCTGATGGCGACTGCAATGTTCACCAAACTGCCAGCGTTCCGGAACGCGCCTCTGGCCACGTACTGGGCTCCCGCCGTAGACACTCAGAATGAGGACATCAAAGCCACGTCCAATGCTAGCTCCAAGCCGAATGAAGAAGCTTCTGAAGAGCCGGTGTTTCCGGTCATAATTTTCAGCCGTAAGTATCCTGTGGGAACAAAGTTCTCTTTCCTTGTATCCACGACCACGGGCTGCAATCGTGTCCCAGGGACGCTCGACTACGCGGCAGCGTAAACGACCATCTGTTGGAAACGAGACTGACGCTTGGTGCTAGACGGCCTAGGCGGCACGAGGACAATGTACTCATCCATCTGTGGAGAGCTCAGTAGCTACGGACACATCGTGGTCGCCATTGAGCATCGCGATGGATCAGGACCCCGAACTTATGTCAACTATCCAAAAAAAGGTGAGGGCAGCATGGCCGATCTGGAGGCTAGAGGGGACCTAGATCACCTTTCCTATGAAAGGGAGCGCGGCTACACTGTGATCGACTATGTCTTTCCCAAGGACAATCCTCTCGACACCTCACCACGAAATGAGAGTGGTGTTGACACAGAGTTGCGTGACGCTCAGAAGGATCTGCGCTTGGCTGAGGTGGAAGAAGCCATCGCGGTTCTTAGAGAAATGGTCTCTGGCAACGGCAACGTGATCGCTCAGCGTAATTTGAGGGTCAAAGGCAACAAGGGAGGCTCTTCTCATGGTTTGCAAACGATCGACTGGGCGAGATGGAAAGGTCGTGCGAGACTGGATCACGTCACGGTAGCAGGCCATTCGTTCGGCGGTGCCACTGTCGTCGATATTTTGAGAAGGAGAGACCGCTTCACTTATGTCTCTCAGGGCATCATCTACGACATCTGGGGAGCCGGAACTCGTCTCGTTGACGCAGATGAAAGACCTGACGATCGAGTCAGCGCACCATTGCTTGCCATCAATTCAGAAGCTTTTACATACTGGCCCCAGAATTTCGAGCTGGTCGAATCCATTGTAAAGGAGGCGGAAAGTGAGCCGTGGTCGTGCCCGGCGTGGTTGATGACGATTAGAGGGACCGTACACATCTCGCAGTCCGATTTCAGCCTCCTATACCGCAACGTGTGCTCGCTGTTCTTGAAGATGACTGCAGATCCACAACGAGCTCTTGATCTCAATATCAACGCTAGCCTGGAATTTCTCAACCAGGTCCTGCCCAAGGATATGGCGATGGTGAACAGAGCCTTCAACAATGAGAAGTTACTGGAACAGCCTCTCAACCCACTGGAGCGTATCGCTACGAATCTCCTACACAAGCCGAAGGATGAGAAATGGCTGGCCGCTCGCCTTCGAATCCCACACGAATGGCTCTATCGACTCAGTCCGAAGCTCTTCCGGCATTTACGGCGTGCCGAAGACAAGCGGCAGGGTAAAGAGCCGGAGCCTGGAGACGAGGTCTGGCTACACCATAAACCCGCCAAGGAAAGTGTCGAGAAGTATCTGGAGCGCACTACCGGCAAGTCAAAGGCAGATGTGAAGGAGCACGAGACTGCCGAGGGCACCGAAGATACAGAGCCTGTGAAGTTGCGAGGGTAGGCGCCTAAATGAGGACAGCAAAACGGAGACCAGTAAACACGTTTATTTTGTGGTCTCTCTCGCGAAGTTGATCACGCAGATGCCGCTCTTGCCGAGACAGAGCGCCTTAGAGCGCAGCACATGGTGGAGATGGAAGGATAGAAAGTGCACTCGAATAGCCTCGTCAGCGGATCATGGTGTCTCAATCCTGGTTTCTTTTTTGCTTTCCGGCAGTAGGGCGCCTTTGAAGAATCCGAGCGATTGGAGAAATGCAGCTCTGGAACCTCAACAATGACTTCGGAGCCTCGAATACGGCGTAGGTACCCTCAGTGCCTCGAAAGCATTCTCAGTTCCAGGCGACACGATTACGTCGATTTGATTCTGGCAATGAGTGTCTGCGAGCTTCGTCCTAACTTGACGGGTGGTGATGTCTCGGATAAAACGCCTCGGCCTGTCGCGGTGATCGTGTTTTCAACGCAGTATCACGCCAGCTATGCTGCAGCGTGCTCGCAACTGTCACGTCACTCACATCGGTGTCTGTAGTGCTGAAGATGCTGGAATGCAACGAATCACTGCCAGCACGTCGAAGAGTGTTTGACAGGTGCAGCTGGCTGTGGGATGCACGGGATGACCCTCCAGTCTCCAGTGAAGACTGTTGGACGTCGGACGTTGCACCCAGGGTCTTCACATCACGTCTTCGGAGAGGCTCGCAATGAGCGAATCCATGGCGCGAGTGGTTCCTCGGAGGAGTGGGATGCACTCGCCTTCGTTCCTTCCCCGTCGGCCTGCAGAACGTCGGCAGGGGCAGACGGCGTGTGATTGGCCAAGGCGCCTGCGATAAGACTAGTGGCTGGGCGCTTTCGGCGAGCTCTGCGTGAAATCCGACTGCATCTGCTCGCGTCTGCAGGTGTCAAGCCTGGCACTCCCAACTCTCTGGACGCGTCGCGGATCGGCGCAGGCTCCCAATGCGCGAGCGCAGCTTCAGATTGAGCGGCCACGGCGGTGCGGATGACAGTATTGGGCAATGGCCACGATGACCCTCGAACGAGCGGCCGTGGGGCGAGCTGGCGACAGACGCCTCTCGCCGGCAGCAAGTAGACGACGTTCGCCTGGCCGTTCGAGACAGCGCCACGCAGAGTGCATCTTCATCCTTCGCGCTGCTCCACCGTCTGAGGTCGAGATAAACACCCTCTCTCGCTACGTCCTCGCGCGCCGCCTTCTGCCAACGCCTCTCCCAGCATTTGCGTGCTGCAGCGCTCCCTTCGCAGCTGCTGCCCTTCGATCCCCGTAACGGCGGCGCAACGAAGCCGCTTCCGCCTGGCGAATCCTCATCTGCTTACACGCATGTGGTGCACTGCAGCGCGGCCCTGAGTTTCGAACAAAATTAATCTGCCACGGGCATCACACCTCACTTCACTTTCAGCATATCGCCGACACTGCACATGCCGCCGAGCGAGCACGAAACAACATGACTTTGATCAAGTACGACGACAATGCCGCCACAGGCGGCGACTCGCTGACGCAGGATCGTTCGTCTCCACGCACCGCACTTCAACCCAGGCGGCAGGTGCTAACCACCTCGCAGTCAATGTGGCCTACGAGAGTGGAGACATGGCGTGGGTCATCGTCGCCACGGCGTTGGTCTTGCTCATGATACCTGGTGTTGGGTAAGCCGCTTCACTACACCCTGCGCCACTTCGTTCAGTGCTGACAATCACACAGCTTCTTCTACTCGGGTCTTGCTCGCCGCAAGTCAGCCCTCTCGCTGATATGGCTGAGCGTCATGGCCGTGTCGGTAGTCAGCTTTCAATGGTTCCTCTGGGGCTACTCACTCGCATTCAGCCATACAGCGTCATCATACATTGGCGACCTCTCCAATGTGGGCCTACGCAACGTGCTGGCTCGTCCGTCTGTGGGCTCCGAAAGGATCCCTGACCTTCTATACTGCGTATATCAAGGCATGTTCGCATGCATCACAGTCGCCTTGGCATCTGGAGCCGTTAGCGAGCGAGGCAGAATGCTGCCGTGCGTTGTGTTCATGTTCATATGGACGACTGTCGTCTACGATCCACTCGCGTGCTGGACTTGGAACCCGGCAGGCTGGTCATATCGACTCGGAGGTCTGGACTTTGCTGGTGGCACACCGGTCCATATTGCCAGCGGATCAGCTGCGCTCGCCTATTCGTAAGTCTTGGTCTCCGTTTACCGTCACACATATCAGATCTGCTTTCCCACATGCAGCTCCTCTGCACGAAACCAGCGGGCGGAAGCAAGTGAGCACTCTCTGACTGTGCCACAGTTACATCCTGGGCAAACGAGCAGGACATGGCACTCATGCTCTCAATTATCGTCCACACAACATCACTTTCATCGTCATTGGCACGGTATTCCTATGGG
Organism: Cercospora nicotianae; assembly: GCA_029490675.1. Classification (NCBI taxonomy): domain Eukaryota; kingdom Fungi; phylum Ascomycota; class Dothideomycetes; order Mycosphaerellales; family Mycosphaerellaceae; genus Cercospora; species Cercospora nicotianae. The sequence goes on from JANQAT010000002.1 coordinate 2,551,806, forward strand.
TGGGCTGGTTTGGATTCAATGCTGGCAGCGCACTCAGTGCAAATCTTCGAGCTGTCATGGCCGCACTCGTGACCAACCTCTCAGCGTGCGTCGGGGGAGTAACCTGGTGCCTTGTTGACTACCGTCTCGAGAAGAAGTGGAGCGTGGTCGGGTTTTGCTCTGGCGTTGTCAGTGGCCTTGTTTGTATTACTCCTGGCAGTGGATACGTCGCTCCCTGGGCTGCTGTCGTCTATGGTCTCTGTGCTGGAATTGGATGCAACTTCGCAACACAGCTGAAGTATTACCTGGGTGCGGACGACGCTTTGGACATCTTCGCTGTACACGGTGTGGGCGGTATCCTGGGCAACCTGCTGACTGGTATCTTCGCGGCCGACTACATCGCTCATTTGGATGGCTACACCAATATTCAAGGAGGCTGGCTGAACCGCCACTGGATTCAACTAGCTATTCAATTGGCGGACACCGTGACTGGCATGGCGTATTCATTCACCATGACAGTGCTGATATTGATCTTGATATCCTTCATATCGCGCTGGGTCCCGGCTTTAAAACTTCGAGCGACTCCAGCAGAGGAAGATACTGGCATGGACGATGCAGAACTGGGCGAATTCGCATACGACTACGTCGAGGTCGTTCGGGAGATCAAGCCTGGAATGCAAGATCATTCGGACCTCCACACCATCGAAGGAGATGGCAGGAGTATGAGGACGTTAAGTCATGCATCCGAGTCTGAATATCCACTGCATTCGCAACAACAGCAGGAGACCAAAGACGGGTATCCTTTGCGTGACTTCAGCCGGGAATCCAGACCCGTTGAAGTGGGCAATGCCAGCTGACTACATGATCGGCCGAAAGTGTACAGTGTTAGTGGCGGCAAGCTTGTGCTACAGGAACAAGATCGCAAGGCAATGAATGTCACGAAGGTTCAGGCGTAATGCAGACTGTCAAGGATGGCAGGTGGAAAGGTGATGGAATTTAAAATTGACGACGGGTAAGGATCACGCATGGCAGGTGATATTTGTGGCCTGCAGAGAGGCCCTTAGGACCTCCATTCGTATGTTCGTGCGCTGAAGCACAATTCGATTATTGCTACTCAACCTCACTTTGATTTCGTAGTCAGAAAACTGCGGGGCATTTACGAGCGTAGCGACCCAGAAGCGTCTCTTTCTCTGGAGAAACAGCACAACATCTGTTCACCAATCTGTCTTCGCCTACACGCAACGTCCACCATCCACAGGAATATCAATGCCAGTCAAGAAGTCCGCCTCGTCGCTAGCGAGGAATGCACATGTGTTCGCGACATCTCTCGGTGTTGAACCTCGCCCCAACGGAATCGTTGCCATGAATGTGGCTTGGTTCTCGGGTTTACCCAAGAACGAATCAGTCCTTGTATGATTGTCAGCGGTAAATTGCGCGCTTGCGGACATATTAACAACTTACAGTCCTGTGCCCAGACCAACAACCGGGCAAGCCGTGTTGAAACGAATGTTGTCCTTGGCATATTCGACAGCCATACTCTTGGAAGCATTGATCACAGCAGCCTTTGTCGCATTGTACCATGTGAGACCTCCTCGAGGTCTGATACCTGCAGTGGAAGCTATCGTCACAAAGGAACCTCCAGTACCCTGCTTCTGAATATATGGAACGAGCACGTTCGTTGAAAGGTAAATGGCTCGCACGTTGACTCCGAATACCTTGTCGTATTCTTCCTCAGTCACCTCGCCCGTTGGCTACGATTCCACGTCAGTTCTATTCCCAAACAATCATTCAATTCGTCGAGCAACTGACCTTGTTTCGATAAGTCCATCCAGCATTATTAATCACAGCATCAATTTTGCCAAACTTCTTATCACAGAAATCCCTTATGGCCTCCCAATCGGCTTTCTTGGTAACGTCCGTCCGGAAGAACTCACACTTGAGTTCATCTGCTGATTTTTGCCCAATATCTTCAACGAAGTCTGCAATAACGACTTTGGCTCCTTCTTCTACGAACTTTTGTGCAATGCCCTTTCCGAAGCCTCCTCCACCACCGGTTACGATTGCGACTTTTCCTTCGAGACGGCCTGGCATATTGGTTTGCTTTCTCTGCTTTCGATTGAGGTAAGTTATGGGAGGTCTTTCTGTCTGCACGACTGTTAAACTCTGAATCGTATTCAATAGAGGTGAGGTGAGCTACGGCAATCTTTATAGATTTGGTTCATTGCCGGGCAACTTCTCCTCTCTTGTTGACGACCCCGCAATGCGTTCATCGTTCATGCGCGGGGACCTTGCACCTTGTGGGCTTGCGAAGCCGGCGCGTGCTGCTGCTACCGGTGATAGTGGGACCGGCAGCTTATTCCCAGCTCCCAAAGAACGGACTTGGCTTAACTACAGCATAGGTCAATGTCGCAATTCATTTATCGTAATTACAAGTGCAATGCAAAGCAAGGTATGGGATCACTGGAATACGAGGACTGCTTACGGTGCCTCGATGGGATTTTGGAATACCTGAAGTAGACAATTCGATACGCAGTACTGCTCACAATTCAAGAGAGCGAGGGCCAAATCTATGCACAGCCTGCCATATTACACGGATGGTATTTTTCGGAGCCGGTCGGATCCGTAAATGTCGCTGCACCCTCCGGGTTTATCAGAGTCGGGTCTGGAAACACGCAAGATGCTGCAACGCAAGCATTCAATGTGGCTTCCAATTATTGGTTCGAATCTGGCACCAAAGCACTGTGGTCTACTTGTTCATACCGTCGAGCAGCCCACGAAGGAAGAATGCTGCTGCTTTGGCACCCGGATCCGGTGGTGTATCCTGCTGAGCTTCTGCTTGGTCGCCGACATACGTAGCTGATTGAGGTCAGTCTGATATACTCTGGTGGTCTGGCAGGAAATCTGCGTTTGCAATAGGAACACTCACCTCTCCCGAATTTGGCTTTCATGCCCGATGTGCTCTCTGCGCCAGCCTCCGCTTCTTCTACAGCCTTTTGAAAATTGGCATCCTTCTCCAAAGATTGGCAGAAGGGTATCAAGGTATCCATCACTGTTCTACCACCCTGCCGAGCACTCGTATACGACTGCAAGTTCTCCAACGCTGCGCCTGCTGCTCGTCCTGCAGTTTGTGCGTCCAATGTGAAGCCACTCTCATCCTTGGCATAGGCCTGTCGTAAGCTGGTGGTGAAAGAAGCAAGAATGATACTGATAATAGCACCCAGTGTGCCTCCAATCTCTTCGACAGCTTCGCCGACCTGGTCCAGAATATGGAAGAAAGAGCCTTGCTTTGCCAGTCCTTCGTCGAGTTTACGGAGGACTCCTTGGCACATGCCCACAACTGCTTCACCGCAATCGCCGTCACCCATTTGAATATCCCATTTCGTGATGTCCGGCTCTGCTTTGATCGCCACGTTACATGCGTTTCGCAAGGAGTTTTCAAGCAGAGCGGGATCGATCTTTGGACCCTTTTGCTGGTGGTCTTCTGCAGCAGCAGCTTCTGCAACTTTGGCTGTCTCTTTTGTTTCCTTAATATATCTATAACCATTTCGCGGCCAAGCTGGAGCGTGTGTGTCGGAGTCGAGGAGATGTAGCAATGTGTGTACGGAGGTGTTGGCATCTCGCTCGATGCCAGTTACGTTGAGCAGACTGATCGACCAGCCAGGTGCATTGAGAGATGTTTCAAACGGTTGCGCATAAATTCGTTGAGGTACGATTTTCCAGTCTCGTTCCAGCACTTTGCGTGTTACACTGGTCAAGGCTTCGAGCTCGAAATTCGAAATTCCTGGCACGGATTAGCACCTTGGTCAGAAAACAGTTACCAAAAGACATCTCTTTCTCCGTAAAAACAGCGGAATCTCTGCCCCCGAGTGTGCCCTTGAGCGGAATCATGCTGCGAAGAGATATCTGAGAAAACCCGGCATCGAAGGCCTCATGGAACCTACCTCCGAAATTGTTGATCAACAGCAGTACAACATCGTCTGGCTTGAACTCGACAAAAGCCCGATCTTCATCGCTCGGATCCAGACAGTATTTCAGCATGTCCTTGACCAGATCTTCCACTTTTGGCATTGGCGATATCTCGTGTAGACCCGGCTCGTTGTGAATACCCATACCCAGTACAACCACGTCGTCCGGGATCGATCGATGATGCTCTCGTCCTGGAATATGGCAGTGATCGAGTGAAGACCCAACTGTGACAGCGTTGGCGTTCACGGCGTAGCCGATCTTCATACCTGAGGTCATTCCATCAGCTCATATCGCTTTTAAATTAGCATAGATTGCACCACTCACATTGATCAAAGCTATAACCAAATTCAGCAGCACTTCCACAGAGTTTCAGCACGAACATGTTGGCTGCAAGACCCCTTCGGCCCAGGTTTTCCGTCTGCTTCCTCCCCAGGGCAACATCGTCCGTCATGCGTAGGACGCCTATCTTGTAGCCCATGCCCGCTGCCTTTTCTCTCGCCAGACCAAAGTGTAGATTGTCGCCCGTATAGTTCGTTATGCATAGTATTATCCCAGCGTCCGAGGGTACATGTTTGATAGCTGCCATAACTTGCTTCGTGGATGGACTGGCAAACACCTCGCCATTGACAGCTGCTGCTAGCATGCCATCTCCCACATAACCTGACCACGACGGTTCGTGTCCCGAACCCCCGCCCGAAATAATGCTGACCTTGCTGGGTGAATGTGTCTTGGAGTATACGACTTTGTTCGGCGCATCGAGAGCTAGGTGGTTATTTCTGGCCACGAGAGAGTCCAAGCCCTGGACAACGACGCCTTCGGTTTGCGGAAAGAAGTGTTTCGTGCTCATGATTAGTGGCAGGCCGTTCGAATCACTACCTGATCTGGGTGAAGCTGATCTGAGAATGCGTAAAGGCTTCTTTTGTCTCTCAGATTCTCAGAGGCTCTGAGCTGACTGGGTGGGCCCTGGGCGAGATTTTGTTCTAGAAGACAGTCCGAGACACCGCTGCTGTCCGCCGACACCTTTGGGTCACGTTGGAAGTATGCTGCTGCAATGTACTGTATTCAGGCTTGAGTAAGTCGCAATTTTGCTCATACCTACCACCAAGCTCAAAGCACAAAGACTTGTGCAGGCCCCGCCTTTAGCCATAGCCTACTGCCCGGGTAATGAGCTGAACGGAGCTGCGTCAGAGGCCGATGCTTCTGTCGAGCTGGGAGACCGATGAAGAGGAGTCGCTGGGAGGGGAAAGCAGCTGTACAAAAAGGTGGGACGGCTGCGCCAAAAAGGGAAATCCGGGTCTTCTCCTCCTTTCTTTCCAAGTCGTGTGCTTCAACTTGCCTCTTCGACGCGTTCACGCCGTTTTCGAGTTCAGTGGCCATTTCTGCTTATCTCGACCTCTCTTCCATCTTGGCCTGTGGTATCCATGACAGGTTGCCAGCATCATAATGCTTCGTCTCTACGGCTCGCAACCGTAACGAACGATATGACTGCAGCCGCAAGGCCGATGGAGATCCCGTGTGCCGGCTGACTGCTTCGTCTCGAGGTTTGAGCGCCTTGTGGGCTCACGATTGGAGACGTGGTGACCGATACGGGTCCCAGTTTCGCTGAGAGAGCTCGCGATGTGCCACATGAAGCATCCACGATGCGACGAGCTGACTGCTCTCGTGCGGTGTTGCGATCTCAGATCTCGCATTAAGTTCCTAAGTCTACGAACTCGAAGAGTTTCTTTTACTAGCAATCGTGAAGCTGACATCGACACAACCAACGATTGGATCCCATACCTTGCCCTGCAAGTCTGCAACAGAAGTCATCACTGGACAAGCTTCCTTCTTCCACGATGGGGTCCGCCAAACAGCTGTCGAGCAACAAGACGGTGCAAATTTTAGCAAAGGCTGAGAAAGAAGGCTATGGAGTCCTCGCAGCCATAGCGTAAGGCAATGATCGAGCACGGCGACCGCAGCGCTGACTTTTGTCTTGTAGATACAATATCGAACAAGTCCTCGGCCTTATCAAGGCTGCCGAGAATGTTCGGTCGCCATTGATACTGCAATTCTTTCCTTGGGCAATCACCTTCAGCAACGGACTTCTAATCAAGACCGCGGCCATCGCAGCGAATGATGCGACTGTTCCCGTTTCAATACACCTAGACCATTGCCAGGATCAGGATATGGTTCGATATGCTGCTGACGAGCTTCCATTCGACTCGATCATGGTCGATATGTCGCACTACGAGAAAGAAGAAAATCTGGCAAAGACCAAGGAGCTGGTATCCTATTGCCATGAACGAGGCATCTCCACCGAAGCAGAGCCAGGCCGTATCGAAGGCGGCGAAGATGGCATTGCCGACACAGCCGACTTGAGTGGCGTACTCACGACTCCAGACGAAGTTGCTGAGTTCATTGCCACTGGTGTCGATTTCCTGGCTCCAGCAGTCGGAAATGTTCACGGAGAGTATGGAAAGCGTGGGCCAGTGCTTGAGTACGACCGATTACAGTCCATCTCTGAGCACTGCAAACGAGAGGATATTCGAGTGGTGTTGCACGGCACGAACGATTTCCCGGAGGACATCATGAACGCTTGCATCAAGAGAGGTGTTTCTAAGATCAACGTTAACAAATTGGTGTTGGAAGACTACACAGAATACGTGCAAAAAGAGGCAGCGACCACGCCGATCACGAAATTGATGGAAGAGAGCGTGCAGAAGGTCGTTAAGTTGACTGAGGTGTGGATGCACAGGATAGGAAGTGCAGGCAAGGCTTAGTTCTAGCTGTACTTCCAAAGAACATCTGACATGTGCCGTTGCTCACTGCTCCCCAAGACCCGGCATGCACGTGGGGACGTAGCATCTGACGTGCATCTCAATATGAACTTGTGGTCTGATGATTGTGGACTGTCGCTTGTTGTTATTCTCGTGCTCAAGGTTCGAAGGTGGAGTATCGGCTCGTAGCCGAAAGTCAATGCAGTCAAGCTCCATGCATCTCCGCATTTCTTGGCATCTGGTCTTCTTCTTCCACCAACCTCGCCACGAGTCTCATGTGCGACAACCGCGTCGCGGCCATGACATGATTTTGTGCCCGTAGCGCCTTCACCACCATGCAGTCGCAACACGCGACAGCCACGCCGGCGGGCACTGGACCGGCTCGGAAACCGCGCAAAAGCCGTGGCCGCGGCCTCAGGACCACCACGGGCTGGTGAGTTGTACTGTTTCCTCCAGTATGCACGGTGCTGGGGTGTATCGATCCGACCACAGCCCGTTGTCTGGATTGTTTCTAGAATGTGACAGTGGAAGCATCTGTTGCACTTGCCCAAACTTGCCTCTACATCGCAGGGTGTTCAGCGGCTGACTCGATGGCTATAGTACCATATGTAGGAAACGGCACATGAAATGCGATGAAGTCAAGCCACAATGTGGTCCTTGTGCCAAAGGGAATCGACCGTGCGTGTACGGAGCGCCTGTTTCAGAGATCGATTCCAATTCTCGTTCCTCGCAGCCATATTACCACAACTCTGGGAATCCGAGTTCGCCTGTAAACGAGCGTACTCCTCGGACGAGCATCGCCTCCGAGCAGTCAGATACAGACACCAACAAGCAGTGGTCATCACAGCTTGGTGATGAGTCCATGCACATGACCAGCCCTCAGAGCACTTACAGCAACTCTACTGGTATGTACCGCGGCGTTATCACATGCCCATGTGCATTTGCCCCATCGACACTCGGACCACTGGTCGTAGATTATGCTGGGTCATTTTTTCTGACTTTTGCCAGGCTACGGGACTGAAGTTGCCCCACTCCGATGGTTTGGCCTCCTCGCTGGCGACGCAGTCACCGGCGCACCGGATGTGCTATCCCTTGAAGTGCTCGGCGATGCTGCCCTTGTACGCCGCCACGAGATGTTCCCTGATGGTGCCACGGGCTCAGATCTTGAGCTTCAGCGTTCCCTCAGCAGGCCCTATTTTGGTCTGGAGGCCTTCGCTTCACAGAATGCATCGAAATTGCTGCAATTATCCGCCTTCTCCAATGGCACCAACGGCGCTGAGGGCGAGCGTCAGCAGTGGCAGGCTGCTCAGCCAATACAGCTGAAAGACCACGAATTCGACATTTTTCAGAGCTTCGTCACGGAGACCAGTACCTGGATCGATCTGCTTGACCCATCCAAGCACTTTTCGACGCTCGTGCCACATTTGGCGTTGCACAATGAGGGCTTAATGAAGGCCTTGCTGGCACTCGGTAAGCGAACCCTCATTTGTTATGCCTGTTCCTGCATACTTTGGAGCCATCTGCACAGGGCTGGGATGGCGAGTGAAGTTTGTACTCGATGGTGTTGCCCTGGTCGCTAACATCTGCATAGGAGCCAGACACCTGTCCATAAAGCCGATGCGTACGGGTGAAGCAAGCGTAGAGCGCACAGCTGCTGTGCAGTATTACTATGAGACGCTACAATATTTGCAAACCGCTATGAGGTTCACAACGTACAAGAACAGCCGCGAACTACTCGCAACTGTACTTATAGTGAGTATGTACGAGATGCTGGATGGCGCAGGCAAAGGCTGGGAACGGCATCTGAAGGGCGTCTTCTGGATTCAACGAAGCCGTGAGATCAATGGCGAGAGTGGCAGCTTCGAACAGGCCATCTGGTGGGCCTGGCTCAGGCAAGATGTCTGGGCCGCTTTTCGCGAGAATCGGAGATGCTTCAGTTTCTTCAAGCCGACAAAGGTGGGTGATGTTTTGTCAGCGAAATTGGTGGTCTGCTGACATTTCTTTAGTCGTACCAAAATATGGACATTTGGGACATGGCATCGCGGGTTGTATATATCCTTGCGCAAGCCGTCAACTACAGCTCTCAAGAGGAAAAGCAGCTCGGCGAGGCTGATCTCTCCAACCGGATATCCCGAGCGAATACGCTGCTGAACATGCTTGACGAATGGAGAAACAGTGTCAGCATCAATTTCAATCCCCTCCCAGTCGGTAAGTTTCGCGATTATGCAGCGATCTGTATGGCACTGACAGGAGTGAAGAAGGACCTTCGAACCGAGCTTTCCGGCCCATATGGATTTATCCGTCTGCTTTCGGTGTCTCGTTGCAGATGTTCTGCATGGCCCGCATCCTACTACTCATCCATCAGCCTGCCGCCGGAGGATATTTAGAGTACCTGCAACGCGACAAGATCATAACCGAGTGCATCGATACGATTGGAGGGATTGCCATGAAGCTTACAGAAGACGCCAGTCGCTTCATGTCCGCTCAATGTCTATACGCTGCTGGTCTGTACTGTACGGACGAGGCCAAACAGCAATACATTGCGGAGCTCATACTAGATCATCATAGTCACACTGGATGGCCCGTGAACACGGATCTGGCCCAAGAACTTCGCGCAGAGTGGGCGAAACAGACGCAGAACAAACTCCCTGGATAGATGGAACAAAACTTCGGATCTTCAGAGTATTCTGATGTGATGGCCATCAATGCACAAGCTCGTGTAATACTGTCCGGGTTTCTCTCAGACGGTTTCTGGGGCGCAACTGTCCTTATTTGCCAAGCTGAGCAGCAGGCCTTGCCGCTCTCGTCAGAGATGAAAGTACTTTTCAACAATCTGGACAAGTAATCGGCAGCACACAGCCTTGTCTCGATCGGATACTAGGGCACGACTGTGACTCGATTCAAGCCAGAGAGCAGAGAAGCCTTCGCCTCTTCGGAGAAGGGCGTGCTTCACGGCACCAGATCTGAGATAAATCCCGGCAGTGGCTTGAAGGAGGCATGTTCAACAGACTATCGGACGAATTAGCACGCTTCGCTTGGATCCCAAGCTAACGAAGAGGATGCACTTACTACCGATGACACCATTGACTGGAATATCTATCGATGTCGTATAAGAGGCTGCGTCGCTCAACAAGTAGACATAAGCTCCTCCGAGCTCTTCGATCTCGGCGAGCCGGGGAATGCCGCCATAGTACTTCAGTTGCTGCTCCCAATCGGGCTGCTGTTCGACCCACTATCTGGCATGTCAGCAAATCGTTACAACGACATTCTCCACCACGATTAGAACCCACATATGTCATGGCTGTCTTTACGAGACCAGGGCTGACCGAATTCACGCGAATACCGTACTGTGCCCACTCCATCGCCTGAGGCTTGTCAGTCTCACAGAGAACGGCAGATTTCGGAAGACACTGACAAGAGTATGGGTCATATTCTTCACTCCAGCCTTAGATGCACCATACGGAGCCGAGGGCACACGTTTATTCGGACGATAACTGGCCATTGAAGCAGTGAAAACTACTGAACCCTTCACGCCTTGCTTGATAAATGCTCGAGCAGCGACGCGAGCGCAATAGAAGGAACCGTAAAGCTGGATTCCAGTCAGTATGGACGCCCAATGGACAGATGAAGCTCCACTTGCATTGATACTCCAAAGCTGGTCGATTTCTTCCGTCGTAAAGTCAAGAGCGGGCTTGTGCTTCGTTCGCCCGGCATTTACAACCATTCCATGAAGGGCTCCAGCTTCGGCCAGAATCTTATCTACGGCTTCGGTAACATTGGCCTCTTTCGTGACATCTGCCGTGATGGCATGAAGCTTTCCTGGATAGCGTTCTGAGACCAGCTTGAAGTCTTCACCAGTTTCGCCAATGTCGATAGAATATACCGCAAGCGCTCCATTAGCCATGCAGCAATCTGCAATGCCTAATCCAATCCCGCGGTTTGCGCCTGTTCCTTGTTAGCAAGTCGCGATCAATATCAAGACGGTGCCTTACCAGTGATCGCGATGACCTTGCCTTCAAGGCTGACTTTCTTCTGAGGTACTTCTGACATGTTGAAGACTTGAATATTATGGCGATGGCTTCAGATGACGAAGAGCACGAGATGTTATGAATTGTGGCTGGTTGGTTGAAAGAATTCACAACGAATGGCTAATATTTTCGGCATTACGGTCGGGCTATGCCTCTGATAATAGCTCACCCGCTTCGGATAGAATCTGACCGGCCCAGCGAAGCTGATGAACTCTCGTGGTGAACGACTTCGCGTTACGAGGCAGAGGGTCTCATCTCGAGACTGTACTAGCTCCGCGACTCCACAGACAACTCCGCATGGGACCCACACAATGGTCGCGAGACCAGGACTTAAATCCACTGGTGCGAGACGAGGCTATAGATCGCCGAATATCAATCGGCGAACACGAACCCGAACACCTGGACTGAGTTACGAGGCCGGAAAGTAGTGTCACGCCTCTTCGTCACATTGAGGAGCAGAGAAATGCTTGGTGCTCCGAAGAACGAGATGTTTCCTGCGATTACCTTAAAGATCGTCGCTGCTTGATCTTGTGTAGCCCGCATCGTGAGCTGGAAGGGAACATTGATAGCGATCACCTTGAGAAAAGATAGTATTGTCTCGATCAGATCGTACTGGAACGATTTTGCACTGGAAAATCGTCTCGAGGTTGAGGTCGTATGAGCTTACGCCATAAGGCTAACTGCTTTCCAAGTGTTCGTTCCATGAAAACTTCGATAGACACGAATGAATTATATATGAAGCTCTGAATCGATCGCTGTCATGCCAATGTATGCCAAATGCTGGGCTGTACTGCCTTAAATTCTCTACCAAGCACCCACGATGCCAGCAATAGGTATATCAATTCCAGTAGTGTAGCTCGCCTGATCAGATAGCAAGTATACGTATGCTCCGCCAAGCTCTTGGGGAAGCGCCAGACGAGGCATTCCGCCGTAGTACTGCATCTTCAGGTCCCAGTCGGGCGACTTGTCGACAAAGTAGGTCATTGCTGTCTTGACGAAGCCCGGAGAGATACTGTTGACTCGAATTCCGTGCTTCGCCCACTCCATTGCTAGGGTATGCGTCATGTTGCGTACAGCCGCCTTGGTACCACCATATGGCGCTGATGGTGCCGCCCGGTTCGGCCTGTAAGAAGTCATGGAGGCTGTGAAGACGATAGAGCCCTTAATCCCTAATGAAATAAACTTCCTCGCCGCGGCGGTGGCGCAGTTCCAAGCACCGAATACGTTCAACTCGAATAATTGTTTCACTTGTGCTAGGGTGAAGTCCAATGCTGGCTGATGCTTCGTCATGCCTAAGTAAAGTCAATGCTAGATCTGGGCGCACGTGGGTTTGGTATGGGATCCTTACCTGCGTTGGCAATCATTCCGTGAATTGCACCCTCGGCGTCGACGATGTCATCAACTGCTTTCTTGACACTTTCCTCATCGGTGACGTCCATTTGCTTGTACTTTAATCGTCCTGGGTTCTTCTTCGATAGGGCTTCGAAATCTTCTGAAGGTTCCATGAGATCCAGGGAGTAGACTACGGCCGCTTGATTGGCGAGACATACTTCTGCTATGCCGAGACCAATACCTTTTGATTGGCATGTCAGTGGATTTCATGCTTGCTTTTTGGGAAAGCAACTAACCTCTATTCGCCCCAGTGACAGCGATGACTTTGTCCTTCAGCGAGATCTGCCAGTTTGCATCTGGACCTGGCATTGTGGTGAGGTTCGGCATTGTTTCCTCTGCCATGGTTGTGTCGTGCCCGTTGGAGGAGCCTCCGTTCTCGTAGGATACTGCTTGAACCATTGTGAGACGAATTTCGTTGATCAATGCCTGCAGAGTATAGAATTTGCAGAAGAAGGACTCTTTGTGAAGTCTGAGAAATACGAACTTCACAGCAAGTGAGTATGGCTTACCTTTAGAATCGCCTTGGGCTATGAATATAAGACGTCTGACAGCTCTGCACCGCTGGAGTCCACCCACGTATGCGGCTCTCCGCAACGTGGCAACGGAACGTGGGTCAGCATCGTGACGGTGACCAACATTGCTTCTGAGCTTCGTCTCGCCATTGTGCCATTTGCCGAGTGTCCACACGAGCTCTGACGAAGCACTTGCAGTTGCTGCGCTGTGAAAAGTGGATAGCGGCAAAGCGTAGTGTCGAGGATGTGAGCCTCGTCTCGGTGAACTTGTCCTCGCCACGGATACGTGCTTGGCTGATCTTCGGTGTTTCACTCAATCAGGTTCGCATGTAACCCTGCTCTCCATGGGGAACTGATGCGGAGACCAACGTATGGGGTAGTCTTGTTGTGCATGCGTTCACTAATGTCTAAGCGAGCCACACGAGCAGTACGTTGTATATGAGATCGCGAGAGGATGGGTCTTGTCACACCCTATACGCTCCGTGCCAGCCGAACGTCCTGTGCCTTTTAAGTGCCAACAACCCAACCTTTCAGAAGAGCACAGAAGATGGAGAAGATGTCCAGTACCGACGACAAGATGAAAGACATCGAGCTGATCGAGGATCATAATGGCAACATTGATGAAGACCCAGAAAGAGCAGCAGAAGAGAAGGCCTTGGTCCGGAAGATCGATCTCTTTTTGCTGCCAACGATATGGATCATGTATCTGCTCTCATACATGGATCGAACAAACATAGGCAATGCGAAGATTGCTGGAATGACAGACGACCTGGGCATGGACTCCAACCAGTACTCCATTGCTCTTGTTGTGGCAAGTCAACGACGGTTCTCTGTCGTCAGAGAGCATTGCTGACGGTCCTAGTTCTTCGTCACCTATGTTGTCTTCGAAGTTCCGAGCAATCTAATCTTGTCCAAGACCAAGCCCTCGATATTTCTTCCGGCGATCATGTTGCTCTGGGGGGTGGCAACGTGTTGCATGGCTCTAATCGATACCTATGAGCATCTGGTGGCACTCCGAGTGCTTATAGGAGTCCTGGAAGCTGGATTCTCGCCAGGCATTCTTCTTCTGCTGTCCAGCTGGTATAAGAAGAACGAACAAAGCCGCAGATTCTCAGTTTTCATCTCTGCAGCAGTATTATCTGGAGCTTTCGGTGGCATTATAGCTGGGTGAGTAAGCACCTCCCCCGTCCGCGGATGTCTTGGTTATCCTTCCTCCGTCTTTAACCACCACAGAATTCACACGAGCTCCGACTAGAGTGCCTCAGAAGAATGCAGTTGCGGCAGAATATCGGTCTCCAAGAAGCATGTCTCACGCATGTGCTTAGCTAATACTGATTGCTCTTGATAGTGGGATCACAGGAGGTCTTGAAGGAAGATACGGCATCCGTGGATGGAGATGGCTGTTCATCGTCGAAGGTGCTGCTACGGTTGGATGGGGTGAGGCTTGGTCCATTTTCATTTGCGTGTGCAACACTGACTGATATCAGCAATTGTTTCGTACTTCATCCTGCTCGATTTCCCTGCCAACACAAAGAAGCTCAGCGTCCGGGAACGAGAATTGGCCATTTCGCGCCTGGAACGTGATGACGTTACCGGCCGCAATGAGGACACCCCACGGATCACCTCGTTGCAAGCGCTGAAGCAAGCAGTGACCTCCTGGAGGGTTTGGCTACTCACCGCCGGATACATGGTGATAGTTGGCTCGTCAACATTGTCCTATTTCTACCCAACCTTGGTCCAGGGGCTCGGATATACGTCCCATAGTGAGTCCAGCTTGAGGAATGCGCGTCATCTGTCGAATGCAAGCTAACAGCGTGTCCAGTGGCTCAGTACATGGTGGTGCCGATATATGCCGGGGCTTTTGTCTGTGTAGGAATAACGGGTTACTTCTCCGATAAGTTTCCTGCACAACGTGTAAGTACCGCCACGCGCCACAATGCATAGGAGCCAGCGGCAGACTAATTTCTTCGCAGGGTTTGATAATATCAGGGTGGTTAGTGGTTTCTATGATCTGTTCGATCGTGGTCTGCGTGGTCTATGACTTCACAGCGAGGTACGTCCTGCTAGTCATCATGGCAGCAGGACTATGGTCGACGAACGCCATCTCGCTGAGCTACGCGTCTAGCACGTTCGGTCCATTCCCGCAGGAGGTGCGAGCAGTGGCGCTGGCAATGGTCAACGCGCTGGGGAACCTCGCACAAATCTACGGGGCATACCTTTTCCCGTCGAAGGACGCGCCCAAATATCTGCTCGGATTTGGTGTCATTTCGGGCATGTGTGCATTTGGCGTACTAACATATGCCTTGGCGCATGTATTGCTGAGGAAGTACGCCAAGTAAGCACAACGCAGCATATAATCCATTAGCACAAAGCGGCGACAGTCGTCTGTACACACATCAAATTTGCAGTTCCTCGAGATACCTCGAAAGAAATTCAGGGCGTGAACTTTTGACGTATTTGTGCTGGAAGCACATGTCTCCATCGCTCTGTCTCCTGTGTATTTCTCTGTACTGCCGTCCAGCTTCAAGATTGAGCGGCAAAGTATGCATGGAGACATGCATGCCTCCTGGAAGTCTCTGCATCGCCAGCCAGTGGTGGTAGAGCTGAATTGGAATTTGTTCTGCTTGGTGTGATTGTCAGAGAAAGGACAGGCACAGGAGTGCCCCCGAGACGAGATGTCAACGTGTCGGCCCGACGGAGTACGGCGGAGCTGGGGCGGGAAATGCAATGCATGCACGGCACGCCTGCCGACATCATCGCCCTCCTTGTCGCGTTTCTACAGCACGACGTGAAGAACCAAATCAGCTCGGCTTCTGGAAGACGAGCACATCGACATGTCTAACTCCAAAGAGCCATCACTTGCCGAGATTGCTCAGCAGATCCTCGAGGATGCGCTGCAACAGATCATGCACAACGTGGTGATCCACCAGCATCGAGCACACAAGCAGCTATTAGCTTCACTCGACTCTAAGACTCGACTACCGCACTGCGACACTTGCAAGCTCCCGAAGCTACTCGACCCGCCGCTTGCGCCTGGCGTTCGAGGCGCGACTGCCGATCCACCCAGCAACACCAACTACTGCGATCGTAAGCCATGGGCTCGCCGGCCAGGGCACGATATCTACGGCAACCCCTTTCTCAAGAGCGACATCACAGGACGTCCTCTTACCAAGAAAGAGCGCGAAGCACAAAAGAACAGCAAGAAAGACGACGGCACACCGGCAAGCGAAGACCAGAATCACGAAGGTACGGGCCCGCCATCGCCAAGCGGAGACGCCGAGGAGGATAAGAAACCCGGCAACCAGAAACTGGAGAAGGGCGAGAAGAAGGCGAGCAAAATCGACGAGAAGCTCAAAAAAGGCGAATATGTCCCCTGGCACACCTGCCCAAGCTGCAAGCGAAGCTTGCTCATCACACGCTTTGCGAAGCACTTGGAGCAATGCATGGGAATTTCAGGCCGTGCTGCTAGTAGAAATGCCATGGCGAAGATGAACAATACGCCTAACGGTTCTCGTGGCGGCACGCCCAACCCAAGCCAGGACGGAAATGGCAAGGACGGACCTGCTGAAGACGAAGAAGGCGATTCTGCTGTCAAAGGGGCAGGTGGCGGGGTGCGTAAGAAGTTACTGAAGAAGGGGCTTAAGGAGAAAGTGAAGAAGGATAAGACTGCGAATGGAAAATTGCCGAAGAGTCTCGCTGCGAAGCGGCCTCCTGGTATCGGCAAGGACAAGGACAAGGACGCCAGTACCACGAGGAGTTCTCCGGCACCCAGTTCGATTGGCGGGGACGGGAAGCGAGACCGCGATGAGTTGGGTGACGATGACGAGGAAGAAGTTCACGTCAAGAAGAGGCAGAAGTTGCAGCGTGTGGGTAGCACGACGAGTATCGTGAGCTCCATCACGGCACCTGAAATGGAGCGAGGCGAGAGTCAAGATGGAAGTTTCGTCGATGGTTCAGTAGCAGATGATTAACAAGGAGATCCAAGTCCGCCACAGCGAAGCGCCGCACGCATTTCATCACAGAGAATATTCTCGGATGGCAAAACAGAACGACCAATAATTGGACATGCCAAGTTTTTTGAAACTTCATTTCTGCATCTGTCTCCTGAATTGCTCAATATGACTGCCAATACTCCCCTCCGTCGTGCCACGCGCTCAATACACGCCAGGCAGGATTCTCCACTTGACAATTTTGCAATACCTCTCCCAATCCGCACCGTATTTGCGTCGACACTTGGCCTCGTCGCGCATCTCACGGTGAATGAGCAAGATGGCAAAGTACAGCATATAAAAGTAAGTGATAGGGATGGCCGCTCCTTTCATGCCATCTGTTGATACCAAGCGGGTGCCCTCGAACAGGATCGTGGGCGTCAGCTTGTAGCCGGCAGCTAGAGTTGGAAGGCAGTAAGACCAGCTCATCAACCAATCGCCAAGGTAGTTGATATGACGGGCGACTCCCCACCAGCCTGTCGTCAGTAGACGAGAGCCGGTCGCGGTTTCGATATATTCGAGGTGAGCAACCTTGGGATCGTTGGGATTGGTACGGAACACGTTCTTCTCGTTGTTGGTCGCGCGGAAAATGTAATAGCCAGTGGCCTGGATGGCGAGGATGAGGAGGACGTAGAATGGACCGAGAGCGACAGGGTGTACACTAAGGTACTTCGCTTGAATCGAGTAGATGAACGGTACCCAGACCAGGTCACCAAACGACAGCATGAAGCCGAAGCCGTCTGTGGTGAGATCCATTGTGGTCAAGATGGCAGGCTCCATGTAGAGAGCGTCAAAAACGTAGACGGCTTGTGAGATAATCACAATCACTGAACGAGGTTAGCAAGAATCTCTTCCGAGAGGAGGCTCAGCTTACGCATGGAGTCGGTAATGTAGCCATAGCTCTTGTATTGCTTGGCTGCAAAGGCAAGATCAAGCAAGACCCAGCCGATCATGCCCGGGCGCAGCTCCATGAAACTCTTGATGTCCACCTTGCCAACAAAAGGGATGGTCACGCGAGGATTGAGCTCGCGGCCAATGTACCAATCGTACAATATGTTTCCAGTGTGACCTCCTGCTGCCAGCTCGCGCTGCTCCTTGTTGCCTGGCTTGACCTCAAATGACTTGATGTAGACGAAAATGGCGAGTGCGTAGGCAATGATGATGTTGACAGTGAGCAGTTGGATGTAGTTGCGGTTGATGAATGTCCATACGGCAAATTCGGGTCCGCGAACAATGGTGCCTGCGGCGCATGCGATGAAGATGGTGACTGCGGAGAGGAATGCATTGAAGCGGTACTTCAGGCGTCCGCCCGTCCTGAGCTCGGTGCCCTCGACTTCGTGTGCAGGAAGCAGGATCCAGAGCAGCACACTGAGTCCATACCAGAACAACGTGCCCAAAGCAGCCTCAGTGTTGATCAGTCCCGCCCAGCCAGGCCAGCCGACCTCGCTCTTCAGGGTGTCCAGGGCATGCTGCCACGGAGCCTTGTTGGAGAGGGTGGGCGGCGTGAAGAGCTTGCTGGGCGAAAGCAGCGAAGGGGGTGGGCAACCGGACACGTCGTTGCATAGGAAGCCAAAGGCATAGCAGGCGATGGGCAGACCGAAGGAGATCAGCGATGCTCCAATTCTGTAAGACGCGGTTAGCACTACGCGCTTTTGCCATGTTGTGTTATTGCAACTCACGGCCCGCCGAATTCGTAGCCATGCGCGTCGTCGGTTGGCGTCTTGCGCGCGACAGCTTTGGTGCGCGCCATTGAGAGCTGGTGTGTTGTTTTTCAGTCGTGGCAGCAGCGGGGCATGCCCGGTCAGCAGATATATAGTGCCGGCGAGTGGTATGTCGTTCGATGCGAGGACGAGCGAAATTCACGTTCCTCTCCAGCATCGTACGAGCTGTAAGGCTTGAGCCCGAATGTTGGCGCGCCTATGACGCGTTGCATCCAGCCACATCACACTCCCACTCCCGTCCATCTCGGAGACTTTGGCGCCGACCCTGAGACGCATCTGCCATCACATAGCCTCGAACTGTATCATTCCGAATGAGGCACAAAGTGTCCGGGCTGTCGTCGAGCCATTGCTATTCGTGTATATACTCGTGCTGATGTTTGTATTGTCCCTCTCATCCGCCGTTCCACCCCGCTTTTCAGCCTGCTACTCCTGATACACACACTACAATGTCTGCTTTCACAGAGGCTAATCGCAAAGCTTTTGAGTTGGTAGCCCCAATCATCAACGATTCTGTCAGCTGAATATCCACAGTGATCTCTCAGCTACGTATGATACCAAGCCATGGCAGCGGGCGATCAAAGCCCAAGTCGCAGAAGCCTTGATCGCGAGAAAGGACTGGATTGGTGCTGAATGGGCCACCTCGGGAGAGCAGTCTGATGAGCGCCAGGTGAGACTACTTGACTATGCCTGTGGAACTGGCGCTGTTACACAAGCTCTCCTGCCATATGTCAACGAGATCAGAGGCATCGATATCAGCGAAAACATGGTGCAGCGGTACAATGAGGCTGCGACATCATCGGGTCTGGAGCATGGGCAAGCTCACGCTGTAGTTGGAGACTTGTTGGGCGAAGACATCGATCCTGCCTTCAACACAAGCGAATGGCACGAATTCGACATTGCAGCCATCGGCCTTGGCTTCCACCATTTCGAGTATCCTGAAGCTGCCATCAAACGTCTCGCGGCGCGATTAAAGGCATCTACAGGCGTCCTTCTAATCGTTGACTTCCTGCCATTTGACCATAAAGTCAATCATGACTCCAGTGGCAACAGTGGGTCCATGAACGAGATGGCTCATACAATCAAACACAACGGCTTTACTGGAGATCAGATGAGAGACATGTATCAAGCCGCGGGATTCGAGGATTTCGACATTGTTGCACTCAAGCAACCGGCTCGAATGGAGCTCAGCTCAGGCACAGTGCACCGCACGTTATTCATAGCCAAAGGACGCAAATCAGCCACTGTTCTCCAGAAATTGGGCAACTGGCTGGGATCACTTCAAGGCTGGGCCGCTGGTGATTGGCGAGCGGATAGGAGGGACCACCAAAATTGGGAACCAGGTTTCGCCAACGATGTGGCGAAGAAGGATGGTAGTCTATGGGGTCCAGAAAGGTTGGGAGAATCAGGGAACGATGCGAATCCGAGAAAGGACGAGCCGTTTAGAGACAAAGGCGGCTGGAATATGGTATGGAGCGGACAAGACAACTCATCGAGTGTGATTACTGACTTCATGTCTAGGGCTTACCCAGGCACAACGAATAGCCACAGGGCAGCTGAGATCGGCATTGCAAAATTACCTTCAGGCCCGAGCAATTCCTTTCGGCGGCCAGCTTTATTACTGGACATATACCGCATTTGTTAGGCTGACAGCATGTCCACCACTTTTGATCGACCTTTAATTGCCTTTGAGCTTGCCGCCAGCGCCAGGCCTGAGCTGTGATATGTCGAATCAACCCGCTGCGTCGGATGTGGGTCAGGTCCTTCATCACTATCAGATCGAGCCATCCTCCTCGTACGAGCTTGTTTCACCAGCTTACTTTGGTGTCGCTGGACAAGAGCTCAGTAGCGTACGGTTGCCACAGCTGCGTGATATGTGCCATGTGTCCGTATCGACTTCACTTGGGCAAATGCGTACGGTACCTCTACTGCCGAGCAGTGGTTCATCAAGCTCTTATCCTCCGACTTTGACCTGTTTCACCCCTTCTGTGATCGCATCGTCACCCTCATCTTCATCATCCGCAGTCTTGCCAGCCAGACCTTGCTCCCATAGCTGTCTCCCAGTCAGAACCTCCTTCAAATCTTTCCCTCCCCTCTTCTTCTTTTCTTCAGCTTCTAGCTCCAGTCGCTTCCTCTCTGCCTCTTCCGCCATCTCCTTCTGGAACTTGTCTCTCCAGGCCAGAAAGCTTTCCCGTGTGACCTTCTCGCCCTCGAACCTCTTGTTCTCCTCTTCTTCAATGCGAGCTTTTTCGGCGTCCAGCACGGCGATCACAGCCTGGTGCCGTTCCAATATGAGCTGTTCCGCGGTCTCCTTCAACGTGGAGTGCAAGGTGAAGACCATTTGCATGCCTAGCGAAGCTTCCATCTCTGGCTGCAGCGCATCCAGTAGGCGCTGCTTGTCTTCTTGGATGTCGAGGTGCTCATATTTGGGCGCATTGGGCGGCTGAGTGATGTCGAGAATAGGTGGCTCATCAGGATAGGCCTCTGGATACCGCACATTGAGGATTATATGCACGCGCTCGTCCTCGGCCTCTCCATCTTCCGCTTGCGCCTGTGCCTCTGCGGCCTGTGACTCGGGTGTGTCGAGCGGGATGGTGATACGAAATTCGGTCTCAGAAATGTCCTGGATCTCGTCCGGGAAGATGGAGTCGAGCACCTCACGCTCTTCTTTCTGCTCTTCTCGGCCCATGGTCTGCGTATTGTGGAGTGTTTGACTGCCTGACCAAGTTTGTGGGCATCGGCGGGCACAGTCTGATGTGACAGCCGATCCCTGTCTATCGATAGGCTTGCCGAAACCTTCCCTTGCAACAATTTTGCGAGGCGAAGTATGATTTCGACAAGGCCCAACTACGGAAACAACCCACATCCCATCCGTCTTCCCACATGGCCAAGAAGGCTACCAAAAACACCAAGCGCGACAGAAAGAAGAATTCCAGCATGGCAAGCACGCAGTCGCCCGAACAGCTCTACGCGACTGCCCTCGAGCTGGTCGAGCAGTCTCAGCCGGCAGAAGCACTGGTCGTGGCCAAGCAACTCTGGTCACACGTCAAGAATGGATCCGTGACAGAAAAACTGCCTGCGGCAACACTGCTAGGAGAAATTTCCATTGAGCTCGGAGCCGCAGAATCGGCCCGCGACTACTTTGAGCAGGCTGTGCAACTCGACCCCGAAGGCAGAGTCCCAGAGGCCCTTGGTGGCGGCGCCGAGAAATTCCTGTGGCTGGCACAACTGTGCGAGGAGGGCGGGAAACAGAGTGTGCAGTGGTTCGAGAGGGGTGTCAAGGCTTTGCAATTTGAAATCGAGGCCCTGGAGAATGGAACCGGAGTGCCTCCGGGGATCGACCAAGAGTCTTTACTGCTCATGCGCGTGGAGAAGAAGCGAAAGTTGGCCAATGCTCTATGCGGAATTGTGGAAGTGTACATGACCGATCTATCATGGGAGGATGATGCAGAAGCTCGCTGCGAGAGCTTGGTGACTGAGGCGATGGGCATCGAAGATGAGACGAGCGCGGAGGTCTTGCAAACGTTGGCTTCAGTTCGCCTGTCACAGGATCGCCGAGAGGACGCTCAGGCTGCACTCAAGCGCTCGTTAGCAATGTGGGTGGACCTAGAGCCAGAGGACCCGGCAGTACCTGACTTTCCTACCAAGGTCTCACTTTCGAGACTACTGATGGAGGCCGGCCTCGAGAGTGAGGCAATGGAGGTTCTGCATCGTCTCATACAAGAAGATGACCAGAGCGTTGAGGCGTGGTATCTGGGCGGTTGGTGCCAGCACCTCCTCGCTCAACGTGAGAAGATCAGCACAGATGCGAATCACTCAGAAGCAATGGACACCGGTGCTTCCTCGACGGAGAATCAGCTTCATTTGCGTGCGTTGAAAGGGAGCCGCAAATGGCTCAAAACCAGTCTGAAGCTTTACAAACAGCAGGATTACGAAGACGACAGACTATTCGATCACGCACAAGAGCTTGTGCAGGAGCTGCAAACGATCCTGGGTCCCGAGGATGAGAACGCTGAAGCAAATGGAGATGATTCAGAATGGGAAGGCATAGAGGATGGTGAAGGCGAGGATGCAGACGAAGACGAGGATGAGCAAATGCAAGACTCGTAAATCGATCGGCCCCTCCGAACGATGCTCTCATGGGCGTCCAACGCTCACTCGAATGCTGGGGAACCGTTCATCTGCCTTCGACTTGAAACAAGCGATTCAATTATCCATCAGCGCTAAGCGGCTTGAGCGACGAGATCTGGATGCTTCCAATACACCCGCGCTCCGAGAGACTCAGATCGAAGTGAAAAGGGCTATGCCTGCCAGCTGTGTCCGCCAATCACATTTTCGTGCAAACTATCAGCCAATAGTCTGAGAAGCTGATTCATATCAGCTGAAGAGCTGGAGCCGAATGTTACACGCGATAAACGCGCAATACTGATCTTGGCGATGTATGACACTGTCGCTGCCAAAGCGTCTCGAAGGAAGGCAGACAGAATCTTCATGTGAATACTGCTAGGACCTTGTTGGAGCTCATGCTTTGCGGCGTTGCCGAACTGGACCTCAAGGTTTTCCCTCTACCAAACATGAATTGCTCCGCAGGCGACTCTGAGCTGCGAGCTGCGAGCTGTCATCCTCCAGGCGCACGGCTGGGGTTGCACGACTGACTGGACGTTGAGAAGAGGCGTATGTCAGTGCAGCTGCCCGTCATCATGCCCGTGGCGACGAAAGCAGATCTTCTCCCTTCTGTGTGCTTCACCGTCGGACATTAAATGGATAGTGCGCATGTCTCGGGCATGGCCACAGCAGCGAGAATTCGATTACTGGTATCCAATGAACTTCTTCCTCTCTTTCCTACTGGACCTCGTCACTGGTTCCGATGGGGAGCAGGACATCTTCGCCTGCGCACACATTTCTCACCATCACCATCTCATGAGAAGCTTGTTGTGCCTGTTTGAACCCACTATCATAGCTCGTGTGGATCGTGTGTGCCGTATGAGACCAATGCGCGGATCACGAGCCCAGTTGTCCAGCACGAGATCTCAGAATCCCGACAAGGCTACAGCTCGCGCTACTACCCTTCGGCGATTGTGGAATAGCGCGGCGAGCTGTACCTGCAGACCAAGCTCATGGCGCAGCGCGGCAAGAGTTGTAGGTGCGCACGTGCTATGCTGCAAGTGTGCGTGAGGCTCTTCTGGTGCATATCGGCAGATTAGGCCGCAATCCTAGGGGCAGAACAGGCCATACATTACTTCTGTTCGCAGACAGGGCAGTTCGGCTGCTGCCGAGTGGGTGCAATGTGCTCTACCGGAATGCACGCTAGCGTTCCTGCGGTCACGCCCTGTACTACCCACCATGTATCAGGTTCGGTGCTCGATGCACACTCGTAGCACACGTGCCCTGGCAGCGACGGAAATGGCGTGGACGATTGCACCTCTCAGTGGATCACTCCGGTTGCAGTTGCTGAGACTCCAGCGTTGCATTGCGCTAGAGGGCCCCATCGCGACTGCATCGATGACTGAGACGGCACCCGCACGATCACAGTTGGAGTGCTGAGGCCCAGAGGATCATTGGCTTGTCGAACACGCATCGATCGCTTCCGTGCGTGTGCGAGGCTCAAACGCCCAAGCGCCCAGTCGTTGGGTCGAATATGCAAGCAGCCGCCGTCTGGGCCAGGATCACACTGCGTTCGCAGATGGTGCGCAGGTGCGTGCAATCGTCAGGCCGCATGTGGACAGTGTGTCTGGGAGCGCGGTCGGGCGCTGCGACGTTGCTATTGGGCCTGTCGTCCCCCGTTTCAACCAGCGGACCGACTAGCGTGAGGAATGCAGCTGGAGGGCCGTGTACGACAAACAAGCACCCTACCGCTCCGCCGTCGTTGGCGAGCCTGGCGTGCAAGGATGCGTAGCGACAAGCTCGCTGCCAACTGCACGTCAACGGCACGCTGCGAACCAGTGGACCGTGGCTCGCCAGGCACATGCTGAGCTTCAATCACCGTGAATCTTCAAGACACTACGGTCAACGTGCTAGAGTGTGGCTTGGCCAGTCCCACACAGCAGGCAGTGGCGCGAGTTGTAGTGCTTCCTAGCTGCGTGGGCGTGCATGACCTTTTGGGAAATTATGGACCTCTAAAGGCGCCCTGCTCATGTTTCTTCAGGTCTATCTCTGCAAGCAGGAATCGATTTCTCTATCTCTTCGCAACCGTCGACTCGTGCGCGACTATGTTCATCGCGCCGTACCAATCGCGCGAGTTCGACTTCCGAAAACGGCCATCTTCTGATTCTTGCGCACGCCCAGACTCAAGATCACTACGGATGCGGCGTCAGTCGAACGTCCGCACCAGAGGAGAACGACAGATTGCTTGCAGAATTGTAGCAAGGTCTTCTCTGCTACAAGTATCCTGAACGCTCTGCTGGCACAAAGGATCTCGTGCGACTCTTCCGTGCATTCTAACTCCGCTTGCTTGTCAGTCTTCTTTGGCCACTCTCCGAAACAAAGCTCTTGCATCAGACAACGACAGCACCACGCGCAAAGAAACATCCCCCACGAGCGAAGAGGCAGAGGCCAACGACAAGGACTGCATTGATACTGTTCCTTGCAGCAAAGAACTTTCGGTCCGGTTGTCGGTACGGCGCAGTAGACAAAGTGCGTCCTGCAGCGGATAGTTGCACAAGGTACTGATTCCATCTTCTTGCTTCCTTGAGGTGTTCATGCGCGCGCATACGCAAGACAAACCGCCGGAACGCAACTATGGCTATGGCAATCCATGCTCACGAAACAGACAGGCAATATCTTGGTTCCGGCCTTGATAGACATTGGTTCCTCCCGTCAGGAGCTTTTCACAGACAAGTCTCACAATCTCACCGCCACCGCCACCGGCTGCTCCGACGATGACATCCACTGCTGTTATGCATCCGGGCTCTCAAGAGCAAGTCGACAGCAAGCTACGCGACGAGCTCGAAAAGTTCAACTCCCAGTATGCTCAGCAGCTTACACAATCCACAGAGCGATTTCCAACCTTCGAGGACAACGCCAGTGGCTTAGGTATCTACGTAGGTCGTCTCAATAACACTCTTTCGAAGCACACACTGACTCCCTACAGGATGGCTTTGACGGCGCCTACTCCAACGACCATTCCTATGCACATGATCCACCAACTCCTCGATCCAACACTGCAAGTGAAGGCGTGCGCACACGCAGTGGTCGATCCACCAGAACCAGGACCGACTCACCTTTCAGCACAAGCAAGTCCCGCGTATCCAAGTCTCCCGCGCCGCGTAAGAAAGAAAAGAAGAGCAAGCTCGACAAGTCCAAGATGCCAAAGCTTACAGCACCACTCTCCATCCTGACCAAAGACATGGACGTACCATTGAAAGACACCGCAGCATTTGTGAACCGCAGCGTCGAAGAGAGGATGAAAGAAGTCTCTGACCACAACGGCTACATCAAACGTCCACAAAACTCCTTCATCCTCTACAGATCTGCGTATGCCGACCGATGCAAGAAGTGGTGTGAGCTCAACAATCACCAAATTGTATCTTCTGTGGCGGGGGAGTCGTGGCCGATGGAACCAGACGAGGTTCGCAATCAGTTTGACGAGTGGGCAAAGCTCGAACGTCAACATCACCAGGAGGCACATCCGAAATACAAGTTTTCGCCGAGCAAGTCTTCCAACAAGCGTCGCAAGGGCGAAGCAACCGACGACGAGGAGGAGCTCAGCGACCTGGAAGATCGCGATCCAGATGGAGAGTATCGTGGCGGTCGCCAAGTGCGACAGCGACGACAAGATCCCAATGCGGCGTACTTGCCCAGCAACGTTGGCTTCAGTTCTCATCCATACTACGACCAGAATGCCGGTGCATACGAGCAGTACTACGCTCACACTGGCCGCCCTCTCCCGTCAAATGTCGCTTACGATCAGGCCACTGGTCAGCCATACAATACCCAAACTCACACCTGGATCCAGGCCTCACCGCAGCAACAATACGCACAGAATCCATACATGTACCAAGAGATGCATGCCGCTCCTCGTGCACCTACCCCAGCCTCTCTCCATGGTCAGCAATCCACCATGGGAAGCTTAGGCCTGCCAGGGGGAGGCTCAGGATCCGAAGAGTTCTTCGCCACCTCCAGAACCAGCACACCCCAGCACTACAACCAGCAACAGTACAGCGCGAGCATGTATGGACAATCTGTCTACCCACAATATCAAGGCCAGTACCAATACCAAGTTGCCCCATCGACAAGTGCTACTCCACAACCTGGCACAGCGCAATACGAACATGCTCAATACCTTTCGCAACATCAAGATGTTGTTGACCCTAGTCTGCAGGGCTTTCAATTGGAAGCTGCAGCCGCTGCAGGTGAGAATGCTGATGAGTCTCATTTCGATAATGCTCTTGGTGATTTGCACGGCGTTGAGATGGGCGGTCTGCCGATTGCGGACTACTATGCGCAGAACTCGACGAGTCCTGTGGATGGTAATGCGACTCTTGCGCCGACGTGGAACGTGGCTCAGGAGATGAGATGATAGATGATGGGCAATGCAGAGAACAAGAGATGGTTTTGATGCATGGAGCACGGGACAATATGGAGAGCGCAAGGCAAGTAAGCGAGCGAACTGACATGTGCAGCGCCGAACAATGCTGTTTTGGTGGAGCTATAGATACACGAGGCGCGATGTTGGAGACGTATACTTGGTATTCTTGTTCAAAGTTAGCTGCTTGATAGCGCAGTCTCGTAGTTGAATACCATGATTTACTTTGATATCGCGCGAGTCCAGTCTCAGCAGACTGATCCTTGAATCTGATGCCGCTTGAAGCTCACCTCGGTCTCAGCTTGTCATCATATCGCAGCGGCTGTTCCGAGATCAGTGCCATCAACATTCGATAGCTTCCTACGAAGCATCCAAAGACCAAGCCCAGGACTGACTCATCAGCCGCCGATGAGTGCTCTGTCTCGACATGGGATATTGATAGCCTGGTCACCCACAAGCGCGCTCCTCCTCACCCAAAGGCACATCATGGGGTCGCGAACCATAGACACCGCCATCGAGGATCCACTGTTCGTTGTCCCCTTGGTCCTGATCCATTTGGACCCTCCGCCACATGGCCCGCTTTTCTCTGGCAACACCTTTTCCTTTGTCCTCTTTCGCTACCGGACGTATCAATCCTCTCGCAAGCGGGTTTTTGCTGAAAGCCCCTCCACTGTTGGACATAGGAGCACGATAGTCAGTTTCATCCTCCTCTGCATCCGATGTGGCTGAAAAATCAGGCTTCTCAATTTCTGCCATTCGCCGAACGACTTTGCCCGCTTTCACATCGATACTCGCCACTACTTGTCGTTTCTCGTACTCTGGCTTTGCATTCCACTCCATTTCGCGTAACATTTTCTGTTGCTTTTTGAGTTGTTGTGCTCGTTCTTGAGGTGTTGCCCACATGTTTGTGCCGGCTGATGGGAGATCAAAATCTGCTGCCTCATCATGGATCTGTGTTCGTCGCGCGTTGTTGGCCTGGAATCCTAGTAACTTGTCTCGATGCGCTTTTGCCTTGGCGCTAGCCTCGTCGTCGGATCCAGCGGGAGTTGCTGGCGCTGAAGAGAGGGTTGAAGATCGTGCAGATGATGCCTGTGCCAGGAAATCGCGTCCGGTGAATGCTCGAGCCTTGAGAAACAATAGTCGTTAGTGAACAAATTTTGATTGGAAGTCTGTATTGGAAAAGGAAGAAGAACGTCAATATTTACCTTTCCTTGTGACACTTCTGCTCTTTTGTGTGCAGCATTATTCGACTTCATTCGTTCCTCGCCTCGCTCATCTTTGAGCACTCTCAGCATCTTGTGCAGTTCGTCTGAACTGAGCAGAGGCGACTTGCAAAATGTGCAGGGACCTAGCCCTTCTTTCACACAGATGACTTTCCCACAGTTGAGGCAGTTTGGTGCCATATCTAGCAAAGGATGCCTCGTTGCCATGCAGGGACATTTCCTTCTCGCATCATCTTCGGCGCCCATCAAAGACGGATTGGTCTGAATTTCGAGACTACGAATGGCAGAGTCCAAGTCTGAGAGGGCAGTAGAGGCGCCATGCATAGCAGTGCCTCCGGAGATGTTGACCTTAGTCTTCGGTGCTGGTGAGGACTTCCTACTGCTGTTCTTTGAAGGGGCGAGAGAGTCTGAGATCAAATGACCGGAAGCAGAGGGTGGCGGTTTCGAAGTTATAGGCTGTGTTGTCGGCGCTGCATTGTCAGTGATGAGTGGCAGCTGGGCAGCATCGCGCGGCTTGTCTTGCAACGCGAGGTTGTCAGCGACCTGGTCTCTGTGCGTCTGACGCGATGATCCAACCAGATAGTTTTCCTCGTCACGTTTTCTGTATGCACCACTCAGGTCGCCGTGGCCTTGTACTTGACGAGCAGGAAGGGCATGAATATTAGGCTTCTTCCTGGCTGGCTTCTTGGGTTGCCTCGCAGCATCCACGGCAGGCGCATTACTGCTGGCAGGCTCCCGAGTGGCACTGGACGAGGATGGTGCATGCTGTCGCCGCATGTTGAAGCTCGAGATAAACTCGAGACTCTTCGCATCGTCCCCGAGGAGATTCTTGAGATGTTCTGCAGCACTGTCCTTGGGAAGTGAGTCTGCATAGGTGATAATTTGTCGCAGTGACTCGTCGTCCAGTGGCAAAAGCTGCTGCAATCGCGGCAGCGCCCAAGTTTCCAGCTTCGCCGCCATCGCAGATACGAACGAATGCAGTGGATTCGAGGGCAGCGAACGTATGGAGCGATAGTCAGTCAGTGTCTCATACCGTTGATCGCAGTGCGCGACACCTCCCGTGCATGAGGTCAGCGAAGCACGAGACGCGGCCCACCAGTTCCGCCAACGGAACGGACCTTGCCCACGAACAACCTCACCTGTAGTCTGCGTTGCAAAGCGCATGCGCGACAAGACGACTGAGAACTACTGACGACGAGTGTGCTGAACATGAAGATTTTCCGCATCGTACAGAGCCACGTACACGTTGAGCTATTTACTCTCCCATCATTTTCCGTTGCCAGACTCGCGTTCTTTCGCAGTTTTGCAAACATTAGTGCTGAAGAGTACCATCAAGAACAAAGCTCATACTTTCGCGCTCGACCATTCTCGGCTTCGAGCTCCTCATGAAAATGCGGCAGCTAAAAAGAAACAGACCTCCCACAGCTTCGAAGAAACGCCTCCCGGTACCATGTATCATCACGCCGACGCGGGCCTCGCCGAAGGGGTATCGCAGTACATATAATAAACCGCAAGGCCAGGCTGCTCAAGAGACCTGCTCTTTGCCATCGGCCTTGATAATCTCCACCTGAACGCCCACGTCTTTGACGAATCCGTTCCTGAGAGCTTCCTCTTTTCTCTCGTTCGCCGCAGCCACGCTCGAGGCGTCGTCCTTAACTGCTGCCCCAGTCAGTTGCTGCCTTTACATTTGCTTGGAGTTCCGATTGAATGCCGAGAGCATGCTGCTATCAGTAGTGTTGCGCCCATCCTCCGTCTTTGCCACAGGCTGCTGCGCTGCGGCGTTCGACTTCACTGGATGCGCGTGCTGAGGGAAGGGGGAAGAATATGAACGCGGTGCTTCGTACGAGTACGGGCTTTGCGGTTGCATGTTATAGGCTTGTGGGAAGGGCTGCGCGGGATAACGGGAGGCATGGTAGAAGAAAGCGGGCGACGCACCAGCAGGACTGACTCCATAGCCATACTGGCCTTGCTGAGGCATTTGAGCCTGCTCACCAGGATTTGGTGGCGGCAGAGTCGGAGTGTGTGGCTCGTCGTTAGGACGCTTCGCGCCGGCATTGGCAGTCTGGCCTTGCTGAGGGTACATGGCTTGTTGCTGGTAGCCCTGCGGCGGTGGCGGATACTGGCCAGGCTGCTGTTGCTGACCTTGCTGGGGTCCGTACTGGCCGTCGCGGCTGTTGGCAGGCAGTGGTTGACCGTATGCTCCGTACAGTTGAGTGTTCGGAGGTGGGTTCTGGCCGCGCCAGACCGTGTGCGCCGGCACGAAGGCTTGAGTCTGCGCACTCACTGGCGTGAAGACACATTCTTGAGAGAAGCGCACGCAATTGGTGCATCGACCATCCTCGGATTGCTCGAAGCCAGAACATCGGATCTGGGCGACGCGTTAGCAGCAAAACTTCGAAAAAGCGACGCGCTTCGATTTTCGTACCTTCCGACGACGACAGTATCGACACGCAATGGCCGTGCGCTGACGTGGTGCAGGCTGAGCTGGCGGGTAGCCCATTTGCTGCGGCTGCGCATACGGCGGTGGATACATTGTCTGCGGTGGCGGCAGAGCGCGATACTGGTCGGGATGCGTGGGCTGCAGCGTCGCCATCGCTGGCGGGCCTGGTGGTGGAGCAGTGATGCCCGGGAGCTGTTTGGAGACATCATCAGCATTCTCAGCGGCCAGAGCAGGATCAATCTCAGTTGCCATGATGATGGCTGCGGTGCGTTGTGGTGTGCGGGAGTGGGAAGGCGGTTGGTCCCGGAGGAGAAAGTAGCAGAGGGCAAGGTTCGGAAAAGAAGCTGGAAAAGAAGCGACGCGGATTGCGTAACAGAGCGCAGAGCTGATCACGTCTCTTGGCACGACTTTCTGTGCGCGCGCGGAACTCGCGACTTGCACAAGCAGGCAGGCACCTCGAGATTTTTTTCCTCACACGTGGGAAACTTACCTGATTCGTTGGTCGAGGTTGATACTGGCCATTGTTCTGCGGTGGAGGAGCAGGAGACCACTGCTGCTGTTGCTGCTGCTGTTGTTGCTGCTGCGGGTTGGGTTGCGATGTTGGTGGAGGAGCGTTCGAGTTCCACTGTGGTGGCGCCTGGTTCGGCGAACCGTACATCTGCTGCGACATGATTGATGCTGCTCGCGGGAACGTGTGTCGGCGAGGGTCCCAGGGCGGTGTCGACTGGCGACGCGCTGCGCAAGGCGCTGACGGGCGTCTGGTTGATTGATGCTCGCAGGCGCGGGCCTCGGCGGGCGCAATGCACGCAGCAACGGGCGAGCAGCGAGGATCCAAGAGTGAGGTTGCACGAGACAGGCGGGCGGGTCGGACAGCCGGTAGTTTTCAGGTTTGACGCGCTGTTGCAGGCCTGTCGTCGCGCGACGGGGTGACACAAGCAAGCGCGCTGCGTGGCTCTAGTAATGTGGAGCAAGCAGGCGCGGCAGGTGAATGGGACAGGACAGGACAGGACAGGCAAGGCAAGTCGCGTAACAGCAGAGCGTCGCCGGTGGTGGGTGCTGGCGAGCGGCAGAAGGCGGGAGAAGGGGAGAAGAAGGGATTCCGATGGACTGGGTAGAGAGAGAAGGAGAGTTGGGGGGACCGCGCTCGATACGCGCGCAAAAAGAGCACCACTGGTTGGTGCGGTGGCGGAGGATGGGATGACGAGATAGTTAATTTTCTGCTGGCGGGCGGGCGAGCGAACGAGCTGGCTGGCTGGCAGATTGGCGCACGCGGTAGTAGGTCCAATGTGGTGAACGAGTTAGCACGAGGCTTTCGCTGCCGAAGGCCCACGGCGTGCGCAGCGCAGACGGAGACGCAGCAGCAGCACCACGCTTCCTTCGTGACCGTTCGTGTGCGCGCACCGTATCTGACGGCCAACCCTGGCTGCTGCACGCTGCGAGGGAGCGTGATGGCGCCCGCTCGATGCAGAGCGACGTCGCGAGCCCGTGGCCGCCGCCGCTCGCTGCGTCGCGATCCGCCAGCTAAACCCAAACCCAAATGCGATGGAGGCGCGGCTGATGCTGCGCCTGACCACCCCGGGCTAGCGTCGTCGTCTACGTGCTTGCCGAGGGCGGCGCTGGGGGCCACCTTCGCCGCCGCTGGGCCCGCCTGCGCCCGCAGGGCTGGTTCAACACAGCGGTCGCGCGTTGTGACTGGCTGCTCTTTTCACAGACGCGAACTGCGCTAGCCAGGATGCCACGCGATCTTGCCGAGCTTGCGAGCAACAGGCGCGGCACGTCGCACCACCCCCATTTCAGTTGCTGCTCTCGCCGCCAGTGACAGACGCGAGAAACACCGCACATCTGCTGACCAGATGTGACCCGACGCGACCTCGCCGTCGCCCCGCGGCCCTGGTCGCAATCACGCGTGCTCCTCCGCGACGCTGCTCCTGCTGCCGGCGAGCGCGCGTCGTGCCCCAGCTGCAACAAGCCGGCGTGAAATTGGGAGCAGCTCGAGCCAATCACGTATTTTCTTCGCGTTGCGGATGCGGAGCAACGGGGTGCAGGGGCATCTTTAGCGAGCTGTTTAGACTTTTCACCGCGCGTCCGTCCGGCATCGCTATGAACCGAACCTTTTCTGCTCGCAGGCCAAACCAAGAGATCGTCGTGGGCACGTCCGCCGCGGCAGCTGCCATCCAGGCGAGCCACAGGACATCTCTCATCAGATCGTCGACGTGCACGCCTGCTGCACGATGAACGTCGACAGTCAACCCGCGAGGGCTAACCGCTCTTTGCTTTCCTGTGCTTTCCGTTTCCAGATGTGCCTTGGCAACACTCACGGAGCAATCAATCGAGCTGTCAGCGCACTGGACTGGCTTCGCAGAATTAGGCCTCCTTCGAAACGACCACGCCAGGCGGGACGTGCTCATCACTCACACCCTCCACGCCAACGTCTGTGCCACAACACTTCATCATCAGACATCACGGATGTGCATCGTGCAGCAACTCCATCCTATCGTCCTACGTCATATTCACATTGCGGCATATGCAGCTTTGGGCAGCCGCAGTGCTAGCGCCGTGGTGCGCTCTCATCATTCATGTCAGCTTCGTGGAGTTCCGACGCGAGACGCGAGGTCGAACGCTACTGCCATCAATTCCATACACGTCCAAGGCAGGGGCTAACTTCTCGCGTGTAACGAGCCAGAGCCAGCTAGGAATACGAGCACATCGCCTAGCTAACAACCACAAGCTCTCTAGACAATGGGAAGTGGTTGAGAGATGCCCAGAGAGAAGAGACCTAGCAGCCAAATGGCAGCCGCACGACCGAATTGGAACCTCGTTCGTCTTCTTCCACTCAACTTACTTTCGTCGGGTCTATGGCTGCAGAATTGTCCGAAGTAGAGGCTTGGGTCTCCGTACATCAATAACTGCCACTTGCAGAATATCCCTCCGGAGCACATCGGAAGATGCCATGTTTCCAATGCATATGGTCACCTTCGGCGCGTAGCAGACGTCAAAGCTGCACTGCGATACGCCTGTCGTGGTCGAAATAATGCCAGCAGAGTCTGCACGAAAGCTCGTAAACTGGGATGGTCCCCGTTGCTTTGCACGGTGGCTGGCAGCCATATGCTCTCCGCCACGCAAGGACCGGCGCGGAAACCGCTGGCGGTCGCCAGCGGGCGACCCTGTAACTTTCATCTCATTGGTCATGCTGCGCGCTAGACTGCACGAAATCGCCGATGCGCCGCCGCACATGCATCCATCTGGTCATCACGTGAGTGAAAACTGATGCAGCTGCCCGTTGCTGACCAGGATCATGGCTGAACCTTTGTAAACTTTACTCAGCCCAAACGACATGCCGCGTCTGCCGAGCACCCAAGCATCATGTTGCGTCAAAACAAGTGTCATTGGGCCGGAGTAAGGGTCACGATTGTCGAGCAGTAGTATGCACATGTACTACAGCTCGACGTGGCTCCATTTACGCCTGGTGTCTGCGGAGCTTTTCCTGCAGTCCTATGCACGCTGCCTAAGCCGACTTGAAGCTAGACTTCACAGCTCGTCGACAAGGCGTGTGGAACTCAGACTTGCGAGACTGCGGCCCGATGCTTCTGGGAGACCAGCGTCCTACGTGGCATCGGATGCGTCGATCGACTTCGTGACCCGCATGCCATATGTGCGGAACACCATCTGGCTCCGATGCTGGAACTATCAGATGCAGGGCGCATATACAATGTACGTGATCACTAGCGATTCCTACGGCGCCCAATATGCGCATTGAGTCGAAAACGGCAACTTCAAGCTTGCTGAAGGTGATTTGCAAAAGTCACAGCAGTGGCTCGGATCCGTTCACGACGGCAACCGCGCCGTAATACTGATGATGCGGCGATTGTGACAACCATCACGAGGGCTGGGCCACAACCATGCCTGATACCTCACTGAGGCGACATAGGAAGGAATTCGACCTCACCTCGCGCGTGATCCGGTTTGCGACACGTACACTTCGCTTCGACTAATCAGTCATCGCCACTTTCGCCGTCATCTCCTTGCCCTTCCTCCTCCTCAGACGAACTCTCTTCATTCTCCGTCGAATCATCAGCATCTCCATCAGGCATCACAACAGAGTTGAGGTAGGTGATCTGCGGAGAATTATAATGTCAGCCATTCTCGAATCTTTATGCAAGCAGACAAGAAGTGGCAATTGCACCACACCCTTTTACGTGATCTTGCAGGGTGCTTTGAAAGACCTCGCCGATCGACCCGGTCTCTCTCACACACCAAAAGGGAAAAGAAGACTACTCACAAAGGGCTGCATAGCCGCCAAAAGGTCGGCGATTCGCAATCTTCCGTTCTCGCCCAGGACCTCCTCGTCTGTGAGATCCCGGCCAATAGTGTAGTTTCGCAGTCTGAGCAAGTCAATGTCAGGATGCTCGCTGTCATAACCCTGCATGGGGGATGTTAGCGAATATGTACCGTGCCATTCTTTTAGTCGCAGACATTGTGACCGTCGCTCGCTATCTGAACAATTTATGACCACTGCATTTTTGTCAAAGGCCCATATTTCGCGTTGTTCAAGGTGACACAGGACCGCTCTTTTGAAAGCAAGCCGCAGCTCGAAGATGGGCAACGGTTCAAAGCATTTGGATCCGCAATTCTGTTAGAACAGGTTGTGTCAAGCTTGCAGATCTGATGGATTCAATCCGATGCGAAAACACGTTGTAACATGGCAGGTGACCGGAGTGTAGTTGCCAGTATGTTTTCTGCTGCGTTTTGATGATGCAGCAAGGCCACAGAAGCGTTTCATGGTCCCTCAATGTGGTACACGGAAAGTGGGCGCTTCGAAAACCACGGCACCAGGGTGGGGTCTCGCTTCTCACTCTTTCGCTCAGAGTGCGCTCACGTCGTTACACGTGCGGTCAGCTGTAAACGCACAGCCACTGGGTTCCATCCATGAGCTGAGCAGGACGACGATCCGACGACGGCGACGGACTCAACAGGACCGAAAGGGCAGCGAACGGTCGCGAAGGGAAAGCTCAAGGCTTCCCAGGTCTTCACTAGCAACATGGCCTCTCGACACCTGCAATAGCACATCTTCACGAATGCGACACAGCGCAGGTAACATGAGAATAATGATGATGATGGAGGAAACTCACCTTTGGCTTCGTCTTCAGCATATTCCCGCGGTTGCTATCAACAAATGCTCTCACGACCGCCTTATCGTTCGCCGGTGCGTTCTTGAGGAACTCTTTCCTGATGAGAGGGTTCGACAGAACATCTTTCAGATGCCGAGGATGACGATTGATGGCACGACGCATCGCTGCGACTGGGGCAGCTTCAGGGTGCCAGAGTCCACCGCCTACGAACCATTGTCAGTTTGTGCGTGCGATAGGGTGCAAAATCGAAGGAGAGCTAGTGGTGGAGTTTCGAGGCCATCCTGGGCTCTGAGACCTGTTGCGAACGAAGCCCGTCAACTCGTCATGGTGCGGAACGCAAGATAGCAAGGCAGAGGGTAGCTGGGGTGGGAGCAGAAAGAGCAGGACAACGCTGGCGGAACAAGCACAAGAACTGCATCGATTGTGGATCGATCGACGTGCTGTGCGTTCCTGCAACGCAACGCTCCATCATACAAAGATGTCGAGAGGCATTGCGATATCGTGCCGGAATTAAAGCCGTGAAGGTGTGCACAACGACCAGATTTCGAGGGACAACTCACCGACGAAAGATTTATTCGGAGCACACTGCACATAGTAATGCGCATAGGGCCCTTTTCTGCCGGCACGAGACCTGTCGATCGTAAGTAAAATGATGCACGAATACCTAGAAGCAGGGAACTCACCAGGCAACGCTGAACCATGCCTAGAGCGATGTAATGTTAGTGAAGCACCGTCATACAACTATCTCGCCCAATGATCGCGATTGGGCAGCTATGTTGCGTGAGATGAAGCGTACCTTATCTGTGACATTCACTTGATTAGCAGCAAATACGCGATGCATCGCTTGAACACTTACATGGCGTGGGGTCCTTGGAGAAGCGAACATCTCTGTAAATACGAAAGATCTGTGCGCGACGGAGACATTAGTGAGCGGGTCCAATCTGTTTGAATCGGTCTGGCCTTACGACGTCCTTGACTGGTAGCTCAGGTATAGTGTCGTCGATTGTCGTAAGAGTCTCAGTCATCTTCTCAACGAATGAATGCCAGTCCTTTTCTGACTGGCGGAAATCGGGGTCGTGCACTGTGGTGTGTTCAGCGTAGGACATTGTAGCGCCTCCGTATACAGAGCAGCATAGTTGTCACAAGTGGGATACCTACATTTCAGCCATTCCCTTTTGTTGTTTTCTTTGAGTTCACTCAGGAATAATAATGTGTTTGGATGGATAGTATCATCGTTGTATGGGACCTTACCAGCGGGCCTCGCCTTTGGCTTTTTGATTATGACTTGAGTGCCAGGCCCTTGAATAAATTAGGACATTGCTATGGCCCTGCTTCTGTTTTTGATATGGTCGACCTCACCTAATCCAGTCTTGACGCCTGGCCTCCAAACGGCTCCTGCTTTATTTTTGGCAGGTGTGGTCTTCGCTGAGCCTCTGGCAGGTTTATGACTTTCTTCGTCGTCGTCATCACTTTCATTCTCCTCATCGTCATCGGCTCCTGATGATTCGTCTTCACGCGGAGCTTCACCAAATTCCGAGCCTGAATCTTCGTTGTTCGATGAGCTATCCTCTGGTTCGGACTGGTCATCCTCTGTATTCTTGTCCGGTGCAGTAAAATGTTTACTTCTTGTTGTCGTGGATTTTGCTTGCTTTGGTCTCTTCGCTAGAGTCTCTCCAGACGTACTGCCGGACGATGCTCGCTTGTGTTGTTTCCCTGCGTTGCCACTTGGAACGATGCGTCCGGAACGGCGTGCCATGGTCTGCGGTTGAGCTTTTGGTGATTGCCTCTTCAATCCTGTCGATTAATTACCAGCAGATTGTTGTTCAATGTCTCATAATGCGGAGGTGTTCGCGTGCGGTGGCGTTGACGTGTGTCCGGGAACCTGGCGCGACGCGCAGCGCGAGAAGCGCGGCGGCAACGGAGCCGGCGTCTGATGGAGCAGGGGCCTGTTGAGATGATCTTCAACGTTATATTCTAGATTGTACTACAACAAGGGTATTATTTGCTACCTCCCATGAATTGTCTCCGAGTCACGGACGCAACGCTGTCGAAATCGCAATATCATTCAATCAGCGCTACATGCAATGGCCCACAACACCAGTAACGCCTTGGCCGAAGCACCCTCGCCCTGCAGCACTACGTGCAGTCGTTTCCACGCGTGACATCTAGAGGCAATCCACGATATCGGTCCATGCAACACAAAGGCCTACAATAGCAATGTGACCCTCTCAGCAATTGCATCCTCCTGGTCCTCCCGACACTGCCCCTGGGTCTTGCCTCGACCCAAGATCGACACCGCCTGGCCTGCCAGCAGCAGCCCTCATACCACGCTGGGTCGCCTGCTCAATTGGGAGCTTCTTTGCAATGGCCGTGAAGAGCTCTTTGACATTTTCGGCCGTCTTTGCACTCGTCTCGAAGAACAGCAGCCCGGCTTCCCTCGCGTATGCTTCCGCATCACCCGTTGGTACAGCACGCTTGTCCGGTTGTTCGGCGACCAAATCTGCCTTATTCCCTGCCAGTGCGATGATGATATTCTCATTCGCTTGCCTCTGCAGCTCCTTCACCCAAGCTTTGGCCTTATCTAATGATGCCTGTCAAACATCGTCAGCAGTCTTCAAGGTCCCGGACGATTTTCTCGTGACATACTGCCTGCGTGATGTCGTACACCACTACTGCACAATTGGCATTTCGGTAGTACATGGGGGCTAGCGACTTGTACCGTTCTTGTCCCGCTGTGTCCCATATTTCAAACTTGACTGTCGTCTGCTCATCGAGTGCGATCGTTTGCGTGAGGAATGCGGCTCCGATAGTTGATTCTCTGTAGTCATCGAATTGGTCCTGTCACCTTGGGGTTAGAAGCCGCAGGCGAGCGAGGAGATCTGCGGAATCTACCATACCTTGACGAAGCGAAGAACGAGCGAGCTCTTGCCCACAGCTGATTCTCCTGCATGGTGTTAGCACTAGCATATGCTGTAGCCTAGGCACAACCAACGACGTACCGAGCAGAACCAGCTTGAACTGTGCAAAGCGAGCGCCGCCGCCGCCTGGCCGTGTGCCTTGTCGAGCTGCCATCAAGTCTGCTCTGGGGCCGTCCGCCTGTTATCGGGAGTGTTCTGTTCGCCGGGCGGGCAGGAATCGAGTGCGCTTCGGGGGTGGAGGGGTGTTCGCGCGTCAGCCGTAGTCTGTGTAGTACTCCGAGTAGCTCTGTGGCGGAGAGGAAGTGGTCGTGAGGGCGGTGGCGGTGGTCGAGGAGTGTTGGAGGTTGGTCACCGGCGGGCATGCATCGATACCTACGGGCCACCTGCCTTGCCCAGGATTGAGCACGTGGCACACGTCACGTCACTCTCACAAAGACGCCAAACACTCCCTGAGCTGCTGAGCACGCCCGCCCGCAACGCGCTGAGGATTTACTGAGCGGAAGTCCTCTACACCAACGCTCCGCCCCTTAACTCTTCTCCGCGGTGCAGGCGCGCATCCTCCGCCACGATGAGTGCTACGCTGCCCTTCCGCGACATCAACGTGCACGCCTCCTCCACCTACTACGCCTTCTCCTCGCCCTCCTCGCCCAATGCCCCGACCCTGGTCGTCGACCGCCCATCTGGCGACCTCCGCCTGCACGATGGCAAGCTCACCGGCGGGCACCGCGTGTCCAGCATCTCGGGCATTCTGGGGATCATCAAGCTGCGCCTAGGTACGCCCTGATACCGAACGACGACATTCGAGCGTGTCCGCTGAGTCTGCCGCCGTATAGATAGCTACATCATCGCCATCACCAAGTCGCAGCCTGTCGGTCGTATCAAGGGACATCAGATCTACAAGGTCGTCTCTACGGAGTTTCTGCCTCTGCGCGAGCGTCAGGTCCATGATCCAGACGAGGACACGTATCTTGCGTACCTGAAGACTCTCCTCAAGAATGGCCCCATGTACTTCTCCTACTCCTTCGATCTCACCAATAGCTTCCAGAGGCAGGCTCAGAGTGACGCGAACGAGCCACTTTGGGAGCGCGCCGATGATCGCTTCTTCTGGAACCGCTTCATTTCGTCGTCGCTCATCGATTTCCGCCTGGGGAAAACAGCCGGTCGTTTGTCGTCAGGCCCTCAGCCGGCTGTCGATCCCTACATCTTGCCCGTCATGTACGGCATGATGCGCATTACCAACACATCGATCAAAGGCAACGCACTCACATTTGTGCTCATCACTCGGAGGTCCAGATTCCGCACTGGTACGCGTTACCTGTCGCGAGGCATCGATGAAGAAGGTCATGTTTCGAACTACAACGAGACGGAACAAGCGATCATTTTGAATGATGCTCTCTCGAGTGGTATGACGAGCTACGCTGGTGATGGAGGCTTTTCAAATACGAAGCCTGTGCGTGGTTCAGAGACACAGGTCCTGTCGTATGTGCAGACACGAGGAAGTGTCCCCGTCTACTGGGCCGAAGTGAACACGCTCAAATACACTCCCAAGCTCCAGATTCGAGGTGTAGAAACAGCCGTTAATGCCGCACGAAGACATTTTGACGAGCAGATACGGCTGTATGGGGAGAACTACATGGTTAATTTGGTGAATCAGAAAGGTCGTGAGATGCGGGTCAAGGATGCGTACGAACAGCTTGTCAAGATCCTTCAGACACATCCCACCGAGTACAAGGAAGCCGGTCGTAGAACACGGGAAAGGTTCGATGTGATCGAGCCCAACGACCAGAGAAGCTGGTACGATCACCTCCACTATGTCTACTTTGACTTCCACAACGAGACCAAAGGCTTGAAATGGCATCGCGCTCAGCTTCTGCTTGATCAGCTGGCGGACGGTCTGACAGCAGGAGGCTATTTCCATGGCATTGATACCCCATCTGGAGGCGTCGATATCCGCAAGAAACAGACAGCAGTAGTGCGCACCAACTGCATGGATTGCCTTGACAGAACAAATGTCGTACAATCGATGCTTGGAAGATGGACACTTACCCGTATGCTGATCGACCTTGGCGTGCTGAGGCCTGGCGAGAGCGCTCAGGACGACCAGACCTTCGAACACCTTTTCCGCAACGTGTGGGCCGATAACGCGGATGTTGTGTCCAAGACCTATTCTGGTACTGGCGCGCTCAAGACCGACTTCACACGAACTGGTAACCGGACACGAGCCGGAATGCTTCAAGATTTGAGCAACAGCTGCACACGATACGTGCGCAACAATTTCGCTGATGGCCCGAGGCAAGATGCATTTGACTTGTTTCTCGGCCACTATTCGCCGGATATCGCAGGCATCGGATCTCTGCAGCAGTTTGCAGACAGGAGACCTTTGGTCATACAGGCTGTGCCTTACGTTCTTGGGTTCTGTGTCTTTTTCGTTGCTATCAGCGTGAGCACGAATCGCCTACCCAATTCCACCGTGTGGCCTCTGCGACTTTTCACACTCTTCAGCTTGGCCGTGGCAGGCTATACTGGCCGTTTTATGTGGAACTACGGGACTCTCTACGTAAGATCACTGTCCTCTTTCTTTGAACCCGCCTCTGACACTTTCACAGGTGAACTGGCCGAAGCTCAACACACCGCAGTGGGCGGTCGAAGCGTATCAAGACACATTGGAGAAGGTCGCAAAAGATCCCCTGCTTGGGTCTTTCATCGGGGGCGGCAGTCGCGACGCTCGTCTTGGCAATTTGGAAGAGGGCAAGAAGCGACGCGAGTAATCATCTTGATCTTGCCGAGCGACATGCAACAGCGCATCATTTTCATTGAACCGTATCCCAGCCGGGCGGTCTTTCTAGAATCGAATACAGTGCATCTGCTGATGAGCAGTGATAGAGCGGAACGGCATGAGCCAATAATACCGAGCTTTCGATCACCGTGACAACATTTAACTTTTTCGAACCCAATGCCTCGACTGAAGCACTTCACCCTGTCCTTGACTCCGCCGGTCGCGATATCAACTGTGGCATGCTGCCTCCATCTCTATCGTCACCGCCGCCGGCTGAACTTCGCATTGCGTAGGGTCGGCGTAAATCGAGCAGCATCACCGTGGCTCAATACTGAACCAGAACACGATCCTTTCATAGGACGGTTAGCCCTTCACCCTGCTTATGAGTGCATGGGCGTGTTCAGGATCATCGCCATCGGCCGACACGTCATCGAAACACAAAAGTGGGATTTCTATACCGACGCTCACGATGCTACGGAGTCGCGAAAGGATCAACAGCCGGACACATCCTTGACGGCGAAACACAACTAGACACATCTTCGACGAAGTACAATGCCATACGAAATCCGAGCTCGTCGTGACAAAGCATGATACGCAGCAGCCGAAGAAAAAAGGGTCGGCCGCCACTTTCATTCACTTCCACACCTTCCCCAATGCCAAAAAGAACACCACCACTCCTCGACTGTCCCTATACAGGGCAAAAGAATGGACGCGCTGGGAATTGAACCCAGGACCTCTTCCACCTCATCGTCGGCCTTGTGAAGCTGACAAATGCTAAGGAAGAATCATACCACTAGACCACGCGCCCGAAATAGCCTGAACCGGTTGCTGAACCAGTCGCTACTGATGTGTGCCGAAAAGCTGAACAGATTATAGAATCAAATTCTTTGTGGGCCCAAGATGCGCTAGGATGAATCGGGGACGCCTCGGGAGCTCTGGAATGCATTACGCTAAGGTACTAAGTGACATTGTCGTCTGTTGCTATGCACAGTACAAGGACATATCAGCCTACAGAGTAGTGGTGTTGGCGTGGTCGCATCCATTACAAGGATGGCTGTTCCACACGCTCTGGTTTTGCTAAGGAAGAATTATACCATCTGTGGGCCGCGGCATGTCTCTTAGCATGCATGGTCTGATCAAGGACTTGGCACCATTCATTTCTTCAGAGTGACATTTTTGCATTCGATATCAATGCCGTGAACGAACAGGATAGTCAACATCGCAATGGCGAATATTATCATCCTGTGGTGAGGTTGAAATTCTTGGCACCGTTGCTTGTACGGCTAGCCCGGCTATACCAAAGTCCATCCGCAGTCAATCACGACCTGGACTGGAGACTACAGCTCCGCAGCTCCTCCATTATTTGTCTGGTAACAGCTGAAGCGCATATGATCAGCGGATACACCCTTGTCTTGAGAGTGTCTTGAGTACAGAACAAGCCGAGGCGTCCGCAATGTCCAGGATACAACAGCTTCAGTCAATGTCTGCTCCGCACCAAGAGATATCGCGAACGTGCTGATCTGCTCACAGACACTTCGAGCGGCTGATCAGCTCGGTGATACGCCGTGCTCCCAGAATGTGGTAACGGATCTCGGAGCAGAAATGTTTCAAGAGTAGCGTTCTCGGGCAATTATGCCACTGAAATCCGAAGCCCGACATCCTGAACATCTCATCACAAGTGCCCACGCGAGGTCATCGCTGCATTTTAATATGCCATAGATCTGTTGCAGCATCGCTCCAGCACCCCAAACAAGCCGACTACACTCGAATCTTGATCCACCATACAGAAGCAAATCCACGATGTCGCAAACTGTTACCATCACCGAAGCGAATCAGTTGGCAATACCCATCGAGGATCCAGCCAACGACGAAATCGGGAGCAGATATCTCTGTTTGACAATACTAGGCTACAAACGGCATGACCTCACCGACCGGGAATATAGACACCATATGAACAAGATCTCAGCTCCACTCACCAAGAATCTCATGGCCAAATATGGCATTAAACGATGGACACAAGTGCACAATACGACCAAGACACGAGCCCTCATGAACCACATTATGGATCGTCAGATGAAGAACATTGCCGATTATGACTGCTTCAGCCAAGTCACTTTCAACAGTATCGAGGATTATAAGAATATCAAGAATGATCCGTGGTACAAGGAACATCTGGTCGGTGATCATGAACGCTTTGCGGACACGCAAAGAAGCATGTAGGTTCCAACGCCTTCAATTCCTGCTAAAAAATTGCTTTCCGAGCTGATGTTTTCGAACAGGATGACGATAGGGTGGATCGAAGAGTTTATTCACGATGGCACACCATGCGACAAGCTTGAATTTCCAGAATGATTGGGCAGTCTGCCTCTGCTGTTGACGACTTGACATGTAAAAGGAAACGATTTTCGTCAATCAGGTCTTCGATCTGAGAAGTAACACAAATGTACTATTGGCATCGATCAGTTTACTGCATTGTCATGCACTTGGGAGGTACAAGGGAAGAAGGACAAGCTTAACAATTGCCCCAGATAAAATTGGTCATCATTCCGACTTATTACCGAATCAGAAATGGAAGTCGACTGTGATAAGCTTTTGGCGCTCGGCAGAACGGCATCAAGTGGCACGTTTGCATTGCACTAGCTTCGCGTGGGGAAAATGTGTTGACCGAACTTGCGGACTTCTGTAGAGGAGTTCTGACTGAGCTTGCCACTTACATTCCTTGCACACGACGCCGTTGCGAACAGCCAGTCATCATTTCCACAGGCTGTCAAGCTTAGAGACGTATATATTCACTTGAAATCGCCAAGCACGAACCCTGGAGAAGTCTGAGCTTACTGGATCCAGCCCTCGGTTCTTTCTGTGCGTCATCAACAGCCGACTGTGCTCACGGACGGACGACGTCGTTTGTGATGAGCACTCCAGACCGTGCTCAAGATGAGAAAAGCCTGGGGCCGATGAGTGCTCACACGGGTAACAATGACCCCACAAGTCTTGCAGATTCACAGGCCCAAGAACAGCAGCAGATCAACCAAACCAACAACACAAGCGCGCCCGTACCGCCTCCTCCCAATGGCGGCTACGGCTGGGTCTGCACAGCGTGTTGCGCAACGATAAATGCCCACACATGGGGCTTGAACTCAAGCTACGGAGTCTTTCTGGCCCATTACCTCGCCAACGACACTTTCGCTGGAGCAACATACCTCCAATATGCCTTTGTCGGATCTCTTTCCATCAGCATGGCGATGCTCATCTCGCCCGTAGCAACAATCTCGGTGCGATTGTTCGGTACCAAACCCACACTTGCCATTGGGGTGGTACTGGAAGCCGCGAGTTTGATTGGCGCTTCTTTTGCAACAGAGATCTGGCAGCTGTTCCTCTCGCAAGGTGTCTGTTTTGGCTTGGGTATGGGATTCTTGTTCGTTGCCTCTGTGGGGATCCCTGCACAATGGTTCACAACGAAGAGGTCATTGTCGAATGG
The DNA here is from genome assembly GCA_029490675.1 of Cercospora nicotianae. Lineage (NCBI taxonomy): Eukaryota > Fungi > Ascomycota > Dothideomycetes > Mycosphaerellales > Mycosphaerellaceae > Cercospora > Cercospora nicotianae. The sequence continues at coordinate 2,596,634 of JANQAT010000002.1, forward strand.
CTTCGCGGCTTGCGGGTCTGGGTTCGGAGGATTGATATACTCCCTGGCCGCTGGTGCAATGTTGAAGTCAATCGGGTTGGCGTGGACATTCAGAGTCCTTGGTATTCTGGCCTTCGGAGTCAACACCATCTGCGTTATGCTGCTAAAGGATCGCAATAAGATCATTGGGACTTCACACAACGCTTTCGACCTGCAGTTGTTCAGAAGGACAGAATACTTGCTCCTGGGAGGCTTTGGGTGGTTCAGTATGCTTGGCTACGTGGTTCTCATCTTCTCTCTGGCGAACTACGCAAATTACATTGGTCTTGATGCACAGCAAGCATCGGTTGTATCAGCCTTGCTCAACCTGGGCCAAGGGCTCGGACGACCGCCAATCGGCTATTTTTCCGACACGATAGGTCGAATGAACATGGCTGGTTTAATGACACTTCTCTGTGCAGTCTTCTCATTTGCGATCTGGATTCCGGCTAAGAGTTACGGCGTTCTTATATTCTTTTCTTTGATTGGAGGAATGGTCGCAGGCACGTATTGGTGCACAATTGCTCCAGTGGCAGCGGAAGTGGTAGGTCTCCGGCTCCTCCCTTCCGCGCTCAATCTCTCATGGCTGGTGATCGTGCTGCCGACGGCTTTCAGTGAGCCCATAGCTCTTGAGATTGTCGAAGGGACTGGCCAATATATTGGAGCACAGTTGTTCGTTGGCTTCATGTATGTTGCTGCCGCGCTTTGCATGCTCTTGCTTCGAGGCTGGAAGGTTGCCGAGGTTGAGGAGATTGCCAGGAGGAAAGACGAATCAAGCAGCGAAATGGACGCCTCAGGAACGGAGAGCGATGAGGCTGCAGTGGCTCATGCTCGCATTGCGGCACGGAAGAGGATCATGACCGCCTGCTGGAGATGGAAAAAAGTGTGAGTAGATAATGTGATAGTTTTACAGCCAAACAAAGTGCTGTGTTGGATCCACGCCTTTTCGCCGTCTCGTACCCGTCAACGCTCAAATTCGTCGCATGAAAAATCGTGACCAGGCCCTTCAAAAACGAAAACGCCCTGCTGCTGCCGATGAAGAGGAAACTAGTCCGCTCAATTTAGTATTGTTGTGAACCACGCAGGCCCGGTCCTAAAATTCTGATCATTCGCATTCGGCGTTGAACTTCCACCAGTGCTTTGCGTCTTCGAGTTCGCTGCCTCATTGGGCACAGCAGGGCCTAGTACTGCGTGCTCGTTGGCGATGGGATGATTCGTAGCGGGCGATAAGTTTCGTTGCGATATAGGTTCGCTCCAGTTCCCAGAGTCCGAGAGTAATGGCTCGGATGCCCCGTGTCGCTCCGGTCCTGCTGAGTTTGGGGTTCTTCCTCTGTTGGCCCTGTTGGCGTTGCGTCGTCGTGGTCGGGCGGGTTTCGTGATGAGTTCCGTGAGCAAGTCAGTAGCGTTCTTCGCACGCGACTTCACGGAGCATGGCGAGGGTTCGGTCATACCATATGTGACTTGCGAGACCCACTCAGCGTCGAAGAGTGCACGTTTCTCTGCTAGGCTAATATCCCTGAGTGTAAAAAACATTTGGTCAGCATTATTGCTTCGGACATCCTCATCCTTTGCCATTACGTCGCGCGTGTCGTGAAGCTTAGTGAGCACGACTTACAATTTCCGGACAGTGAAGTCGTCGCACACTTCCTCAAACAACTCATCGCAAAGGACTAGCCATTTGCCATTACTTCCACTGTTACCTGGCGTGTTAGCCTTGTTTCCGCAGCGGCTGCGGGAGGAAGTGTCAATGAGGATGTACTTGCTGGAGCTGATGGAGACGTTGATCCGGATATCTGTGAGCCACCCTGTGGCATTTACTTCTAATAGCAGCTTTGATCAGGGCCTAGAAATGGTCAGTCCTCATCTGGCGTCACTCCAATCATTGCAGCTGCTTCCACAGGCTTTAGAAGGTCGGACCGGTCGAAAGCAGCGCAGTTGAAGAAAATAGCAACCAACCTTGGAAGACGAATCGGCTCTCGCCATGGCTGGCAAACAGGCAGAGGTAGCGGTTCGGCTAGGATGTCAAGGAAAGAACGATGGCGGCATGGGCAGATTGAACGGTTCAATGCTGGGACAGCGGAAAGTCACGACGCATGATTGACAACAGACCAGAGGCAGCACAGCGCCATGATGCACGCTGGCGTTTGCCACATTTGGCATAGGTGAGAGGAGGTCGATGCGAAGAGTGTCTCTGCGTGTGCTCTCTCGACCACTGAGATGCAATCTGATCGGCATGAAAGTTGGGGACGAACCATCTGATGCGGGTGCTGAGGCTGCTGTCTGCCCCAGACATGGTATCGAAACTGTGCTGCGATGGATGGCTTGAGACATGTTTTAGAACGACAGCTTGCGCTGATCAGATTCGTGCACGTGACGATCTTGCGACGCGGAAATGGTATCGGAGCGGAGCAAGCATCCTCGGCGCGGAAGAGCTGGCGGGGCGGTGATGTTGTCGATGAGACACGTCCGGTCGTGTGCGCGAGAGAGAGAGCAGAGTGCAAGTGGTGGAGGGGTGTTGGTCACCCATTGCCAAGATTTCGTGCGTCGGAAGCCTTGCACGCACGCGGCTACTCCCGCCGATTGGAATTTGTGCACTCTCCATTTCGTCGCCAGTGCCCGACAGCTGCACCATCGCCAACACCCAGCGACGCACCGACAAGATGCCTTTCGTGAGTATTGCCCCACGCCGGAGGACGATGAGTCGCCGCAAGTTGCTTCGGAAGGGGGTCTGAAGCGTCAATTGCTGACTCGGGATTGTGTTGTAGACCAAGTTGGTCAAGAACAGCGCCTACTTCAGGTGAGTATTTCCTGCCTTCCCTTTGCCTTTCACTCTGCCTGCGACGACAGTGTCTGACCTTCCTCAGCCGCTACCAGGTGAAGTACAAGCGCCGCCGATCTGGCAAGACCGACTACTACGCCCGCAAGCGCCTCATCACCCAGGCCAAGAACAAGTACAATGCACCAAAGTACCGCCTGGTCGTCCGCTTCACCAACAAGGACATCATTGCTCAGATCGTCACCTCTGAGCTCACCGGCGACAAGGTCTTCGTTGCCGCCTACGGCCACGAGCTGAAGCGCTACGGCATCACCCACGGTCTCACCAACTGGGCCGCCGCTTACTGCGTTGGTCTTCTCATCGCCCGCCGTGCGCTCAACAAGCTCGAGCTCGAGGATACCTTCACTGGTGTTGAGGAGGCTGATGGCGAGTTCACCGAGACTCAGCCAGAGGAGGTTGACGGCGAGACCCGCCGCCCATTCAAGGTCTTCCTCGATGTCGGTCTCACCCGCACCAGCACTGGTGCCCGTGTCTTCGGTGCCATGAAGGGTGCCTCAGACGGCGGTCTCTACGTGCCACACTCCGAGAAGCGTTTCCCTGGTTACGACATCGAGACCAAGGAGCTCGACGCCGAGACTCTCCGCAAGTACATCTTCGGCGGTCACGTCGCTGAGTACATGGAGACCCTCGCCGACGACGATGAGGAGCGCTACAAGTCTCAGTTCTCTGGCTACATCGACGACGAGATTGAGGCTGATGGCCTCGAGGAGCTGTACCAGGAGGCCCACAAGGCCATCCGCGAGGACCCATGGAAGAAGGATGATGAGGCCGGCGAGAAGAAGAGCAAGGACGCGTGGAAGGCAGAGTCGCTCAAGTTCAAGCAGAACAAGCTCACACGCGAGGAGCGTCGCCAACGTGTGCAAGAGAAGATCCAGGCTCTGGCAGCGGAGCTGTAGATTTCCTCAGCCGGTGGATGGACATCTCCGCGGTCGCAGTACTGCTGGGAATTTCGTTCGTGTTGTTCACGGATGTCACGGATTGGGAGGCGCAAATAAGGAAAGCATTAGCGGCGTTATGATGATGATCGCACCCTCGTAGTGCTATGAATTTCGAATCTTGCACCCTTTCCGTGAAATCAGTCCCACTTCTCTCATGCATCTGTGTTCACCCACCATCGTCTACTTGAGTTCGTACATCATTGCTCGTTCCGGCGTATAGAAATGGTACATCTACATGGACCCAATGCCCAGCTTTGACATGAAAAAAATACTCTCTGATCATCGCGGTGCTGTACCACGGCCCGCGACTAGCTTCTGCTGTCTTGAGCTACGTTCATCCTCGCCTTCAATTGTGCTTCCTTGAAATCATCCCAACCCTTCGGATCCTGTTCCTGGATCGTCCGCAAATCGTTCATGTTAGCGCCAACTTTGCGAAGCGCAGAGTCCCAGCCGTCATGCTCAACGAGAGATTTCAGCTCAGGCCCACTGATACCCTCTAGCTGGACTCGTAGAGCGTTGAGGCGCGCGACTTCCTCTTCCTTGCTCCATCGTATGTCGATATTGTCCTCGACGGCGGAGGTTACTGGTGAGTCAACAACTTCGCGACGCATGCGCTGCCCAAGTCGGTGCAAATGACCCTCTTCCATACCCAGTGCACGAGCGGCCAGTGAAACATCGCTGCTATGGCGGGAGGCTGCCGGGCGAAAGGTCGCAGCTTCGTCGTAATCGAGCTCGTCGTCGTCATCACTCACTCTGTCACCGGCATCGGCCGTCTGAAGCGCGGGTACCACGGGCAGATCAGCTGAGGAAGCTGTCGAAGCCGCCTTGGGAGAAGGCGGCGCCAGGCGTGTTTCTGGATATTCTTCTTCGAAGCGTTGGATCATGCTTTGTAGAGTTTGGTCCAGGAAACTGAGTCGCCGATATGCCATTTCGTCGCCACTCGTTGCCTCCTTTGCGAGTGCCGGTTGGAGTCTGGCACGGATCTTGCGTGCACTATCCAAGAGATTCTTGCTCATCTTCTTAGCTTTGCCACGCTGTTCTTCATCCCCAACCAGTCCGGCAGAAGACCCAGGCCGAGAGGGTCTGTTGCCGGAAGATGTTGGCACGCTGCTTCGACGAAGATCATTGGCCTTCTCTCCCAGCACGTATTGCAATGCTTTCACAACACCTGTCCCACCGACAATGTAATCTCCATCGGGGGCTGGGTCATCGTTGTCATGATTCTCAGGATAACCATCCACATGGCCTACGAGATGCATGAGGACGTCAGGTACTGCGACCTCCTTGATCTGCTTCTCGCCACCATGGGTTTCTGACAGAGAAGTCATCGCGTTGGTAGTCGCAAAAGTCGATGTGTCAGTAGCCTCTGCGATCGCAAATTGCTCCATGTTGCGTAGCGAATAAGCCACGACCTGTTTAGCAAGAGCTTTGACGACCTCGCTGTTGTCAGGCGAAGGTACCTGGAATGTGTCAGTTGGAATCAACAACATGCAACGCCGAGCAACTTACGTCTATGTCGATGCAGATCAAGGTGTTAGACACTCGTACAGCGGCCATGTAACTAGCATAGAGCGCACAAGCCTCCTCCTGATCGCCCTCTTCTTTAGCATTGGCCAAGGCTGAAAGCTCGGGGTTCTCCAATATGTTGATGTGAGCAAGCAGCGGCCCCTCAGGCAACACGTCTGCAAGTGCAATGGCTTGCTTTGGACTCATTCCGACATCTGCGAGGTGAATTCGTTTCAGGTACTTGAGCTGACCAATGTATCTCCGGAGCAGTGAGATTGTTTCGTTGTCTTGGCCACAGAGATCAGGATTGTGGCTCAGGTCAATGAATCGAAAGTCGGGAAGCTTGATCAATGCTGGAAACAATACTTTGACAGAAGCACTGTCGAGGTTGCATCCAGCGAAGCTCAGCCCCCAGCAAGGTGTTCCGCCTCTCGAGCTCAGCGCTTCTGCAATGAGATCCAGTTTGCCACGCAAATCGTTCCCTCCGAGGTCAAGCCCGCCACATACTCCAGACCGCAGCCAGTGCAGAATGTGCTGCAATCCCTCGTCATCGAGGTGGTTACCTGCAAAACCGAGTCGGTTGATTCCACACATGATTGCGGCATCTACGATTTTTCGAATCTGCGGTGCAGTCAAGCTACATTCGGAGACGATAAGCTCTTCTAGCCTATCGCCACCCAAGCGCTGACTTAGACATTTGTACAGAATCTCAGAAGCATCTGCGTCCGATGTCTGGCTTGCAGTCGCGAGATGAGAGCCTTGATCAGGGTTCTCGTGGGTACTCGAAGGTATGCTTGCAGGAAATCGTATCATTGACATGTCGATTGCCTTGATAGATCTGCACATGTAAAGAAAAAGGCTGATATGCTTCCACCCAACCCGCGTGATCCGAGGGTTGTTCTTGAGCGTCAGCTTCTCAACCACACCGCTTCGTTCTTGGTATGATCGAGCTTCCACGCCCTGCCGATGTTTGGGCGTAGTGCTTTTTCGCCGCGTGGGTTGCGGTTTTGTAGCCGCCAGTAGTCCAGCAAGAATGCAGCGCAGCCCTTCATCGCTAAGATCAGCATCTTCCAATAGCAGTTTCTTCACAGGTACCACTGCAAGCCAATCTCCCAGCGTTACCATGTCAGCAAGCTGCAACCGGGAGCCCGTGAGATTAAGGCAATGCACCACACCAGGCTCGTGCGGCACGCAGCAAGTGGGAGACATCAATTGCTCAGTGATGCGCTTCAAGATGGGCGTCTCACGGAGCTGACAACATCGTCGATATATTCGAACAGGATCGGTAGTCGGCCGGTCTTGTCTGGTCGAGTCTGCGGCAGAAGCTGTCGTTGTGATGGGTGCCGGTGGCTTTTCTGGTGGAGAGGAGGCGTCAGCATCCATTGATAGCTCAACAGGTATCGAGCCGTTCTCTTCAGCGCGCCGCCGTCGTTTCTCCTTGCGCTCCTTGCGCTCCTCTTCTGATCTTTTCTTCTTCTCTTTCTTTCTCGTCATGCTATCCTTCTCATCGACGCTTCCAATCGGTGGACTGACGCTGCCGACAGGCGGCGTTCCGGCAAGATCATGGTGTTCTGTATTTTTCTTTGAAGATATCGGCAAGGCTTTGCTCTTCCCATTGAGCTCCGCATCAGCCTTCTCGTCAACGTCTTCCCGGCGCGCCTCCGGGTGTTTGAGCGCTTCGCCCTCGGCTCGCTCCTTGAGCTTGAAGTCCCTTTTTCGCTGCTTCTTTTCCTCCTCGTCCTCCTCATCGTGATACTTGGGGCCACCGGCGATCTCAACATCTACGCAAAATGACACTTTCCTCAGGCGGCTCACATCCAGTTCGGACAGCAGACACCGCTCCCGATTAGGATCGATGTTGAGCACACGTCGTGCACACATGCCGCCTTTGGCCTGGACTTTGGGCGCGACATTGCTCTGGCCAGCAGACAGCTTTCGGGTAAGGTTGGAAAAGAAGTTGGATGATGACTCTTTCGGACGCAGTGGTACATGTGGTTCGGCGCCCTCTGTAGCCCCTCCAGGTCCGTTGTTTGTGGCGCCTGCCGCAGCGGATGCTGAACCGACAGCAGCAGTCGAGGGGGTCGGGGTGGCTTGAGCACCTCCTGTGGTTGGGGAAGCGGCGGGTGTAGAGGAGAAATTGCTGCTAATCTTGTTCAGCCAAGAGGTTCGCCGGGGCATGGTCTTCCCATCGCTGCCCAGCTTCTCTGAACTCGAACGGCTCAGCAGGCCTGGTCGCCTCGTAGTGCGGGTGCCCGCAGCTGTGGGCGTGCTGGGATGTGCTGCGGTAGTGTCCTTCACGGGTTCCAGCGGCGTGGGAGTCGTAACGGCGCGGGGAAAGTACGAGGAGCGGGCGCCATCGGGGGCGGCTTGCTGCAGCGGACTGCGTGGTGCCGGCGGGTGGTGGCCGTTCTGCTGCTCGCGGGGTGGTGCGGGGGTGTTCGGCGTCGAGGAGGGAGCGGACGTGGCCTTGCGGGCGTCGGCGGTGGCTGCAGGCGCATGTGTGGATCAGCTCGGTGCACAGGGTGCCGCGCTGGGCTCGCTGACTGACCTTTGGGCGATTTTTGCGGATGATGTAACCAGCTCACGTCGACGCCGTGAATGCCCTCCATGCTGGCAGCGTCGACCGACCAGAAAGCGTGGTCATCGCATGTGATCAATCGCCATGTGAAGTGTTGCAGTTGATGAGTGTTGCAGCGCACGGCTCGGTTATCGCAGAGCAGATGCGACTGGAAGAAGGGCACAGCAGCAGCAGCAGCCGGCGAGGACGATGTTGATGATGTCGTGCGCAGGTCGTCGGCACGTGCGCACTCCTCCATCATAATTCTTGTGCACGATGCCCGCTCGGCTCTCCAGGCAGAGCCTCCGACGCCACACTGCTCGGCCGGCTGTCAGTAGCGGCTGCAATTGTGCAATACCCGGTCCAACAAGTCGAGATGCGTTTCCATGGCCATCGTGAGCGACAGCAGAGGCAAGTCTATATCACCGCTCCCCTCCTGTCCGCCGCGGCCGGAGCACGAGCACGCATCTCACAGACCAACACAGCGAGGCCCAAATTGCCTCTGCCAGGTCCTCAGCCGCGAGCCACTGCTGTGCCTGCTCGCTGTCGTCGGATGCTCCGTGCATGCAACACAAGCTCTCGGAAGCCGAGTCCCAGCACCGCGCTGGTCTCAGCTCAGTCGTACTGCATCTGCCCGTCCCAGCTGGACCTACATGAACGAAACGGAGGACAGCGCGAAAGCTGTACGCCTTACAGTTCGGACGCCTCGCGCCTCGGTGCCATCAGCTGGTGCGTGGATTGCCTGTTGTAATGCCAATTAAGCATTAGAGACAAGAATAGTCCGAGCAAGGCATGCCTGACGATAACTCTGTTCATCCTTCTTATCCATGCACCTGGACCGCTGGACGCCGCTCAGTCAGCACTTACAAACCGTATTTGCCCGTCTGTCCAGTGCTTCGCTCGCCACTACAGTCGAAGCAATTGAATAAGCACTGCGATAGTATATAGATCCTGTGGGCGCAGCCCAGCCATAGTGGCGCCTGCGTTGTGGTAGAACAGTCGGCTGATCGTCAGCATCATCCCATATCTATTCCCGTGGCATGAGCTCCGGAAATGCCACGGAAACAGGCCTGGCACAATCTATACTTTTTGCCAAAGATTCACTGTCGAGCACATCGTCAGTAGGGTTATGTGGCTGGGCCTTACAGATGCACGATCTGTGCCACGCTACTTGCGTGGCTCTTGTGGCAGAGGAATGATAACATGCGTGCTTGTGCCCCTCTCTGGAACATAGGCCAGATATTGACCATACTCGAAGCCGTCTGCATCACCTGCCCAAAGTCTTCCATGCCTTCTCAGGATCCGTTATGAATCCACGTCGGCTATCGTTTCGACATCGATACAGGCCAATCTGCTGCCGTCCACGCTTGGATGATGACTTTAAGTAGACGGACATCCTTGGCAGATATTTCGTCCCTCTACTTCGTGGTATTATTGAGTGTACTATCGACCTCACAACCCCCGAATGCCTAGTGCTGAATGGCACCCCAAACCGCTCCTGTGCACACATCGTCCATGGACAGAAGCGGGCAGGATTGTCAGCACTCCTATAAGTTCCGACCTAGCGCTGGAGCTTCGAAATGCCGTTGACGTCCTGTCCATAGCTTTGTTGCACACGTGCCTAGCCTTCTGCGACCACGTGAAAAGGATGCAAAGTCGCCAGCATGACTTCGAGCACGAAGATGGGCCGTGGCAGCGTGCGCAGATGACAAGACGGAGGTCACGCCCAGCGTTGAACGACAGCAGCTCGACGCACAACGTTTCTGCTGCACTTGATGTGATTGGCTGCCACGATGCAGTCGGTCGATCCCCAGGCTGCCGCCGCTGGTCGTGGGTGGAGGGCAAGAGGGAAGAGGTGGGATGCAGAGTGTCGCGTGTCCCATCAAGGTCGTGTACATCTATCATCACGCTGCTGGCCGTGCGAGAAGTCGCGAGGCATTTCGAAGTCCACGGCCGCCGTGCCAGAACGAGCAGCAATCTCCAGTTCGCCCGGCCAAATCCAGCTCCGCAGTCGCTGCGTGTACCTTGCATTGCTGTCGCGAGGTGACGTCGGTCGCCAGATTTCCGTGTGCCATCACTTTCTCACCGCACCCACCACGGAATAGCGAGGCTGCTGGGCAAGCCGGGGGCGGAGGTTGTTGGTATTTGCTCGTGGGTCGCGCGGGTCGTGACCAGCACCTCCATCGAACATGCACATTTGCTCCCGCCTGCTGTTCTCGGTGCTGGTTGCCGAAGCCCTCGCCGCACCTCCAGCTCAGATTCCGTTGCAGGACGAGCAGGCGCCAGCGAGTGCGCTCCCTCACGCAACGAAGAAGCGAAAATTGCACGGCCGTTTCTTGCACATTACAGACTTCCACCCAGACCGATTTTACCAAGTCTCCTCGTCGACCTCAGAAGATGCAGCGTGCCACCGCGGACAAGGCCCGGCGGGCATCTACGGCGCCGAATCCAGCGACTGCGACAGTCCGATTGCCCTGATCAATAAGACGATGGAATGGGTTGCAAAAGAGTTCAAGGATAGTATCGATTTCGTCGTCTGGACAGGCGACTCGGCGCGTCACGACAATGATGAGGAATACCCGCGAACGGCGGACCAGGTACTTGGTCTGAATAGGTTCCTGGTGGAGAAGATGACCGAAGCATTCGGCAAGCATAATGGTGAAGAGCAAGACGATGATCCGAACAACGACTTCGTCATCCCAATCGTGCCTAATCTAGGAAATAACGACATTCTGCCACACAACATTCTGGCCAAAGGCCCGAACAGATGGACCAGGACCTATGCGGGCCTCTGGAAGCAGTTCATCCCGCAAGTCCAGTCACATTCTTTCGAGCAGGGAGGGTTTTTCTACGTGGAAGTCATTCCGCAGAAGCTAGCGGTGTTCAGTCTGAACACCCTCTACTTCTTCAATAGTAACGCTGGCGTCGATGGATGCGCACTGCACGGAGAGCCTGGGTATCAGCAGATGGAATGGTTGCGAGTGCAGCTGCAGTTCATGCGTGATCGAGGGATGAAGGCCATGCTGACCGGGCATGTGCCGCCGGTCCGTCAGGATGCGAAGACTGCGTGGGACGAAACATGCTGGCAGAAGTACACTCTTTGGCTACGGCAGTATCGCGATGTGATTGTCAGTAGCCATTATGGTCACTTCAACTACGATCATTTCATGTTACAGGACTTCAAGGATCTGGAGAAAGACACGAAGAAGGGACGCATGCAGTATGTGCATACAGAAGCCTCCGACGACGATGACCTGTCTGCCGTAGGCAAAACGGACTATTTCTTGCAATTGCGTGATGAATGGTCAGATTTGCCTTCGCCACCAAAGGCCAAATCAAAAGATTGGCTCGATACTACGACGAAGGGGAAGAAGGACAAGTTCCGAAAAAAGCAGAAGAAATACCTCAAGAAAATCGGCGGCGAGTTTGCACAACGCTTTGCGGCTAGCTTCGTGAGCCCAAGTGTTGTACCGAATCTGTTCCCAACCCTGCGCGTGTTCGAGTACAATACCACTGGCCTCGAAAACCACGTCATGGATGTGAGCAACGTAACAGAGCCGGCGCCATTCGATCTCGAGGACTCTAATATTATCGATGTGGCCGGGAAAAAGAAGAAGAAAAAGAAGAAGACGCCAAAGAAGTACAAGTTTACGATTCCTGAACCGCCATCGAAATCCTCGCCGCCAGGCCCAGCGTATTCTCCTCAGACCTTTTCACTGCTGAAATTCACGCAATATTTCGCCAATCTCACACGTATCAACAACGACTTCGCGGGCGAGGAGATTGGTGATGACAGCATGGAAGCTGATAAATGGCGCGAGGGCAAGCACAAAGGCAAGAAGCCTCCCGACAAAGATAACAAGCCGAAGCCGAAGGAGTTCAAATACGAGGTTCTGTACGACACGAAACATGACAAGGTGTATCACCTGGACGATCTTACCTTGCCTAGCTTATTAGACCTCGCGAGAAGGATAGGGGACTTTCAGCCAGAGGATGAGAGCATGGCGTTAGATGAAGACGGTGACGAGCGACAAGCCGATAGTGATGATCAGGATGATGAGGACAGTGAGGATTTCGAGGAGATGGGCAAGAAAGGAAAGAAGAAAAAGAAGAAGCATCGCAAAGGCAAGAAGCGACAGCATCGAAAACAGAACCAGGCGTGGTATACATTTGTGCGGAGAGCGTATGTTGATACCATGTCTCCTGATGAGATTGATGAGGAATTTGGATATTGATGTGCATAAATCGAGACCGAGACGAGAGGCGATAGGCATTTTTCTCATAATCGCATTTTCTCGAAGTCATGAATTGATGGCACTACAATACCGTTTCCAACTTCCACAACAATGAGGTCGCGTGCAGGATTCATGTATACATGGGCAAGTCGAGGCCCTGCTCACTCTGATACTGAGCCAGGTGGCGGAGATGCGCAAAACCTGTCTGTGCAGTCATCTGACGGCATAGTGAGTGCTTTCCATAGCAGGCCCGGATTCGCGTCATGCATTGGCTCGCTAGAAAGTGATGCCAACGATCGTCTTTGACCCAACGCAAGGTTCGAGGGACCATGCAAAGCAGGAGCATCTGGAAGCAATCGCGAAGGCTATCTGCCCATATAGACATTGCACACAAGTGCAAAGTGATCGAGCATTTGGGTACCGGTACCATAGCACAACGAAATTTGTGAAGCCAACATCAGGGACAATTAATTTCCTGCTCATGCTCATCGTCATCCATTATCATCCGTGTTTGGAGCAAATCATGCTCGCTCTCTATTTACATGCAAGTTTGACAGCCCAGCTGATTCCAAGCCAATCGCCAGCCTACGGAGCATAGAACACCATTCCATCATACGGACACCGGCTTCTGCTGAACACACGATAGGCCCCATTCATCATTCCGCCCTTCATGTCGTTCCCAGGTGATACTTGTCTCGATTCACAATTTGCTGGCTGAGCGCAGCGTTCAGCACCCAGTCTGATGTGACAATACGTGCTTCGAGATCGTGCTTCTCCGCCTCCTTTCGAAAAGCGGTCCATAGCTTGATCTCAGCCGCGGTCTCCCCTGATACGAGATAGACACAATTGAACTCGTCGTCGTGCCCCTGGTTCTGGCTCTCTGCGCCAGCGGCGGGATCTGTTCGCGAGCGACGCGTAGCCAAGGAGATGCCAGTACGGCCTTGATACATGAGTGCAACACCACCATTGAGAGTGATGATGTCCTTGTACGTGTCGAAGCCGCCCTTGATGTCTTTGGTCACATAAATGGACCACCCAGCGAACAACTTGTGCTGATTCTGCTTGGCACGATCAAGTGACTCGGCCAGTTTAAAGCCAAGGCGCTCTTCACCGTCCCGATCCTTGAGCATGGGTGGGTCCTCTATTAGTTTCTTCTTCTCTAGAGCAGCATCAAGAAAGCTCGTGTGCACGACAAGTGGGGATCGGGCTATAGCGCAAACGAATTTCTTGGTTCGAAGAAGTTTGGGCGCTACGAGAATGTCGACGTCCTTGGGATCCTGTGTGAGAAGGATGCCGAGTTGACGGAGAGCCGTTTTATCCTTGGACTCTTTGGCGCCATTGTCTTGCCACCGATCATCGCCAGTGACCATCATCCGGTGTTTGATAGGTGGCAAAGCCGCTGTGCTCGTTGTTTTCGCCTTTTTGTTTGGCTTGCTTCCTACTTGTTGCGTTTCCCCGTCGCTGAGATCAGGATCCAGAGCCGATGCCTCGTACTCTTCGCTGGCTCTCTTTCTAGAGTAACGTGCTGGGGGAATGGGTGAAGACCTGTCTTCCGCCGCGGTTGCACGTAGTCCGCCATAGACGACGCCGCCTTTGCGTTTGGTCTCCTTCTGATAGGCAGCAATATCCGCAGCTGCTGAAATCAAACTTTCCTTCGCCTTTTGCTTCGAAGCACGCCCGGTACTAGGTGGCATGGGGGAGTCGGCGGGCTCATGTGAGTGAGCTGCAGGTCGAGGTGTGGCAGCTGCGTCTGATTTCTTTGGCCGGCCAGGTCGTCTCTTGGTTGACTTCTGCTCAGTTTCAGGCTCCGCTTCGTCTTCAGTCTCAGCATCTTCCGCGTCAGGCATGTGCGTGTCAACCTCCACTTTCTCAGGCTCCGGCTGGGGCTCCGGAGCAGCTTTGGAGGTTGAAGCGCTCTCGGGAGCTTTGGGCTTCTGTACCACAGCCACCTTTCGCGGCGACTTTGGTCGCGGGAAGAAGATGCGCTCAACGCTCTTCATGTCGAGGCTAGTCTGACCAGTGACTTCGCCAAGATTTGTACGAGTAGGAAATTGGGTGTATCTCGGATTTGATGTCGCTTGGATAGCACATTTTGCGAAGCTCTCCTCCAGCCAAAGATGGTTGACAATTTGAATGTTCCATTCTTGAGCAGCTTCGCACTTCTCTCCCGATCGATGGGCAGTGATCAGATGCGTGTTGTCTTGTTTCATTGTCTTCGTATACTCGGCTCCGCTATACTTGATCAAATTCTCAACATAGAGACGTGCCTCACCACTGTAATTCGACAGACTGATCCTCATGTTCTCGAAGCCAGGAATTCCTTGAGGCGGTAGAGGGTAGTGAAGGAGCTTCCGCAGTGGACTGGTGTATTTGTTGCGCTGTATAACATGATACAGCCAGGCGAGATTTGCGACTTCTTTGCCAGCCTGCGAAGCCGTGATATATTCTTTGCCCGCTCGGAAACCGCCAATATAGATGTCGCACTCTTCGACAGTATCCACAATCTTTGCGCCACCAACTTCCAGGGTAGCAGTCAGAGCTTCAATCAAGTGCTCGGAGATGTCCAAGTCTTGAGCAAAGTATATCTTCTTGCACGGCAGAGCGTTGAACGCTTTGCGTGACTTTGATGGACTCGGCGGCACGCTTGTTGATACTGCAGCAGACACTGCCCCGGTGAGTTGAGGTGTGGGCGACGGCCGCACAGGAGCGTTGTTTCGGCGAAGTATTTCTGGATCTGGAAACTGGTATGGCTTTTCGCTGATCTTCTTGCCGAGACGAATGCAAGCATCGAACCAGTGAGGCAGCACAATCTTGCAGTCCAGTCCCTTCTCCTCCACAACTTTGCATTTGGTATTGTCTGTGCTCATGGTCACAATGTGTGTTACGAGCTTGGTCATGCCTTTGCTCGGCTGACCTCCCAGCGCGATGACGCCTGCTTTGATGGCCTCAGCGTCGCCTTCGGGCAAATCTGCACAAGATAGGACAACATCTTGGAAGTACTGGCTAGGGTCGGGACTGTGCTGGCGGGGCGAGGTCTGCTTGCCACGCTGAATACAGTCCCGCACCCATGAGGGCTTGACAATGAAGATTCCGAGGTCTAAACAGCGCGAGTATTGCGGAAAGTCGACGTGCGTGGATACGACGTGCGTGACGGTGTCGATGTCGCGGATGGAGCGGTCGTCGTCGCGCAGAGCTCGAAAGGTGGCGCCGTTGTCGTCGAGTGTCGTCAGCAGCGTGTTTGTTCGCTCCTCGGTAAGGTCATCGCTGGGTATAATGGTGAAGACCACGCCCTCGAACAGAGGGCCTGTTTCGGCTTCGTCGGCCATGGCTGCAGTGGCCTGTTATACACCACTCGCAAACAGTTGTTGTCGATTGTGGAGCTGGAATTGCGAAGGACGTGTCACGCGTAGGCAGTCGCGTTCGCCACGCGTGGAGATCACGGTCACGTGGGAAAGCTTGGCTGGCTGCAGCAAAGCGAGAGCGACCACGATGACAACACTGCTAGCAATTTAGTACACCAACGTTGCGAGACCCTCCGATAACGAGAACGCTTTGCAAGTACGCATCAGGATCCCTGCGACGATTGTAGGAATGCAAAGCAAATGGAATGTCGACGCCCTGAACGAGGACCCATCACTGCACGATTGCAGTACGGTTCACATCGGTTATAAGTGATGGTCGCCGACACACGAGGATACCTGATACGACAATACAACAAGGTGCTCTTTCGCATATCTTTGCACTTCGTAGGTGGTCTCACCTGGGTGTGTCGTCAATAAATACGAGCTTCGGCTTTGCTCATCTCATGATTGGAACCACGCAACGATGAACGAGCGTGTGAAACCGAAATGCTGCACAGTGTCACGGTAATGAGCGCCAGAGGTCGACGGTTGGCACGGCGGCCTCGGTTTGAATCTGCGAGGCTCGAGCCTGGTATAGACTGGCCGTGATGTCGGTGGTACGTCTGGGAGCACTGTTTGTTGTGAGATCACGACACTGTCCAGATGAACCGCAGCACCAAGAGGACCTCCCGTCCTCGAAAGTTTTGCAGTATGCCAGGTACGAACACAATGATGACTCGGCATCCTTTAGACGTACTTCGTTGTTCACCTTGAGTCCACTCAAATGTACAATGACTGGGCGAGCTGGTATTGCGAGATCGCGGCCCAGCGTGGGCCGCAGTAGCAAGTGAGTTTACTGGAGTGTTTAGAATGTTCGCTCAAGCTGCACATCTGTTGGTCTTCATTTGCAGGAGCGAATAAGTCTCTCGATGCACTTCCCACCCAGCAACATGAGGCCTAAGTGGAGTGATGCCGCGGATGGCGGATGGGCGTTACTTGTCAAGCGTTTCCTTGCATGTCGATCTTTCCTACGAGTCAAAATGCCACCTAGTGACAGAACCCGATGTGGCTTTCGTAGGCCACGGCTCGAATCAGTTCTGGAAAGTACGAACCAAGAACAGAGTTGGAGAGATAGGCTTGGGCCCTTCGGGCATTCGAGCAACTGAATTGCGGGTTAACACGGCAGGCGGAGATCCGCGGGCGTGTGCTGGCGATGCCCGGTCAAGAGGATGTCGCGTTGCAAGGGGTGCGGCATGAATCTGAAGATGCTCCAGACGGGGCGGTGGACAGCGACAACAAACACAGGACGCGTGTAGTAGCGAGCACGATTCGTCAATTCGTTGGGTAACCTGCTCAATGGATGGGATAGCGTCGGCAAAAATCGTGCAGAGCCAGCAGGAAAGCCGCAATTTCCAGCTGCTGACCAGAGCAGAGCTCGGCTGCTGCTGCTTGAGCCATTGAGCTCTGCGGCGGGGTCCTGCTCAACCTCAGCATGGGCCTGGGCACGCGGCGTGTCATTTTGGCCACCATGGTCGCTGGCGTGCAATTGCAGCAGCGACTGTGTGTTGGCTGAAATCAATCGACTCTGTGTGTGTGCGCCGTTTTGAACCTGCATTGCCGCCATGTCGTTAAGCCTGGTCCTCAAAAGGCCTCCTGTGCCAGCCCTCCGCACCGCAGCTGCCACGGCCAAACGGACATTCAGCACGCCTTTGGATGACTCCTTTTCGCCCATCTCCGCCACCTCCCCGCCCTCCGCCGCCAGCCAGGGAGCGTTATGGCACGCTGTCAACGCTCGTGCTCCACGCTACGACTGGACCAAGGATGAGATCCGCGAGCTGTACAACACGCCGCTCATGGAGCTGGCTCACCAGTCGGTATGCCTGACATGATGCACGCACGAATATCGCGTGCACTTGACTGATGGCACTGCTGTAGGGTGTTATCCATAGACGCTTCCACTCCCCGTCAGCGGTACAGATGTGCACGTTAATGAACATCAAGACTGGTGGATGTAGTGAAGACTGCTCCTACTGTGCTCAATCAACGCGATACAATACTGGGCTCAAGGCACAGAAGATGTCGCCGGTCGACGAGGTGCTCAAGGCGGCCCGCATAGCAAAGGACAATGGCAGCACGCGGTTCTGCATGGGAGCTGCTTGGAGAGATATGCGAGGCCGTAAGACGAGTCTGAAGAATGTCAAGGCCATGGTGGAAGGCATTCGAGCCATGGACATGGAAGTGTGCGTGACACTCGGCATGATCGACCAGAACCAGGCCGATGAGCTCAAGCAGGCTGGCTTGACGGCGTACAACCACAATGTTGACACCTCACGAGAGCACTATCCTTCTGTTATCACAACACGGACTTACGATGAGCGTCTCCAGACGCTCTCGAATGTCCGGAACGCAGGTATTAACGTGTGCTCTGGCGGGATTCTTGGCCTTGGAGAGACGCCAGAAGATCATGTCGGCCTCTTGTATACCGTTTCCACATTACCAGCGCATCCAGAGAGCTTCCCAGTGAATGCTCTCGTGCCCATTAAGGGAACACCACTGGGAGATGATCCATCACGCAAACGGATCTCGTTCGATGCGATCCTGCGAACGATTGCCACGGCGCGACTGGTGATGCCTGCAACCATCATCCGCATCGCAGCAGGCCGCACGACTATGAGTGAAGCCGAGCAGATCCTTTGCTTTTCCGCTGGAGCCAACGCTGTTTTCACAGGTGAGAAGATGCTTACCACGGACGCTGTCGGCTGGGATGCAGACAAAGCGATGTTTGAGAAGTATGGTCTGGTACCGATGAAGAGCTTCGAAAGGGGAGGCTTCCGTGAGACGAGCTGGGCCGATGTGAAGCAGTCTATCATGCCAGAAATGTCGTCAACTGCTGCGAGTGCTGCATAGTCTTTGCGAGGGCAAAATGTGGCCAAGTGCATATGCAGTCGTTCTAAAAATGCCACAAATCGGCATGCAAAGTGAGAACTCATCGTGCCCCACTTCAATCACCTGCTCAATGACAACGCAGTCAAGTGACCATGCAACGAAAGCTATCCCAGCTACAAGAACAGGAACAAAACAGGTTCAGGAACTGAACATCAAGCGGGACAGAGCGAACCACCGCAACCAGGTTGCACCTGATCGTCCGCCGGGCCGCGTGCCGTGCAGCACGACGCAATGATCCCAGTCGCACATCTTCTTAGTACCGACTCACTGGTAACATTGATGTGGCTGTGAGTTTCCCAGTTCAGTTGACCTCTGAGAAGGAGCGACGCACCAGGAACCTGCAGCTTCAATCTTACTTATAGAGAGTATATGCAGCGTCGCCGTTGAGCACCACGAAGTTTATGGTCCACTTGATACGATGCGGTGAAGTTGCAGCAGTACATTCGCCATCGTGGCAGCATGGCTCTGGTGGTAGTAGATGCAGGTACGCTATGCACACCGCTTTCATTTAACATACTGTACATACCGATGTGTCACTGACGTTCGTGTTACTTGTGGCGATCCCACCAGGTCGTCCGACCAGGTTGTTATAGATGCGTGGTGACATAGACATGAGATATATTCGTTCATGATGTCTTGTGCCTCGCCCGCGAGATTGACCGTTTGTTCGTGGTACTTGTGATATACCTCTACTATGTATAAGACAGTATGTGAATTGAATGTATCAATACAAAGTGGCAATCTATTGCCTTTGGAATCGCAAGTCATTAATTACAAAGAATTCGCTTGAGCTCTGCCAACTTCAACGCCAGGTCTGTGGCTGTAGGTGGGGTGTTCCATTATTACTGTTGTTGTTGTTCTTTCTGCCGTCACAAGGGGTATTTCCGGTATATTATTGAATCAGTTGTAAGATGGCGGACAGGGTGCCATATTCCCATTTGAATAAGAGAGTCCGTGATAGTCGTGCGCTTCTAGGGGCTGATCGAAGGGATGTTGATACCAACGACCAGCGTCTTGTGGCATGGTAGGAAGGATTGGCTGTGCGCAGGTATTGTCCGGTATTGATTGCCAGTAGTCGAGCACGTCGGTGACTGGTGTCCACGTTGCTGAGGATGCAGTCTGAGGTGTCTGGGGCTGTGGCATCGTCAGCTTGCAGTTCAATACACAAGTAATTTCTAACACTTACCGACAAGGAATCGTGGCGATAGATACCGTCCGACGATTGTACGCATTGATTTGGAATTTGAAGGCCGCTTAGGAACGGCTTGGTCGTGTTGGGGCCAACCCATTCGGTGCTGCCGCCATGCTGTTCGAATGGCTTGTAGGCGTTGTTGTTCCAATAACATATCGAAGGTGCTGAGATCTCAGGCACCGTGCCGTTGTAGTCTCGCACGCCAGGATTGCTGTTGGTAGCTAGTGATAGTTCGATCGTTGGCTCGCTGGCTCGTCGTTGCGTGTTGTCCGGGAGCGAAGTTGATCTGGCTGAACGCAATTCATGCTCCAGTCGCTGGACTTTTTGTTCGAGGTGGATCAGATAGTTGCGACGACGCGACTGCTTGATTTGCGAGCCATATGAGCATTCCAGGCTAGTCATCGTTAGTGAACGAACAGTTCATATAGGAGGAAAAGTCCGCATACCCAATGCTGTTGCACTCCGTGCAGCCCAGCTTGCCATTGCATTTCACCTTCCTTCGGCGGCATTGATCACACTGTGACTATTAGCACTGTTCCCAATGGACGTGGAAGAGAAGTAGACGCACTGCTCGCACCGTTCGTTTCCTGGCTGGAACGTCCATTGTTGTTGGGGCCATATCGAAGTCGAGCTGGAGTGATAAGCGATCAGAAAGCGAGTGACAGATGGAGAGTTCGAAGACAGAAAGAGGCGGCTGTCGGTCCTACTATAGCTGCACAGTATCGTGTCGTGGCAAGTCACGCCTACGCTGCGTTATAGCAGCGGTGACCGCCGCACAGGGCTGCTCCCTGTGCGAGATCTCGCTAAGGCGCATGCTCGACAACGTGCAGAAAGCCTCCGCGCCCTCATAACGCTCGTGAAGTGTGGCCGGGCACCCATGTCGTCGATGCCGCGCGCGCCTCAGCACGCAAAGCCACCGACACGCCCGGCCGATCGCAACGATGGCGTCGACTTGCTGTCGCTGCAGCGCCGCCGCTGCTGCAGGACCGCGCGACTCGCGCCCACCAAGCGCGTTGCGCGCACCCGCCAATTTGCGCCTGCGACGGCGGCGTGCCTGGCCAGCGTGCTGCGTCCTGCCCTACGGCACTCTGAAACACAGCGCGCGCTCCTCTCGCCGGTGCCTGGGCGCGAGCGTGGGAGATGCGGACGTGCCGTGGTGCGTGATGATGCGCATTGCGTCCTCCCACGAGCAACAGCACGTCGTCGTCTGCTGCCGCCAAGCCGCAGCGGGGCCTCTGTCGCGGTGCCACATGACATGCCCCAACGTTTGACGTGCAACCTTCTCAGTGCTATGCTGCACCGGCGACCGCTGGGGGCAGGAGCATGACAAGCACGGCAACAACAGGAATATTGCCTCGCCCAACATGCCGCGCAGCCTCGACAGCGCCCGCGAGAGCTGGCGGGCGGCGGCGATGAACGAGTACAGCTCGCTCCGCCAGCTCAAGGACTCGGTGCGTTTGGACAGCCACGGCTCCATCGCCACGCAAGGCCTACGCTCGTGCGTGTGGAAGATCTTCCTCCTCTTCGACACGCTCGACCGCGACGAGTGGCAGCGCACCTTGGCCTCGAGTCGCTCCGCCTACAACTCACTCCATGCTCATTTCGTTCTCCCAGCTGAAGATCCCGGCGCTGCTGCCACTGACCTCGACCCGCTGAGTCAGGAGACAGAGGTATAAACCACTTCCGGCAGCTGAGTGCTGGAGCTTATTGTCTGACAGTGGCTAAAAGATGCAAGAATTCAACCCGGCAACGGCTGCACAAGGATGAGGATCTGCGCGCCGAAATCCTGCAAGATGTCGAACGATGTATGCTCGACTACACGCGGGAGCCTGAGACGCAGCGCATGCTGGTGGACATACTCTTCACCTTTTCCAAACTCAATCCGGACATCTCGTACCGCCAAGGAATGCACGAGATCGCTGCCCACTTGTTGTGGGTAGTCCTTGACGATGCAGTTGTCGTGGACAACTCAAGTAAGGCACTGGGAGAGGACAGCATCATCAAGACTGTGTTCGACTTTGAATATGTGGAGCACGACACTTTCGTAATATTTGCCCAAGTCATGCAAAACGCGAAAACGTTCGTAAGTCTGGTGAAGTGGTTCGTCCCGGCCAGGCACCGGTTAATATGCTGCAGTATCTTTCCGAGGGCTCATCTTCCATCGCCGCACGGAGTCGCCACATCTTCGAAGAGCTCTTACCTCAAGTCGATGGCGCCCTCATGACTCACTTAAAGAGTCTCGATATCGTGCCGCAAGTGTTCTTGATACGATGGGTCAGGCTTCTGTTCGTTCGTGAGTTCGCGTTCGAAGACGTGCTATGCCTGTGGGACGTGATATTCGCCGAGGACCCTTCGCTTGAGCTTGTGGACTACATCTGTCTTGTGAGTCGGGCAAAACTCTCGCAATCTCCACCTCGAAAGTACTGACCCCGAATATCCTAGACTTTACTCTTAAGGATACGATGGCATTTGTTGGATGCTGACTACAATGGCGCTTTGGGATTATTATTGAAGTATCCTGAGCTTGACAAGGATCTTCCCGCCCAAGTGCTTGGGCTCGACGCCCTATACCTCAAGTCCCATCTCAACCGCGAGGGCGGAAGCTATTGTGTGCTCAAGTATACTGGGAGGCCCCTGCCAGAATCAAATCGCCCAGCCACACCTCCCGCGCTGCAGCGCAACATTACAACATTCTCAGGCATCAACGCGGCGCGTCGGACAGCTCAGCCGCGGCTAGAGGGTCTCCTCCAGACTACTGCTAAGAACCTTTACGCTCAAGGAGGGAAGCTCGGTTTGGGTAAAGCAGTGCGCAATGCCGTGGACGAGGTTCACAAAAAAGCACAGGAGATCCGCACCGCGCAGACGCCAACGCCTCCTCCACGGCGACAGTTGAGAGTGAAGGAGCTCGAAACGCGCAATCAACAATTGTCAGAACTCCTCGGTACCGCTGTGGATGAGCTGTGGGAGTACCAGAGGTCTGTGTCTGAGGCTGACGACCAAGCGAAACATATGGACAACGTGGAGAAGCTCTCTGAGGCCATTGCTAAAGTTCAGCTCATCCAGGTGTACCTTGCGCAGCCCTCTTTGCAACTCGCGGAGCGGTCGTTCCATGCCTATAAGCGAGACGGAGGTGCCTCACCCAAGAAACCTGCTGGTAACCAGGATGCATCTGAGTCAAAGGAATCTTTGAGCAGCAGTGCCCTAATGCAGGAACACGAGAACCATGATGATCATGTGGCCAACAGCACATCTTTAGCAGATCCAGCCAGCTTCGAGGATATCGTCAACATCAGCCATCCCGGTGATCCGTTATCGACACCGACCGAGAAAAATGTGGATACGCGGGCGCTCAACGATGCGGAACCTCAGGGTACCGTTCGAACCAAGTCGCATCGGCTACGACCTTCCTTGGAGCAGAGCTCGTTCTCATTCATGCTGGGTCAAGTTAATGCTGCCGAAGCTCCCCGGGCATCTCCTTCCGCGAATGATAGAACGAACGCGTCGTTGTTCGGTGATCGTCCTAGCACACCTCGCAAGGCGAACGCAGAGAGCAATCGAGCAGACGACGAAGACTTCGATATCCTGAGTCTCAAGCGAGCTAAAGGCGACAGAAAGTGAGTAAAAGTCAAGCTAGCGGAACGTATCTCATCAGCTTGGTTCCTGGGCCGCTATCTTTCTGTCTTCATGATGTCGCCTACTCCCAACTGCTCTGTGTAGCGCCGAGAGTCACAATCGATAGTCTTCGGGCTTGTGCTGGCGCTTCAGCTTTGCTGGACATTTCCATTCAGAGCCGCCATGCGGCAATTGGATAGCTCCAATACTGCCTGGAGCGCATAACACGTGTTGCGCGGCTCTTCGTCGCAGACTTGGAAATGTCCGGATTATCGTCGGCTGCTCTCCATTCCATATGGCAGGCCTGGGAAGTCAAATCCCGTAGATTCGCGTATACGTCCGACGTAGTAGCAGGCTATCTCTACTTCACAGTCCAGTGGCATTTGTACAGTGAGCGCAGGTCAATTGATACCACTGCTCATGTCCGGGTTCACAATGAATAATAAGTCGCGTGTCAAATGAAATGCATTTCATTAATGAGTGAGGTCGGCTGGCGCTCGATCGAGGACGCCGTGTTGAACCTCGGCTTCTGCTTTTGGCCAAAGTGCTCGGCCACGTTCGAAGCCCAGCAGTGCAACTTCCACAAAACAATCATGTCGCAAGCGCTTGGCCTTGACCTGAAAGCAAAGAAGCTGAGGTGAATACAATATCTCACCTACACCGTGCCATGAGCCCACTTGCTGATCAGGCCCAATGTACTGCAGGAAACGCAGCGATTATGTTTACCTCGAAGACTACCGGTCAAGGTGGAACGATAATGACATGTTCCAGTGAGTGCAATAGGTCATTTGTGTGAAATACACTAATTCTGGACCAGCCATATGAATAATCCCATCTATGGCGTCCTCATCGACTCGATTATCAACTCGTATCTTATACAAAAGACCGGCTACCGACCTGGATATTCCGATAATGCTAGCGATCACATAGGACTGGTCGGCTCCTCGTATTGCGACTACTTCGGAGCCTCGCATTATCCCGGTATAGTGGACTGCGGATTGAGGGTCGTGAGAATGGGCAAAAGCAGTTTGATGTATGTCGTATCCCTTCCTCATCTGCTCTCAAACCTGGCTGACTTGGCTTGGTGGCAGGTACGAAGTTGGCATCTTCCAACGAGGCGACGAGGCTGTCAAGGCAGTTGGTGGATTCATCCAAATGTACGTGCCATGTCTAGCAGCTCAAACAGAAACTTGCAAGTCACTGACCATGGTCAACAATTCCAGCTGGGTGGATAGGAAGTCCAATCGCCCGACCAAAGAGGGTATCCCGGCCCATGTGAGGAAAGCACTAGAACCGTTATTGAAAGGGAGCGAACAGGAGTCTACACCGAAGGGAAAGCTATAGCAGGATTCTGCACGTATAAGACGCCACGCAGCGTTCGTTCTGGACTTCTCGCATGCTTTCGCCATTTGCAGTATGTAGAGCAGAAGCTTCTACCCTGCCACGCCTCCGAGACCACGATGTTCGCTCCAGCAGAACCAGCACAGTGGAAGCATATTGATTTGTCAAAGAGACTCTCAGGGTAGGTGTAGTAGGGCTGGGAAATGCAAAATCGCGTGGTGACCTCTCAGCAACGAGTGGACCCGCCCAATGGAGTCGATAGTATTTTGGGCAACGCATGTATCCAAGAAACCCGTAAGATTGTCAAGACATACTTTTGTAAACAGGTATACAACGCTTGCCTGATTTGTACGCCGAAACGTTGGAAGGAAAGTTTGATGTTATGGGCGTGCAGCTTGCCGCGATAACGCTCAAACGATAGCTGCAACTTTATCGCTTTGCTGGCGGTGCAGGATGGTTATGATTCAGGTGGTTACTGCTTTTGGGTGTTAAAGTGATACGAACGTTTGTGTAGGGTCGTGTTGTGTTGAGTGAGTTGGTTGCACCTCACGTGCTCCTTCTTGCTGAAGGTGTTTTGACACGGGACAAGTTGGAGCCCGCGCCGGCGGCGGATCGGCGCCGCGTTGCTGATCGCCATGCGTGATGTCTGCATGTCCGCTGACGAGCATTGTACAGCAGGGACGACCATTATTGTGAAAATTCGAGCTGTTCATTGATGAGGAATACACGGTAGTGCTCCCTACCTCCTAATGTCGTCCTTGTGCGGCGGGTGATCGCATGCTGCTTTGTAGTACAGGACGACGAGGCGAGATGGTTTCTCCGCGTACCTGGCTCCGGCTCCGGCTGCGGCTGTTATCGCCGAAGGTACCTATCGCGCAGGTGACACGCTCACGAGAGCAACTACACGACACCACACGGCCTCTGTCGTGGAAGACGGCAGTGTCTGGTCGACCTTATATCATCATCATCTCCTCTACACTCCTGTCCTCTCGTTCCGTCTGCCTGCGCCCATCATGCCGAGTAAAGCGGTGGTCCCGGTCCTCGTGGCCATGATGCTGCTAACCGGCTGCTGCAATACGCTTCTAACAAAGCTGCAGGTAAGTCAAGAGCAGGCAATTGGAGCGTACTCGCATCATCTAACACCACTCCAGGATCAAGTCTGCGTGGCCGATTGTGATACAGCAAAACCGAAGCTCTTCGAGAGCCCCGTCCTACAGACATTACAGATGTTCATGTAATTCCTGCTCCGAGATACAACTTTACCGAATGCCTGCTTACCATAATCGCCGCAAATTGTAGTGGAGAAAGCGGCTGCTGGCTTGTCGTCTTTCTCGGTTACCTCCTCCAACGCCTTCGACGACCGAGCGCGACCACTCCGATCGACGAGA
Organism: Cercospora nicotianae; assembly: GCA_029490675.1. Lineage (NCBI taxonomy): Eukaryota > Fungi > Ascomycota > Dothideomycetes > Mycosphaerellales > Mycosphaerellaceae > Cercospora > Cercospora nicotianae. The sequence goes on from JANQAT010000002.1 coordinate 2,622,544, forward strand.
TAGCGTATGAGCCGGTGAATGAAAGAGACGATTATGAAGTGGACGACGACGAGCATGACGACAGCGCTGCTCTATCTACGTCGCAGACTCTCGTAGACCCTACAAACATCATCGCGAAGCCAGCATATGACGCGGCCCAAATAGAGCGTGTGCCGCTGGCGGGATGGAAGGTCACACTCCTCGCTATGCCAGCTATCTGCGATATCTGTGGCACAACATTAATGAATGTGGGACTGCTGTTCGTGGCCGCATCTATCTACCAGATGACCCGTGGAGCATTGGTCCTCTTCGTTGGACTCTTCAGTGTGATCTTCCTAAAGCGCCATCTGGGAGCCTGGAAATGGGCCAGTCTGTTCATCGTGGTGCTCGGTGTTGCAGTGGTGGGACTCGCAGGTGTGATTGATCACAAGGACGGCCTTCCTGAGCTACCTGGGGACGCGGACCCTGACAATAACACCGACTTGCGCCTCAAGTCACATGTGTACATTCGTGCGGCAGTGTCAAGTGTTGAACAGCACACAGCGGCGGAATCACTTCTAGGCTTCTTCCTCATCGCTTGCGCTCAAATCTTCACGGCAACGCAATTCGTGCTCGAAGAGTCCATCATGGAGAAGTACAGCATGGATCCAATCCGCGTTGTGGGCTGGGAAGGAATCTTTGGATTTATCGTCACACTCATTGGTATGGGGGTTCTGCACGCCTTCATCGGCTCTACAGATGCCGGACGAGGTGGCTATTTTGACGCACGCGACGGCTTCTACCAAATGTTCCACCACAAAACCATCGGCATCACCTCGCTCCTGATCATGATATCGATTGGGTATGTATAGTGGCTGTTCAGCTCTCTCATTTGCTCGCTGACTCGTGACAAGTGGCTTCAATTTCTTTGGTCTATCCGTGACCCGGGTCATATCCGCAACTGCTCGGTCTACTATTGATACATGCCGCACTCTGTTCATTTGGATGGTGAGCCTGGGGTTGGGCTGGGAAACCTGTAAGAACACTAAGCACCTCAAATCCCGCACTCATTGAGATTTGCTTACCTGATATTTCTCATTGCAGTCAAATGGTTGCAGGTTGTGGGCTTCGCGCTACTAGTGTATGGTACCGCGATTTGTAAGTGCACCACTTGTAACTCCTCGTTATTTCGAGCCTCTGACCAATCCCTTCCAGTCAATGAGATCGTGCAGCCACCGACAATCGCATTTCTGAGACGCAAGCGTCACATTGCGCTTGCAGAGTAGAGCATTTAGTCTCGCCGAATCGCACTTCCGGAATGTGTTCAGAAACCATGCGCTTTTTGGTACTCTCGATGCAGTAGATCAGCCAAGGCTCCACCAAGAACAACATCGATGGGCGCCCAGTAGCGAACTCCGACCTTGAACAGCATCCGAGCGACCCAGCTCACTCCACCTATGCAAGCAACCACATCGATGTGCTTTCTGACCTCATCTTCGTCGCGCCGAAGCTCTCTTTCGTGGCACCAACGGGGAATGAGAAATCTGTACTGGACTCCGGCAGCCTGTGCGGTCCATATCAGTGGTAGCAACACGGCCACGGATCTGTGCATTGCAGTCATTGTCTTGACGTTTCGAAACACCGAGGCGGGCGCTGTAAAGCCGAAGTCGAAAATCTGAGAGGTGTGTCGGGCACCTCCTACGCCCGCAACAAACGGTGCCGCGTCGACCAGGCTAGCTTCAAAGTCCATGCGTCTCATGAAGTGTGGGAGGTTGCCAATGTATCTTGTCGAGCTCTGCCCGATCTCGGGATGCCATTTATTATCGTCCGCAGTCTTCAAATTCCAGAAGAAGAGGTATTGCAAAGCCATGGCGCCGTGTAGCCTTGATCAATACGCCTGGGCGAATGCAACTCCGGCTCTACCAATTTGCTGTCTGTCACTTGCTTCAATGACAGATTGTAGTAGCGTGTTCAAAGGCCGAGTGAAGTGGCTTGTCTATGATGTAGACGTCCAAATGCAGCTAGATCGGCAGGGACAGCTTCCGCCTGGCAGATCGATTGACTACTGCAACGATTGACACCTCGCTCAGGGGCTTTGAGGGTGTGCATTGCTGATAAATGCCCATATCTTGCCTTGAAATTGTGCTTGATGCAGACTTCAAGAATGTGAAAGATAGCATGACACCTAGTGAATCCCAATTTACATCCGTCCAAGCATTCGATACGATAGAGAGCGAGCACTCGACTGCTCTACGCCGAATAATGCAAGAAGCTGGAATGGTACAGTCGGGCTAGTAATTGGGAAGGACGTCGAACTATTTGATTGTCTGGAGTCACCATTTGTCTGAAGTCACCATGGTGTCGAGCAGGAGCGAGATAAAACGCTGGCATCGAAGAGACTCGATTAAGAACCATCTATAGCTTCTCGGCGAGCACAAAGCCGTACCAGATCATGGCTCCCAAGCCGATCACATTGGAAAGCGACGAGGCACCATGTAGTTTGCCAAAAGATGAGTTGAGACGCTGCATCTCCGCTGATTTGGGACCAGGATCGTAATATCGTTTTCCTTCTCTCGTTTCTGTGAAGAATGAACATGAGTTTGGAGATACTTTACAAAGCTTTGGTATTGATCCAAGTTGCATACCTTGATGTTTTCTCTCCTTCATCACTTTAGTCGTGGCAGGTCCAAGAACAAGCAGGTTCAGGAAGCTGGTGGCGAACATTGCGAAGATTGGGGCCAAGGCCGTCCATCTGTGCTCTTCTTGGAGCAGGCCTGCAAGTCCAGAGTTTTGCCTCGCGACTGCTCCGCCGGCCGCAGCGATCTTTTCACCCGGCCATGTTAAAGCGAGTACCAGAGGTAATGCTGTCTGGAAGGTGAAGTATGGAGGGAAAATGGCTTGCTGCAGGACACTGAATGATGGTCGTGGGAGAGCCTTGAATGCCACTGGTCCGGCAAGGAAGGTCTGAAAGATGTTGGAGCCAAGGAGAGTGCCATATGTGAGGATATGGTAGGCTTTAGGATCGGAAAGGGAGCTGACCGGTGCCATCTTCAGCGAATTATTCTACTTCGTGATGTCGATGAGAATAGAGCGATGGCAAACAGAGCAAGTGCGAATATGTATCGATATCGATGATGACCTCATCATGTATGCACTGTTCATAAAGTCATGCTCGTCATGCTCGAGCACATGGCAACAGCGACAGCTTCATGGACATTCAAGTGCAATCTGAGAGCTGCCCGAGTGCCATGAGAGACATTACTGCAGGCAGCATAGGATCAAGGCCAACAACATGCTGCCTTCAGAAGTACCCGGTCACGTGGTGTCGTGAGAATCCGAAGTTCGGCCGGTCTGGCGACTGCCTCGCGACGCGTCTGCCTGACAAACGGGCGACACTTCACTCTCTCAAAACGTGATGTAGTCCAGTTCCGCGACAGCTCAGTTCTGCTGATACGACAAAGATGGCGTCCAAGGAGGCGACTGTCTATATCATCGATGTCGGCAAATCCATGGGCGAGACCAGCCATGGCCGCACGCAATCGAACCTTGACTGGGCTCTGGAGTACTTTTGGGACAAGATTACAGCAACGATTGCAACAGGCCGTAAAACTGCCATGGCTGGGGTGGTCGGCCTCCGCACCGACGACAGTGACAACGACTTAGCGGATGATGCGAATTACCAGAATGTCAGCGTGCTTCATGGCATCAGCCAGCTATTGATGCCTGACGTTCGACGGTTGCGAGACAAATTGAAAGTGAGCAACACCAAAAATGGCGATGCCATCGATGCTCTGGTTGTCGCTGTTCAAATGATCAACGAAACATGTAGAAAACTGCAATACATTCGGAAGATTGTACTCATCACAGACGGCCGCGGTCAGATGGAAGTCGACATGTTGCCTGAAATCAAAAAGAAGATTGTGGAAGACAAAATCGATTTGATTGTCCTGGGAATCGATTTTGATGATCCTGAATATGGCTACAAGGAAGAAGAGAAGTCTTCTACCAAGGAGGAGAACGAAACCATCTTGCGAACATTCTGTGAAGACTGCGATGGTACCTTCGGCACCATGTTACAGGCCAATGACGAACTCCAAATGCCAAGAGTCAAATCAACCAGACCAGTGGCCGGCTATCGAGGTGTCTTGACACTGGGAAACCCAGAGCTGTACGAGGATGCCTTCACCATCAACGTGGAACGATATCCGAAGATCATGAAAGCAAGTGTACCAAGTTCGAGCGCTTTTGTCGTGCGACAAGGCTCGAGCCAAAGTTTTGCGGCCTCACAGAACACCGACGAAAGCGTTGCAGAGAACGATCTCTCCGCAGTACGAATGGCTCGCACATACCAAGTCCAAGACGACAGTGCTCCTGGCGGCAAGAAGGATGTTGAGCGAGACGAGCTTGCGCGTGGGTATGAGTACGGGCGCACGGCGGTACACATCTCTGAAAGCGATCGCAACGTGACAACCTTCGAAACGCTGCCTGGCCTGGATGTCATTGGCTTCGTCCATAAAGATCAATATCAGCGATATCTTGATCTGTCTCGTGCGAACATGATCGTCTCGAAGAAAGCTGACGAAAAGGCTTCCATGGCACTATCTTCTCTCATCCATGCACTATACGAATTGGACTCCTATGCCATTGCTCGCTTCGTTGCGAAGGAGAACAAAGAGCCGCGCATTTTGTTACTGACACCGAACATCGAGCCTGATTTTGAGTGCCTGTACGACGTGGAGCTGCCCTTCGCAGAAGATGTCCGGAACTACAAATTCCCTCCACTGGACCGAGTGGTGACAGTATCCGGAAGGTCGCTGAAGGTGCATCGCAACCTTCCGAATGACGAGCTCATGGACGCTATGAGCGAGTACGTGGACAAGATGGATCTGTCTGCATCCGCAACGAATGAAGACGGAGAAACTGTCGAATATGGAGCTCCTGATGATACGTACACCCCGAAGCTACATCGTTTGCAACACGTCATACATCACCGAGCCATCTTTCCCGAAGCCGAACCTCCTGATGCACGTCCTGTCATTCTCAAATATTCCCAGCCTCCCGAAGACCTCGTCAAAAAGGCGACGCCTGCGCTCGAGCGAGTGATCAAGGCTGGAGAGGTGAAGAAAGTACCACCAAAAGCTCGCGGCAAGCTATGGAGTCGAAAGGAGACGTCAAAACCACTCTCAGATCTCGACGTCGCTGCTCTGCTAGCGCAAGACCCCAGGAGGAAAAGCAAGCGCATCGATCCAAAGAATGCCATCCCGGAGTTCATACAAATGGTGGAGTCAGCTGATGGTCTTCCGCAGTTCGAAGAAGCTTGTACGCAGCTCAAATTCATCATCTACGACTGGATCAAGCATTCCGTCGGTAACATGGCATATGGCCGTGCACTTGAAGGCATCGGAGCCATGAGAAAGGCATGCGAGGATATGGAGCACCCGGGCCCCTTCCATAGCTTTCTCGTGGAGCTCAAGCAGAAGGTATTGGGCGGAGAACTGGGTGGGGACAGGAAAGAGATGTGGTTCAAGGTTCGACAGGCCAAGATGCGGCCGCTTTTGAAGAGCGAGTGTCAAGGCAGTGATTACACTGAGGAAATGGCGAAGAAGCTCATGTTACCTCAATTAAGCGACTGAGTTGTGGCTAGAGTGCTGAGGAGTGGTTTTCGAGGGTATGTGCTTTCGCAGATTGCGATGGCGCACCGATGAGCGTATGAAGTTGCTGGGAAAGCGTGGTGGCTACTGAAAAAAACAGAATTCCTGCCAGCTCATTCCACGCTCAACGCTCGCATCCAAGAACGGCGCGGGATTACATTAGCAGTCATGAACTCCACAGAGGGAAGTGTTTTCATTAGCGAGTCGATTAACGAATGACTCGAACTTCATCAACCTGGCGGTTGGCTAATCTCAAATGCGGTGTGAAACTCCTCCTCTGAACATGAGCTATGGCCTGCATTTTCAGCAACATCCATCTCTCCCGGCCTGCTAGGCAATTCGTGAATCGTATCAGTCATTGACGTGCCGTCGTCACCAACAACCTGCTCCGCTGCACCCATATCCCTTCCACCGTGTTGTTTCTTTAGAGCACTTCTGTCGAAACGGGCCTGCTTTGGTTCATCTCCGAAGACACTCTTCTTGGGCTTCGGCCTCGTACGGACGCTGGTTTCCAGTCGCGTGATCAATCGGTCGATTGCGGCCTTGAGCTCTTGACGTCGAAGGTGAGTGGCTTCATGTTGGATATTAGCCTTCATGTACCCCAACTCAGACACGATTGCATCTATTTTCGAATTGTGGGTTTTTGCTGCCGCACACAGCTTTGGTAACTGAGTGAACATGCCTGTTGCTTTGGTATCGGATGCCTCGGGCACAGGGTGTAGGACGTTGTAGTCGGTGAACCCAGCAGAGATGGCGATGTCCAGGACTTCCACTAGCGGTACAAGGAAATCATAATCGGCCGAGTCTCTGATCTCGAACTCTTTGTTGGTTCGGAGTGCCTCGGTGATGCAGGCTAGCCAGTCCCGGCCGCCAACAGTGACTGAGTCACGATTTCCTGACGGTATAAGCACCCCAAGCGCCAGCCTCCGGCGAATGTCATATGCACGCTTGGTGCGGCTGGGCAGTGACTGTATGAGGCAGCAATGGAATCGAGGCGTGATATTTTCGTCAGTGTCATGAAGCATGCTGAGCGCGCCTTGTACGAGTCTCTCGTAAGATTGCTCCGAGATCGACTCGAGCAAGTCTTCGATGCAGCTTGCCAGAGCGAGCGACAGTCCGAGGTCTCTCCTCACGTGCTCATCCAGATTCATCATTGACATATCAAGGAAAGCCTCGAGAGTCTTTGATGGTTCTGCTTCGGGCACTACGCTGTCAGAAGCTGGCGCACAAAAGGTTGCAACTTTCAGTACGTGCTTCAGGCCCGCTGGAACACCGCGCTGCACGGGCTCCTTATATTTGTTCTCAAAAAGAGAACGGGTCTTGTACATCGACGATACCGACGCTATGGTGTCAGATACCGAGTTGTGATTTGTGCACGATACCCTAAGTATCTCGACATAGGCTTCGCACAACGCCTCGTTCTGCTCATGGAGCAATTGCTGTGCCATCCAATTAGTTATCGCCATGGGCAGCGGAAAATGTGCAGCCATCTCAGCGGCAAAGCCTGATATGCAGGCCTGCTCCCGGGAAGTGTCCGTAGCATACAGGCTGCTCCAAGGCTCGTTCGGTAGGCACTCGGTTGGAAACGGGACGTCATCGAACAGCGGTGCAGTGTCCAGAAAGAAATGGTATGTATCGGCCGCTTGTAATGCCTCCACGCGCTGCAGTGCCTTGAGCCTTCTCTCGCCGTCTTCATCGTCGCTTGCATACTCCAGCATGGTTTCCGCGTCGACCTTGTTGTTTAGCCCCAGGATCGCTTGTCGCTCGGCCTCCTCGTCACGCTTCTTGGAATCCTCCAGTGCCTGTCTCATACTAGTAATCGCTGCTTCAGATTCCTTCATCCGCTGTCCTTCGCGGATCAGCGATGCGAAACTGTGCTTGTACACCTTCTTCGGAGGGGACTGCGGGCGTGTCTGGTCGAATCTCTTCTGCCTGTCGCGAGCAGATAATTTCTTGACCGCAGGAGTCTCCTTGGCCTCTGGAGACAATTTTCGTCGCTTGGCGAAGAATGTGCGCGGATCAGCGAGCTCTTCGCCGCTGCTGTCATCACTCATGTCGGAGTCAGAGTTCGCGACTGCTTGCACGCCATCTTTGACAATTCGCCGTGAACTCGAGGCGGACGCACGCAGCGTACTCGATGACAAGGACGAAGGGACATCCGTAGCTGCAGCGGTCGCGGTGATTGTCGAGGGCAAGTTCGATGTGCCGGAGGCATTGGGAGACGGTGCGGCCATGGACTTGGTCCTGTCGGCGCGAGGACTCGCATTTGGTGATTGCGGCGATGAGGACCTCGAGATCACCACGCCTGAGGCTAGCCGTCGCTTGGGCGAGAGTACAAGAGGCGAGCGGTAGGGAGAGTCCGGGGTGGGCGTGATGTTCGTTGTGCCATCAATGGGATTGACATTGTATCTCGGCGGGGATTTGCTGGGTGATGCGACGATAATTTCATCTTCCACGATGTTGTTGTCAGGCCTGCGTTCCGGAGGGATCGTGAAGCGTGAGAAGAAGGACGTGATCTTCCGGCTCCCCGATGTATCGTTCTTTTGCAGTGGCATGGCGTTGTTCGCTGCATTGAAGCAGCAGCAGTGCAGTGCGGGCAACGCGTAACTCCGAGACGCGACTAAAGCACGCGTAGGCTTAGCGCGGGCGGGATGGGCCGGCAGTCAAAATAGTGTCGACACGGACACGGGATGTTCAGGGCTCCCGCTGCATAAAAAGCACAGGTGGCCTTGTGCAGCCATGGCCGGAGGGCGCACGCCGTGTTGGCTGTCGTCTCCGAGCTGCATTCGCAGCGGACAATGCTGTCGCTGCTGGCAGTCCGGCAGAGGCGGAGGGCAGAAGCGGAAAGCGCATAGCGGCGATGACGGCGGTGACAACGAGGGCAGCGGTGCCCTGAATCGCACTCACACCAGCAGGCCTGTGAGCTGCGGCTGTGTTGGTGTTCCAGTAGGCTGCACGCAGCGTCAGCCCAGCTCCGCACAGCGCTCTGTTGTTAGCCGGCCTTAACAACGCCCATTCGCGAATGGCGGAGCAGTAGTCAGTCTCGGCACACGCTTACGGGGGCGTTGCTCTGCTCATCTTCTTCGCGCGCATGTCGGGGCCCGCGTGTTTCCGTTCAGCTGCTGACTACTACTTACTGACGCTGATGAATCCTCTCGCTCTGCCGCCTCGTCCGCATCAACTCCATCCTCTTCGCCTCCGCGTCGACGTGAAGTGAGTCTTCACTCTTGTGCTACCTTCGCGGTGCTGTGCTGTGTACGAGCGCAGTGTGCATCGGCGAGCGACAATTCGCCGCATCTCATCCCAGGGACCTGGACTGGACGATCCATCCCTGCTGTACGCCTCACCTCGAAACAACTCGCCCGTCCCCATTGACCAACTTCTGCCCGTCGCCGCCGACCGATCTCCAAAGCAACGCGTTGCCGTCACTGCTACCACCCTCGAGCGCCTCCACTGGGTCCACCGCGCCGCGCTCCTCGCCCCTCCCCTTCCGCGCAGCTAGCATTCCGCGCCTCCCACGCATGCTCAGGCCGTGTGGAAGTTAGCCTTCGTGCCGGAACACTCACCTTCGAGTCGGGCGTCCCCCGCTACCATCGCACCGTACACGCGAACGTCCCCGAGCCGCATGACCATTGCCATTGCCTGCCATCTGGCACCACCACGGCCCCTCGCGCGGTGAAGCGAGGTGCAACCACCAGCCCGCCATGGCCATCGATTTCGATACCGCCGCCCAGCAGACGCCCTCTGCCCAACGCGCCGAGGAGCATGGCACGCAGACATCGCAGCCTCTCAACCGTATGCGATGGGCCACGGTGCGGAAGCCCGGGCGGAAGGGCACGCTGAAGCGTCGGAGCATCTTCTCGCGCAACGCGGCCAGGCTGAGCGGCAGCCACCGGAATAGGGAGTCCACTGCGACCACGACTGATGGCGATTTTAAGGCCGATGCTGCAGCCAGTGAGGCGCCGCCCGAAGGCCAGACGGCACGCACCATCTATGTGAACCAGCCCCTGCCGGATAGCGCACGAGACGATGAGGGAAGGCCGCTGCAGAACTTCAAGCGCAACAAGATTCGGACTGCCAAATACACGCCCATATCCTTCATTCCGAAGAACTTGTGGTTTCAGCTACACAATATCGCCAATGTCTATTTCATCTTCATCGTGGTGCTGGGCATCTTCTCCATCTTTGGCGTGGAGAACCCTGGCCTGGCCGCTGTGCCCATCATTGTCATTCTTACCATTACCGCGATCAAGGATGGCATCGAAGACTGGCGAAGGACGGTGTTGGACAACGAATTGAATAACGCGCCGGTGCATCGGTTGGTGGACTGGGATAACGTGAACGTATCTGAAGAGAAGATCAGCTTATGGCGAAGGTTTAAGAAGGCTAACACCCGAGCCATTCTGTTTCTCTGGAAATGGTGGAAGGGCAGGAAGGAAGCGGCCGCTGCGAAAAAGGGCAAGACGCAAGACGCCAGATTGGACAACAAGCTTGACAACGATGAACGGCGCATGAGCGCTTTGACACAGCGTCTGGATAGTATAGACGGCTACGCGAACGAACTCGGAGATGGCGACGTCGAAATGACACCTGTGCCTTCTCCAACCCCGGGACAGCATCCGCCGAGCTATGGGAATGTCGAGGACTCAGGGCATACCAGGGGAAATGCGAAGGATACACTGGCTGTGCCCAGAGTTGGTGACGACGGCAAACTAGAACAAGTGCCAATCGCAAAGAAATTCCACGGCAGTCTGATCAACCCGAATCGGCCACGTCCGGAGAAAGCACGTTTCAAGAAGGATTACTGGAAAAATGTGAGAGTTGGCGACTTCGTACGTCTGTACAACGATGAGGAGATTCCTTCGGACATTATCGTTCTAGCGACCAGCGATGCGGACGGAGCTTGTTACATCGAAACCAAGAATTTAGATGGCGAAACGAACCTCAAGGTCCGGACTGCGCTGTACTCAGGTCGAGATATCAAAAGAGCACGAGATTGTGAGCAGGCCGACTTCGTCGTCGAAAGCGAGCCTCCGCATGCCAACCTCTATGCGTACTCCGGAGTTGTCAGGTGGAATCAATATGACAGGAAAAATCCTCAAGCAGAGCCGAAGGAAATGGCAGAACCCGTAGGAATCAACAATCTTCTCCTGCGCGGCTGCACCGTTCGCAACACGGAGTGGGTCCTTGGCGTGGTCGCGTTCACCGGCGAGGACACAAAGATCATGCTCAACTCTGGTATCACACCTTCAAAAAGGCCAAAGATCATGCGTGATCTGAATTGGAACGTATTGTATAACTTCGTCATTCTCTTCGTAATGTGTCTTGTTGCAGCCATCGCCAATGGTGTTGCTTGGGGCAAAACGAACAGCTCACTGGCCTATTTCGACTTTGGTGGCTATGGCAGTACAGCAGCTCTTACGGGATTCATCAACTTCTGGGCGGCAGTCATCCTCTTCCAGAACTTGGTGCCTATCTCGCTGTACATCTCTTTGGAAATCGTTCGATCCGTGCAGGCGTTCTTCATCTACTCCGACACCTTCATGTACTACGAAAAGCTGGACTATCCGTGCACACCCAAATCCTGGAACATATCCGACGACCTTGGCCAGATCGAATACATTTTCTCAGACAAGACCGGCACACTCACCCAAAATGTCATGGAGTTCAAGAAATGCACCGTCAACGGTGTGCCATACGGTGAGGCCTATACAGAAGCGCTCGCTGGTATGCAGAAACGGCAGGGTATCAACGTCGAAGAAGTCGGGCAACAAGAAAGGCAACGAATCGCTGAGGATCGCGTTAAGATGCTGGGACTCATCCGCAAGCTGCACGACAACCCCTATCTGCGAGACGATGACTTGACCTTTGTCGCGCCAGACTACATTCAAGATCTGGGGGTGACAGCGGGCCCGTACAGAAGGCGGCCACTGAACAGTTCATGCTTGCCCTCGCCCTTTGCCACAGTGTTATCACCGAACGGACTCCCGGAGACCCGCCTCGGATAGAATTCAAGGCGCAGAGTCCGGATGAGGCTGCTCTCGTCGCTACTGCACGAGATTGCGGCTATACCGTGGTGGGCCGCTCCAACGACGGGATCATTCTCAATATCCTCGGCGAAGAACGCGAGTACACAGTTCTGAACATCCTCGAATTCAATTCGACCAGGAAACGCATGTCGGCGATCATTCGCATGCCCAATGGCAAGATCATCCTTTTCTGCAAGGGTGCTGATAGTATCATCTATTCTCGACTAGCAAAGGGTGAACAGGCCGAGCTTCGCAAGGCCACTGCCGAGCACCTCGAAATGTTCGCCCGCGAAGGTCTTCGAACGCTGTGTATCGCGCAAAGAGATCTTGATGAGGATGAGTACCAGGAATGGAATCGCGACCACGAGCTCGCAGCGGCTGCTGTCCAAGATCGAGAAACAAAGCTGGAGGAAGTCGCCGATCGCATTGAACGCGAGCTGACATTGCTTGGCGGTACTGCCATTGAAGATCGTCTCCAAGATGGCGTCCCCGACTCGATCGCGCTCCTCGCCCAGGCAGGTATCAAGCTGTGGGTCTTGACTGGCGACAAGGTCGAGACGGCAATCAACATCGGGTTCTCCTGCAACTTGCTTGACAACGACATGGATTTGATCGTGTTGAAAGTAGAAGACGACAACTTCGCACAAGCCGAGGAAGAGCTCAACAAGCATCTCGCTACCTTCGGCAAGACTGGCAGTGATGAAGAGCTGAAGGCTGCAAAGAAGAATCACGAGCCACCGGCTCCAACCCATGCCTTGGTCATTGACGGCGACACTCTCAAACTTGTGCTCGACGACCGGTTGCGACAGAAATTCTTGCTTCTCTGCAAAGAGTGTAGATCTGTGCTCTGCTGTCGTGTTTCTCCATCGCAAAAGGCCGCTGTCGTTGGATTGGTAAAGCATACACTGGAAGTTATGACGTTGTCTATCGGTGATGGTGCCAACGATGTTGCCATGATCCAAGAGGCGGACGTCGGTGTTGGCATCGCCGGAGAAGAAGGTCGTCAAGCTGTAATGAGTTCGGACTACGCTATCGGCCAGTTCCGCTACTTGACACGACTGCTTCTCGTACACGGTCGTTGGGATTATAGGCGTATGGCCGAATGTGTTGCCAACTTCTTCTACAAGGTAAGTTCGCGCTTCGTTGATCATGACCTTATGCTCACAATTTGCAGAACATCATCTGGGTTTTGCCCTCTTCTGGTTCCAAGTATACACAAACTTCGATTGTTCGTACGCATTCGACTACTCGTACATCCTGCTGTACAATCTGGCGTTCACGTCCCTACCAATCATCTTCCAGGGTATCCTCGACCAAGACGTGGACGACAAGGTCTCACTGGCCGTTCCTCAGCTGTATCGCCGCGGCATTGAACAGAAGGAGTGGACGCAGACGAAGTTCTGGGTCTACATGATCGATGGACTATACCAGTCCGTGATCTGCTTCTACTTCACCTACCTACTATTTGCTCCCGCGACGTTCGCTACCGAATCTGGACGCGGTGTCAACGACTACAAGAGAATGGGAGTTTACATTGCGAATCCCATCGTCGTCATCGTCAACGTGTACATCCTCATCAACACATACCGCTGGGACTGGTTCATGTGCCTCATAACAGCTATTTCCATCTTGTTGATCTGGTTCTGGACGGGCGTCTACACGTCATTCACGGCTGGCTTTACCTTTTATGAGGCAGCACCACAAGTCTACGGAGCGCTGTCTTATTGGGCTGTCGCCCTGTTGACGGTGATTCTGGCTTTGTTGCCCCGCTTCGCTGCTAAGTCATTCCAGAAAATGTATATGCCATACGATATCGATATTGTTCGAGAGCAAGTGCGACAGGGCAAGTTTGACTATCTCAAGAATGTTGAGCCAGAGAAGTTGACGGCGGGAGGCGCGGTGGGTGCTACGGGAAAGCTTGCAGCAGGCAGCACTTCAAGCAGTGAGCTTAGCAACGGCCAAAGGCAAGAAAAGATTGGCCATCGGCGCAACGGATCTCCAAATGCTGGAAGGCCGACGATGGACGAAGACATGCGGCCGATATATCCTCCATCAGAGGCCGGAACCAAAAACCCTCGAAGTCATAACGGGAGCGACGGAACTGATTACACCGGTCATTCTGGGCGGCCGAGCGTGGATCCATTTGCATCGCATTATCCTCCTGCTTACCCAGGATCCGGACCTGGCGCAATGGGACCCAACGCGACGTACACCACAAGTCACGCGAACGGCAACGCTGCGCCGGCCTTGGCTCCTAGCGGTCTGAGCATGATCCAGACTGCAGCGAGTTCAAATTATGACACGCCTTCTCAAACGCCCGGCGGTGTCACACCGACATGGACCAGAACCGAGTATTTTGGTCCCGATGGCGTGACGAGACACAGCGTGGACAGGGCACGACCGTCCTTCGACAGATTGAGATCGAGCATGGACAGAACAAGGCCTTCGTTCGAAGCAAGCAACGACTTCACGAGTGCTGCGTACCTCACAAGAGTGGAATCAAGTCACAGCACAGGGACGAAGACTCACAAAAGAGGAGAGAGTAAGATGAGGCAGGACATCAGTGGTGATCTGCGAAACGAGCAAAGCTGATGAGGTGCATAAATGGAAGTGGCATGAAATACACACGAAGAGACGGACGCCAAAACACCACGGTGGAGGAAGAATGAAGCACCTCCGATTCAAAGTTTCCTTGTAACGATTGCGGAAGATCTCACACGCGAGCCATCTTTTGCAGACTAACTTGTACATAAGACAAAACGCGTCGCATCATTCTTTTCGCGAAGGGCAGGATATGAGGGTTGAGTGATACCACAGGCTGATTCAAAGCATGGCGTTCGAGGCGTTCACAGTGGGCGGCATGGCATCGAAATTTTCTGCGATTTCAGATCAGACCTTTGGATAGAGCATTGATCGAAACATATTACTGCAGTTAGCTGTTACTACCTAAAAGCGCATTCTACAGCGAGAGCTTCTTCTCGTCAACGCTGTCTTCCATTTCTCAATTCCGTCTCCCGGGCTCTTCCATTGCCTAATTGGGTTTAGCGCGCCATGGAGTAGGCTTGTCTCTTCCAATGAAGCAATCGACTTTGACAACATCACTTCCAACAAACAACATCAAACAGCATCAACATTTGAACTTGAATCACCTTTGGCCTTCCGTGGGACGTCAGAACAGCAGGTCGGATCAAGCAAAGTTGCAGCTGAGTGCGCAAGGCGGAGGCTCGCCGACCACTTGCCACCATGAGGACAGTAACTTGGGTAAAGATGGCTGCTGCGTATGTATTTTCCGCCAAGAACTGGTTTCTCCCGGTGCACTACTGATACTCGAATTACAGCGGCGGTATCATGTGCATAGGCGGTCCAGCACTGATCTACTACGTCACGCCAACGGAAGAAGAACTGTTCATGGTATGTCACTTTTTCCACCGGCCAAAAAATTGCCGCCGACTTCGTACCAAGAATTCAGATCACTGAGACGAGATCTCCAGAAATACAATCCCGAACTCCAACGCAGATCACTAGAGCGGAGAAAGGAGAAACAAGAAGATTTCGACACGTTTGTGAATAAATTGAAGGATTATTCGAAGAGTGATAAGCATAGTATGTTACATTTTGGTTTTTGCGGCGGCATAGCGATACTAATTCTCGGAAATAGTTTGGCAGGTTTGGGAAGATGAACTTGCGAAGAAGAGAGCAGAAGGTGTTACTGCTGAGTTGGAGAGGAGGAGAGCGGCTGATGCGGAGGCGCAGGCGAGGAAGGAGGAGTTGAGGCAGAGTATCAAATGAGCATTTGGAGATGAAGTGGCGTTGGGGGTGTGAAAAAAAGGTGAATCGGCTCCCAGCATCAGCGGCTCATACTGTATTATCTAGGAGATTTTGGCTGTGATGGTATATATCTACTCGTAACATAACCAAGGTTGCACAACGTCAGAGAACTCTCTCACCCCTCTGCTACGCTGTACCTTGTGGTTGTGGAATTGGCTCAAGCGGAGGCAAGATCTGTTCCAAAGGCGGCCATGCGATCAGCTCACATTTTGAATTCCACTTCCAAGTGCGAGGCGTTACCAGAACTGCACTTCCATCGGCGCGGATCTCCCAATACTGCCGCCACTCCGAGCCAGCGACCTCTGAAACTGAAGTCGATCCGCGAGCCTTGAAAGAAGAAGCATGGACCTCGTAACCTTCGTTACTGTCGCTTTGTGAACGATGCTGGCGATGCCTAGTCCTCCATCTGCGACGAGTTGTTCCGTTGCTTGAAGACATGGGTGACTGTAGTTCCGGATCGTTCTGCCGAGCCTCATGCACTTCAGTCTCTTCGCGCTTCACCACAACCTCCTCGTCATCTTCATCCTGAAAGCCTTCGTGCTGACCTGACGCCGCTGGAGAAGGTACACCGACCAGGTAGCCGGAGAACGTCTTTTGCAGCCAGTCTGTATCTTGCCTTGACCCCAAGCACGGTATTGCTCAGGCCATAAGGAACGCCACGAGCCACCAGCTTGTTCACGTTCTTTCAGCTTGTCATCGTAGCTGAGCATTACGAAGCTCCACCGGTCTGCTAGATTCCAGGTCGAGTTTTTGCCAGAGGGTTTGATCCGAGTTTCAATGAAACCTTTGACCGCCGCACGGTCTAGTCTGCGCTGATGGTCCATTGTGCGGGTACTGGGTGTAGTGTGCTTGTCGGTTTGGATTGTGGAAGAGCGTTCGCGGGTAGGCGTCAAACCAAGAGATACAAACAAGGGCTCAGCAGCCTCCGCACTGTTCGCACTGGCTGATGCTGTATCTTCATCACCTGAAGAATCTGGTGTGTCGTTACGAGCAGCACGGCTTCGGCTGAGCAGCACGTTCCTAGACGGCGCAACGTGGGACTCATGGGTAAACAGTCTTTGCCGCTTGGTCGCAGCCTGTCCTTCTGTCTCTCGCTCTTCTGCTCCATACAATCCACGTCGACTTTTCTGAAGCCTCGACTGCATGTCAATCGAGGCTCTTTTCAAGAAGTTGCTCTCGCGTTCCGATCCGTCGTTGGCCGTAAACGTAGAGGAACCGCGCGTGCTGTGTAAGAGGGCCGGTCTCGTTGTGGATCCCGCCAGAATTGAGCGGCAATTCTCAGGGGCCGGAGTGTCGATCTGCGATAGGACGCTTTCGTGATACTGTCGCTGATGTAGCATTGTCGGGGAGCTTTCTGATTTTGTTGCGGTAAACCTCTTCACAGTGGCGCTGTGCGCAAAGTTTGACTTGCTTGACAGCCCGATGGCTAAATCGCTCGTGCGCTTTCCGGTCGTTGTTGCGAGCAGGCCGTCACCAGCCATTATGGCGTTGTGTTTCTTCTCGAAGGTGTTGACAGTGCTGTGAGCGCTGACAGCCATAGATTCAGTTGTGAATCTGACCTGAGCAGTGCATATGCGATCATATGGGGTCCCCTCACTTCGAAAGATGACCAGGCATGACTGAGTCGGTAAGGCTTCAACAACTTCAGGTGCGTGTTTGTCTGGTCGGAAGCTGATCGCTGATGCTCGCTCAGCAGAATGAGAACGAAGCCTCGCGCGAAAGTGACACTACCAGGAACAAATGCATGAATGAGATCTCCGAGGTGGCGGAGGTGAAGTAACTTCGCTAAGCTCACTCACTCCTCCCCGACCCCGTCGTCCCAGACACTCCGGTCAAAGAATGCTCTTATCTGCCTCGCATTCTCCTTGCCAATCATTACTGCTAGCTCTGCCTCATCAGCATTCGCCACTTCTTGCACGTTTCGATACTCCAAAATAAGCTTGTTCAGCGCCTTGTTCGTGACTCCCGGCACACATCGCAGCATGTCCTGAGGTGTCTGATTGAAGGTCCTTGTCTCCGGGTCTTCTCCCAGCTCCAGACCTATTTGTACTGCCTTAATCGGGTCTGGTTCCTCCTGCTTGTTCTTCAACTCTTCAAAAATTTCAGCAGTTTGGTAAGGCGATGAAGACCAGATGATCTTTAGCCTTGGGAAGGCGAGAGTCAGAAGGACTAGCTTCGATTGAAGATCATTCCCGACTATGCTATGTGTGCCGAGGGAAGAGGACAAGTCGGCAAAGGGTTCCAGTGTGAATGCTTTCTGTTGATCGAATTCGATGAGTAGCATGGGCGCTTTGTAGTGTTGCAGCATCGTTTCTGCCTGGTTGTAAAGGCGACCATTGTTGAAAGACGAGATCAGATCGCTAACAGACTTTCGCTCGACGCAAACATCTGGCGTCAAGACATAGTCGCCAACTGTCAGCATGCAAGGGACTATGACCATGTTGCGTCCATGTAGCAACGAGGGTAAACTGCTGCGAAACTCTCGTACGTCCACCACCACGCGAGGAGGTTCAGCTGTTGCCATGAGTCGACCGCCACCAGCAATACGCGTGTTGACGGTGCGCAGAAATGCCTCTTGCGGATCCTGGTTGTCGGTGTCATGCGTAAATGTCATAGCCATGTTTCCGCGCTCGCGAATCAGCTTGGTGAAGCTGTCCTTCTCCCTCCGTACTGTGCTGAGGTATCGTTGCTCTTCCACACTTCCGCCATAATACATGAAGTAGACTCGGACCTGCCGGTTGCTGTGGCTGCTTCGGTAGACCTCGATTCGTCTGATGAACGCCGCATCAGGCTCATACATAATCACGTATCGCGGTTTGATCTCTTCCAAAAGGTGGTCATCCATGTCGCCATCATAAGGATGTACCAGTACAAGGTCTTTCATGTCGTAAAGTTCGTAATAGTCGTCCATGTCGTCCAGAGGATCGGCGCCAATATCGACTCTCGCTGCCGCTGCATCATCTGCGAGGTCGTTCACTGCAAGCTCATTCATGAGTGCCTGGACATGAGACTCCTTGTCGCCAGCAACTGATAGAGCACCATTGGCGTTCCGCCCAGGAGCCGCTCCCGCGTTGCCACCTCCTCGAACTCTTCTCCTCTTGTTGGGTGGCGCCTTACCGCCCTTGAGTTGACCTGAAGCGTGCCGTGCTGTGCCGTTGATCTCTTTCTCGTTAGCAGCGAAGAGGGTATTGCTCACACGAGCGAAATCACGCTTCCAGATCAAGTAATTGCGCAGTTTCCTTCGCATCATATAACTGCCGCTCGGTTGTCGCTCTTTCGTAATGTCATCATCGCTGCCCTGACCTGCGCCGCTCTCGTCCACCTCGTTGTGCATTGTCTGCAAATATTCTCGTAACTGTCTGCAGGTGTTGTGATCTGCGCACATGATCAGAATACTGCCACTTGACTCGTCCTGGGGTTGCGGGTTGAAGTAGACGTCTCGCTCGATTTCCTCCAGTATCTCGGCCAGAAGGGCCCATTTCGGAAGCTCTTCGAGTACCGGATTGAGGCCTTCCCTTTCAGCATTGGCGAGCGGGCCATCAGTAATCTTTCCGGTATACACTCTCCGCTTCGCGTTGTCAAGCAACACGGAAGCAGCATCAAGGAAGAGCCAGGGGGAAACTTCTTTTCTCGAGCTGCCTGGCGGAGGCTGGCTGGCTGCGAGAACGACATCGATGTATTTATTGAAGTCTACTGCGTTCAGCACAAGTAGTGAATGAAGTATGTTCCTCAGCATGGTCAGATCGCGGACTATCATCTTTGTTCTAAACGACACTCTGTGCCACACTGGATCGAGCTGTCGCCTGACGATCGAGTCGAACGATCTGTGCAACGCGCTGTCCATGGTGAAGTCGAGCTCGATGACGCCGGAGTTCATCTTTTTCAGCTCCGAAATACTGACTTCTACGCATTCCAAGACAGCATTCTGTATATCGCGCATCGCTTCGGTCATGGGGACCTCCAGCTCAATGACTTCTGCCTTCCTCTTGCCCTCCAAGCTCTTTGCGACTGTGACATGAAAACGAGGATATAGAACGGGCTTCCGCAGAAAGAGGTTCCTGAGAATGTTGGTCAGAGGTTGAAAGCCGGTAGTGAAAGGCTCGGGCTGATCAGAAAAAGCCTTCAGAAAGCCCTTCTTGTTTTTCTGGCGAAAGATGCGCACGATGAATGCTTCCAGGCTTGTTGCTACCACCCGTTCGGCATGCAATACTACCAGCCCGGTGACAGTAGCCGGGTCCAGCAAGCCCGACAAGAAGTCGACGATCAGAATGCGAGAGGTGATGGAGCAAATGCCGCCGCGCTTGTACATTCTCTCGCGCTGCGTGACATTGGTCATATCGGTGTTGACCAGCTGCATGCCTCTGCACTGCGGACTGCCGGACACGGCGGCGTGCTCAGCCAACGACTCGCCGATCCAGTCATTCTCACGATCTTCTGCGCCTACGAGGATGACGAGGTTGTGCCCTGCCGCATCGTAGGAGTGCAGGAGATTGGTGACAAGGCGGAGCAGGCCGAGTCCTCGCGCCAGGATGAGAAGCTGGTCCTCATCGCGCAGGGAGTGGAATATCTCTTGCTGGAACTCAAGAGGGAGTGACAGGCGCACCGGAGGCTCGGCGGCGGTGTCGTTGGCAGCGGAGGCCATGGGGAGTGGGAGCTCGACGTGGCGACATGGTGTGCAACCAGGCAAGCATCATCAAGCCACGCGAACCTGGGACGCGCTGCCACGTGCGCCAAGCAAACCATGATGGCATTCAATCACTGCATTCAAAACATGTACATGGAACGGATTGTCATACTTTTCTACATAATTTTCCCGGAGCTCATCGCAGTGACACAACCGCCCGTCTCTCATACAAAGCTGCCTCGAACGACCTTCTGCCTTCCCCGCCAATGTCAGGCGCCACCGAGGGTTGCATGGGCGGTGGAGAGGGCAGAGGAAGAGGATTCGACAAACTCCTCTCGGATCTCTGCCTTGCAACAGCCTCCACGACTGTTTCAAGGTCTTCTCGCGCTGCGGTAGCATCTGAGAATACGGGAGCTGACATCGAACGACCGGCCATTGCGGTCGCGTTCGGCAACACCACGTGCGGGTCACTCGAAGGTGCCCAAATTGCGGCTGCCGACTCGCGCCGTTGCTCATCGAACGACAACGTCTCTATCAAATTTGCCGGCTCGATTGATGTTACTGCATCATCCTGATCTGCTGGACGCGATGCCTCGGCTGGATGGCGAGCACTTGTCACATCATCGTGGTCGTCGACATTTCCATTTCGAACCGATCTGTCGAGGGTACTGCTAAGGTGCGCTTCGGGCATGGCAGCGTTCGAACTGCTTCTAGGAACATCGACCGGGATGTGGCTGCTCTGAGTCGCCGGACTGTCTTCATCGCTGGCCGTGTTCTGCTCGGGTCGCAGATCGACATCGCGCTCTAAAGGAGACTCATGCCCACCAGTGTCCGCATTCTCTATTTCCCATTCCTCTCGGACAGTTGCATTATTGTCGTCGTCGAGCCGAGACTCTGGCCTTTGCTGCGGATTCGAGCTAAGTTTTGAAGTTGTGTGCAGCTCAGATGCTCGCTGCTGAGGCCTGCTGGCTTGGTCACCTGCATCTTGGAGCTGGGGTGGAGCTGGTTCGTCGTTGCTATCCGGCTCAACGAAGCGGCCATGACTGCTCGAACTGCCCGGCTCTGACACTTCTCTGGTAGTTTCAGCGGCTATGACGGGGGCAGCCTCGCCAGCAGACGTGGGTTTTCGGGCGAGTTTGTTGACATCGTCGGATTCGGCCACTTCAATAGGCTCGCTGGCAGGCATCACGACGTCGTTCAGGCCTTGCAAGACTGCCAACACTCCTACAGAGAGCTCTTGGTTGCTGATATTTGCCCATGGCTGAGCTTTCCTTTCTCGCAATCGGCGACTTGCAGCATTTACCACTTCATCGAACACAGTCCGATTCATTGCTCTTTCAGCTGCAACATCTCTTGGCCGACTTTGAGACCTGCAGGTATCGTCTTGGGCCGACTTTTGGCTCCCACGAGCTTCGACGGCTTGTTCGGTTTCATTCTTCGATTTAAAGCGCCATGGGAAGTGTTGTAGACAAGCGTACACCATGAGGAACATTATGGGGATGATCGAACAATTTGTGGCCATGTTCCAGCATGATATCTGGGGATTGATGTCGCAAAACAGGTTGACATGTGAGCCATTAATCGTCTCGCCGATCATGGTGACTTCGGGATGGGCAGCAGTGAGCGTGACTGAGCACTGTAAAAGCTGAGTTGTGGCCGTTCGAATGGCAGTCGATTTGGTCGGCTCGACATCGTCCTGGGTCGAGGGTGATTCTTTGAGCCTCGTTGGCTGCCATACTGCTTCGTCTTCGGCCAATGAGAACTGACTCTTCTCACCAGGTGTCACCCACGCACGATCCGGAGCCGCTGCAGAGGGACCTTGTTACAGTCTGGTCAACAATCCAATTCTTGAACATGAGACGCAATGAGCACTCACCACTGACGCCGACAAGAAACCCACCATCCCGCACTGCCTCCATCGGCAACGCAAGAAGCGGATCGTTTTGACTCATTGAAGCTGTGGCCTATAGACAACGTGATCATTCGTGACTGTTGAAGCACAATATAGGAACATCGCTCTGTCTGCTGTACTCCGCAGTTCCTCATTGTGAGCGGAGCTAATCCGGCGATTGTCGACAAAGCCAAACAAAGACTTCGAGTTCCAGCAAATCGTTACTGAATTTTCTTTCAGAACCTCTCTGGGCGACTCCATGGACAACCAAAAGGCTGGCAGCTTTGCAGTTCAACGACCACATGTTTTTCTGGCAGCCAGCCCTGATCATTGATCAATGGTCGGTCAGTGGTAACAATGAGGGCTGGACGTGATCTTTGCTTCATTAACGGGCCCATCTCACCGTCATCGTCAAGATTCTCGATCTGACATCGAAGACGGTGCGGTGAGGTCGCGTTCCGTCAAGCGTGAGATGGTGTAAAGAACATCCCTGCCATCGGCAACCGGAAGGATGACATTCGCGCCAAGGCACGCATAGCCTGACAACATGCAAATGTCTGCAATCATCTTACTGTATCTCCGCATCCATCCGACTCGCGACGAGCCAGTGTTCCAGACTAATCCGCTAAATCGTACTCATCGTGCGGCCGCACAGGTCGAACACGGAGCATCGGGCTCGTACATCGTTGCGGTTCCGTTGTCAGCAGACACGCGAACAATGCTGTGGCATTTCGACTGACGCATTGTAAAGCCCGTAGACATGGATCAGGCCGTGCAAAGACACGAGGCTGTTCCTCGCGTATCTACATATTACGGCGCCGCCTGTGTGCGAGACCGTCAGCTTGTCTCGTTCACACCAGTGATTTGCAACGCGACATTGATGCGACCAAAATGCCATCAAGTACACCCAGAGATTCGTCCTCGGCCAGCGAGCGAGATTTTCGTCAGAAGAGAATTCTGTTAACCAATGGCCGCATGCCTGTTTCACTGGATCTCGCTCGACAATTCAAGTTAGCCGGCCACATTGTCTTTTGCATCGACCCACACAGCACTCATCTCTGCACCTTCACTCGAGCAATCAGGCAAAGCGCACAGATTCCCGCGCCCCACAAAAATCCCCAAGGCTATGTGCGAGCGGTCAAAGACTTGGTGGGCCGGTGGGAAATCGACCTTATCGTACCCATACACGAAGAAGTCTTCTGCTTAGCTGCAAGCGAAGAGCCTGACATAATCAGCCGCCTGTTCGCGCCACCTTTGGATATGCTCGTACGGCTGCACGATCAATATGAGTTCGCAAAGTACGCAAAACAGCTTGGGCTGCTAGTACCACAAAGCTTCCTGTGCGAAAGCGCAGCCGACTTGGAAGAACTTCCGCTTCACGATTTCCCAAATGGAATGGCACTGAGACCGTGCTTCGGACGTTCGTATGCAGGACTCCGTCATGTCAAGCCCGGCGATCCCATACCGAAAGATCTCGACATTAATGAAGATAATTGGTATGTGGCGCAGGAATGGTTGGAGGGTGAGATTTATCACAGCTACAGCATCGTTCGGAACGGCCACGTGGAAGCCACCGGCTGCTATCCTTCGGAGGAGACAGATGATGGTCGCCAGAGGGATCTCCTACAACAGAAGTTCTATCCTGGGGTATACGAATATGTCCAGCAATTTGTGGCCAACGTACCGGCCTTCAGCGGACAAATCTCATTTGATTTCATAGAAACAGCACATGGACTGCACGCCATCAAATGCAGCGTGCTAGCCACGCCTGGACTGCACCTGTGGTCAAATACACCCTGGCTCGCAAAAGCTATCACAGGATCTCTTCCAAAGGAGGATATCGAGAGGCCTATAAGGCCACCAAAGAGACTGCATGGACACGAATCACATTATCGAGTGGTCCCGCGGCTGCTCATGTGGAAGAATGAAGACGCCACGGTACGCGCATGGCTAAAACACATGCGTCGTTTGGTCTTTACCAAGGATGTCATCCGGGACTGGGGTGATCCAATGCCAACTATTGCGCAGCCGTTCCTGTTGACGGCATATTATCGTATGTGTCGTAACCACGGCTTGCGGCTGCCAAAGTTCATCCAAGCGCAACTCGTTTGGGAGCCGAAAGGACAGGAGTTGCAGGAGATCCGAGGACTTTTCGCGAAGAAGGATTCAGTTGTTGCTGACAGTGGAATCGAGCTGCGTCCCATCGCATCCAAGTGAATGCAATCGGTGTACAGAAAGCACCAGTCTCCAATGTCACCGCTTGGGGTTTTATTCGACGTAACCAGATGTTTGGCTGCAAACTGTGAGGATGGCTGCTAGCAGATCTACCATTGTACAGCTCGGCTGTTACTGACAGCAGCTTCGTGCGAACACAAACCCACTGATCGAATGCCGGATGCGGTAGGCGCATAAGGGCTGGAGTGCTCAATGCGTGGTATGAAAAGTGCAGGGATATTATAGCAGTCGCCAAGGGGCGGACGCGAAGTGGCTGCCATTGCTCGACCACCATGGCCACCATATGGCACGACTACTTCCCGCATCTTGGAAGCCATGGTCTGAAAGGGAGGTAGGCGCACTCATCGCACCCGGCGGCATTGGTCCAGACCTTTGCATCTGGGCAGCAAGAAATCCTGCATGCGGCGCACCATAGAGTCGAAATTTCGTTTGGCCTAGTTTTGGCAGCTGCTGGCTGGGGACAAGGCTCGGTGTTCCTTGCTGATATCGAAAAGTCTTGGGAGGTCGTATTGTGGCGCACTTGAGAGTAGCATTGACCGGCGAGCCAGTTGTGGAAGGCAGCTGGCATGTGCTGGCAGCATGCAACGGCCGGATAGGCGCAGGGTGGAGCTTACGTAGCTTACATAGGCTTTGCCACCAGCATCGCATTCATCTTGCCGCCTTTTCGCCTTCAGCACACGCATCGTACGCGTCGCAGCATATCGAAGCCGTCCTAGGGTGGTGTCGCCCGTGGCGTTGTGCACTGGAGTTTGGAGCTGCAAGAGCTCTCCCCAGCCGCTTAGCGCTCCAACCGAAAACGTCGAAATCTCTCGCACAGCTCTCGGTTAGATCGAGCCCTCGACACCCGTCGCCGTCCCCCGACTGCATGTGGACGTCGCTTGCGCTTGCACAGAGCACACGACTCCTCATCGCGCCTCTTGCGACTCTTGGATTGCTCCGCGGACAATTGTGCTGTTTCGCCACCCATCACCATCGTCCGGCCATCGTGGTCTGACTGACGCTCATCGCGGCCAGAACGGCAGGCCACTATCAGCCCTAGCGGTGCACCATCATTCCACAGAAATCCTTCGCCCAGTAAAATCCTGCCCGCACAACCATGTCTACAGCTGCATCCGATGCATCGCCCACTTCGACCACCTCTTCACCAGTCACGTCTCCGATCGAGCAACACCTGATCAAATTGACCTCCGACATTGTCGTGGCCTGCAACGCCCGACAATGGGATCCCAAGACCTACCCGTGGACACACATTGCTGCGGACTTTGTAGCGGGCAGCACCTTTGCAACATTACCCTCGGAGCTTGATTTCGCAGGCTTTCTGCATGAGTTCAGTCTGCTTTATGGGTCGAAGCCAGAGTTCTATGTCCGCCCGGTGGACATCACGGCTAACGTCAGTGAGAAAACGGGAAAGGCCACAGTATTCGCCAATTTTGAGAATGTCAACTTCACTCCTGGTGTGCTGCGGTACAGCGTCGGGAGACTCGATTTCCAGGGCCTGGGAAACGGACGCTGGGTCTGCGTCAGATATATGAGCGTCCCCGTGGGCGAGAGTCCTGCCGGCTAATCCTCGCGCTACGTCGAGCCTCGACTGCAAACGATCAGTCAATCCAACATCATGTCCAGCGCGGCCATGCCATATGAGAGTCTCCACGGATCTTGGACATGCTGGCGAATAGAACCTGAGTTTACTGGCCTGTCAGTGATGCAGCGCTGAACCAACAGTAGCAAGAAAGACGACAATAGATGTGTTCGGGGCGTAATGCTGATATCTAAAAGCAAAAGAGTGCGATGCGCGTTACCATAGACCGGGCCTAAAATGGAGATTGGCATGCGTTGCGCAAGCCAGCGATGCTATGACCGAGAGACTATGCTCTCGGTTGGCGTGTGTGTCGAAGGGGGGATCAATTGCTTGACAGTGTATCTGAAAAAGCGTTTACCGGTGTGTTGAAGTTGTCATGGTAGTCGCGGTGAAGAGAGGTCAGCGTCGCGCAGATGTTACTGCAGTCGAAAGCGGAGGATGTGCGGCGACATCCACGTTGATTCAAGTCTAGACATGCAATTACTTACGCCTTCAGGCAGTCGTCTTTGCCTTCTTGTTCTTTCTCTTCTTCTTTCTCGTGCCCTCTTTCACATTGCTGCTGCTCTGTGCGTTGTCTCCTACGCTCACATGGTTTGCTCCCGTGCTGACTTGGTCGCCAAAATTTCCGAGTATGCGCTCAAAGCCGCCAGTCGGCTCATCAGGGGTGCCAAATGTCTCTTTACGCCATTGCTTCAGCCGTTGCTTCTTACTGTAGCGCTTCTTGTCCCGCTGTTTCTTCTCTTGGTCACGGAATGCGGCCATCTTTTTCAGGCCAGCGTACTGATTGAGTGCAGTGTCGTCAGCAAACAAGATGTCTCGAGCAGATAGGCCGAAGGACGTCGGCGAGGTTTCGCGATATCTAAAGCCAGTGACCGGAGTCTTGTGTGAGGCTGCCGTCGTCAGTGTCGGGTGATCGAGCGGAAGAGCGGAATCGACCATCTCCTCTAGCTTGGCCCGTTCCTTCCGGGCTACTCGCTTAGCATCTGCCTTCTCCTTCTCGCGGTCCTTCTTCGTTTTACGCTTCTTCTGCGAAGGCTCATCGACATCAGGCATATCTGCGTCAGAGTCCTGTGGAAGAGGCGCTCCGCCCTCGTCATCTTCATCGTCAGTCAAGGTGACATGTGGTTCGAGCTCGGCGTCAAAGTCAGGTATGATGTCGTTAATATCGATGTCGTCGTCGAACTTGGGTTTCTTGGGCTTGCGGGCCTTCCGAGACCCAGGTGCTTCATCTTCATCGCTTGACCCAGCCTCGTCTTGGGCGTAGTAGTCTTCCCCGAAGCGGCGTTGCATCTCTTGCTCCCACTTTTCATCGTCGAATTCGCCTTCGATCACATCTCGCCATTGCTCGAGATCAAGCTCTTTGCCTTGTAGGCCAGCTGCTTCTCTGATGCGCTTGACTTTCTCTTCTGCTTCTTCGACCTTGAGCTTCCGTAGTCGCGCCTTCTCTTCGTCGCGTTGTCGTTTGGCAAGTTCCTTTGCTTCCCTCTCGCGTTCTCTCTGTCGAGCGCGTCCTGTCTTCTCTTCTCTACGGACGCCATATTTGCCCACATCACGCGAGAACGATTTCAACTTTTCATTCGCTGTCGGATCTTCGTGGCGCAAATTGTAAAGATTCTCGTACTCCTCAGCTCTCTGGTCGTCCTCACTATCGTCGGATTCCAGCGGCTGAAAGCGAGCCCCTTCATTGGGCAGCCAGGCTCGAGCTGCCATGAAGTTGGACAAAAACGTTTCCGGGTCCTTGTCAGCATTGTTCACATCCTGCTCTGTGATTGCGACTTTTTGCTTCGACTTCGTCGTTGCACTGGGCAGGTCCTCGTGCCTGCTCTTTTTCTTGCGAACAAGCATGTCGTCTCCGTCATCGTCGCTCTCATTGTCGCTCGGCTGCACCTGCTCTGCGGCAGCATGCATTTGACCGACGAGCTTTCTGCGCATCTCATCCTGCTCTTGCTGGTAGGTCTGTACCGGTGCTCCAGCTTCTTCTCCCTCTTCTCCCACATCGCCGGCGAGCAGTCTCTCCCGCTGGTAATCGTGCAGTGTCATTGGCTTCTCGTCCCTTTTCGACATGGTCTTCTCTGGATCGAAATCCTTGAAGAATTTTGCATTGGGATCTTTTACCCTGGGATCCTTATTCCGAATGGCTTGGATCACGTCTGCGATCTCGGCATCGACACGCTCGTCTGCCAACTCTGCATCGTCGTCCTCCTCTTCGTCGGAACTCGAGTCGTCATCATCGTCCTCATCGTCATCAAACCTTCGCTTGCTTCCCACACCGCTGCCGCTGCCATATTTCTCTTCCAATCGTTGCTTTTCTTCCCGCTTCTTGTTGTGCTCAAATCGCGCGGCATATGCTTCGTTGATTTTGAAACCTTCGCTTCCTGTAAGCTGGACACCCGCATCGCTTTCGCTGTCGCTGAACTCCAGCTTTTGCTTCTTCGCGGGGCGTGGCATGTTGTTCGGTAACAATTGATATGCCAGAGATGATAGGAAGCTGTATTGTGTATGGCTTGCATGCAAGCTGGAAAATTGTCGAACAAGGTTCGGCGGGCCGAGCAGCTGCAGGGCTCGTCTCGTGGCAGCGAAATCACTTTCTTCAACTGCCACTTACTGTGCAGATAACCCTCATACATCGCAGTGCAATATGGACGACTTCGATGCAACGGACCGGCCGAGCAAGAGGCGACGTCTGTCAGACGATGAGGGCCAGCAAGTGCCACCAGCTGTAGCTATACAAGATGGCTTATCCCGCATCAAGAAGAAGACTGCTGCGGATCCGAGACCAGATGCGACATCCGATCAGAAAACTGAAAACAATGGCAGCGCCTTGCAGTCCATTCAGGATTCCATGGACGACAATGAGCCACTCACCTTCACGGATCTCGGAGTATCGCCATGGCTGATTCAATCTCTCAAAAATCTATCGATCTCTCATCCGACGCGCATTCAGAAGTCTACAATCCCTCAAATTCTAGCTGGACGAGACTGCATCGGCGGTAGCCGTACTGGAAGTGGAAAGACGATAGCGTTTTCCCTACCAATACTACAGCAATGGTCGAAAGAACCGTCTGGCATCTTTGCATTGATCTTGACCCCCACGCGGGAATTAGCCCTTCAGATTTACGAACAGATTCAGGCTATTGGAGGCAACCAGGGCATTCGGTCAGTACTTGTCACTGGTGGAGCCGAGATGCGAAAGCAGGCCATCGAGCTGGAAAAGCGTCCGCACGTCGTAATCGCTACTCCTGGACGATTAGCGGATCACGTACTCAACAGTGGCGAGGACACTATCAAGGGCTTTAAGAAAGTCAAGTTCGTCGTATTCGATGAGGCAGACCGGCTGCTGCAATCAGGGAAAGGCAGTATGCTCGGGGATGTCGAAAGGTGTCTGGATGCTGTACCCAGCGCTGCGAAGCGACAAACCCTGTTGTTCACTGCCACTGTCACACCAGAGGTTAGAGCATTGAAGGAGTCGCCTAGAGAGAATGGTAAGATATTCGCTCTGCTTGACGTTGCAATACATTCAGACTCTTCGTATCGTGATGATAGTGGCTAATAATCGCTAGGACGCTTGCCACCATTCATATCTGAGGTCGACATCGATTCGCTGGCAATTCCTCCGACTCTGCATCAGACGTACCAACTTGTCAATGTACTGCACAAGGAGAAATATTTGCATGTTCTTCTTGGAACCCCAGCGAACGTAGAGAAGACGACCATCATCTTCGCAAATCGTGCGGAGACCGCCAATCTCCTCGAATACATGCTTAGAGGCTTGGAGCATCGTGTGACTGCATTGCACTCTGGACTAGCACATGAAGATCGAGTCAACAATCTGGCACGATTCAGAGCGAAGGCAGCAAGAATTCTGGTTGCTACAGGTGAGTCATTTGGCGATGCTCTTTTCTACTCTCACGCTCATCCTGTGTGACCTCTGTGACCGAGATGGACTTGTCAACTCCTGCTTCACACAGCGGTCAACGCTAATCGGCCTCCCAGATGTTGCATCGCGTGGTCTCGATATACCAGACGTCGGCCTAGTGATCAACTACGACCTTCCACGTAATCCAGACGACTACATTCATCGTGTCGGACGTACTGCACGAGCAGGGAGACGTGGTGTAAGCATATCGTTAGTAGGTCAACGAGACGTCGAGCTTGTCAAAGCAATCGAGGAGCGAGTTGGAAAAGAAATGGTCCAGTACGAAGAAGACAAGGTCTCTGTTGAGACGCGTGTGATCAAAGAGGCACTCAACGTGGTCGGCGACATGAAGCGAGAGGCCATGCTTGCTATCGAAGAAGGCCGAGATGTGAAAGGGAAGCGAAAGCATGGCGCTGTCAATGCCTTGAGAGCCAGCAAGAAGAAGAAGGTGGCATAAACAGCGTTGCATGTCTTTCAACCTGCGAAAAATATCGATGTTGGAGAAACGATAGCCTGAGACCCAATACAGGATCACAATGGCCCGTCACCTCAAGTGTTACGTAAGCGACAACTCAGGCTTGGCACATCTGGGGCCTCGGCCCTCTCGGTCCATTGGACTTCGCGTCGGCATCAGCAACGAAACATTAACACATGTCTATCCAGTCCCCTATCATGAAATGATTCATAAATAGAAGGTATACTGTTGCATCGAACAAAAATGCCGCGAGGTCGCGGTGGGCGCCCGACCAGGACCGAGCCCTTGCCACACCATCCGGGCAACACTTATCTACCGTTCGCCAAGCTCATCGACCTCGAGAAGATTGACAACAATACATATCGGAGCATCGCCCCTGCCTTTGCCCCAGGGGGCCCTGTTGGAGTGGGCAGATCCTATGGAGCCCATGTATTCATGCAAGCAGCTTGGGCTGCTGCTCAGACGGTCGACCCCGGTTTCCTCGTTCACAATGTCTCAGGCAACTTCATTCTAGCTGGAGAATTGAATGTTCCATTTGTTTACAAAGTCCATACGATACGAAACGGGAGGAGCTATTGCACTAGGATTGTCAACGTAACCCAAAGTCAGGGTAAAGGGATATGCTTCACATGCATAGTGTCCTTCAAGACGCCCGAACATGTGCAAGTTGAATCTCAAGAGCAGGTCGACCTCTGGCAAACGTACGCAACAGTACTAAAAGACAAGAGACCGTCTGACTTTCCCGAAGTTCCTTCAATGGATCTACCGTTCTATTGGAAGCGACGAGAGGAGACCGGATACAACGACAAATTTCCTGGCCTTGAATGTCGCAAAGTCGACATGTCTGCGTTCAACAAAGACAAACACCCCCTCGACCGGAGGCAACTGATTTTCTACCGCACGATAGGCGATATGCCGAGCGATGAGAATATGCACCTCTGCGCACATCTTTTCGCGTCAGATCGGAATAGTCTTTACATCGTTGCCAACCACTTTGGGCTGGGTGACTACTTCACGAGTATGAGCAGTCTGGTGCACACTGTCATCATGCACAGCCCGGCACCTGCCACGCTCTTCGGATCACAGACGTCTCCGAACCACCAAAGATCACCGCTTGATGACGAATCTGGGCGCTGGTTTTGCATGGAATCTTGGGGTAGCAGGGTGTCTAGCGGCCGGGCAGTGTATAATTGTCGAATATGGAATAGCAAAGGCGAGCACATTGCCACGGCCATGCAGGACGGTCTGATACGATATGCTGCCAACCCGAAGCAACCGACGGACGACGAATTGAAGTTTCTGGCGGATAATACCAGGAAGTGGGGAGGAAAAGGCAGGGACCAGAAGCTCTAGGACGCCAGATGCTCATGTGCTGCATGGAAACATACATGGGGACAGACATAGACATGTAAACACGTGGTCGAAGCACTTTGTTCCCGCAATCGAATGCGATGGCAGCACTGGGCGGTTCTGACTGGTGCAGGAAACCAGCATGATGTCCTGCTGAACGCTTCGATCAAATCGGAATCGCCATATAGGCTATAGTCGAGTAACAGAATTGACGAAGCTAGATCGCAGATCAAGATTTGAGCATCCGGGTACCTTGATTCGATCTCCACGCTCGCCGCAGCGATTCCTGCGTGGAACAAGTGCTTTCCCGTTGTGTTCTGCAGCATGAATGAAGTATGGTCCAGGATCGACGGCCAAGGATGGCAGCAGTATCGTGACATCGCTCTATCAAGTATGGTCCTATTCATCCACGTGGAAATGCAAGGCACAAATTCTATCTAGACTGCCACGGCTGCATAGATAAAGAGCCTCAAGGATCATCGCTGATCTTGACCTCCGCAGCCAGAAGTGGAAGAGAATCCCTCCGCGCGCTCTGATCGGCAGTCGCATGGCTCAAGGTTCTCACATGGTATGGCCTGATGGAGGATGTGCATCGAGACAAGCAACTTATGTACTACAGCTCTGATATCCTGTGGTTCGCAACATACTTTTGAAGGTTGTGGCATCCGTTCATACCTTTATCACACTCACTACAGGAAGAACTGTCCCTTAATGTGCTTCGACTGACTGCTTGCTGTTGGACATAGGCATTTTGGACGGCGAAAAATCCGGCAGCCTCTGCATGAGAGCTATCTTAGCGTATCAAGGCACTCGTCGGTCATCACATGAACCATTGCAGCGGGTCTGCTCAACCAACTGCTTGGGATTTTGGAGGCGTCCATGTCGTATACCTCGCGAAGCTCAAATGCCCTGCTTGGCAGTGGTTAGTGCTACAAGTCAGTGGTTGCAAACGCCGCATTTGCCGCATGCTGCACAAATGGACGCAGGGCCTTCGTTGTTACATAGTAGAGCACAAAGCGCTTTCGCCGTAAGCCTCTGACGGATGGGCGCCCTGTGCAGCTGGCTGCAATACGACATGCATGTGTGCATGCTGTCGTAGAAGGCTGTTCCTTATGCTTGCCGCTTTGGATATATGCCGATACTGTTTGCAGAGGCGTGCTGGGCACGGCTAGAGCCAAATTCGGTTCTGAATTTGCTGGTAAGCTTTTGGTCTTCCCCGTCTTGCCCAGACGATCGACAACAGATCGTCTCTGATCTAACCAAATCAAATCAAGCCACCGCAACGGCAGACGTAAGGTCTTGAACCACTTTGACTTCCTCGAGAGCGCTGAACAGAGCACAAGATCGATACAACTGAATCCAGCTGGTTATTGCGACGTCAACAGCGCACGAATTTGATGCCTCTCGTGCATGGATATAGGAGCGTCGAAGCAAATGCTGTGGGATATTGCAATTGCCCCCAGAAACGACCAACGCCTTCAGGGTCGTCCAAGACGCCAATTCGCAATCCACATCATCTTGGTAATGCCATGCCTTTGCTTAGAGGCCAAGCTCATACATACTGCGCTTGCTTCTACCACCATCGTCAGATGCCAACACTTTCAGCCGACGGCAAATATTGCGCTCATATAAGTTCCGCGCACGTTCTGTGATGTCGTTTCGAATGTAGCCGTTGAGTTCTGGTCGCCCGAAACATCGAGTCTCTTCTTTGTTGTTCCGATATACGATCAAAAATGTTGCGGTCAGCAGTGTTTGCCCTGTCGGCACTCGCGACCCTCGTGTCGAGCAAGCCACTGCCAGAATATGAGGAAGTTGTCCAGAAACTGAAGACACGTCAATCGACGGCTCCTCCTGGCGGCCAACAGGATGGCGACTTCACATTCTATCAAATGCCAGTGAGTGCGATTGCTTGAACTCGTTCCTCCTGTGGTGATCACATGGGCGAACTCCTGCACTGCATATACTTATCTTTTGATGTAGTCAAAGCTCTCGGGTATCTGCGATTTGTGCTTGGGTCCAGATGGTGCCTTGTGGGGTGTTCAACAACTCATCAACCAGATCATGCGTCTCGACCCCGAAACCGGAGAAGTGGAAGAGTTCCCAATTCCCTTCTCACCAGGTATTGGCAACATCACAATCCCTGGTCTGAATGGCGCCTTCGGAGGCTTGATCCAAGATCGACTGGCCCTATCCTGTGCGATCCGTCCAGGTGCGGATGGTAAAATGTATGCTTGCCAGTCCGGGCTGATCAATGAACGACGCTGACCCGAAGCACAGTTACAACACCAACGGCGCCAGAAATCAGCTGGTGCAGTTCGATCCAGCAACACGAGAGTTCAAGCTTTTCCAGGCACCGTAAGTCCTTCCGCATCGGTGGTCAACAAACAGATGCCATCGTCTCTGTGGTCCTTCTGTGCCCATATGATCGGGAATCTCAAAGGCTAACCTATCTCTTTCAACAGAGTCAACCCTCTTGGCAACCTGTTTCCATTCAACGACATCTTCACCGATGACGGCGGAATGTGGATGACCCAAACCACTGCCAACCTGCTGCAGTATTTTGATTACGAGGCACAGGACTTCACCATCACGGTGCAGATCCCCACGCCGCTCGCGCTTCCTCTCGGTGTCTTCGTCACCTCCGATGGCGGTGTTTACGGCTGTGAAGTCCTTGGCAACAAGATTTTCGAATACAAGAGGGACACCGGCGAGGTTGTGGAATACAACGTCCCTGTCCCACTCACAGCACCTGCTGTCAACCGTGCTGAGCGTGATGGATTCATGTACTTCTCTGGTTTCGTCGGCAACAGCCTTGGTCGCATCAACCTGCAGACTAAGGAGATCGAGATTTTCCCCACCGGCGAGGTTCGTACAGACTTGCATTCGTTCCAACTGACGGCGACTCATACTGACTTATGTGACAGCCTGCCGCTTTCGGCTCCGTGACTGCAGGTCCTTCAGCTGATGGCGATGTCTGGATGAGCTTCTTCACGACCACCAACGGCCTCTTCCGCTTCAACAGAGAGGAGGAGGGCACCGTCGAGCGCTTCCCAAGCCTTTTCACTTCATCAAGAAGTCCATTCAGGCTTGCGCAGCCATTGACCAACATTCCAATCCTCGGCCCAATCCTTGGCAACATCCCACCCTACCTCTCCATTTCCGTCGAATATGGGCCTGGCGATGCTGTATGGTTCGGATCTTTCACCAGAAATGCCGTCGGCAGACTGCAATTGTAACCAGGTGGCAGCTAGAAGGTTCTCGAGGCTGCTGGAGTGCACGACCATGAACTTTGCGCACTTTACATCGAAAAGATGAAGATCTTGTCAGCTCTACCCACCTGATGAAGATGTGTATATAACTGGGTTGCGTTGCAAGTCAACTTGCATATCATGATGAAATTAGCCACATGAATTGGCGCTGTTCAAAATTCAGACTTTCTCGCCTTGTGATCTTATTCTCATTGAACGCACATCGAAGATGCGGACTGACTGGTAATGGAGAGAATACTTTGGTGATTGCGAGTGTCAAGAGAGAAGTGGTGAAGTGGGTGAGAGTCGGAAATGACACCCGCAGCTTCCCCAGATCCATGTCGTCCCGCTCCGCTGTCTGGAAAGCACGCGCGGCAGCACCGATGCTTGCCATCACAGCTCATGCAAAGAAGACATGTCATTTACCATGTCGTCTTCAGAGCATCGCATACTGCACAGTTGTCGAGCGATACCGTGATAGAAACTCCACCTTGTGCTTGGGGAAGGTTCGAGCCACGCCAGAGCACGTGGGGTCTTGTCTGCGAGCCATTGGCACTACAGCATCGCGGTTGCCCTACCACAGCAACATGACAGGCCTCATGCCAGCAAATACCATGAAAAGAGTCGATTCTTCCGCCACAACGCCGCTACAGTTCACTCAACATTGCAACAATGCCACAGCAGGAACTTGTGCCCAAAGCTTACACCTTACTGAGCTCGAGCGAAACTTCCTTACATCTGCAGACGACTGACACTCCAACGCCAATCGACTTCACGTTCGAAGCTATCAAGCCAGGCCTCTTCCGCACAACTTTTACCTCTGAAACTCATCCTCCACCACCATTCCCAAGTGCCCGTAAGCCGATCGCCAACAATGGATCCTTCATAAGCACCTTTACCGGCAGCAAGTCAAGAACATTCGCCTCGAGCAATATTGAGGCCAGAGTGGACTGGGATGTGACTCCAATTGTTTCTGTAGGCTTCATTGGACAACAGCCTCTACACACCGATCTTCCGTTTCGGTCTTACGTCCTCGACGGACCAGGTGAGTACAGCACTCAACATCCTGCCGCGATGAGATTAATGTAGACCGTCCTGATCATCACTCTGAAGTTCCGTTTAGCCGTTTCATGTGACATCCGTGGACTTGTAGGCTTACTGCTCCTCTATTTCTAGGAGCTGCACACTATTCACGTTACTTCCGCGGAAGTCTCCATGTTGGACTGGGCGAGAAAGCAGCGCCGATGGACCTATCTGCCCGGCACTTCACTTTATCGGCGACCGACTGTTTTGGCTACGATGTGCATCGTACTGATCCGATGTACAAGCTAATCCCGCTGCTCTTCCGAGCAGGGCCCGAAGGTGTCGTTGCAACTTTCTCCACTAGCCATTCACGAGGCTACTGCTCTGTTGGCTCAGAAATGGATGGCATGTGGGGTTTCTATAAGGTCCATAGACAGGATCATGGGGGTCTGGAGCTTTACACCATCATCGGCAAGACATTTGCTGAGGTTGTATCGATTTACGCGGAGCTTGTTGGCCTCCCGCTTCTGGTCCCACGGTGGGCATTCGGATATCTCGGTGGCGGAATGAAGTACTCTATGTTGGACGAGCCTAGAGCATGCGATGCGTTGATGGAGTGGGCGGATACTGTAAAGAAGCATGATATTCCTTGTTCAGGATTTCAGATGAGCTCGGGCTACACAATGTCTGAGCAAGAGCCAAAGACGAGGAACGTCTTCACCTGGAATCGGCATCGTTTTCCGGAGCCAGAAGCATTTACTGCCGAGTTCAAAAAGCGTGGCATCCGTCTCATTGCAAATATCAAACCATATATCTTGGGCACTCATCCCGCGTATCAGAGGCTAGTAGACGCCGGAGCTCTGTTCAAAGATCTCAGTACACGCCACTCAGCAGTAGCCCGACTTTGGAGTGCAGGGGGTGGCGAATCAGGAGAAGGTGGCCATATCGATTTCACCTCGAAAGCTGGATACGACTTTTGGTATGAGGGTGTGAAGAGACTTCGCGGAGACGGTATGGATTGTATGTGGAACGACAACAACGAATATGTGATCTCTGATGACAATTGGCAAATGGCGCTCGACAATGAGCATGTTCAGCAGTGCACAGAAAAGCGAAAAGATATAGGGCTGTGGGGTCGTGCCATGCACACAGAATTGCATGGCAAAGCATCGTACGAGGCGCTATTGGAAGCCGTCCCGCACGAAAGACCATTTGTGCTGAGCCGCAGTGGAACAGCTGGCACGTTTCGCTATGCGTGCTCAACTTGGTCGGGTGACAACATCACATCATGGGAAGGCATGCGCGGCGCCAATGCCCTTTCGCTGAATGCTGGTCTGTGCCTAATGCAATGCTACGGCCATGATATTGGTGGGTTCGAGGGCCCTCAACCCTCTCCGGAATTGCTGTTGCGCTGGGTCCAACTTGGGTGTCACAGTCCTAGGTTCGCGATCAACTGCTTCAAGACTGGTGATGACAACATGGTCGGCGATGTGTAAGTCTTGTCGCGGTAAGGTCTGAGAATGAGAAGAGCTGCTGACGATATCGCTGCCGGTCAGCATCGAGCCTTGGATGTACCCGGAGATACTGCCTGAGGTCCGCAAGGTGATCAAACGACGCTACGAGATGATCCCTTACATTTACGGGCTCATGCTCAAAAGCCACCTGACGGCCGAGCCGCCTCAGCGCTGGGTCGGTTGGGGCTACGAGCAGGATTCCGAAGTCTGGACAAGTCGAGTCTTGAAAGACGGCGAGCAACAGTACTGGTTTGGTGACAGTTTGCTTGTCGGCGGAGTATACGAGGCCAACGTCAGTGAAGCGAAGATTTATGCCCCGAAGCGAAGCACTTCTGACCCTGGCTACTTGAACCTCAACGCCCCTTTTCAGTATCTGAGCGCTGGAGAATGGCACAGTATCGCCTCACCATGGCGAGAGAGTATTCCATTGTTGGCCCGTATCGGTGGTGCCATACCTGTCGGTAAAGACAGACAAGTCGTGGCACCTGGAGACAAGGTCAATGAAGCAGACCTACCTGCCGACGACTGGCGAGGCGTGGAGATCTTTCCATCTCGCCAGGACTTGTCCGATGGTACAGTATACACAAATGAGTGGTACGAAGACGACGGCATCTCACCTCCGCCTGCAAGATTGGCAAGGTTCTCCGTGAGCTATGCCACGACGGCCAGAGAAGTGACTGTGTGGTTCAAGCAAGATGTGGAGGCCTTTTCTCCGCCGTGGACCGAGAACGGTATCACCGTCATTCTGCCTGTGGGAGACACAAGGGAGTTTGCGAGTGGAGGCGACAAGATCGTCGACAAGAGGTGGGAAGATGCTACTGGAAGACAGAGCTTCCACTCGGCCAACCGCAGGTAGAAGCGTGTTGAACGTTGGTATGTGAAGTAAATGACGACCGCATATCGATGTATCTGATGCCTTTCAACGACTCCACAGCGATGGAGCTGACGAGATCATGGATGGGAGGAGCCTGGTGTTTCTCGCCTCTTGCCCAGCTGCCATTGCTGCATCGTCGCCCTTCCTCGTCGCTGCACCTGAAATGGGCGCTTACTAGGAGCACTTCTGCCTTGCTGCTGCCCTCTCTTGGCTGCGTGCCAGATCTGTAGCACCTTATCGAGGACGCGCTCTGCCTCTGCCCTGACCTCGCAACCCTTTGCGGTGAGGACTCGCTTTTGGTCGTTAACGAAAATCAAGCACAACGCCCCGCTGAGTCTCTCCGTTGGTGCTGGTGCGGCGCTCACGATGTCGGTCCCCTCTACGCGCTTCAACTTTGCAAGGTCCGCGTCGGACAATGGCTTCCCTTCACTGTCAAGACCTCGCTGTGTCAGAGCATGCCGGAACGCGCGTCGTAGTTTCTTCTGCACGGCATGCCTATAAGTAGGCTTCTTATTAACGTCCATCGGACAGCGGACGACCCAGCGGAAGTCTTGAGGATCATGAAGGGCAACTCTGCGTTGGATCTTGATGTACAAGGGATGAGAGGGATCCGTGGCGAAGGCGCGAGTCTGCGTGAAGGTGGTGCAGTTGAACGGCTGCGGGAAGGGCTCGTAGACGAAGTTGACCAGATGCGCAGGACCAGGACCAGTGGAGTCTTTCTTGACAGAGCTGTAGCAGCGCCGTGAGGATCCCGCGAAAGTCGTTGGCGAAGCGCTGCAGAGCACTCTCGCAGCTGCGACTACATGCTGGCGCATTGGACACTTATTCCAGCGGCAGTGTAGGAGAGCTCGCTTGCTCCGCTGCATTGCACGACGTGTTGTGCTGTGCACGTGCATAAATCAGTCAATCACGTGTCAGTCACTTTTTGCGGATGCGTCACTCGGCGCTTGCGCTGCCCCTCGCCGACAAAGAGGGACACTCGCACATCTTTGTTCCCAGCGCCACACACCGACTTCTTTCACCACCACCAACACCTACTTCAGGCAACGAAGCCGCACTGCACGAATACATCAACGCCAAGCTAAGGGGGAAAGTGCAGCACCACCATGCCTAAGAACAAGGGAAAGGGAGGAAAGAACAGGCGTCGAGGAAAGAACGAGAACGACAATGAGAAGCGCGAGTTGACCTTCAAGGAGGAGGGCCAGGGTGAGTGCGCCGTCTGAGGCTGATACTACTGTCATTACGAGAGCATGCGCTGACTGTGACAGAATATGCCCAAGTCCTGAAGATGTTGGGCAACGGCCGACTCGAAGCCTACTGCTTCGACGGATCCAAGCGCCTGGCACACATTCGTGGCAAGCTGCGCAAAAAGGTCTGGATCAACCAAGGCGACATCATCCTCCTCTCTCTGCGTGACTACCAAGACGAAAAGGGAGACGTCATCCTCAAGTACTCGGCCGACGAGGCCCGTTCGTTGAAGGCGTACGGCGAGCTGCCAGACTCAGCGAAGATCAACGAGACCGACACCTACGGAGGAGACGAGGAAGGCGGAATTGGTTTCGATTTCGGAGAAGATGATGACAGCGAGAGCGGCGACGACGTGGACATTGATGACATCTAGACGCTCCAGGAGAGCGCTGGAACGGGCTCAGCATGGCCGTACTGCTGGTTTGCAACAGAGTATGCAACACCACGGAATACATGATGTGATGATCGTTCGACCCAGTATATGCACTTTCCCTTTTGTCCAACACTGCCCAGCTGACGCTCGGAGAATTGGCCGCGGACCCAGACCTGGGCAGCGAAGTGCCTCCAAGCGGTGGTGATTGTAGTTGGGGCATCTTTTGTCCTGCGATATTTCTGTAGTAAGCTGACTGCGACTGCGGCTCTGCCACTTGCGCGCGCCCATGTTCCCGTGCCTGACTGTCATCAGCATTCGTCCTCTTCGCCGTGGTGAGCAACGCTTGTGTGAAGGTCTTGGCGTCGGACCCGCCTCTACGTAACCTCGCCTGGAGGGCTGCGCAACGCCCACAGGCACCGGGCATTCTTCCCTGGGAGCAGCGCCTTTCTCTCATTCTCTCGTACACCGCTTGCACGCTGCTCTTCCTTCGTCGCGACAGGCCATTGGTGTTGTGTCAGCCCGCGCCGGTGGAGCCTTCGACGATTGGCCTTCAGCTTCTTCGGCTGCTTTGCTGGCACCGACATATATTGATTGGCGTTGGACCAGCAGGACCCACCGAAGTGGCCGACAGAACAGCAACGAAGCCACTGGACACGCGAGCAGAAGCGACCGCATTCCTCGAACATCCGCGCCGCCATGCCTTCCATCCTGTCCGAAGAGGACAAGCAGACAGTCAAGCGCACAGTACCCAAAGCGAGCAACAAGATCCATGCAGTCGCGGTCGCGAAGCTGTACGTCGCATACCCGAATCGCTCGCGATGGACATACACGGGACTACAAGGCGCGGCGGTGCTGGCTAATGATCTAGTCGGTAACACCTTCTGGATCAAACTCGTCGACGTCTCCCCGCAAACCGCGGTGTGATATGGGATCAAGAAATCTTCGACTCATGGAGCTACAACCAGGATCGCACCTTCTTCCACACCTTCGAGTTGGAGGACTGCCTGGCCGGGCTGAGCTTTGCCGATGAGAAGGAGGCGAAGCAATTCAAGAAGAAAATGGATGAACGGGAGAAGAATGCACACAAGAACACCAGGAACAAGCCATTTGCCAGCGGTGCGTCGCTGAACGGGGGAGCATACGCAGGTGGACAGCCTGTAGAGCAGCAAGGCGGGCGAAAGAGTAAGCTAGGATTAGGAGGTCTGTTCGGACACAAGAACCACTCGCAGCCGCAAGCTTCCACGCAGAGCATCATTCCACCGCGCGGCGTTCAGATCAACGACTCAGCGCACAACAGTCCTAACAGAAGCAGGGCGAATACCGCCCAATCGAGCGACATTGACTTGAGCGACCCTGCTGTGCAAGCCGTATTGGACGACTTGATGCAAATGGGTATTACCAGGGACCAGATTCACGAACATTCGGCATTCATCAAAAGCTACCTGGAGCAGAACAAAGCCACACAGGCAGCACAGGCTGAGAAACAGGAACGCGCTGCTAGAGCACCTCCGCCGCCTCCTCCCGATGCTGCCAGGGTTAGCCCGCAGAACACAGGTAGCACAGGGAGAGGGCCTCCACCTGCACCGCCGCCGTCCAGAAGAAAGGCTGGAGGCGGCCCCGCTGTGCAAAGACCACCATCACCTTCACCCAGTCCCCCAAGATCTGAGTCGCCCGCAAGAAGGACCTTCAAAGTGCCGCCACCTCTCGCTGATGCAGGATCCAAGGTCCATGCGCCTGTACTGCCCGGCCGTAATCGTGCTACAAGTCAGAGCAATCCAGGCCCGCCACCTCCTCCGCGACCACCGAAAGAGCCTGCTGAGGACACACCTCCCTCGTCAGCACGTTTCGCAGTTCCGCCTCCTTTCGAAGGCAAGCGAGCTCCCGCTAATCCGGTTCCGCCCCCACCGCCGCGGTCGGCGAACGCTGTGCCTCCGCCCCCACCTCCTCGAGACAGCCAAGCTCCATCCGGAGTGCCTCCGCCGCCTCCGCCGCGAGACTCACCTGCCCGGAACTCCTTTGGCAACGATGTGCACGCGGTGCCCCCACCACCGCCTCCTCTTCCTCCTACCGCTAGTCGACCTGTCCCTGGACCACCAGCTGCACCGCCGTTGCCACCCCCGAACGCAGCGAATGCACCACCTCCTCCACCGCCGTTACCACCGACCTCGAACGCGGCGCCTCCTCCGCCTCCTCCTTTGCCACCTACCTCGAATGCTGGTCCGCCCGCGCCCTCCGCCTCCGCCGATGCCAGGCCGTGCTCCTGGCGTGCCCGAAGACAGCGCCGCTGCGCTACCGAAAGTTGCAGCACCCGGTCGCGACGGTCTTCTTGCGGACATTCGTGGTGGCGCGAGGCTCAAGAAAGTATCAGACACCGAGAAACGAGATCGGAGTGCTGCCATGGTTCCTGGATCTGAGGCTGCTGCAGCACCCGCAGCGAGCTCGACCGGTGGCGGTGATGCAGCGCAAGGGGGATTGGCTGGTGCACTTGCGTCAGCTTTGGCGGCTCGAAAGAGCAAAGTCAGTCATTCTGGTACGTTCAGCCATCTTCCCAGACTACTTTTAGGCGCTTTACTAACATCCTCGCAGATGACGAAAAAGATGACGACGATTGGTAGTTGTATGTATCAGCATGTCTTGACTGCATCGGTGCTCGAGACGCTGTATTATGAATGCAGAGAAGACGCGGACAGAGACAGTGCCGTACCTGTAAATAGCCAAGGAAGAACGAAATTTCACCTGCTCCATCCAGACCATATTCTAAAGGCTGAAACATAATCAATGAGCCACGGTAGCAGTGCATGCCATTTTTCTGCTCTCTATACACGCCCCTGTGAGGCTGATGACAAGCTCTGCTACGGACGCCCTCCGAACCGAATGGCATCGATAAATGACCAGCGTGAGCGACTCTCTCATCCTTTCAACCCTGAGCGCCTGGCAATACCAGAAAGTCCACCCACCCACTTGTCTATGCTTGCGTTGCGTCATCTACATCATGAGATACCCATCACAACTGTCCATCGTGATCGGCCAAATTGTGCATCGCCATATCCTGGCTGTCGCGCGGCTTATCGCCATTCGCCCCATTCAGCGTCGGCCTGGTCCCAGCAAAGCTATTGCCTCGCGAGATTCGGTCGACACGCTCTTTCTTCGGCACTCGTCCTTCGCCGTCCGAGCCAGAATCTCGAGCCACGACTTCACCAGTCTCAGCGACTGCGACGCCGTTGACGGCCATGCGGACTTGCTCGGGCTCTGCTGTGCCCATAGACACAGCTTGCATGGCCTTCTCCATCACTTTCATCTTCTTCGTCTCGCCTCGGATGCGTTCCAGGTGTTCGAAGTAAGAGTCCTCGACAGGTGTGATATACTTGCCGCAGAAGACTCCGACCTCAAACTCCTGACCTGGACCTCGTGGGCTTTCCTGCGCGCAAGAAGCTTTGAGATCTTCTAGGTTTTGGTAGACCACTCCGTCGGCGCCAATGTGCTTTGCGATGTCGTCGACAGTACGCTGATGTGCCACGAGCTCCTCCTTGCTGGCCAAGTCAATGCCGTAAATGTGCGAGTGAGTGATGGGAGGCGCGCAGCTGCTGAAATACACCTTGTTGGCGCCAGCCTCACGTGCCATGCGCACGATCTCTCGGGACGTAGTGCCTCGGACGATACTGTCGTCCACAAGGAGCACATTCTTGCCCTTGAACTCAATGGGAATAGCATTGAGCTTCGCGCGCACACCACGTTGTCTTGCGCGTTGTGAGGGCATGATGAATGTGCGGAAGATGTAGCGGTTCTTGATGAAGCCTTGGCAATATGGCTTCTTGAGGTGCTTGCTGACGGCATATGCTGAGACCAGTGCGGTCTCAGGAAGTGGAATGACGGCGTCGATGCTCTTCAGCTCATCTGGAGAAAGCTGCTTCTGAATCGTCTCCGCCAACCGGTATCCCATGAGTTGACGACTGCGGTATACAGAAATGCCGTCGATGATGCTCTCCGGTCGTGCAAAGTAGACGTACTCGAAAATGTCGGGAGCGTACGCAACCTGTGGGCTGACCTGTCGAAAGACTGGCTTCTTGCCCTTTTCGATAATCACAGCTTGTCCGGGCAGTACGTCCTGGATGTTGGTGTAGCCATTCTGGTCCAGTGCGACCGACTCGGATGCCATCATATAGTCCATCCCGCCTTCGACGTCCTCGGACTGTCGCTCGCCAATGACCATGGGGCGAATTCCATATGCGTCGCGGAAGCCGATCAAACCAAAGCCAGTCAACATCGCAGTGCATGCCCAGCCACCTTTACATCTCTTGTACATGCGTTCCAGGGCGCTGAAGCAGTCCTCCGAGTTGATTCTGGCCTTCCCAGTTTCGTTGAGCTCGTCTGCAAAGACGTTCAGCATAAGCTCACTGTCCGACTCGGTGTTGATGTGTCTATGTGCCACTTGATCGAGATATTCTTTCAGCTCCGGCGCATTGATGAGGTTGCCGTTGTGGGTGAAGCAGATGCCATATGGCGAGTTGACGTAGAAGGGTTGTGCTTCGGAGTTGGCACTGCTGCCGGCGGTTGGATATCGCAGATGAGCCAGGCCCATGTAGCCTGGCAAGTCCACTACTCTTCGACCTTCCTGGAACACTTTTGAGGCCAGACCGTTGCCCTTGCACTGATACATCTTGCCTCCTTTTGAGCATGTTGCAATACCGCAGGCATCTTGACCACGGTGCTGTAGATCTGTCGAAGGTATTAGGCAAGCTCAGAGTCTCAAGGACACAGCCTCCACCTACAGTACAGAGCTTGATGCAGCTCAGGCGCAGCGTCGGCGCTCTGGCT
The DNA here is from genome assembly GCA_029490675.1 of Cercospora nicotianae. Taxonomy (NCBI): domain Eukaryota; kingdom Fungi; phylum Ascomycota; class Dothideomycetes; order Mycosphaerellales; family Mycosphaerellaceae; genus Cercospora; species Cercospora nicotianae. The sequence goes on from JANQAT010000002.1 coordinate 2,667,175, forward strand.
GGCGAGGATGACTGCGAGAATGCCGCACATCTTGGTTTATGGTGGGGGTTGTAGGTTGTAGTGGGAAAGAAGCTGCAAAGCCGAACGATTAGCAGATGCTGCGATTAGGCGTGCAGAAAGTGAGGTGAGCGGGTTGCTGTCGATCAGTATTGGTGTTTCATGCCATAGCGGCTCAGTCTAACATCTATATGGAAACCATAGTTCATCATGGAATCGGAGGAGAGAAATGCGATGCGCGACGTACTTGACCTATGCGGGGGTCCCTATTGCTCGCTATGGGGGAATGCGGGTCGGCGGCGGCGGCGAGGACGGCGGGGCGGTGATGAGCTGCGCGCGGGCGTCTAGGTGGAGGAGTGCATCGCAGCAGAAGCGCTCGCGCCGTGGGATTGCGTGACGGGCAGCGTGAGGATACATTGTTCTCGAGGGTAAGATCGCGAGCATGACGGAAACTTTTCAAAAAGCCTTGCCATGTCCCACGGCTCAATCCCGCTTCCAGGGCCGAGTGCGGAGCTCGGCTTCCACTTCACTTCACTTCCAACTCTTCCTCTTACCAAAAGTTATTTTTCATCAACAGAAAATGTTCAGCTCTCTGAAAATAGCCGTAGCTGCTACAGCTCACACGGCGGTTTCCGAACTGGTTATTGAGATTACTGCTGCCGCGTACCTGGAGCGACATTGCTGGATGGTCCGAAAAGGAGACATGTGCAGGCGATGCTGCTTCTGCTTCAATCTTCGCAATCTGACTTCACTTCACTTGGGCTTAACGTCTCTTTCCCACCTCATTAGTTCCTTCCTCACTTCATTGAACTCATGCATGAGCGCTCGTTTGCTCACCTAGGCGCCGTTGACAGAATGAGTTCTGCGCAAACAATCCCTGCTCGGCGCGCCTTTCAACAATGCTCGTCGCCCACCCCACTTACTTTTCCAGTTTGCAGTTTGCAACTTGCACTCTGCACCTCCGACATCTCACTTTGGTGAACGCCCACGCAAACATCGACAGACACAGCAAGACACATCTGGCACACACGTTGCCTGAGACATGAACATGAAATAAACGATCCCTTACCGAAAGATGGCGCGCGAAGACTTCGCTTCGCCTACGTTCAGGCAGTCAATTGTCCGTCCACCGCTACCAACGTCAAGCAACACATCGCGTGCACGCTCGCATACCATGTTACCCGAACCGATCATGCTTGATGATAGCGACGATGAAGCCAAGGTGACTTCGTCAACGAGAAAGGCTAAAGCCCGCGGCGCAATGGATGGGCGAGCGCTGCGCCGCCAATCGCTGCCGTCGCACGATGCTTACCCAACTCATCGCGGCACGAAGTCTACGAAGAGCCCAGCCATGGACGCATTGAACCCAATTGTCGTCGATAGTGACGACGATGAGAATCTGGAGGAAGAGATTACGCCAGAAGCCTTCGCGACCGTGCAGAATATCTCGATTCCTCCTGGTCACGAGCAGTTGGATTCCGCTACGACGCGCTTCGATCAAGTCATTAGGCGCGGGATGAGCGTAGCTCTTGATGACGGCGCTTTTATGCGAATTGCTGTTGTGGTTCGCGACAGGGCCATTCCCCATCAGATCCTCGTTGGTGGGAATCTGCTTCGCCGCAATCGAGACGTCGACAAGCGCGTTACTCTGGACGGACAGGAGCTGCATTGTTGGATGCCTCGACGAAAGAACGAGTTGTGCGCCATCGTCCGAATGAACAAGGGCGGAGAAGTCCCAAAGCTTGGTGAGAGCCTAGCGTTCCGACCATTGGATAAGATTGGGCTAGTCCGCGATGTCATCCTCACTAATACGCCGTGGATCAAGAAGGAGTCCGAGTTTCAGAAATTCGAATACAGGTGCGAAAAGCACCACAATGGCATTATGTCAGCTCAAGATTCATCGTGCCTAAGGTGCGCAGAAAATCGCGAGGCGAACGGGCCATTGAGATGCAGATGGAAGTACGTTGAGGAGGTGGACTTGCGGAGAAACAAGATTACTGGCTGGCAATTTCGACATTTGGACCGCGAAGAATGCGATCCAGGAGACGGGCTGAATCCAGTCGCGAAACTTGCTTTTTTCAGCGGTCCCGACAAGCAGAGCCGAGAGTCCAAACCTTCTCATCAGGGCTCTAGCTCTACTCACCGCCCTTCAAAGCGCACACGAGAGGCAGAAAGCGGCATGGATCGGACCGACGATGTTCAGAAGCGAGCAAAGAGGTCCAGCGTTGGCCTGGTTGACTTGACTCTTGAAGACTCTGATGTGAGAACCCCGACAAGCACTGAGAGCCTCCGCACAGCTGTCGAGCGGGTCACTGTCACAGATCCTGAGACTGGCCTGGTCGAGCATTTCATCTTCCCGATCGACGATGAAACGCAGGGCATTTCGAGTCCCCGTTCGAAGCAGAACCGCAAGACTACTGTTCCTCTGTCGCCAAGGCATCATCCTTCCAGGAAGGTATTCACATTTGTGGACATCTGTGCAGGTGCAGGAGGCACTGCGAGAGGAGCGGAGATGGCAGGATTGAAGCTACAGCATCTGGTGGATAAGATGCCCGAAGCTTGTCAGACTCAGCGGCTCAATTTTGGCAACGATGTCGTCCTTGAGATTGATATGACCGACTTCGTTCAGAGCGACCAATCGTATCGTGCAGATGTTATGCACGTGTCATTTCCATGTCAGGCACATTCCAAGCTCAACAGAGGAACGAACGCCGGAAGAGACCTCGAGAACATCGCGCTGTCTTATGGCACATTCGACGACCTGTTGAAAAAATGCAAGCCTAGGGTAGTGACGATGGAGCAGGTGGAAGGCATTTTCAGCAACGACGGTGGACAACACTTGCGCTCGCAAATTCACGCGCTACTCTTAAACGACTACAATGTGAGATGGGCTTCCCTCGTTCTGAGTGAGTATGGAAATCCGCAGGGCCGACACCGTTTGATTGTTATTGCTTCTTGGTACGTGCCCGATTTCGATCTTTTGCTTTCAGCTACTGACTTTGCATTGCAGCCCCGGCCAAGTTCTTCCTGACTGGCCTGAGCGAACTCACGGGCCGGGACTACAACCTTTCGTGACTATCCAAGATATCCTCGAACAGGTGCAGCGGCCGGATTACAATCAGGAGGTAATGGAGCACGCGATCAAGCGTAGACCAGGGGAGAGACCTCCCTACGCTCCGAACGTGCAGGTGAAAGGTTGCATCACCAGCAGCGGCGGGTATCGAAGCGACAGGCCAAACAACAATTACCACCCCACTGGAACACGGGATTTCACTTATCAGGAAAAAGCCCAGCTCCAAGGTTTCCCGTTCTACCATCGTTTCTATGGTGGCAAGCAATCGGTGGGACTACAGATCGGAAACGCCGTTCCACCTGTCTTCGCTGAGAAGCTCTTTCGGAGCTGCATCAAAGCTCTGAAAAAGACCGACAAGCTTGTGGAGGAGTACTCGACGCGCATTGACATTGACTAATCTTGAGGGCACACTTTCTGGGTGCAGGCTTCTAGGCTTCCGACACTGGTGTGCGTCTCTCGCACAGGGAAGCATTTTCGAGTGGAGCACCACAAAAACAATCATCGCAGTACATGGCAGAGTTGGTGGTCACAGCTCATTGCGTTTGGAGTGCGGCATACGAGATCGCATCCTACACCTCATCTCGCGGCTCATCTGCCCTTGCCGCTCCTTTTGGCAGGAGTTGACAGCTTGAAGAATGAGCATTTTGCGTGGGGCATCACATGGAGAAAGGCTTTGTGGCGGCTTGCAAGATGCTGTGAAGCGAAGCTGATTGCTTGTGGGCATATTGAACAGAGAAGCTCGACTTCGAATTTCGCTGGTCCTGTCTTGCTTCTTGCTTGACGATCATCTCGTCGTTTAGCCCCCCACAAGTAGTACAAACTCAATCGCTTTGAAATCATAGGATGAAGAAAATTCCACGCCCTCAGATATCTTCCGCGTTGGTTCAATGCTATGAAACTGCATTGTCATGATGGTCCTCCTCCGACTCTGCGCTACCTGACTGCTGCAGCCTCTGCAGCTCCTCCTTCCGCTTCAAACCCTCTGCTCGCTTCCTCTCTCGCCTAACATCTGCAGGCTCCCATTCACCCGCGTCACCTTTTCTGTGATCTTCCCCCTTAGGCTGTAGCAAATTGCGAGCAAAGCGTTCCTTCCTCTCTGAATTCGCAACAAAGCGCTGGTTCGCCAATTTCAATAGCGTCAACAGATACTGTTCCGGTACCATCGGCCATATAGTGCCAGCGCTGTCTTGATATGCGATGATGCTCTCCAAAGCAAGACCTTGTGTGCGAATTGCAACATGTGGCGTCGGCTCGGAGCCTGTGACGCCTACAATGCCAGATTCGCGAAAGCCAGCTGACATGGCTGCTGAGTGGCAGTGTTGAGCGTGCGCAAGAGAAGAGGTGAGGATGTGGAGGATCTGAACAACGAATGAGAAAGCAAGAAAAGAAAGGAGAGGAGCGGCTGTTCCACTTACCATGGGCTCGAACTTGAAATGCACAAATCTGACTACTTCGTCTGCCGATGGAAAAGATGTGCGGGCATCTTTCGGCAGTGAGAATAATTCAAACAGAGCGCCATATTCTTGTACAGTTCGCACGTCTACTGGATCATGCGAGACGAAGAGCCAGCTGCCACCACCTTTTCCTTGAGTGGATGAAGAAGTCCTGCTTTCGTTGTTGCCGCTGTCATCTTTGGATTTTGCTGCTCCTTCCAGGAATACGGAGATCCGCCCGGCGCAGCTACTCGTTGTGACATAGCCATCAGTCTCGTTGATTTGGTCTACGAGCTGTCGTATGTTCGGGTCAACAGCGCCTATGGGCGACGAGTCTGTATATTCGTCGTCCGGTTTACTCAGTGCTTGTAGAATCTTTCGTTTTTTCTCTTGGAAAATGTCTTGTTTGGGCATGACGATCAAGGAGGACGCAGTGGCGTGCAGCTTAAGTGTCGCATGCAGTGCACAACGACTCGTGTGGTCGTGCAGAAGGTGCAGGGCGTCAAGGACAAACCATCGAGTGAATATGTTAAGGCATGGGGAGCCAAGTCGCAGACTTCGTACCTCCGTTAGCGGCCGGCAGTGGGCGAGGATATTGATTGGAGAGACGTCAAATCATCCCCGTCAATTGCGGCTGGAGTGCTCACATGCGCTGTCCGATGCGCAAGGCTTGCAATTCACTGCCGTATACTGTCCGATACAGACGAGGAAGATGCTAGGAATGTGCTGTGTGGCGGAGGCGAATTCAGCGCTCTTCCGTGCGCCAGGTGGAAGATGCGCAGGGCTGAAGGCGTCGATTGGCTGCAGAAGGACAACAAGCGAGCCCCAGGGGGCGAGTTCCACTGGTGACGCTAACTCCCAACGGCACGTGCGCTAAGCCTTCGTTGCGACGCAGCATCGTCCCGTCGTGCAGGACTGCAGGAACGCTCACTTCCTCCTCATCAACACTCTCCGCCCTCCTCCGCCGCCGCCTGACATCTGCCTCACGCCTTTCCGCTCGTTCACTGATCCGCTGTCGCTATCTGTCCGCCGCCTGGACTGCCTCCGGACCCCAGCTCACGAGCGCCAAGTCGCTCCGCCACCTCCGTGGCCTGTTTCGCCGCGACACTGGCAAAGGCTTGCGCGTTACCAAGACTGCACCGAACAACGCTTGGGACTGCAGCGAAGAGACTCCGTCGGCCATACCCTCATCTTCCGACGATACTCGCCCGCTCATCGCATCACTCGCCGTGTCCGGCGCTTCCATAGCCCCTTCGACGCTCACGTCGCGCGACCATGAAGGCGGCATCTGTGCTCGGCGCGCTGCTGGCGGCGCGCTCTGCCGCGGCCATCGAATTGAATCTTAACGATCAGAGTAGCATCAAAGCAGCTGCGAGGACTTGCGCAGATGGCATGATGAGCTTCTACAAGGGCAATGTGACTGGAGGCATTCCAGGTCTGCTCCCGGGCCCATACTACTGGTGGGAAGCCGGTGCCATGTTTGGCGCCATGATCGATTACTGGTACTATACGGGCGACTCGACATACAATGGCGTCACGACAGAGGCGATGCTGTTCCAGGTCGGACCCGATGAGAACTACATGCCTCCCAACCAGTCAAAGTCGTTGGGTAATGATGATCAGGCATTTTGGGGTACGTTCTCCGAATGTTGGAATTGGTACATCGTTGGTTGACATGAGAATCAGGTATTGCTGCCATGACTGCGGCCGAAGCGAATTTCCCTAACCCTCCAGAGGACAAACCACAATGGCTAGAACTGGCTCTAGCTGTTTTCAACTCTCAGACAGTACGATGGGACACAACATCCTGTGGCGGAGGCCTCAAATGGCAGATCTTCACATTCAACAACGGTTACAACTACAAGAATGCTATCTCGAACGGCTGCTATTTCAATCTAGGCGCTCGTCTGGCCCTTTATACGGGCAACTCCACCTTTGCCGATCTGGCTAGCCGCATGTGGGACTGGACTACGAGCGTCGGTCTTATCAGTAATGAATACTTTGTCTACGACGGTTCTGATGATACGCTCAACTGCACTGAGCTGAACCACATCCAATGGTCCTACAACGCTGGCGTCTTCCTCTACGGCGCTGCGACTATGTGGAATTTCGTAAGTTTGATAAATTCACCTGGTTGGTTGATATGTACTGACAGGTTTTAGACACAAGGTACAGCAGATGAAGCAAAGTGGCGCGAGCGTACCCAAGGTATGCTTGACGGCGCAATCAAGATCTTCTTCCAAGGTCAGATTATGTACGAGGTCGCTTGCGAACCTTCCGGAAACTGCAACGTGGATCAGCAATCGTTCAAAGCCTACCTGTCAAGATGGATGGCAGCTACGACCAAAGTTGCGCCCTGGACACACGACACTATTGTTCCGCTGATCGCTGCATCTGCCGAAGCTGCTGCGAAGACATGCACTGGAGGTGCCACCGGCCAATTCTGCGGGACCAAATGGACCGAAGGCGTATTCGATGGAGGCATGGGTGTAGGACAACAGATGAATGCTCTCGAAGTCATTCAGAGCAACCTGATCGATCTTGTACCAGGACCTCTCGGAAACAAGACTGGTGCATCTTCCAAGGCCGGCGACTTGAACGTTGGTCTTGGTGGGGACAAGAATCCGCTTGCACCTCCCAGTGCTATCACCGCTGCGGATCGCGCAGGCGCTGGTATCATATCCGCACTGGTGATCGTTGGTCTGGTTGGTGGAGCATGGTGGATGGTTGCATAAATGCATCGGCGTTGGACATAAAGACAGACAGAACAGCATAATGCTAATGCTACGGAATAAGACTTGATGCTTCTATTAACGCGTGCTATCCCAAGGTTGGATTCTCACGGCGTTGGATTTGGACATGTGGGCTAAAAGGTTGCTATTCTGACGAACACATGTACAATAACGGGTTCCTGCGATGACACTCTCTAGACATATCTTATTTCTTCGATCAGTCAAGTTTTGCACCTTTTGAGTGATGTTCCAATCCCTGTCAGAACACCTGGGGCCTAGTGCCTCTCCACAGTCTCTGCTTTGAGCCAAGCATCCCAAGCACAGTGGGTCTTTGCTTCGCCTACAAGGAACAAGACGTGCCGAAGCTGGGCCATCGATCAGACCTGTAAGTGTTGCTTGGCTCAATGCTTCGTGGTATTTAACGCATAGACGAGAAGCTATGAACCTTTTTCTAGTTGCGCTTTCCACCAAGCCCCACCCCCAACGCCCAAAACACAATATCGATGCGGTTTCCACCTCAATGAAGCCTATGCATTACACAACTGTGCCGCAAGTCAAGTAAACCTCACCAGCTCCCTCATCATTCACAAGTCTAGCGCCATTGACTCCACCAAAGACCGTCGGTCCAACCAATCCTTTCATGTAGCACGCAGCTCCCGAGAGCGTGAAGTCCACGCATGCAGAGTTCTGAGCACATTTGCTGATGCACTGTGCGAGACTGTTGACGTAGGTCGGCTGGTTGGGCAAATCTCCGCCTGCGTGATCCATTCCGCATTCCACGACGAAGGATTTTCCGCTCGAGATGACGAGTGTGCCGTTCATGCTTGGGCAGGAGATACTTTGGCTGGGTTCGGCCTGGCGGGTGAAGAGCAGGTTGGAGGAGCTGTGAGGAGAGAGGAGTTGTTAGGATGGGGCTCCGGCTTTTGTTCTGGAGAAATGCTTACTCTGCTGGATTGAGAGCCATTGGGTTCGCGACTGCGAGACCAATGATGGCCGAGGCGATGACTTGCTGGAAGCTGTGCATTTTCGCTGTTGGACTGCGGGCTGTCGTCGATTTGGGAGAGCTGTTGTGCTGTGATCGGCTGGTGTCTGATTGATGTTGCTGTTATCTTGCTGGTCTCTTTCTCGAGGACTTCGACCGACACTTTATACTGCTCCATGCCTCTCAGGCTACCCCTTCAAGGCATCGTTCTCTCAACCTCGGCCGCCCTCTTGACGCCTCGACACTGCGATTCCGTGAGGCTGAGGAGTTGCAAAAATCTAGACCGTCTCCTCAAGAAGCCTTTCGGGGCCGGAAAGGTCAAGAGAAGCAAATAGGAGGGAGGGTGTCCGAGTGAGTCCGCGCTTTTCCTCCATTGTGCAGCCTCTTCGGGATATAGACCGATGGAGCAGAGACACACAAGGCTGCGGGAAAGGCTGAGCTATACACTAATAGGCCAAATTTCAGCCCCATTGACGTTAAGGGCATCAATTCAGCGGCACAAGGCTGAGGCCGAGGCTGAACTAGACCGAACGATACATAGTCAGGCTCATTGTGGAGAAGCACATGGTCACACGTGCTTCATCTCGGGCAGACAGATGGACGATTGATGGCGGGCGATAGATGCAAGGACGGCAATGTCTCACTTCAAAGCAAGGAAAACCAGACCTAGTGCATTTTTTTTCGATGGAGCAGCAGCCATCACTACCACATTCCAGAACTTCCAAGGGCACCAGCGGGGAGAACGTGTGAACGAGCCGCAGCGATTGTTCGCAGAGGCTTTTGGTGCCTTGTCCACATTTGACCAAACCTGCATAAGTTTGTACCACACTAATGTAGTCTGTCCGATCGTGCGTTGGCCACTCCAGAAGTCTAGACATCCGCAATGGCCGACAAATTGTCTACCCGGGTTGATGTCAAGGTCGATCAACAGTGCGATCGCTGCGGCACGAATGCAGGAAGCTGCCATAGATCTGCCTAGATACACTCAGTTGCTTCGTCAGGGCATCTCAGACTCTCAGATCGGTCCACGCGCCAGCGCTTACGTTTCCTGACTTGCCTCTCCATGGATTCAGGTGGAAGCAAATCTCATTCGAACATCTGATTAATTGCGAACACTGTTGAGATTACTATTCTCATCTCAAATACCGACGATGCAATTTCTGAGCCACCCCTTAACCTTGCCGACCCCTACCATCCACTATGTAAAAGAAACTCCCACTGTTCAAGTAAGTACTAGTTATACAGAGATGCTGATGCACGCCGGTCATCACTCCCGCTGGTGGGAGGAGAGACATGAACGCTCAATATGCTGCACCGGACTGGCCCCGCAGGGAAATATTCATCGTAAATGAAGAGAATGAGAATGCAAATGGAACGAGGTAGACCACCACGAATCACCCAAACAACAGGCAACGAAATCGCTCCTAAAGTGTCCCACCCTCTTGCTTCGGACTGAGTGGATCCTCGCCGGTCTTTTCCTTGTGCTCAAATTCGTCAACGGTCAAGTCTTTCTGGAAGTTCGGCTCAACAAAAGCCACAGAAGTCTGGCTCCCGGGGTATTGTCCAGGCATCGTGACTGCGCCCGATCGATCATCCATTTGGCTTGATGAAAATGCAGTAGATAGGGCGTTTGTCGTCTGTGTCGACGTTGCTGTCGCTTCGGACTCGCTCTTGCTGATTGTCGAGCTGACGACATTGCTCGATGTGTCCTTGGCCCCGTCTAGACCGTGTGGGCTACCTCCACCGCTCAACAGCGCCGGTTGGGTTTCGCCACCTGCGGGCTGTGCTGCCTGAGACTCTTTACTCACAGACACGTGCGATGCACTGTGAGTGGTTTCCGGCACTGGCACAGCGGTTTCAGGCATTTTGCGTTCGGCCAATTTCTTGTCCGGAAGCTTGAGGTCGACAGGGCCAATCAATGAGGTGCGCCGAAGCTGTTCTAGACGAACATTGGGATCCTTGATAGAATAAATTAGCATGTGGATAAGAAAGACGCGGGAATCGCAGCAATCGCAAGTCAAGACCGCGAATCAATCGCCAATGTCGTCGAGTCGTAAAGCATTGCTTCTGGAAGCCAAGGTGCCAGTCGCCGCGCAGCGGGACAATGAAAATCAAGACTGCAATAACGAACGCGTAAAAGCAGCGACTTGCAGAGCCTTTTCAGGCACGATAGAACCACACATCATGCAACGTACCCAATCGGCTTGGTCGGGTACACCTTCGGCAGGTGGTAGATCGATCGTTGTGTCGCGGTCGTCTCCCCAGAACACTCTTCTTTGAGGCGCTGGTGTCACAGGTAACGAAGGCCGCTCAATTGCAGAGGGAAAGTCCGTCAAGATTAGAGATTCTCGTCGCCCGCGGGCATTTTCGACCCGTCGGACCAGATCCTCGGGGTCGGACTGTGAAGTGGGCGATAGAATATTCGTTGGCGCGGCTATACCAGTCGACGGCACGTTCGACTCCACGACTTGTACCTTGCCACGATTCTTCTGGAAGGACGTCAAAGCACGCACGTAGGAGTTGATCCCGTTGACGTCGTCCCACGCGTTCTTACTCTGTCCAAATGAGGCCCATGGGTCGGCGTCCCTTATTTGAATGGTGGGTGTCAAGGGTTCCGCCTTGGAGTCCGGAGTGACCTCTAGTTCATCGATGTACGCGGATTCCGGTTCCAGGACCGGAGGCGGCGGTTGCGGTTCGTCGTCTACAAACCTTCGTGTCGGCTTCGGCACTTCTCTCTCTTCCCATGGGAAAATTGCCTTCGGTTTCTCTTCTACCTTGCGTGGGGCAGGAGGCGGCGGAACCTCGTAATACATGTCTCTAGGCGGCTGCGGATATGCCTGTGGAGCTCGGAACGGGGCTGGGTCCGAGCTGAACTCGTAGGTCTGCGTCGGGAAGTTCGCAGCTTCAGGCTTCGATTGCACGGGAGGAGCAGCTCTGGTGGCATCCCATTCCATGTGCGGAGCAGAAAATTTGCGTTGCTCGATTGTCGGGGCGGGTTGAACACGACCTTGATCAATGTTCTCTACACGCTCGCCTGGCTCTGTCATCAGCGGGGTCGCGGTGCCTGTGGGATGATGCTCTTGTGCATGGTCGTGCGACTGTTGCTGGTACGATTGGTGGCCATGCGAGGCATGATGCTGCCCATGTCCCTGCACATATGCCACCTGCGTTTCGAGTTGCGGAGGTGGCGCTGGCTGCGTCGTTGCAATTGGATAGCCGGTGGCGTAGTACTTCTGGGGTACATGCTGAGGCTCAGGTTGGTGTTCTTGCACATATTCCGTCGTCGCGTGTCGCTGACCGTGAATGTAATCGGAAGTCTGTACGAAATCTCTCAGCCACAAGATATCCCAATGATCTGTTGAACTCACCGAGACGTGGAAGTGCCGATCGTACACAGCCCACCATCTGCTATTCATTTCTTGAAAGGCTGCAGGAGCACCATGCTGTTCTCTGCCGCGATGCCATGGCTTCTCCTTACCAATGAAATGGACCATGCTGATTCCGTGCTTCCAATATCGATAGGCCGGCTCATATTGGTAGTTGGCACTCGGAGTGGTGTTGTACTTGAAGCTCAATCGCTTCCACGGACGATGCTCATAGTACTGGTTCAGAAGACCTTGGTCGGCACCATCGAAGCTGTCTCCTGCATTGGCCAGGCCACGAAGGGCATGATACTCGCCCATGTCTGGTGTGAGCACCATAACTCCCGTGTTGAAGGCATCTGGCCAGCCGACATCTGGGGCTGCGGCGAAGCTCTCTGCAATGTCAAATAACTCTTCCGGAGCTCGCAGTGCCACGACGTCGGCGTCGATGTATACAATCTTACGGAATTGTGTTTGGCGCCAGAGATTGATCTTGGTGAATGTGTAGAGCAGGTCGGGCCTGTTCATGAGATACAGGTTGCCGGGATGTGGGTTGCCGATGCGCTCGATGGGAATAACATAGTTGTAGAGAGACTATTGCACCTGTCATTCTCGCGAGTTGGCCAACGAGGTCTTGCAAAACGCGTTACCTGTAGCTCTTCAATTGTGCTATGCCGCAGGGCCTCCTGGTCAATCAAACACGCCAACTTCTTCTTCGTCCCGCAGTCTCGGAGCGAGTGGGCCAGCACGGCCGCGCCTGCGATTGTCTTAGTGGGGAGCACGTCTCACCCGCCGGCTCGGTGCAGGCGCGTGGTTGCAGAGGGCGGCGGGGGCGAAGCTGGAGGAGATGGTGGAGGAGGAGGAGGCATACCGGGTAAATAGCCATCATTGAGCACGAGCTGGGCGAGGTGTCAGTAGAGCGGGCGAAGCGAGTGCGGCGGGCACAAGACTCACGGTGCAGTAGACGTCTTCCTTGCCGGCCATCACGGCGGGGTGGTCAATGGCTCGCGGTGGCTCTGGCAGGCAGAAGGAAGAGGAGGAGAGAGGCGAGCGAGGTCGTCGGCGTGCAAATCATTCCAAGTGGCGGCGTCAAGCGAAAAGCTTCGGGGCATGTTATGCCATGGACTTGGACGGAGGTGTTGAGCTGCCGCCTCAACAAGACGCTCAAGACCCGCGCAACGGTCGGGGACTATGAATGCGAAATGAACGAGCCAATTTGCAGCAGCGCGAGTGGCACAATACTGCTGGTGGCACAGCATTCACACGCATCGAGGCCGGCTGCTATATGTTGCATAGCTACGAGCGAGCTCTCTCCAAGCTGTACCATGCGCTCATTGCCGAGTTTATTTTGGCCCACATGACTTATCACGCTGTCCTTCCCCGCCAACCGCCTGCACACATCTGCAAGACCCCATGCTCGCCTCGCCTCGCCATCGACACACTGGACACCGCTGCTGCGGCGGCGATGACACGGCTCGTCCTGCACGCGCAGTATTGTCGCCATTGGAAGGATTGTGTTCTGGCAGCAGCTCCGACAGCTTCGAAATCCTCCCCCAATGTCTCGGCACAAATGACCTGACCCGCCACCTCGTGTTCACCGAAACCGGACCCGTAAGGCAATTGGCAGCGCAGTTGGCAATGCTCCTGCAGGCTGACAGGCAACGCCGTTTGACGCTTCAGAGCTGCTGAGTTACGGATCCGTGCAGCATGGTTGGAATCAAATCTGCATCATCTCATGGGACTGCTGTCTCGCAACGTGCCTGTGACAGGCATACTACAAATACAACAAAGTCCTGCTGTGAGCCTGTCCTGTGACACTCCACGGGCATGCGACCGAAATACGACCGGTCTCGAAGGATCGCCTCGCGTTCCTGCTACACCATTTCGACTGCAGTATCACTTCCGCTCGCCTGCTGTCCTCAACCAGATCCACCACCACCTGATTGCCCTCCACCACTCTTCTGTGAACTGCCTCCGCCGCTGGACCTCGACCGCCCACTACCTCCGCCCGTTTCGTCTTTGCTCCCTTGTGCCTGATGCTGCTGTTTATCCGCATTCGTGCGACTGATATCGTGGTTGGCAGGGCTCACGTTGAGAGGATTGTCGCTGTTCTGCGCGACCCGGCTTGTCAGTTTTCAAACTCTCACAAGCTCAACCCGGCATCGTCGTCACCACCCTTGTAGCAGGGATTCATCTGGGGCTTTGCTTTGCTTACAGAACCGCTCTCTTGTCGAGCACTCTCATGTTGACTCTCTGGACTCGTTTGATTTGGATCGAAAGCTGTGCCTTCTCCTGCTGCTTGTCCATCTCCAGATGACTTGCTGTACTCGTTCGATGTCGTGTTTATGCTGTCCTTGTCCTGGTCGTACTTCGATGGTAATGGCCGTGTAGCTGATGTTTGGAATGGGCGGACATGGCGGCTTTGGACGAATCCACGACGAACAGTACGTGACAACATTTTGCTCCTCTGTGAGACGATGTCAGAAGAAGACGCGAAGCGGAGTGCAGACGTTCGAATGCTCGCAATGCATGTCTTTGATCTTGACGCTGGATTACATCATGCACCGCAGCCACGTCCGATTCGACGTAATTCGCTGAGACCGGGTCGCAGACTTCACGCGCTCCCTACGTAGACGCGTCGATGAGATTGGCAAAGCGCAGTCCATCGAGTCCGAAATGAACACAAAACAAGTTACATTTTAACTTGAATAATTCAACTGCAAATCATGCCATATCAGTCAATTCTATATAGTCGCAACAACGAGTCGCCATCAAACAACTAGTACACCTCAAGGATGTATCGCTGCTCCTCCTTGAACCTCTCGATCTCCTTTGGCCCACTCTTCTTCTTGCCTTCAGCACGTGCCTCAGTCTCAACGGCCTCCTCGAGCACATTGGTGACGTCCGGCACAGGCCAAGTCGGTCCACAGAGGTAAAAGGCACCCTCCTCTCGCAGATATGCGCGGCGGATGTCACCCAAGGTCTGTCGCATACGGTCCTGGATGTAGATCTTCTGCGGCTGGTCACGAGAGAATGCAGCTCCGAGCAAGGTGATGATGCCTGCGTCCTGGTATGCTTCCCATTCTTCGCCATACAAGTACTCCTCGCGTTTGTGACGTGAACCCATGTACAGGAAGACATCTCCGATTGGCATACCCTGCTCACGCTGCCAGGCTCGCTCTTGCACGAACGCACGGAAAGGCGCGAGTCCAGTACCCAAGCCTGCCATGATGATGGGCTGCGTGGTCTTGGGCGGCAGCTTCATGACTGATGGCTTCACGGAGACCGTCACAGGAGCACCAATGGGCAGGCTGTCGAGATATCGAGTAGCTTGACCAAAGCGATCTCTGCCCTTGGGATCGACCCAGTTGACGGTGACGATGAGCAAGCTGACACTGTTTGGCGTGACCTTTTGCGACGATGCGATGGAATACTCTCTGCGCTTCATCGGGTTGACAATGCGCACAATGTCATGGAATCCAGGGTGTGCCGACTTGAATTCCAGCAAGATGTCAGCGTAGGTGATGGTGTCCACTTCCGCGCGGCGCTTGAACTCGAGCACAGCTTCTTGGTTGCCGCCAGTGCCCAGCATAAGCAGTTCGGTTCTCTCCTTCTCATCATCGGCAAACTCGCTGAGTGCCTCGTAGAATCGCTTTGGTGGACGACCGAAGATGTCGACGTTTTGCAGCAAAGCCTGATACACAGTGCGGTTTTCCAACAGTTGGGGATCCTCGCGGGATGGCACTTCGACAATCTGAGCTGGATCAAGCCCGTACCACTTGATGAACTCCTCAACCTGAGTCGGATCGTTCTCCGCATGGATACCCAGAGCCTCTCCAATCTCGTATTTGACTCCGCTGTCGCCAAGGTCAAACTCAATGTGGAAGATGTTACGGTCGTACGTCAATGGCGTCAGTCTACGGTGCTCCTTGATATGCACAATTGCCGTCTTGACGCCAACATCAGGTCGAAGTGCGCTCTTGGTGCCATAGGCTTCCTTGAAAGCTAAGCCCTTGGCAGCAATCTTCCAGTCTTTGAGAAGCGAAGGAGGTTCTTCTTCCGTTCTTTCAAATGGCGCGAAACTGTTGATGTGAAGATCTTCTGCGGCAGGCAGTGATTCGTTCTCTTCAGGCTCGATGGTCAGCCAGCTCTCGGGAATTTCGGCCTTCTTCAGGGACTGATCTAGCTGTTCGACCAACACCTCGAGAGCGTCACCGGCGACTTGCAGTTTCTTGGAGCCCGCTGCATACAGCTCTGGCTTCGAGAGCTTGAGGAATGCCAACTGTAAGAGATAAGCTTCGAACTCAGGATTCTCTTCCACCTTGGAAATGGCCGCTGGGTCAAGGATCCATAGAGCAAGCTGCTTGGTCGCAATGGCCTTGCGAAGCGAAGGACCCAGCTTCTTCTCCAGGTCCTCATCCTTCCAGCCAGGCGATTTGAGAAGCACTGTGCCTTCTGGCTTGACGCTATCAATGACCGCAAAGTCTTTGAAGAGTTTCTCGCTGCCGACGACTACCACATCGGCGCTCTTGATACTGTACGCGCTTTCGATGCTTCGCGAGGACGTACGCACATCGGTCCGGAGAGCTCCACCTTGCACCAGATTATCGTGACCAGAGCGAACTGAAACATTGAGTGCACTGTCATCGGCAAGCAGTTGACCAAGCATGACGGGAGCACTAGCGCTGCTGCTCGAGTCCACGTCCCAGAATGTGTATTGCTTGGCGTCTTTGTCGCCGAGGGTCAGGATGGAGACCTGGCCCTCGCCCTTAGAGTTGGCCTGCTGCAAGATGGCGTCCATCTTGGCGATCGTCCAGACTGTCTCGCGCGCGTACTTCACATCATAGACACTTGGAGATGTTCCAGAAGTCATGCTCTGGAAGTTGACAGCGGCAAGAACATCGGCGTACAGGCTACTGGTGACGCTGGGGTCGAGAGCCGACGCCTGATCTTGAACCTGTCCAAGGACTGTGACATGCTGTGCGGTGGCAGGCAGAGTGGCAATGAACTCGTCCTCGACGAAGGGCCGGTAGACGCGCACATTGATCACGCCAACCTTGACGCCTTGCTCTGCTAGAGCTTCAGCGACCTGCGCGGCGACGCTCGCTTCAACGGTACCGAAGACGACCGTCACGCTGTCCGGCTGTGGATGTCCGTGATACTCAAAGGCTTTGTACTCGGTACCCAACTCGGCATTGAACGCATTCAGAAGCTTCAAAAGCTTGCCTTCATTGGTCAATCGCTTGGATTGCCTATCTTCCTGTGTGTTCTGGAGTACGGAGTCGTAGGTCCGCTTCAAGCTCGACACGTTCAACACATCGATGACACGAGTTGTCTCACGGCCCACAGTGATGCCATCGTAGGTGTGGATGGTTGGAAGAATGGAGGCGAGCAGCGTGGAGAACAAAGCCATGTGTTGCACCTCAAATGCACTCCTGCTAGCCACCAAACCCAGACCAAGCTCTTCAGAAAGTGTCAGAGTCGTGGCGTAGTCGGCCACCAGACCACTTTTTGTGTTTGCAGCATAATCGACTGCAGCAATTTGGAGCGCAGTCGGATTGGCAACATCGTAGAGCAGGCTCAACTGGTCCAGCTGGGGGCGAAGCTGGGTCAGACTGCCAGTGCTAGCGACAATGGATTGTGGAACGTGTCTCCTGCTCAGGTCGAAGTCGGGACTGAACATGTATCCCAACGCGATACTGCCCGCGCCGTTTCGCGTCTGCAGGCTATGCAAGCCTGTGATGCCGTTGTAGGCATTCTTCTCTCCAGCATCGTGCCAGGATCGGGCGGCTGCGTCGAGGTCGAAGGAGGGCGGCGAGTATGCGAAGCAGTTGTCCGAGAGCGCGTAGGCGACCTGCTGCACTAATGTCTGTGCAGTAAGGTATGTCGGGCCCGCGAGATGGCTCAGAGCGACATCTTGTCCGAATGGCAGCGCATTCGACTTTTTCGCCGTGGGCGAAGGGTCCTGGCGAAGCCCCATGCTGCCGACGAAGCGACCGGGCTGTCGTTGCGACGAGGGTGTCACGAGATCGTCGTTCGCGACGAGGAGTAACTTCGCTCTCGAGGCAGATGTGTTCTGCTGTCGAATGTCCACGTTACTGAAGAACAAAGGACCGTTGGTAATCGGAGCACTTTTGTGATGCGCGCAAACACTATTCGCCGCTCTGGCCCTGAGGAAATCTCGACTTCCTCCGATGTCCGGAGCACGCCATTCTTTAGTCCATTGACCCTTGTGGAGCATGTGGAGAGCACTATTATTATGCAGGCCGACTTCATGCAATTCGCAAGGTGGTCAAGTGCGTATACCAACGACAAACAGCCCATTGTCCATCTTTAGCAACAAGCCTTCCTTCAAGCTGCGCCTGTAAATGCTCGAATTCTTCACGGTCACACTCTTTTTACATCTAAACTGTGGCTTGTGATCGCGGCTGCAATTCCCTCTTACCGCCTATGTAACTGCGCGTGCGAAAGAGGCGATCAGACCACAGATGAGCCAGCATCAGCTCTGAGACTACACGTAGAACATTGGTGATCTGGTCAGGTTTGCATACAACAACTAACAAAGGGTATAAAGTGGGCGGCCCAACAGGCCACAAATGATTCTGCCGTACTCACTAGCCGCCGATTTTGAACTATTCCGCAATGCCAGCAGACAGGTCTCAGTGAAGAGGCCCAGATTGTGGCATTGCCGTGCCGCAATATGTACAATTTTCAATCGCTAAAAGCCTGAAAGACTCGATCGTGAACCCGAACGCCATCAGCCAGAACGTCTACTTCGTTCCCTCTGGAAAGTCCTCGAGAGGTCCAGACGTCGCAGACATGCCCGGCGCACCTTGTGTAGGCTGCACGACAGGAGGTTGCGCAAGCACAGGCAACTTTTCTGCCTCTGCACCAGCTTTCGGCGTCGGCGCTGGCTCTTTGGTCTCCGACTGCGCGGTCGGAGCCACTGGCGCTGCTGGTGGAGGCACATTTTCTACCGCGGCTGCTGGGGTTGTCGGTGGAATGGCAGCGGTGTCGGTCACGCTCTTCTCTGTGTCTGCTTGTGGTGGGCTCGCCTTTTGCTCAACGTTGGTAGTGTCTGCGACTTGAGATTGGTCTGCAGCGCCGTCTGTCTTTGGAGGCGGAATGGGAGCAGACTCCGCAACTGGTGC
Organism: Cercospora nicotianae; assembly: GCA_029490675.1. Taxonomy (NCBI): domain Eukaryota; kingdom Fungi; phylum Ascomycota; class Dothideomycetes; order Mycosphaerellales; family Mycosphaerellaceae; genus Cercospora; species Cercospora nicotianae. Next base: position 2,685,905 of record JANQAT010000002.1, read on the forward strand.
GGTTCCCGAAGCCGCGGGACCAGAAGTTGTCGATGCAGCAGCTGGTGCTGCGGCCGCGGCGCTGGCTACTGGAGCCGCGGGAGCTGCTGGAGCTGCTGGAGCTGCGGGCTGCGAAGGTAGCTGCTTGTTCGTGTCTGGCGCAGCGGTCGTGGCAGATGGTGGGCTGGCTGGTGGTGCCGGCGAGGCTGGTTGTTGAGGTGCAGCAGGCGCATCTGGCTTCGCCGGGGCCTGAGCGGTAGACGGGGCAGCAGAGGTGTTATCGGCGGGGGTCTCTTGTTTGCTCTTCTTTCCACGCCTAAACATGCCCTTCAACAGCCGCTTGACATTGTCGACCGCGTCTGGGGCTATGGCGCGTTTGTCAGTGGCTCTGTTTGTGGACATCCAGGAAGATGGTGCTCTGGACTTACGAACACCAGGCATGATGGTGATGAGCGGTCTTTCTGACCGGTGTGCTCTGGTAGCTAGTTGTTAAGCGGTATCTGGAACCTTTGTTGTGCTGATGCTGCGGTGTGGTCTCAAGCGTGAGGAGTATGGCGTGAGCAGTACTTCCGTGGTGTCGCGGCGCGGCGCGTAGCAGGAAGACCTCTAGACTAAAAGCCACAGGCACAGGCCCACGAGGCCTCTGCCGAGATTAGATGCGCACGCGCGAGAGGACCACGCGCCTCTGAACCTCTGTCGCACCAGTAGTAGTAGCCCGACGGTTGCCAGAGACGAAGTGAGGAGCTGGGCGCTGCAGAAGGGCATCTAATTCTATTTTCGGACCGTCCAAACTGCCCCACCAGCGCGTCAAGTACGTCTAAACGTTGCTCCACTGTTATTGCACCTCTACATCTACAGTCACATACACTTCCGTTCAGACACTACCGCGACTACTGCTGCGATACAACGGCGATAACTGACCCCTCGCTTCCATCATCTGCCGCCGCGAGCAAAGGTCTCTCGCGTTCCCAGCGAAGACTGCCCACCGACTTCACCACGGCCGACCTCAACTCGATCTCGCGCGCGACTCGAGTGGCCTCGCAGCTCACGACTGCAAGGGCAATCCTTTGGGATAAGACATATACGGGCAAGGAACCGCCCGATATCCGACTGCTCCCGACGCACGTATCCACCCTCAGCGTCGCCAATCGAACCGACAGTAACATCTCGGTGCGATCACTGGGCGGCAGCCACAAGGTCGAGCCCATGGACAAGCGCCATCCGTCCAGCTTCCAGCAGCTGGAGAAGCTGGGAGAGGGTACCTATGCGACGGTGAGTATGCTGACACGACGAGAAGCGCCTGTTGATTCATACATACTGATCTGTTTCCCCCAGGTCTTTAAAGGTCGCAATGGACAGACCGGTCAGTTCGTAGCCCTCAAGGAGATTCACCTCGACAGCGAGGAGGGCACTCCTAGCACAGCAATTCGCGAGATTTCGTTGATGAAAGAGTTGAAGCACGAGAACATTGTCAGCTTGTACGATGTTATCCACACCGAGAACAAGCTCATGCTGGTGTTTGAGTACATGGACAAAGACCTCAAGAAGTACATGGACAGCTACCAAGGGCCAGCCGGTGGTGCACGAGGTGCACTCGACCCAGCGATTATCAAGAGTTTCATGTGGCAACTGCTCCGTGGTATCGCTTTCTGCCACGAGAACCGCGTGCTCCACCGCGACCTGAAGCCTCAAAATCTTCTGATCAATGCGCAAGGTCAATTGAAACTCGGCGATTTTGGACTCGCCCGTGCCTTTGGAATTCCTGTCAACACATTCTCAAACGAGGTCGTGACCTTGTGGTATCGCGCACCTGACGTGCTTCTGGGCAGCCGCACGTACAACACCAGCATTGACATCTGGAGTGCTGGTTGTATCATGGCGGAGATGTTCACCGGCAGGCCATTATTTCCAGGAACCACGAACGAAGACCAACTTCTCAGAATTTTCCGGCTCATGGGCACGCCGTCAGAGCGGAGCTGGCCTGGAATCAGCAGTTTCGCAGAGTACAAGCAGACCTGGCCCGTCTATGCTACTCAAGAGCTGCGTACTATACTTCCTCAGATTGACACACTTGGACTACAGCTGCTTGGCCAACTGCTACAGCTTCGGCCAGAGATGCGTTGCACCGCACAACAAGCTTTGGCCCACCCATGGTTCAACGAAATACGTTCGCAAGCAGCTACGTCTGGCGCATTTGCTGCTCCCCTACCAGGAATGGCTGTAAGTCAGCAGCGAGCTTACTGATCGACGCCTGCTCCTGGTTACCCGCGAGAAAAGACCACTCCTGTCTGAATATGAGCCGACATACCGTTATTCGAAGTAACGACGACTCGAGGGTCGCAGTGGCAGAGCAATTCCCACCGCCGCCGTTGCTTACCTGGAGTTCCTAACTGCACCCAACACGCGAACCCTCCTCTCTTGCTGCCGGGGTCGCCAGTCTTCTCTGTTGACTCAAGCACATACGCGCGTCGGTGAACAAAGGCTCATTTGCCGATTTGAGCATCGCCTGGAGCGATGATCTAAAATGGAAGCACTGTGACCTTGTCACAGCTCCTGCAGTGATACGCTGTGTCAATGCTCGGACGCGAACGTGATCACATTTGACGTGCCATAGCATCAAACGAAGACTAGAGCTTCTGCAGATTAACGAACTTGACGTAATTCCACAGCACTTGTTCACACAATGCACAAGATAGGCCATTCGCAGCTCTTTGCAGACTGTCCTTGCCTTCGCAGAGTATTGCACAATTCTTGACGCCGGGTGATTCTGGACGTGCGAACACGACTTAGCTGATATGCTCAATCATCTGTACGCTTTCAGCAGTCATACAGTCATGAAATTTTCTGCTGTGATACGCATAAGACATCGAAGTACGTACAACGTGATACGTCAATAAATGCGATGCTAAACGCAGTCGGCGTTGTGCCCCGACAGTTGCCAAAAGTCTTGGTGTCAGTTCTGCCGTTGCTTCCACTTCCATTTTCCACGCCAGAAACCGCACTTCACGAACAACTCCTCAATGGGTAAGCGAACGCACGCAGATATGGAACAAGGAAACAACGCGCCTCCCTTCATGCCAATGTTCGAAGGGTTCCGGGCTGAACTGGACGAGCATCACGACCGCCGAGAACGCATTATCAAAGCTTCCCGCGACATCACGGCCGCATCTAAGAAGATCATCTTCACTCTCCAGCGGTAAGAGACTCGAACTGATTGTTCACCGTTACCTCACTCTCATGATTCTCTAGTGTTCGCACATTGAACGAGCCACTACCTCAAAATGTTGTCAAAGGCAACGAGCCATATCGCAAGACAATCGACGCACAATTCGCAGCTGTTTCGAAAGATCTGTAGGTAACCATGTGCGTGTTTACGCTATGTTGAAGCGGTCACTAACTTGCAACGCTGCTCTCAGGCAAGGTCTCAATCGAGACCGCTACGCAAGACAGATCACTGGCGGCTGCCAAGAATGGATGGAAGCAGCCTCCTTCGAGCACTATCTGACCACTGGCTCACTAATTACCTATGAGGAGTCTACAACTCGTTTGCGCCAAATGGACCAAGGCGGACCAGGCATAACTTTGAGCATCGAGGACTATCTTCTTGGTATTTTCGACATGACTGGAGAGCTTATGCGTTTCGCCATCACCACAATGGCCATGAATGGCGCGATGCCGACAATCACAGCTTCGAACGCCTCCGGCCAGACCCCAAGAAGCATGCTAAATGACATGCGCGCTCTGAGATCGGCACTGGAAGCACTTAACGTACGTGGAGGTCCGCTCGGCAAGGACCTCGACAAGAAGATGGAAGTCATGCAAACAAGCGTGGAAAAGGTCGAGCGTGCATTGTAAGTCAAGTAGTCCATCAATCGCGTGCATGCTAATAAATTCTGTAGATACGGCCTTGTCGTGCGGGGAGCAGAGCGACCGAAGGGCTGGCTTCCGGATGCTGATGGTCAAAGGACTCTGGAAGTCGAGGGGTGAGGAAACTGCTGCATGCACTGGCCGGCGTCACTTCTGCGGTCTTACTGGCTCCCTCGCCACAAGACGATTGCCGGAACTAGCAGCAGATCTCTGAGCTGCACGCACAGTCTATCTGAGCTTGCCGGGAGTCAGATAATGACTTGCAGCTGCACGCTGCGAGCAAGTTCGCGTAGAGCTCCCGCAAGCTGTGTATGCACAAAGCCAGATGGAGCAATCTTGCAGAGAGATCATCGACATTAGAACTGAAGCGAGGTGAAGAATACCTCCCACGCCTTTATCACGACTCACAACGTGGTCTCTGGTGCCGGCAGCCCACAACCACAGCATTTATATGATGGACAGCAGCCATACACGATGTGGCACGTAATCTTTGCGGCATGCTGATCTCATTCCATACACTTAGGATGACAGCCATATTCTGCTTCACAGCTTAGGCACAAAGACTAACACATGCCGTGCCTGGTGAGATTTGCTGCAGGCATACGGTCAGCATTGCGCGTCAGGGATATGAGTACAGCATGGCGTGTTACAGAGCGTGCGAATCTTGGTGTGTATGTTCAACTGTCGCTGATTGCTACACTGGAAATTGCTGCCGGCCCCTGTGGTCTAGCCGTCAAGTTGATAGAGCACTCTGGGAGCTGATAGGCGATGCGAAGTCTATTCGGTGGAACGCATCTGTCTCGCACTTATTGTATGGAGGCACAAAATTAGATTACCCGAATAAGACATTGAAAAAAGCAGGGTCGAAACAGCTTAAGGAAGACAACCACGTTGAGCGCAACCAAAGAAAGCCTGCCGAGCCAGCACAACCAAATTCTCGGTGGTCACCGGCCCGCGTGGAGGCACGCTCCGCATGCCGATGTCACTCTATCCATCGGATCTCTGCATCGCGACTAATCACAGGACGCCAGGCAGCACCCACTCCGACCTCCTCGTGCTCGAGCTCGTGCTCTGAAGCTTACTGTGATGCTACCAAGAAGGCAAACCCCATGAGCTGACTGGAGACACCCGAGGAGAAGGATTCCTGCTTTCTTCGGTCGCTCTCAAGACCATTTGCAGCCCGTTGACTCTCGTTCAGCGGCATAGTTCAAAGCGAATGTCAAGAATGATATTGCATGCGAGGTTTTCGAATCGATGATGCATCCAACAAGCCAAGGACGAAATATGCACGCTCAACCAGACCATGCCTAGACTTCGCAACTTTAAAAGATCCTGAAGCGCTAGTAATGCACACCGAGAATCCCCAAATGCAGAGCCCCTCTTTGGCTGCTGAGTGTGGACATACCCGATGAGGCAAGGCGCCCACTGGCTTCATATTCTCCGAACTCTAGGATGCATGCGTGTGGACTGTTCCACCGCTACATGATCAGGCCACCCAAGCGAGATGTCGACCTTCAGCTAACCATGGCGGGTTGACGTTCGCTGTTGTGCAACTGGGAAAGCTGTCAACGGTGACATGGAGCACAAGCCGCTTTGGCGCCTGTCGAGTGCGGCGTTGCAAAGTTGTCCGCAAATTGTTCGTCACGCCAGCACGGATCTCTGCTGATGAATGTTTCTCGGCAAAGCCGACCACAACCATGCAACCATTTCCAAAAACTTATGCAGCACGCACAGATCGCGTTATGTCGATCAATGCCCACCTCAGACGATGATAACGCATCGCTCGTGATTGGCCTGGTCCCTGCAGAAAGCTACAAACACATCGCGGCTTGAGCACTGCACTGTCCGTGTCACTACGCTGCTTGGAGTGAAAGCAGTGGCTGCATTGAGCACGATCTTCTGTGGCTCTCGCTCCGCAATGTCCCAACGCGCGGTATTGGTTCCTCAAGAGCCTTGGAGTTCGACACTAATGCAACTCGATGGTCATGCAAGCCTCCCGATACACATTGAGCATAGAGGTGCACTTAGATGGTTCAGACATGTCATCGCCAGCCCTCGCACTTGCAAAGCTCCTCATTTGATTTATCCTTGTAGCTCCTACACAGCTTGTCTCTCAGGAAGCATCGCGGAGACTCTGCAATCATGCCGGGCAAAATCTCTAGAGTGATCTCAACGATCAAACGGAAACCCAGCACAGCTCCAGATCGCAGGTCAGATGAGGAAACCAATGGCACCACGGAGAAGACTTCGGTCTTGCATGACCTTACTCATAACATGAGCCTGAAGAATGCTGCAACACTTGGGCAAGGACTTACGAGCTTGGCTTCTGGCGAGCCTATGGACGACAAAGAACTACTGCTCGAAAATGGAGTAGCCATGTTGCAGTCACTACCATTGAACAGTGGACTCTCCGCGGCAACGAGCAATGCCTTCATCAAGATGTAATGTCAAGCTATAGTGGTCATCTCTGGCTAGATTCTAACTGATCAGGTTATGGCACGATCTGCCTCACCCCGCCACCACGCTAGCTGGACCAACTACGAGATATCGCAGACACGATGGTGGCAATAACAACCCTGTAAGTACCAACAGTTGGGGTACGGTCATCAGCTGTGCCAGAATTTGAGGGTTCGACACTGGCTAGTTGCGGACAGCAAAATGGAAATACTCGAAAACGACATTCGAGGTTGCTGTCTCACCGCGCCTTTGGTTATGTGACCAACTCGCTTCGCAAGACAGGGTGCTTTGAACACACCGTGTATATGCAGAGACACGAGGATGGGGGAACTCTCAAGTTCATGGGCACAGCACGCCGTGTTGATCGTGGTTTCCATCTTGCTTTCCGGCGGGAGAAGACTGGACACTGTGCTAACTTTTACTTCGCGTGCAGTGGAATCCTGAGATGGGCAAAGCTGGCACTCCCTACTCCCGCAGTGTGCCCCCGATGAAGCCAAAGGGCCCAAATCTCCCGGACCCCGAGCTCGTCTTCGAACAGCTTCTTAAGCGAAAGGACGACAAGTTCCGCGAGCACCCTTCAGGATTGAACAGGTTGTTTTTCTCTTTCGCCACCATCGTTATCCACGAATGCTTCCAGACCAACCGACAAAATCAATGGATCAACGAGACTTCGAGCTACGTGGATCTGAGCACACTATACGGAAATACGGGCGAAGAGCAGAAGAGAGTGAGGACATGGCACAATGGATTGATTACCAATGATGGCATTGCGGTAAGTATCGAGCTGGGGTGGAATAGGAAACGGATGAACATTTCTTGACACTGGGACAGAGCGAGAGAATTATGCTCATGCCACCCGGTGTGGTTGCTTTATTGGTTATGTTCTCACGAAACCACAATACGATTGCCAGAGATCTTCTTTCGATCAACGAAGAGGGGAAGTACGCGGATTGGAACAGTCTCAAGGATGAAGGCGAAGGACATGGCACAAAGAAATGGTACGTGGTCCGCACTTTGGCATACTCCAACTCTGCAGCACAAAGACAGCCACCAGCACGCGCAACGCTCTGGGAGGATGAGCATGGCTAAGCTGATGATTGCCCTGATTTAGGCAAGACGAGGACATCTTTCAGCTTGCTCGCAACATCAACGTGGGCTTTTTTGCTACCGTTGTGCTCAAAGACTACGTAGCTGCTATCCTCAACACCCCTCGAGCCAACTCTACCTGGTCTCTGGACCTTGGCGGCGAAATTAAGGCTGGTGGTGTAAGCACGCCTCCCCGCGCCCCAAAACTTCAGCTGACATTGTCACAGTCCCGAGTCGAGCGAGGAACCGGCAATTCTGTCTCTGTAGAATTTGCTGTCCTCTATCATTGGTGATTTTTATAGGCACGCCGCCCTGTTGTCTGCTGCTAATCGTCGAATATAGGCACGCCGCACTGTCTGCTGCTGACGCTAAGTGGATGGAAGACATCATCAGGAAGAACTGCCCAGAGCTTGGCTCCTTGGATGAGCTGAACGAGAAACATTTCATGAAGGTCATGTATACGGAAGGCCACAGACTCAAGGACACCCCTCCGAAAGAGTGGACCTTTGGCGGCCTCCAGAGAGGGCCAGACGGCAGTTTCAACGACGTTGATCTCGCGGAGATCCTCAAAGACTGCGTTGACGAGCCAGCCCACGCATTCGGAGCTCATGGCACCCCAGCAAGTCTGAAGATCGTGGATGTGATGGGACAGCTGCAGGCCAGAAATGTGTTCAATGTGTGCACCATGAACGAATTCCGAAAATACTTGAACTTGAAGCCATATGACAGCTTCAAAGACTGGAACCCGGATAAGGAAGTGGCTCGCGCCGCAGAGCTGCTCTATGGCCACATTGACAACCTTGAGCTTTATCCTGGTCTTATGGCAGAGTGCACCAAGCCACCGATGCCTGGTAGCGGTGTCTGTCCCGGTCAAACCACTGGTCGAGGTATCTTGGACGATGCTGTAGCACTCGTTCGTGGCGACCGCTTCCTTTCTTACGACCTCAACAGCAGTACACTGACCAACTGGGGCCTTTCCAAGGTTGGAATCGTGGCGCCCGGTGCGTTCATTTTAACCCCATCACGATATTTGCAGCATGCTAATCTGTCTACGCAGGCGCTTACGGTGGAATGCTTCCCAAGCTGATCTTCAATGGTCTTCCCGGAAGCTATACCGGTACTTCTGCCTATGCTCTGATGCCGTTCTATACTCCAAAGGCTATCAAGAAGATCCTCGAAGACAACGGTGTCGTCAAGCAGTATGACCTGAAGCGCCCTAGGAGTGACAATGCCATCGTCTCTGTGCAAAGACAAGCCGCTTGCAAGCAGATATTCGAGGACAGGGACACGTTTAGGGTCATGTACCAAAAGGCTGTCAAGGATTGCACCGATGGCCACGAATTCTTCCTGGGCTGGGACGAGCAAGGCAAACACGACGAACGATCCAACGTAAGTTCACAAGAAATGCTTTCAGAAGCACAGGACAACGATCTACGCGTAGATCAACGAGAAGCGTACACTGACTTATCTCTGAACTACAGACTGTGCACAAAATCTTCTTTGAGGACGGCTTCGAGAAGAATGTCATCAAGTACTTCAGCACCAACGTCGCCAAGCTGATCAAACAGAACACTCTGAAATACTGCGGGACTCGACGAAAAATTGACATCGTCCGCGATGTCACAAATATCACGCCCATCATGTGGCTGGCTGAGCGCTTTGCCATCCCACTCAAGACCGAGGAACAACCTCGAGGCTTGCTTTCGCTGCCTCAGTTGTTCGACATCTACTTGGTCCTGTTCATCTACCAGAGCTTCAATATTCTGCCCGCCCATGAATGGGAATTGCGCGAGGGCGCGATGAAAGGTGCCCCAGTCCTACGAGAGATCATGACCGCCCATCTCAAGACCCAGCAGGGCTTCAAGGAGCACATTGTCGACTGGCTTGCCAAGGGATCGGCCTATGAGGTTTGTTCATCGATGTCACCAGGTTTTCGTGCGCCCGTACTAACTTGATATTTTGCAGGTTGGCCCAGACGCCGACCGCCTCTACAAGGCGTTCTTGAAGACCGGTCTTCCGATCGGCGACATTGTTGGAGACTGCATTGGCATTTCTGCACCCACTGCTGGAAACGTAAGCAATCACAACCCCCTACCTCTCTGTCTGAGGGCTCGTAGCTGTGGTCACAGGCTTCGCCACAGCCATCACTAGCCAGTCAGAACTTGCACGAGTTTCTTGCTAACCTTGTCTTCTTCACCTCCAGATCACCCAACAAGCCTCTCTCCTCATCGACTTGTTCCTCAAGCCAGAATACGAGCAATACAAGAAGCGCCTTGTTGAGCTCGCTCACAAGGACGACGAAGCATCTTACAAGGAGTTCCAGGGTTTCGTTTTCGAAGGAATGAGACATGCTGGTGTGGTACCAGGACTTCCTCGTGTCGCCAACAAGGATGTTACCATCAACGATGGCGCTCGCGGACCAATCCACATTCGCGCTGAGCAGACAGTCTTAATCGGCACCTCCAAGGCCTCGATGGATCCTGAGGCTTTCCCCAACCCTGAGAAGCTGGACCCATTCCGACCATTGAGCTCGTACATTCTTCTTGGACATGTAAGTGTTCACTGCTGCGTTAAAGCTCCGGCTTCATATACTGACTATTCCATGTTTCAGGGTCTGCACTTCTGCTTTGGCGCCCGACTTGTGGGACCAGCGCTTGTCGCAACCCTCAAGGAAGTCTTCAAGCTTAAGAACCTGCGACGTGCTCCTGGCCGCCAGGGACACTTGAACGAAGTCGTACACGAGGTTGCCGGTGTCCCGATGAAGTCTTACCTTGACCAGAACTCTAAGGAGAGCCCTATCCCAACTACCATGACCCTCGAGTACGACGAGTAGAGTGGTTGAAAATGCAGATCGGTCGATACTTTTACGATACCCAATTCAAAAATCGCACGCGGATTGAGAAGAGTAACTGCAGAGCTAGTCATTCAATCAATTAAGTACTGTCTCTAAGATGGGGTATCTTTCGTTCATCGTGCTTGTCGTAACCATAGGTCGGTGTCTGGGCTGCGAATCTAAGTGATATTTTGAGACACGAAGGTCCCGTCCGAGCAGTTCTGTTGCTCCTTCGTTGATTCATTACTCAATGTCGATCATTCCGTATACCATATCCAGAAACCTCTTGCGGTATTCTGTGCTGTTGGTCGTCACGCTCATGTGTCCTTGATTGTCAACCATGTTGTACGCACTAATGAGTACAGTCATTGCTTTGGCATGCACCTTGTGCTTACTCCAGAAGAAGTCCAACAATGTTGCACGATAAGTCCATTTGCCGTCTGCTGATTTGACACCCACTCGCCAGCTGGGTGGCTCGGGCGGGACCAAGGGCGTTTTGCCTTTCGAAGGGAGGTTGTCCTCGTCTGTTCTATCACAAGCGGGCATTCTGACCAGCATGAGCGAGTAGTCGACCGTGTTACAGTCGGCAAGCAATTTAGTATCCTTCTCTAGCTGAGCCTTGAGATCCTCGGCTTGGTCCAGGGTCAAGACGATCTTGTCGTGAAATTCGTCTGCCAGCTTGTTTCTAGTGGCTTCACTCGTCAAGGCGCCGTCCGCGATGTCTCGTTCCGGGTAGAAGTAGCTTTGCGGTTTGAGATCCCAATCTTCCCAGCTTTCCTCCTTGCCATACAGCAGGTTTTCCATCACAATGTGATGGGTAGGCGCGAGGCCAAGCAAACTGCCCAAGCTTGTTTGGTAGCATTGGAGAAAATCAGAAATACGGGTGAGTAGACTGTTCGGATTTTGTTCCATGTACTCGACATAGGGCGTCATAAGCTCGTCCTTGAAGAAAGAGTGTTCGAAGTGACGGGGGACAGACTTCACCAGGTACAGCTGGTCTTGAGTGGTGAAGAAAGTCGATCCCGAAAACCCCATGTCTCCCTACGGAGGTGGTCTTGGTCAGCGAATACTATCGTCGATGCACGGAGGACACACGTACTGCACTGGTCAACGTCCGCTTGTCCTTGCTGTCGGCGCCGAAGCTGGCCCTGTACTCGGCCTCATCGATCTGCCATGTTTCTCGCAGCGCTCGGAACAGATGCGCGCCCACACATTCGAGATTCAGTTGGTATAGCCAGAAGTAGGCCGGCAGCCGCGCGATAGCATCGGGCCGTTGATCGGTGCTGTGCACAACTGATTTCGAGATGGAGCGCGAGATGATCTTCTCGCGACGAGACATGGCGATGTCGATGGGCGGAATGTGGCGCGGTCGCAAGTGGGCTGTCACATGCGAGCGCGCGACGGACGAGCTCCGACCACGCGAGCTCTTCTGAACTTCTTTCCCGCGCTGAGCGTGCTTCCACTCCCACGTCACTACGTCACCGCCGCCATGCCCAAGGAGAAATCAGCGAACCCGGTCGCAGCGCAGCGCAAGGCAGACAAGCGCAAGGAGATCGCCAAGTCGAAGAAAAGCCAGCTTGAGCAGCGCAATGAAAAGCTCGCCCGACGGAACCCCTCGCGAGTGCAAAAGCAGATCGATGAGCTCAAGGAGCTGGAAAGCAGAGGGCCACTGCGGCCGAAGGACAAGGAGACCCTCGTGCAACTGGAGCGTGATCTCCGCGCTATTACACGCGCGCGCGATGCTCTAGGTGATGCTGCACCTCAATTTGCGAGCGGGGAGCGGCGAGGCGGTGGAGAGCGCGGTGATGCGCGGCAGCAGCAACGCGAGCGTCGACAGGGTCTAGGAAAGCGACGCAGGGGTGCAGACGAGGCTCACAGTAGCGATGGCGACGAAACGGACCCCGAAGTGCGCGCCATCCCCATGCCACGCGATACTCCGCCACCCATTCCTCGACAGCCCTTCAAGGACCCGCAGCTCGGCCCCGATGGCCAGCGAGTGCCTCACGCCTTGCCCAGCAAGCCCGCCGTATCACCGCCAGCTGCACCACAACTTGTGTACAGCAGTGCGCCGCAGCTACGAGATCTGAAGAAGGAGGCTACCAAGTTCGTCCCCGCAGCAGTGCGCCAAAAGCAGAAGCAGGCCAAGGGTCAAGGTCGCCTACTCGAACCGGAAGAGATTGACGAGCTCGAGCGAGCGGGCTACTATGCTGCTCAGAAAGCTGCTGAAGAAGCTGGACGAGAGGCGGACGCTGAACAGACAAGTGCAGCAGTGAACGCCCTATCAGGCGACGATGTAGACCTGGAGCAACAATTGAAGCAATTTGAGGAAGAGATGAAGGACATATACCCAGCAGCGGAAGAGCAGATCCCTCGCTCCAAACAGGTACAACTCGAGGAGGTTGACGATGATGGGGATTGAGTGCGGGACAGAGTGCGAGTCGTGGCTTGCTTGTACTGTTCTGGTCATCAGCCCTCCCTCCAACATCGCTCCCTCAGCTTCCAGCATCCTCGCACAACCTGGCATGGAAGTATGACATCGTGCTCTCCGGCTAGTCTACAACCACGGAGCCAAGTTGGGTTCAATGTCCTTGCGATTGCAAGGAGTGGTCTGGTCTGCGCAACCGGTCGACTGATTACCGCGTTGGGGATTGATGCACATTCGTGCTCCCCTATACACGGCCTAGCAGCTCGTTGAACGCGATGCGTCCACGCATCTAGTGCGGTAAGAAGGTGAAGGTTCTCAATGGCCGCGCAAGGCCTATGTGCAACGCCGTATACTCGACGTTCCATTGACAAGAGACCAGGATCGGTCTCTCATAGAGCTAGAGATGGAAGGACATTTGCAGGGACACTGGTGTTCCAAATCCTCCGTTTCCTCGTGTCTCTCCTGTACCAACGCGCTCCCACGTCATGCAATCCTCTCTTGGTTTCTTTCTCGAGCCTCATCACCTTCGAAGTGGGTGTTTCTGGGAGAGCTTCCACGACAAGCACACGTGCAGCTGAGAGTTTTGGTGGTAGCCAATCATCGTTCTGCATAGCCAACTGACTAGCGTCGGCGGCAAGACGTCGTCTCTCAGTCGTCCTCCGCTGATGTGCTTCTCACTATTGAATATCCACAGCGTGCACCCGTTACCGACCATGTCTTGAGCCAATCCATCGCAACTATTCGCCCAAGCATACTGTCCATATTGGCGGACTTGAAGTGCCCGCTAGACTGCGTGGCGTCAATGGACACCGAGCCGACCTAGATCCACTGGCCACTCCAACAGTCACGCTTACGCTTCCTGGCCACTGCGGCATCCAATCTGCTTTCTAACACAAGCGCTCGTGATGTATCTCGTCCAGACTTGATCTGGCCAACGGCCCAGGAGTAGGGAACCGCCTTCCGTCACAGATTTGGCTTTGACTTTGTGCGCCATGCACAGGCAGTTCGAAGCATGCGGTGGACGCTCGCTACTGTGGCGGCTTCTCGACGCGTGATGGATTGCAGATGGCCTGCAGGTTGGTCCTTGCATCCATAGTCGTGTGCGTGCGTCTAGACACTACACTCGCGCACTTTCACCATTGCTTGAGTGCCTGACAATTCTTCCGCCACCTTGGTATGACTTTTGCTCCATCTCTGCCGAAGCCTAGCATGGTTATCTGTCGCATCGTGTTGCACGAACTGAGATCCGATCGCTGAGCAATGGTGTCGCCGACACTTGCGCTCTGAACACCAAGGCATCTTTGCACCACAGGTCGCTGGATAATGGCCGCCCTGGCTGAATTGCTCGCAAGACGAGCCGGCCTGGTCATCGAACTTTCGCGCGATGCGGGCATACTTGACCGGTCCACCATCGAGAAAAGAGTCTCTATACCATGTTGCAACAGCAGCAGTCCAGCCGGCCTCGTCGAAGCCCATGCTCTCGATCCCTGGTAAGATCTATATCCATTAGGCATAGTCTTGAATCGCAGCTGAGCACTGTCCAGGGAGAAGTCTGGCAAGTATGCCTTGGGGTGGGTGTATTTCAGCATCATCCTCCTGGTTGTGACTGCTGCAGTACGCTGGTATCACTTCTGGCGTGACAAGATTCGCGTTGCCTCGCACAAGGAGTCACTGGAAGAGTTCGCAAAGACGGCCTCTCCCGCAACCGACTATGCGCTGTCCGCGTTAAGTACCGACAGGTCGACACGAAAGTTTTTCCCGAGAGAAGAGAATCCGATGCCAATGGCATCACAGCCGGACGCTGAGCACTCCATGTCATGGATCATCCGAAACATTCTGGCACTCTTCCGCTATGTCTTTTATCGTTCCATCCCGAACGTGCGTATACACAAGCGCATCAGACCAATCGTCTTTCCTCCGCTTGGGGTCTGCTTTCTCATTTTCGCCGCAACGGCATTCACTCTCCTATACTCGTTCTTGCCGCGCCCGCTATACTTCTCATCGATACAATATGGATCACCGCCACTTGCAATACGATCAGGCATGCTCGCAGTGGCACTCATGCCATGGATTGTTGGACTGAGCATGAAAGCGAACTTCATCGCACTTTTGACTGGAATCGGGCATGAGAGACTGAACGTGCTACATCGATGGCTCGCATATGTCTTTCTTGTTTTGAGCATTGTGCACACTGTGCCTTTCTACGTCACTCCGGTGTGGGATGGTGGTATGCACGAGTTCCACCGATTGCTCAAAGCTCAACAATCTGGCGTCTACATTTATGGAACAGGTACGATATAACATGGTTCCAATTTATGCGGCTATGCAATTTCGCTATTGCTGCTGCATGTGTTAATGCACGAAGCTCTGAGACGTTTTACTGACTGGTAGTTCAGGAATCGCCGCCCTGGTTCCGACCGTCTTTCTCTGTGTGCATTCTCTTGGGCCAATTCGACGCAAATTCTACGAAATCTTTGTCGTGATTCATGTCCCGGTCTCGATCGTCCTCTTGGGCATGCTCTTCTGGCATTGCCACAACTATCTCACATCATGGCACTATTTGTGGGCGACAGCAGCCATCTGGGTGGTCTCGTATCTTACTCGGCTTCTGTACCTCAATTGGACAAATCCCTGGCGAATGTCCTGGATGGTTGGAGAGGAAGCTGCCGTGACTGTGCTGGAGGCCGATGCTGTTAAGGTCACTGTACCGACTCAGGTCCGCTGGAAGCCAGGCCAATATGTGTACCTTCGCATGCCCGGTGTCTCATTCTTTGAGAACCATCCCTTCACGATTGCTTCCATGTGCAGCGACGACTATCCATCGGAGTACGGAGAGGAGTATCGAGACATGGTGCTCGTCTTCCGGCCATTCGGCGGTTTCACCAAAAAGGTCCTGGACAGTGCGCTCGACCACGGGCCGTGGTGGACCTATCGAGCATTCATCGATGGACCTTACGGTGGTATGCGTCGCAGTATGGACTCGTTCGATCACGTCGTTTTGATTGCCGGCGGAACTGGAATCACAGCGATAGTCTCGCATCTGCTTGACCTGATTAGGCGCATGCGCGACGGCAAGGCCGTGACCAAGGATATTCACCTAATCTGGGCCATGAAACGTCCAGAGACCATGGAGTGGTTCAAAGAAGAGCTTCGCATATGTCGTGAATTCGCGCCACCTGATTCGGTGAGCTGCCAATTCTACATCACTGCGGCAAAACGTCAAAAGAATACGGGAACTCTGGTGAGCGCCCAAACTCCGGGACGACCAGTGAGCATGGTATTCCATGACAAGGTCAACGATGTGTTTCAAAGCATTGCCAGCAACAGATTCTCGATGGCTTCCAATAGGCATTCAGCACTGATTGAGGCCGAGGCCAACGGCAATCCGGAGCGGGAGAAAGAGCTTCGGGATGAGAACACGGATCGGCTGCAACCACTTCCGCAGGCACATCTCAAACCGATGCGAACTCCCTCACAAAGGCACCTAGCTCCTCCTTTGCCCAATAGCTTGCCTCAGACGCAGGACACACCACACATGCCTCCGCATCCAACGCTTCACGAGAAGCGCAAATCCAAACAATTGTCCGTCGACATCACATCAGCCCAAAATGCTCAAGCAGTGCAAATGCAACAAGTGGCAGAGAATAAAGACCAGGGCTTCGAGTTTGGCTTTCCGTCAACACCGACTGAGTTCCAGAAGAACTTGATGCGTTTCGCCTTTATGCCTCGCGTAGCTAACAAGTCGAGGAAGGGAGGCTGGAGTGTCGAATGGGGACGTCCGGAAATACCGTACATGCTCAAAGAGCTGAGCGACGAATGGACGGGGAAGAAGGCGTGTGTCTTCGTCTGTGGCCCACCGAGTATGCGGACAGATGTCAGCACAGTGGTGGCAGGACTGCAGTCGAAGGTCATAGGGAATAAAGGTCTTCATGAGATTTACCTCCATGCAGAGAACTATGCCCTATAACGAGATGTACAGTACGACTTGAGATACCCAGGCTGTGGAATTTTGTATATATGTATTTCTACCTGCATATTGAAGCGATTTAACGACGATGTCCTTCACTTGATGTCTGCCACCTTGCTGCCATGGATTTCGGGTCCGATCGACAGAAGACGGAACTGGCTCCGCTTGCTTGCGTCGTTGAAGCTGCCTTGAGATTGCATCAACTGAAAACAGTGCCACGACCGAGATGTAGTAACAACATCCCACCACGTTGCGCGCCCGCAATTGAATCTCCCAATACCCACCACCATGTCGGGCTATCACGGTAAGTACTGCGCAACGCATGGTTCTACCGCCCGCCAGAGAGATTCGTAGAACACCACATCTGACGGAATTCAGTCGAGCACGGCATCAAAGAAGAGCAACAGAAATCCGACTCTCGGCGCCGACCAGACCTGAGCACCTTCTTCAGCACACTCGATGTCGTCGACACATCCGGTTCGAGGCAACCGCAGAATGCCCACGCCCTGCCACACCCCTCGGACGTCAGCGCCGCCTACCGCACACTCGCCAACGCCTTCGAGATGATGCGTGGAAGCGGGAGTGCTCAGGACCCGCACTCAGATCTCATGCAGTCGCTCATCGAGTCGCTCATGGACACTGCAGAGCATCCTCCAAGCAAAGTTGAAGGAGTCTCGGATGAGTTTATTGCTCAGTTGGAGCGAGTGGATAAGAAGGAGTTGCAGAAGAAACCCGATGGAACGTGTCCTATCTGTTCCAACCCGTTTCTTGAGGATGCGCACCCGCTGGTGGTGAGGCTGCCTTGCCACCAGGATCATATCTTTGATCTGGAGTGCATTGAGCCGTGGTTGAAGCTCAATCCGACTTGTCCGCTGGATCGCAAGGATCTGGTTAAGAAGAAGGTGCAGCCACCGCCGGTGGAGGATGAGGAGGAGTTTGATGATATGTATTCATGACGAGCCGGTGGACGAGAACCATTTCGATGAATTGCACTTAGCTCCACAGGAAAAGTCGAAATGGGAGGGTGGACTGTGTCTATACCCGACTACTCTGTACTTTGCGTTACCTTGAAGTGAAGAGAAGTATCCTTCATGACACAAGAGTGTCCAAGGACGTGGCAGAAATAGGAGTGAGAGACCTCGCGGTTGTCTCGCTTCAGCAGATGCAGTGCCGTGTATATGCTACGTAAGCCATGAGATAGCGAGAGCGAAGTAACACTCAAGTTCCTCATGTATAGTGCTCAGTATTGATTTCGATTGCCATTTTATTTCCTCTGGTAGCCAAGATACTGAGAACAGCCAGCTCATATGTCCATTGGGTATCTCTTTTATATCCAAAGCTTTTTCCGCCCGAATCCAACCATCCAAAAGTAGCCAAATTGCATTACATGACTGAACAAATCTTGATACCGCAGCACTTGATGCCATTGTCCTGCGCCGGCTCTTGATATTGCATTTGCTGTTGCGGCTGTCCTGGATAACCTTGTTGCGAGCCATATTGCATTTGTTGTTGTTGCTGTTGGTAGCCATACTGAGGAGGCTTGCCCATTGGGTATGCCGTCTGGTAGTGAGGTTGTCCGTAGTTCTCGTGCTGCGGCTGGTGATGTGCGTCGTAATCGTATTGGTTTTGGCCTCCCCCGCCTGGCTTCAGTTCAATGTAGATTCGGCCTGCGTTGGGTTCGGTGTGGTAGTTCAGGCCGAGCTCGCGACAGACCTGCTCAACCCGTGGCTTGATTTTCTGTACATGGCCAGGAGAATGATTCCCGCGTCCCACTATGCAGTGGATGTGGCTTTGGCCCGTCTGTTGTGCGTAGCGAATGCGTTGTTCGAGAATCTCCTCGGCCTGTCTCCGCCGTCAGTCACTCAGACACGGCAATCGATGTCCTGGCGGCCACCTACCTCCTCCACAAATTGCCCATGCAAATCGATAGTGTCGCCCGGCACTTTGCCCACGGCATTGTTCTCACGGAATATGAACTCGGAGGCCTGCTTGTTGTAGTTGTCGGCAGCGGCGGCATGTTGCTTGCTCTGGGTGCTCATTTCGTGTGCCCGCGCGCCATCGCCGCGCTCGTAGGCCTGCCGCGCCTCTGCGGCATAGTGCTGGTGTTGGCCTTGCTCTTTACGCGCGAGATCACGCAGACGGTCGTACTCTTGCTCAGCGCCAGACGAGGGGCCGTGGTTGAAGGCTAATGGCACATGCAAGAAGCGCAATTAGCAAGGGTGCGGGACGTGCGATGACATGATGGTGAGAGCATACCGTGTCCACCCAGTCGCTGGTGTTGATAGCCGGCAGACATGCTTACAAAATATTCTTAGAGGATGTACAGGTAAGCATGCACCTGCCCTCTCAGATAGACGGACCTTGCTAAAGTGAGGTGGCTGGCTTTGCTGGCTTGCTGAAGCCAATGCTCATCATGACCTTGACATCATCCTGCCACAGACAATCGCGAGCATGCAATTCCTGCCAGAAGAGCTGCTGGCGCTCATCTGCGAGCACTGCGATCATGCTTCCCAGAAGGCGCTGCGTCTGGTCGACAAGCGATGGAGCGCAGTGAGCACGCCCTTCGTCTTCGAACACTTCTACATGGGCGTGTTCGAGGACGGCCTGGACAAGCTCGACAATGTCTCCAGGTCTCACAGCATTGCCACGCATGTCAAGAGCTTTACCATATACGCCGACATCATCCCAATGATGGAGAAGACGGAATGGTTCGCAGCAATCGACTTCCGCCCACGCTTCAGCTCGTGGTTTGCAAGCAGGGCTCGTTACCAAGACCGATCTGACTTTTCCTCACCCTTTCGAACCACTGGAGCAGGTGGTATCGACTACATGGCGGCATATGATGCTCTTCCCAGACACAATCTTGGGGAGGATGAGCTGATTCGTGCCTGGCATGACTTCCTCGCGTATCGTAGAGAACAGCGCGAGTGGAGACAAGACCAGCAAGGAATGCGATTGAAAGAAGCACTCACCTCGCTACCGAATCTAGTCGAAGCCAATGTGAGCTGTACGACGCCATTCTCAGGAGGAAGAACAAATGAATGGCCGGTCTTCAATCGCCTTCAGCGGACCATTCTTGTCGGCCCTGATGACTGGAGATACTCTACTGATCATTTCGATCCTGACTATGCCGTAGCCTGTGGGCATGCCGCACTTGCCTTGACCGAAGCTGTTGGCTACCGCGCTACCTTCTGTGGTCTTAAGCCCGTCACGAAGCTGCTGCTGCGTTCGTCACATCTAGGTGCATTCGAAGATTTGACTCGGTTCCAATCCGAAAAATCCAATCTCGTCGACATACTTGGCGAGCGGCGGCATACTACAGCACGCCTTCCTATGACCAGCGCAAGACACCAGCTGAGAGTGGATGCCTTCCGAAGTCTGGTCGTTCTCAAGTTGCACATCCCACATGCAACACTCTCAACTCGCTGCAGTGGGCTGAGCCTCCAAGCTGAGACAATTGACTTCCTCAGAGCGGCAGAATCGTTGAAAGATCTGGATCTCAGGTATACAGACGATGAGCTGAGCCCGGATGACGAGTTACCTCAGCTTGAGGACTTGTTCACACAGGATCTGCTCTGGCCCAACATTGAACGTCTCTCGCTTGCAACGAATGTAGGCGCTGAAGTCTTGCTTGGGTTTCTCGCCCGACACTCTAGCACGCTTCGCCAGCTGGAGTTGAGAGATATGCTCATTACCGACGTGGAAGTGCTCCTGCGTGAGCTACCCACGACCGTGGCGCTCCGGCACGTATATGCAGAATGCTTGTGGGACTATTCTCCCAACGGAGAGTTCCTATCGGTGCTCTCACGAGGCACGTCCTATTCAGATCCTTACGAGAGGCAGATGGAGGCATATTTGCTCGGCGAATCTGTACAAATGCCTTCCCTCGAATGGGATGGCGCAAGAGGCTCTGAGGTCATTTTCAACGATGACGAAAACGTTGGCAGTATTTAGAGCTCTGGCGAATGCAGGTGATTCTTTGTTCAGGTGGCTCGTAATCCGATCGGACCGGCAGTCGAAAGGTGATGTCGCTGGTATCCTTGTGACATTTGAAAAAGCCGAGACCTCTACTTAGGCCCCGCAGCTGAAACAGAGCTGAAGCCGCAACAGGCTACAGCTCCAAAGCTGACCTGTAACAGGCCAAAGGTGTTAATCAAGCTTCACTAAGCAATGCCGCAGTCTGTTCTTCTCAAAACTGTCCACTCAGCATCCTGGCAAACTATGATAGACTCGTGTCTACATGCTAGGGCCTTGAGCTTCGAGGCTGTGCTCTGAGCTACGCAGCCTGTGGGCAGTATATGTAGCTCTCACAGGCGCTGAGCTTGATGCATGACAAGTTTCCTAAAGTACAAGCAGCATTAGAAAATGGCCCAACCACCGCAGAATACAGCATACGGGCAGCAGTCATATGGACAACCTCGTAGAGTCGCTACTTTCTCCTGTCTAATACCTCGCTGACCATCATCAGCTCAAGCACCACAGTACGGCCAGCAGCAACAATTTCCTCCTCCGCCGTCTGGCGCACCGCCTCCGAGCGCAGCACCACCACATGGCCAGCAATCATATCATCCCTCGGCACCATCTGGCCCACCACCTTCGAGCGGAGCACCACAGGCGGCAGGTCAAGGAGATCATGGCTCATTCCAAGGTGGCTCGTACAGCGTCACCCACCGCGACACCAATGCTGTGTTGAACATCGATCTTCAGCAAGGCGGGACAGTGCGAAGTCGTTCCGGAGCCATGATCCACATGGCAGGCACGATTCAGCTTTCTGGCAAGGTGAAATTCAGCATGAAGAAGCTCTTCACCGGAGGAGAGATGGCCGAAAGTTCTTATGCCGGCTATGGGCGTCTTGCTCTTGGTCCTACACTCTTTGGAGATATCATTACGCTCCAAGTCGACCCGTCTCATCAATGGACAATCGGGAAAGATGCCTTTTTGGCCTGTACTCAGCAGATTACGAAGGAGACTAAAGCACAGGGCTTTGGCAAGGCTATGTTCTCTGGCGAGGATCTGTTTATTTATCGAATCGGTGGCCAAGGCGTGGTGTGGCTCACGAGCTTTGGCGCTGTGGATCGTCTCGATGTATGTGTTGTGATGAACATCGTTTATGCATTCTTACTGACGATTCTGTTTGCTTTAGCTCGCCCAAGGAGAACAGCATATTGTTGACAACGGGCACCTTGTTGCCTGGAATTGCGACTACAAGATCGAGAAAGCCGGCGGTGGCTCGATGACGGGCATGAAAACTGGTGAAGGCTTGGTGTGTCGTTTCACAGGCCCAGGTTCAGTCTACGTCCAGACTCGCAACGCCGAGGAGTTCGAGAATTACGTTCGCAGTCTTGCAGGAGCTCGTTGAGGTCGTGGCTGAGAGTAGCTCGAATTCGTTGACAGAAGGCGGTCTTGTCTCTCACAGACCTCTGCAGCGCAATTGTCCCTGGAGCCATGATCATCCGCAGATGTCATCCTGTCTCGCTAGAGAAAGTCGTTCTTTGTGTCATTACTCACTGAGATATCCCAATACTAGCTCCATATCTTCATCCTCAAAAGTACTTCCCTTGCTACACATAAACAGAGCCTCCCACTGCCGATGAGCTCACAACAATCTATATCAGAAAGATCGGACACTAAACCAGGGTATCTTTGCAATCTTTGTAATCAAAGTCCGGAGCTCAAGAGCTTTGACAACAAGCGGGACGAATGATTGATCACGCCATCGTTTGGTACCACACCAGTAGTGCATGATGTACCTACCTACAATATTGAATGTACATGCACGTATATATAGAAAGATTCGTAAATACTTCCCACACTTTCGTGCTCGATCCTTGATATTCGGTCGACATTGCTCGAGAAAATAATCATGGACAAAATCGCAACCCTCTGGAGTTTCCTCCCCGCATCTGGTCAGATCGCGATCCCGCCAACACAGACTACGTACCGGGGATCTGGCTCCACAGCAGCTACAGCGACGACAGCAAGACGGACACAGCAGTCACAAGGAGAATCGAGCAAAGCGACGCCATCCACGATGAGTGAGAAGCAGTGAAAAATGTCGAATGGTCATTCCAATTCGATCCAGCCTCATATTCATGACTTTGCCAAAGTTGGCAATATTGAGACGAATATTGAGACGTCTGCACTCTGTGCTCTGGATTGATCGGTTCGAATTGTCGCTTCGTGTCGGTGGCTGGGCACAAGATATAACGCGGATGGTTCGAAACAGGAATTAGAACTGCCACCAGGCGAGTTCGACAGCGAGACTACTCCTCGCCGGCCCACCGGAACATTCTCAGCATTACTGAGGTGTGCTCAGGTCATGCGCCATGAGGGGTCGTGAAGGGAGGTGCATTGGGCATCGAAGGTATCTTGTGGCACTAACGGAACTCAACAGCGACAAGAATGTGAAACGTGAAAGGAAGTTGATGGAGGTGGAGCAGCAAGATTTTAATCACAACCGACTGTTGCAATTCAGGTTCTGTGCTCAATTCTATCCTGTTACTGCAGCATGATCGTCGTCACTTCATAGCGCATATTCATCTGCTGCGTCTGCCCTGCCGTTGGTATCATGCAGCTCATAGCCATCCTCGGAGCACAATGCATCGTGTCGTTGCCGCATTATCATGAAATCGTCATTCTGGGAAAGGAGTTCGCTGGTTGCAAGAAGAAAAACAGGCCCCGGAAACTCTCGCACTGCGTCAATTTGTTGTTGACGAGTGAGACCAGGAGGGTCGTCGGAGCCGCGCTACCCGTGAAAGGTGTCCATAGTCGGATTCGTGTCGAGAAGGAGAAGGACGGCGTGCCTAGTACCTCTGAGCAGAAGCGTAGGGATTTCCGCTCTGGTCTGGAGTTGGTGCAGCACCTCCCATGGTGTTGGGGAAGTAGCCGTTCTGCTGCATCTGGTGGCCGATCGCCAGCTGTGGATTCTTCTCCAGAATGTTCATCATGCGCTCATGCCTCTCCATCTCCTCCTGCTTTTGCCGAGCAGCACGCTTCTTGCGACGAGCAGCCTTGCGCTTCTCGATCTCTTGGATTTCACGTCTGTGCGGAAGTGTTAGCTGGATCTTCTGGAACACGGAACACGATGGTAACATACCTCTGTTCATTCATCTCCTTCCACTCCGAAAATGCACCCTTGATCCCGAGGGCGGCAATACCGACCGCTGCGGCGTCTTGGATCCATGCTTTCGTTTGTTTCTTACGAGCTTCCTCTGGACTCATTTCTCCTTCGGCTACAAGACGATGTCTCTTCTCATGTGCTTCCATACTTGAATATACTCCGTGTGCTGCATGAATAGTCGCGACAGTAGCGAGACCAGCCGTGATGAGCTCTTTACCGCGCATGTGCTTACGGGTCTTTTCCATGTCAGTGGTAGAACTACTATCACTGGAGTCGTTGCCCCCGTCATTCTTGGCATCGCCGTTCGACTTCGCCAGCGCTCCGGCAGCACCTCCTGCAGCGGCGGGGGCGAGCGCACCGCTTCTAGTACCGCGAGCGACTTCGCGACCGCCCTGATCGTCGCGATCGTCTGTCCGGCGAGTACTGCCGGTATCTGAACCTTGTGAGCGGCGCTGGTCACGGGCACGATGGCGGGAGGGCACATACGAGTCTGCGCTAGAGTCGCGAGAAGGCGAGCGTCTCTTACGGGATTTGGAGCGAACACGGTCGTAGATGATTTTGCCTGCACCAGCCACTGCACCAGCTGAAAGAAGCTTCTTCCCAAGGCCAGCACCATTGCCATCTTCGCTCGGAGCACGGCCACGTGATTGAGAGCGACCACGGAAGCGATCCACGATGCTGCGGCTTCGAGCGCGGATGCCTCGAGCTTCTGGCGAAACGTCACGAGAGTCGGCGCCACGACCGCGAGACTTGGATCGAGGCCCGTTCGCGAGTCGATTAGCTGCCAGACCTCCAATGACGGCTTCAGCAAGGTGGCGCTTGGACTTCTTGTCAGGATCACGGTCAATCAGACCGTCGATACCACCAGCGCCCAGTGCAGCGGTTGCGACACGCCTGCCTTTCTCGCCGGTCCACGGACCAGCCTCTCTGCGGGAGCGGAAGGCTTCGACGGCACCGGCGACGAGTGCTGCTTGTGCTGCTTGAGCCCATTTGCGTTCGGTGCGGGATTTGTCTCCTCCAGCACGAGATCTGCTTCGGCTGCGGCTCCGGCTTGAGGAATAGCCACGACGGCTCCGAGCACGCGAGCGAGAGCGCGTGGAACGACCGCCAGGCGAGCGATCACGGTCCTTGTCTTTGTTGCCCATAAAGTTGGCAGCCAAGCCACCGAGACCAACAGCACCGAGAGCATCTTCGAGGCCTGACTTGCGACGCTCAGGCTTGCGAGGTGGAGAGCGAGAGTAGTCGGAGTCGTAGCCACGATCGTCACGGTGCTTGCGACGTCGCTCTTCGTGACGTCCGGCGGCATAGCCAGCGGCAACGCCAGCAGCAACCGGAGCACCACGCTCGGTGAAGCGATCATCGTCGTATTCGTCCGAGTAGCGTCTGCCTCTGCCACCTACGCTTCTAGCGCGCAGCGGCGGGCCATAGCCATCATCGTAACGGCTGGCTGGCGGGAAGTCGCGTGGGATGTCCTCAATGCTGTCGTCGCGGCCGCGGTAGACCATTTCGGTGCCTCGAGGACCAGGCCCTTTGCCTCGCTCGATGTACGTCTCTTCGCGAACGTAGTCTGGCTCATCTCTGTCACGTGGGCGGGTGCGGACCTGAGGGCGAAATGTCAGCGAGTCCTCGAGGCGGGTATCAATGGTGGGGCAGAGGCAGTGGCAGCTGTCACTTACATTGCGGTAGCGGCGCGGCTCATAGTAGTCGTCGTCGTAGGTGCTCATGGCGTCGACGGTCGACGATGGCACCTCGTCGGCGGTGGGGTCGATGGGGAGGTGTGTGCAGGCAAGAGAGTGGGGTGGAAAGAAAAGGCGTCGAGCAATGGGTGAGGAAGGATGGGCGAGTGAGGAAGTGGTGTCGGTGGGGATGCAGGTCCGCGATTAGGTTGCGCAGGTGAAGTGTTTTGGGCGGCAGTGCACTGCTTGTGCGGCGGCGGGTGATGATGATGGATGAGGTCGACGTTGAGGCAGCGAGGCAGTCACTCGGCGGCCAGGATGCTGTGTGGTGCCCAAAGGGTCGTCTGCTGGCTTGCGGCTTGCTTGCGATGGTGGGGCGCGGCCAAGTCTGTGAAGTGATGCTTGACTGCCGTTTCAGCTGCTGCTCGGCGCGCGCACCTGCTGCTGTCGGCCAAGACGCGTGCGCGGTGTTTTGCGGATGCTGTCGCTGCTATGTCGATTGTTATCGAGCAGGTGGTGGTGAGGGTGTCGCTGCAAAGGCGGTCGGCGAGTCAACGCTGAAGAAGCACAGCGAGGCGGGTCGTGCTGGCTACGTCATGCGCTCACGTCGCTTGCTTGTTGCTGAGCGTGCAAAGGACATCCTTGTCCGGTCGTGCTCCGCCGGATGCACTCTGACGAGACGCCTGCAGCCACCCCTTCGCTCGTCCTCCACCTGCCTCGCTGTCCATCTTGCTGCTGCTGCTGCGGCGGCGGCGGCGGCGTGATCGTGCGCAACCTCACGCTCATCAACCTCTGCCCAGCTCCGACGTGTGGTGGTGGAGGAGAGCATGGAGCACCTTGGCTTGCCCGCGGCTCTGCATGGCCGCCGAAAATGCTGCCCACCCACTCCATATCCGTATCCCGTATCACAGCCTGTGCTGGTCTAGGCCTCCTTTCTGATCCAATTTCTCGACGCTGCCACATTCTTTTCTGCCCAACGACCCGTCGCACCCGTCTCCGCTGCGCTTTGCTCGTATTGCGCACTTGTCCCGTAGACGAGTCGGAGCGGAGGACGCGGCTGACTTGCTCTCGCCTGTGACTCCTTCACCCATCTCTCGTGGCCATTCAGCCTACTAGACAATCCTCGACCAACCCCAGCATTGATCGCTGCAGCCATCACGGCCGCGCACGTGTCGCTCTCAGACCACAATGGGCGCTACGGACGAAGGCTTTCCGCAATTCCGCAGGGACATTCCGTACAACGACGAATCCTCCCTGAACACCTTGCAAACATGCATTCCTCGGCCAACATCTGCAAACGATCAACAGCGCATATGGGTCGTCTATGTTCATGGCGGCGCCTGGCTGGCACCAGACCAGTCCTCCGCTGACTTTGATAAGGCGCAGCAACTCCTGCTCGACTCACCCATCGTGGAACACATTGCAGGATTCGCCTCTATCAATTATCGTCTCTCTGCTGCCCCATGGCATCCCAAATATCCTTCCAACCCGGCTGATCCGGCGCGGAACGCGAGGCACCCAGATCATATCAATGATGTTCTAGCTGCTATCCTCCACCTGCAGGAGACTTACCGTTTCGAAGACCGCTACCTGTTGGTCGGCCACTCATGTGGTGCCTGTCTTGCGCTCCAGGTCGCGATGAAACGGTACTGGGGCCAGCAATATGAGTCTACCCCAGCCCTGGAGCTCAACGTGGTGCCGCCACTCGCAATTTTGGGCATCGAGGGTCTTTACGATCTTCCTGCACTCGTCGAGTGGCACTCGGATCGCCCTTTCTATCATGACTTCGTTGCTGCTGCCTTTGGACCCGACAAGACAGCCTGGAAGACTGTGAGCCCAACGTCCGCTGATTTCAAGAACACCTGGGAAGATGGCAAGCTTGTGGTCATTGCGCACTCACGGGAAGACGAGCTCGTAGAATGGGAGCAGCCCGAGCTTATGATGAAGTCGCTACATGCTCAAGGATTCCAGGAATCTGGTTCTCGGAGGACAAAGTTATTGGAGATGAAAGGGAAGCACGATCAAGTGTGGCAGGATGGCGACGAAGTGGCTCGAGCAATTGAATTCACTGTGCGAGAATTCATCGGTATGCGTGTGATCTGAGGCTTCGCGCGACACCGCAATGCACATCTTTCTTGACCCACACGCTCTTCAGCAGCAGTGGTCGTAAGCTCTCACGCACCTTGGAAAACCAAGCACGGCACTCGACCTCATCTACGGCAATCTTCCCACCATGGAACATTGCAAGCCGCAGAAGACATCGTAGGAGACCCAGCAATTGGCAGAAAACAAGACCGCACGGCAGACTTGGAAGTAGATCAGCTATGGACCCTCGACCAAAGCTTCGTCGCTGGTGCAACATCTGTTCCTGTTCATCACGACATTTGGTCAGCGTGACACGCGGATAGGTTCTGCGGCAGACTCAGGGACGCACAGACACGTCTTCGGCCTTCGCCGAGCCACCACATCAAGATCTCGCAATGTTATGATCTAGATAGACAAATGATGGACCAGGGAAGACTCGGTCTCATGTCCATATAGCTCGTTGGAAGCAGTATATACTCACAATCTCAACGCCATAATTGGCATCAAAAATCCCCACCGAACACGTTCATGCAATCCAAGAGTCTCGCACTTCAAATACTGTATACTGTGGGAGCCGCCCTTACCTGACAAGATTGACAAGAATATCCCTCAACCCAGAATTGCTACGTGGTGCTAGCAAAATGTTGTGAAACAAGATTCCATGGGCCTGACGCCAATTCGTGAGATATCCCGTCTATTCTTGAACGACGACTATGAACACCGCCGCAGCGGACGATCAGCCCAAGGCGCAGCCCTTTTCGCTGCTTCATCGCTTTGGATACGCCATCTCTCAAGGGTCCCAAGGACTGGTCGCTCGTCTTCCAGTAAGTAGCTCAGGAAGGCCATGTTCTTGTACAAGTAGTACATCTTCGTGTCTTATGCCAAATCTATCCACCAAATATATACCTGGTTCGCTCGTAAATGTCATACCGGCCTTGATTACGGTCTCGTTGT
The DNA here is from genome assembly GCA_029490675.1 of Cercospora nicotianae. Lineage (NCBI taxonomy): Eukaryota > Fungi > Ascomycota > Dothideomycetes > Mycosphaerellales > Mycosphaerellaceae > Cercospora > Cercospora nicotianae. Next base: position 2,714,354 of record JANQAT010000002.1, read on the forward strand.
TGCCTTTGTTAAGGTAAGGACTTTCATGAGCCTTGATACCTATCCCGTGCCCGACTCTGTGAGTAAATGCAGCCCCGTATCCTGCATTCCCGATGACACCTCGAGCAGCCAGATCAACTGAAGCACATGTGGAATTCTCGTGTAAAGCGTGAAGGGATGCGGTTTGGGCATCGAGAACGATATCCCATACGTGGAGCTTCTCTTTCACGTCTGGATTCAGTGAGGACCATTCCTGTTGGCTCTTCGGTTTGGCAAAGAACGGAGGGAAGAAACTTCTGCAAATGTCACTGCTGTATCCGTGAAGGTGGGCGCCGACATCGATCAGGATCATCGTCTCTCTGTCCAGCTTTTTGATGCCGTCGGTGCCACCGTGCGGGTTTGCCGCGTTTTCGTCGAATAGCACGATATCGAAGAACGGTTCGAGCCCCGCTGATCGAAGAGTGTTGTCAAGAACTGTCGCCACTTCGGTCTCGCTCAGTCCTTTTGTCAGACATTTTCTTACTGCTCGAACGGCTTCCACGGTACCCGTGTTGACTGCGCGGAGGATGCGTATCTCAGCTGCTGACTTGATCTGCCTGACACGCTCCACGGCACCTCCTAATCCCTTGACGTCGAATCCATGCTGCATCAGCCCGCGAGAAATGAAGTCTCGCATTTCCTCATCGACGATGACCTTCGGCGTCCACTTACCATGGGATCCGAAGGCGTGTGATGCGCGCAAGGTCGTGTACGGATTCCAATGCTCTTCATACGTAATCATATCGAGACCTTCTGAGAATGGCATTTTCAACAGACGTGCGCGCTCGGCTTCGAATGCAGGAACTAAAAAGCTTGTGTTTGCGACAACGTGGCCGAGTGCTGTCTGGTGTGGTCTCACTATCATGATGAAAGGACGCTCCTCGGGCTCCCATACTTCTCATTGTTGCTGAGTCACGTCTGTTGAGAGGACAATATGAGCTTCGTGAGATGTCGCTGTGCGTTGATCATGGGGCTCTAGACCTTACTGGCATAATAGGAAAAAGTATATCCAGGCTCAACGGCAAAGGCGTCAATACCATCGTCATGTAGCGCTTGAGCCAGCCTGTCTCTACGGCTCACGAACTCAGACAGGCCAAGAGAGTCTGCTCCATGCAAGAAATCCAAGCCGGTATCTCTACGCAGGGTGCTGATAGAGCACTGTTGGATTCTGCGGAGAGGTTCTGGGATCCTTTTAAAGGGCAGAGATGGATGCAACCTGGCCTTCGAGTTCGTGAAGTGCTGCAGCGAGAGCTCGAGTGAATATCGCGAGTGCCAGGCCAGGAGCACGGCCAGCAGCAGCAGGCTAGCCGCGCCACAGCATTGCCGCAACGTCGTCTGGCAGTGACGCCTAGTGGGTGCCCGTGAAACAGCCTGGTGCTCTAAAGCGTATTCACGCTTCTCAGTTGATGAGCTCGACATGTCTCAGTCCATGTAAACCTGATCGTGCTCATTATTGTTGACGTTGAATGTCTGCAAGTGCTGGCGGCGAAGCACAGTGAAGGTTGGTTTCACGTGCAAGCGTGCCGGGTGCGGCTGTAAGCGAGCGCTAGCGCATCGGCACATCAGAGCTCCGCCGCGTTCATCAGACAAAGGCCACAGCTGCGAACTTACATTCCACATTACCTCGACAATCTATCGCAACACATCGCGAGGGTATTTCCGCGCGCGCGACTGCCAGGTCCGGTTTTACGCAGTGCACCAAATACAACACACGCGCCGAGCACGTCGCGAGGCACAATGAGCAACTTCCTTGACCAGCAGTTTCCCGACGAGGAGGAAGAGGACGACTTCAATCCAGGTCAACACGTGGCGTCAGACGACGAAGACGATGCAAAACCACAGGTCGACGAGGATGAGGATGAGAGACCTGCCAAACAGCGAGCAGCCGCTGGCGACGACGATGATGAACTAAAGGAGGAGGCCGGCGACGAAGATGGCGCTGAAGATGCGAAAGACGGCGAAGAAGATGAGGAGGAAGAAGAGGAAGACGAAGAAGAGGAAGAGGACGAGGATGATGAAGACGATGTCGGCCGGCCTACCAAGCGTCGAAAACAGAGACGAAATCAGTTCATTGATGTCGAAGCCGAAGTCGATGAGGACGATGAAGAGGAGCCCGAGGAAGAAGATGACCTCCCTGGCGAAGAAATGCACCCGGATGATCTCCAGGAGCTGCCTCCTGGTGCCGACAGGGATGATCGCATGCACAGAGAGCTCGATCGCAAGCGTGAACAGCAGGAAGCCATGGACGTCGAGGAGACCGCAGCGCGATTGAAAGAGAGATATGGACGACAGAATCGTGCCGCAGGCTCGGGATCTGGAATAGTGCCCCAGCGTCTGCTCATGCCAAATGCAGACGATCCACGAATTTGGTTCTTGAAGTGTCGCCCAGGGAAAGAGCGTGAAATCATCTTTGCGATGCAAAGTCGCATCGTGGAGCGCCAGCGATCTCGAGAGCCAGTGCAAATCTTTTCCGCTTTTGAGCGCTCCGGCACCGGTGCTATGATGGGCAAAATCTACGTCGAAGCGCGTCGAGTGGACGATGTCACTGCGGCCTTTGATGGCGTTACTCATGTCTTCATGGGCACCAAACCGCAGCTCATCCCAATTGAGGAAATGCCCGCTCTCCTGAGGGTCAAGAAAAGCAAGCAGCTGGAGCCCGGGATGTACGTGCGTCCTAGACGGGGTCTGTACGCCGGCGATCTTGCCATGGTGGATGAAGTTGAGCCCAACGGAACCGAAGTACAGCTGAAGCTCATTCCTCGCCTTGACTACGGCCAGACCGAGGATGCCAATGCTGCTGCAGCCGTCATGGAGCCTGATGGGCAGGGAGGCATGAAGCGGAAGCGTGTGGCACAGCCATTCAAGCAGAGACCCCCCGCGCGATTATTCAGCGAGAGCGAGGCCAAGAGGAAGCATGGCCGATACTTGTCACAAAAGGGAGGTCTGAGTGGAAACAGCTGGACTTATCAGGGAAAAGAGTATATCGATGGTTTCCTGGTCGAAAGTTTCAAGATTGGCCATCTGCAGACAGATGATGTCAATCCGACCCTCGAAGAAGTCACCAAATTCGCGGCAGCGACAGAAGATGGCACGGAGAATCTGGATTTGGCTGCTTTGGCTGCCACTCTCAAGGCTGGTGTGGGCGCAGACTACTTGCCTGGCGACAAGGTAGAGATCTTCCGTGGCGAGCAAAAAGGTGTGACCGGTCGGGCGACGGAAGTCTACAACGAAGTTATCAAGATTCAGGTGGACTCCGGCGCGCTTGCAGGCAAGATGATTGAGGCCCCAATCAAAGATTTGCGCAAGCTCTTTAAGGAGGAGATCATGTCAAGGTCATTGGTGGCAGCAAATACCAGGACGAAGTGGGCATGGTTGTCCGTCTGCGCGATGATAGGATCACAATTCTTACGGACAGCACCCAGCAAGAGATCACAGTCTTCGCCAAAGATCTGAGAGAGGCCACCGACAGTGGCGGTGTTGTGGGCGCATCGAAATACGATCTGTTTGATCTAGTGCAATTGGATGCATCAACAGTTGGCTGCGTGGTGAAGGTGGACCGCGAGAGTTTGCGTGTGCTGGACCAGCTGGGCAGTGTGCGGTCATTGCTGCCCACTGCGATCTCCAACAAGATCGAGAAGCGCCGCGAGGGTGCACCAGCCACTGATCGCAACGGAAATGAGATCAAGCCTGAAGACACCATCAAGGACTACGGCGGTGAGGCGCGTGAAGGCAAGGTTCTGCATATCCACCGCGGTTTCGTCTTTGCGCAGTCTCGTGAGAGCAGAGAGAACGCCGGCGTTTTCGTGGCGCGTAGTAACACCGTGGTCACAGTGGCCGCGAAAGGTGGCCGCGTTGGTCCCGATCTGACAAAGATGAATCAAGCACTGAAAGGCCCAAATGGAGGTGCCGCTCCTCCCATGCCACCTCCGGTGCAGCGAGGACGTGATCGACTCATTGGACGCACAGTCAAGATCAAGGTTGGTCCTATGAAAGCCATGATTGGTATCGTGAAGGAGTCGAGTGACGCTGGCGCCCTGGTCGAGCTGCATAGCAAGAACAAGAAGGTCACTATGCCCAAAGAGAAGCTTGCTGTTATCGATGCGACATCTGGCCAAGTTATATGCTCCGATGCGAGCACATTTGGCGGCTTTGGTGGACCTCGTGGCGCACCAGGCAGAGGGCCGCCGATCGGCGGTGCAACTCCAGGCCGACCTGGCTATGGAGCACCACCGATGGCAAGCGGTGGACGGACGCCAGCATACGCCGCGGGAGCTGGAGGTCGCACGCCAGCCTGGAAGGCTGATGGCGGCCGCACACCTGCTTGGCAAGCCTCTGGCGGACAGACTGCTTATGGTGGAAGCGGTGGCATGACGGCTTATGGCGGACAGACCAGTTACGGCGGAGCCACATCATACGGAGGTGGCTCGGTGTGGGGAGGCGGAGCAGTAAGTCCTACCTGTTTGATGGAATAGCAAATTACTGACTGTGCCACAGCAATCAGCGTGGAATCCTAATGCAGGAGGAGGTCGAACACCGGCTTATGTCGCCAATTCAGGCGGCAAAACACCCGCATATTCTGGCTCAGCTCTTGAGGCACCTACGCCGGGGGCGTACTCTGCTCCAACTCCTGGTGCAGGCTACGGCGACCAGCCGACGCCAGGAGCTTACAGAGGCGCTGCATACAACACTCCCGCCAACTACGCAACGCCTGGAGGATTCCCGGAGACTCCAGCGCCATATAGCGCAGAGACTCCAGCGGCGTCGCACGATGATGGGCCACGGTAAGGCGTATGATATGTGCATCATAGACCTCCGCTAATTTGCTTCTCACAGGTATGAGTAGTGGTATTGAGTCGACCTTTGGGATCATGGTCATGACTTTGCTCGTGACGAGAGAAGCGATAATAGATTGCGGTAGCATAGCGAGAGTCTGGCAGAGCCACAATCTTTTACTATTAAAGGGGCGCCCGTGAGGTTGCCAAAATTTTGCATTGGAATGACAGACACTAAATTCAGCGACTTGGCCATGACTGGTTGTTTCAGTGATTCTTTGACCTTCACGTATGGTGAGCTACAACAAACTGGCGGCATCGAAGCAAAAGCGAGTCCAGTCATGTCAATCGTGAAGAAGGTCGCTACTTAACACGGATATGTTATGAAACACGCAAAAGGGCAATCGAAACGTCCTCTTGGTAACATTAAGCTCGCATCTGGGAGGTCGATGTCCGGAATGTTGCCGAGTTCGTCGACAAGGCGCTGCTTGAAATGGGCCAAGACTTCGATGTTGGCAGCGGGCCATGAAGTGCTAACATCATGAGCAGTATTTGCGCTGCTAAGATCTGACTGATAACTCTGCGCACGGTGTGTGGATCGTATAAAGCGATCCCGTAAGTCGTCCGGCATGGCGTTGGTGAATTCTTCGAGTATGTCGGCGGACGAGGCAGTTGCCAGAGCACCAGAAAGCAACTTCCTACCAAACGACATTGAGAGGCAGTGGTGGTTTTCCTCATCCGTCCACGCCGGGGTGACCTGCCATCGAGTATCTTCCACTAGCAGGTGGAACTGCAGCTGTTCTGTCTCTGCAGAGTCGATCAAGGCCTGGCTCCAAGCAGTCGAGTCTTCATGTTCACCAGGTCGTTTCACACACAGGCATCGGACGTATTCTCGTTGTAAATTGACTCCAGGCAGCTCCTCGACGTTGGTGTGCGCTCCAATGCCTGTATCATCGGCTTCCTCCATAACCTTTTCTACGATAAACAAGTCTCTCACCGCGACCTTGATCATGCGACTATCGCGCTTCGCGAGACCGAGTGCCTTGGATTCACCGCAGAAATGCTGAGTCACGAGGAGGTGAGGAAGTACTTCAGCCCTTGAGCGAAGCATGCTATCTTGATCACATTTTCCATTTTGCTGCCCGGCGGAAGGGCCCAGCGTCAGTTTGGGGAGCTGCTGGCGTCGGCTGGGAGGATTCTTTTCGTGGTGGGATCATGCGTATCTGCCCATCAGTCTGCTCGGCAGCTTGCGCTATAACGCGATAAAACAAGCTTGCATCTTCCAGGCCAGTAGATTGTATTAGCTGCTGATTTTGCTTTATAATCTTTTTTCGATAGATCATCGTAGAGTATTTGGTCCCTGCAACAGCGTACGATCTGAGAAGCTAGTTAAACGTATCCTAGTTAGCCGAGTTTGGAACGCAGTAGGCGTATGCCAGCCTTGGCTCTACCCTTTTGCGTTAATCTCTCTAGGTTAATATTGCGCTCCCTACAAAACTTGATGATTGCCTCGCGCGGCACCACGCGTCCATAGCGCTCATGCTTATCGATTATCTGCTAGTAAACTATATCCTGAAGCGACCATTAGTTGCAGCACTTCACTACGTAGAGCACTGAAATACTCGGAGTCCGAAAGACTTACATCTTGCGGCTTGGGACGCGCATCGTGTTTTGGGCGCCTCCTTTTCGGCTTACTCGGTGCTTGCTGAGGAGTACTTTCATCGTCAAGATCGTCACGAGCCGGCTCTTCCTCAACTTCTCGGCTCTCATGCTGTTCAGGCGAGTGCTCTGTATGTTGTCCTATCGGCTGTTCGTATTCGTGCTGCAGTGCAGGACCAAAACCAGACGACGCTTCCCAGGAAACTTGCGGCACTGTGGGAGTGTATCCAGTGGGCTGTTCGCTGGGCTGTTCCATCGGATGTTCGTATTCATGCTGGCATCCAGGACTAAGACCAGACGACGCTGCCCGGGGAAATTGCGGCACTATGGAGTGTCTCCAGTAGGCTGTTCGCTGGACTGTTCGTACTCTTGCCAGCTCGCATAGTCAGGACCAAGACTTGACGATGCTGCCCCGGGAAGGTGCGGAACTGAAGAGGCGTATGCAGAGGGCAGGTCGTTCCCCTGCCAGTGGCTATAGTTGTGATCGAGACTTGGCGATGCTGTCCAAGGGAGGTGCGGAGTTGCAAATGTCAAGGCGCTGTTGGCAGAATGGGCAGGATGCTGGAAGGTGCTGAATGGAGGCTGAGGATGCAAAGCTAGCAACTCTTCCTATGAATAGCGCGGAACTGCAGAGGTTGTGGGCTCATTGTCGAACTGATCATGTTGCAGAGTGGTGAGCGGGTAGTTGTAGTGTGGATATCCGCTGGAATGACCGTCTGCCATTGCGGCGGCGGTCGATTGCAGCAGCCTGCAAAGCGAGTGTCGCTGTACTTCGGAGGTGTGTCTCCAGGGCGAAAAATGAGCGTGAATGTTGGTGGGGGGGGGGGGGTCGGAATAAGGTGTATTCGAGGTGAGATCGGGTGCTGTGACGAGGTAAGGCCAATCTCCCGAGTTCCTTCTCAAACCTTAAATCGTTTACAACATAAGGAAGCTACCGCCACGACTGCACTAACATCACTTCATCTACACTCGATACCGGAAGATGCTATCATTGTACAAAGCGTAAGCGCCGTGTTTCATCAAGAGTCTGCATACGAGCTGCAATGCTCCGAGTCTCCATCTCATGCATAGCAAACAGCCTGCTCGCTCGACATAGTAATGCAATCGCATCCAGGCTCGCAACTACTCAACCAATCCGCTGCTCTGCGAAGCATGTCTGTAACAAGCATAGGAACCAGAGGTGGCGACGGGGTCTGGCTTGCTTATTGCGCCTGTATCTCTCGAACGTGACGCCGAAATCGCCACCAGCATGCGGCAGAAACTACTCCTCCATAACCCAAGTGTGGTTCTCGTGACTGCCTTTCCTCTCGTCGAACAAAGCGAGCCCGAATATCGCATCTTCCAGCTTTTCGCGGTCAACGAAGCCGCGGGTCTGAACGTGCATATTGTTGGCGATTAAGAAGCAACGCTTGACGAAGTTTTGGACCTTCCCTGCCTAATCCTCGCTTAGATCCTTACTACAGCGCATCTTCTCTCCGTCTTGGATAAGAATGGAAAACTTTTGAGTGTTGTAGGTCGTCTTGCGCTTGCTAATGAAGTTGTACGCAGACTCCGTGACCGAATAAACAGAGAGATCGCGGGTGCAGAAGAGCGATATCTCTACAATAGGCCCGCGCAGGATGTCCGGAACCTTGAGAAGGGCATAACTAGCACGAGAAATATTTGATGGCCGGAAACCGATGTTCGCAGTGACTCTGAGCAGTCTCTCTGGGAGATAGTACTGGATCTCTGTTGCATTTGTCTTGCGCCAGGCACGACTGAAGGACAGGATCTTGAAATGCTTCTTGTACGCATCTCCAGAGCCTGCCGCTTTACTAGTACCGTCGATCTTGATGCTGGGGTGGTCGCTAGTGTCCTTCAGAAACCAGAAAATAATGCGGCTCGCAATCTCTGCGAGAATACGAAACCTGTTATTCTCTGGAATGGCGACAGTATGGCGCTTGAAGTCTGGGTTCTTCAATTTCAGCTTGAATCCAGACCGCTCTGGAGTCTTCGTGTCGCCGTCACGAGCCTGGATGCGAGGATTGCGCTTCGCGCGAGGAATAACAGGCATTGTGAGGGTAAGCGTGTGATATCTGGCCGGTATTCTCGTGTAACCAGCGACCAGCGTGGTAGGCGAATCAGCGTGTCTTCAGGCATCAAGGCGGCGTTGTCGTATCCAAATGTGTGTCTGTATCTCCCAACTACCGAAGATCGTCATCTTGTCAAGCGAGTTCATCGACAGTCTCGTGAATCAAGCGGTATCAAGCGGTTCTCAGCGGTATCCTTGGTGGTTTTTGGCCATGGCGGAAGCCAGCGTTTTTCTTACGCGCAGTAAGTCGTTCGAAGGCGATTCAGGTGGCATTGTCGGCGGCGACAGGAGTTCTTGCGGTCGCGGTTCATGGTTTGATGGTTTTGGACGCGCTTCTGGAGCAACTCAGCAAAGAGATCGATTTGGCGGCAGCGACAGCGACAGCGACAAAATGAGGTTTGCCATAATGGCTCTTGGTAGGGTGGACGCAACAAACTGTTAAGAACTGGCCACTGCAGTTAGATTGGAAGGTAGTGACTCAATTCAGAACGACCTTGTACTCACATCGCGCGTTATGGGAATCCGCAGCCGAAATGAGGCACGTGAGCACTTCTTGCCTGCCTCGAAATCATGACTCGAACACTATCATCACTTCGACTTTTCTTGAATATTGACATGTACTGCTCTTGAATCGTCAGGTTTCTTCGAGCGATCGGCCAGCGTAGCATGTGAGAAGCGGCATCACAAGAACAGCATCATGTCAAAAGATCAAAAGCTCAGGATTGTCTGTATTTCTGATACTCATGGGTATGCACCTGGCGAAGGATATGTGTTACCCAAAGGCGGTAGGTGACTTCGACAATGTTGTGATGATTCTGATGTTAACACTCTCAGATATCCTGATACATGCTGGCGATCTCACGAACCAAGGAAGGTGGGTGTTCAGCTCTTGTTGCCAGCAGTGGCTCAAGAGTACTCAAACTCCAGCAATTATTGCTTGCAATTGCTGATCCGTTCACAGCCTCAGCGAGATTCAAAAGGTAACCAAGTGGCTGAGCAACCTAGATTTCGCAGCTATAATTATCGTCGCTGGCAACCACGACTTATCGCTGTGTCCGGAATACGCGCTGAAGTATGACACAGGATGGAAAGTGGTACCAGAAGATGTCGAAGCTTGTAGAAGCCTATTGATGGACAACCCGAATTTCGCGTATCTGCAGCATTCCGATGCTGTGATACAGTTGCCTGAGAAGGATGTGCAACTTCGAGTCTTTGGCTCGCCGTTCTCACCGGACAGAGGAAAGCAGAATTGGGCTTTCCAATATGATCCGAGCGCGGCAGTGCCAATCTGGGACGGTGTCAAAGCAGATACCGACATACTGATCACACACACGCCACCTGCAGGTGTCTGCGACGAGAGCGTGCACTGGGAGGCTGGGGGTTGTCTTGCATTGAGGGACAAGCTGAGCCAGATCAGGCCGTTGCTTCATGTTTGTGGGCACTGCCACGAAGGGCGAGGTGCCGCTATTCTCGACTGGGAGGAGGATAGCGTCCAGGTATGGGAAGATGAGTCGGTGGGGAGTAAGAAGTTGTCCCTAGTGAAGTTCGTGGGAAAGAGGGTTGGTAGCGCTACGGCCGTGGTCAATGCGAGCATTATGGGGAAGTCGCATGGCCGCGGATCGAAGGTGTTCAACAAGCCGGTTGTCATCGATTTATCCGTACCACGCCGTAACTCAGATGGCGCAAATGCATAATTAATTATCTTGCGGCCGTTCGCTAGGCGACAATATGCGAAGTGGTGATTCTGCGCTGGAGTGGGCGATGGACAAAGTGAATGCCGTCATCGCTCCGTTTGCAACAGCGCACAAGTGCTGCATGTCTGTAGGCAGTACAACACATAACATCCCGTGCTCCACTTGGGTTCGCACTCAGGTACAACGCGAACGTGTAGATCACGACGGGCTTGGACTGCATTCTCCAGGACTGCAGTGACAGCTGGCGTGAATGGTGGTACACACTGCACGCGTACCTGATAGTGGTTGTGCGATCAACGCGGCGCCGCTCGATTGTACGCCTCGACTATCGCGTCTGGCGGTCGATGGTCGTGTGGCATCCTGAGGAAGCGACGTCACGAGCATGACCCGCCAACCGCGAACATCACATGCGCAGGCTGAGACATCGCGGGAGCCGCACGAGTCGTGCTGGCTGTTCGGCACGAAGATCTCCCCAGCGGATGGTGAAGTTTGCGAGATACTGCTTCCTGGCTGACGAAGACATGACTCCGCGTGAGGGCATCAGGCAGGCAGCGCATGTCTCCGGGTTATGCAAAATAGCAGCGGAATCACACTCGGAGGCAGGCATGTAAGCTGTTTGTGTAACGAGTGATCAGCCCATAGGCGCCGAGGGGAGAGCTGCGAAGCTGGGCTGAGACCTATCACGGCGGTGATGGACTTGCTCGTTTGCGCAGCTGCAGCTGCTTCCAGTGCTGTGTCCCTGTCGGGTGCTGCTGAGAGTCGTTGCTTCGCAGAGCCACGCGGGCAGAAGCGGATCTCGTCCTACTGGTCCACGCCAGGCCAATAATCGTGATGGGCCATGCAAGCAGCAAAAACTACTGCACTCTCACCGTCGACCAGTCCACTTGGTGAAGCGCCCGTTGCGTTGTTGGTCGCAGCGCTGCTACGTGGTCGCTGCGGTCGCCTGCGCAGGAGTCTCCATCGCCCGTCTTGCCACCGTGTGATTGCTTCTGCAGAGCGCGAGTCCTCAATCAAGTGCCCGCCAGCCCACCACGCTCGTCCGTCGCTCACCGTGACTGCTCTGCTGCGCGACAACGACGACGACCACGGTTGCTCTTTGTTCTTCGGACGACGCGGCGCGTGGAACGCACGCACTACCGCTCAGCTCAGCCTCCCAGCAGAGACGTGGTCCAGGAAGACCTGGTTCGAGGCCTGCGGTCGAGCCAAGCTGCACCCGTGCCCGCTGCTCACCGACTGCCTGCCAGAGAGAGAGACGTGCAACGACCGGTGCAGCAGTAACACCACCACCCTCACCACCACGACCGCCAGTGCGACCCAGTCACTTCACTACGGCCGTGATTGTGAATCAATCACTCTCCCTCGTCCTCCTTCGCCGACATTCTGTCCGACCGCACATCTACGTCTGCCAAGGCTGCGCTTTCGAGACTTCCCGACCCCCGATCTTCTGGCTCTGCCTGCCCGAAGTGCAAAGATCTGCCCACGAGAACTACGACCTGCATACCAACTGCTTCTGAATCAGCGCACGCCGTGAGCTGCGCCGTGGCTCAGACACCCGCGTAGATCCGTGCTCGCCTCCCTGCGTCGCTTTTGCCTCCGAGACCGTGGCTTCGCAACGTGCCGGAGTCGAGCCACTTCCACCCCAGCGACTGCCGCTGCATTTTGTACTTCAACGTCCGGTCTGCTTGACCGGCCCTCGACACACTCGACCACTGCGCGACCATCATGGGATCGCCATTACCACCCGATCCATACGAGGCCCTGGGCGTCAGTAAAGATGCCACCTCCGCCGCGATCAAGACGGCGCATCGCAAATTGGTCCTCAAATGCCATCCGGTGAGTCCGCGAGAGCCGGTCTGCCTATCGCAAACGTCTGTGTACTGACCCATCTCCAAGGACAAAGTCACCGATCCCGCCGAGAAGCAGGCGGCTTCAGATAAATTCCACAAGATCCAAAGTGCCTACGAGATTCTGATCGATGAGAACCGACGGGAACGGTACGATGCCCAGGCAAAACTGGCCGAACTGAGGAGGGAGGCCATGGCTCGCCAACCTGAGGGGAGATCTCGAGGCTCCGAAGCACGAACGACGTCCTACAAGCCCGAACCGCCGAGGAGCGCGTACGCTTCGCGTGGAGAAAGAGTCGTGCCCCAGTTCGAAGAGCGAAGACCAGCATACGCGTCGGATTACTTCGATTCCCAGCCACGTGCCACCTCTCGCAAAGAGCCAGAATACGCGGAGCGAACCTCATCCCGGCGAACCGAGACCAAGGAGAAGCCACGCCTCTTCACACGGTCTACAAAGGATAATGACAAGGAACGTCGCAGAGAGAAGAATCGTCAAAATGAGCGAGATGTACGGAGGGAACGTGAGCGGAAGCGTGAACCGTACGTGGAAGATGAGTCGGAAAGCGAAGCAGACGAGTATGACTGGAGGTCACGTCGTATGCGCGAGGATGAGGAAGCTCGTCGTGCCAGAGACGCATATCACAATCAAGTTCCACGAACGCATCGCGAACCGGAAGAGTCCTACTACGACGAGCGTGCCCGCAAGATGGCTGACCACACTGCCGATGCTCGTGACTACATCATGTCTTCTCGAGGCGGTGTGCGTCCCAGGACAGAAGAGCGCCGACCCTCACCTGTACGCATGGCCTCCTCTCGAGACAGAGTGCAGTACATCAAGCGCGACGATGGTCGACCAGCTTATATGATGCGACGTGCTTCAGACAAGCCCCCGAAGGAGACCAAGGAGGAGAAGAAAAAGGAGAAGGAGTCGAGCCGAAAAACAACGTCTCGCACACCAGAACGCCGGTCAAGCGCGGAAAAGATCGACGAGCGCAGGCCCCCTCCACTGAACACTTCCAAGTCATCTCCGGCTGACATTCATATCCCGAGCGAGAAACAGCGTGCATATTCCCTCCAGCCGGATTCCGCAGCGATGCCACCCCCACCACAGCCGGCCAAGCGCTCCGAGACCATGCCTTACAAGGCTTCGTCCAGGCGTGCGGAGAACGTGCAACCCAAGACTGAATCGACTCCCATGACCTCTCCCGACAACCAGGCTCCACCGCAATCCAAGTTCCCGTACGCCAGGCAGCAGTACGCTGACGATATTGACTACAACATGTCAGAAGGATATCGCGCTCCAAACCAGCCTGATCGTGCTCGACCTGGATATGCAAAACGGGTGACACGGAGCCCTTCGCCTATGAATGAGGCACCACGGGATTCCGCGCGAGAGACTACGTCACGATCTCGAGAGTCAACATATGATTCGATTCCTCGTGTACGCGAGCCCACTCGAGACTCGCCCGTACGAGAACCCGTCCAGAGGTCTCGCGAGGCTCGTGAACCTGCGCGAGAAGATTATTTCAGAGATGCGCGCGATCCTCGTCTGTCTGCTCATCGTACAGCTTCTGCAAGATATCCCGATCGGCCCCAAGCTGCACCAGCCCGCACTATGAGTTATGTCTATACACCGGGTGGCGTGGAACCACTACCAACACGCCCACCTCTCTCGCGAGAAAATTCACCTCGTGACACCGGTCTGTATTATGGTGAGATCCCAAACACTCGCTCATCTCATCAACGCTCCGCGACGGAAGATGCGAGCAGATTTTCGAGGCCGATACGACCCGAAAATATCAAAATCCAGAGCGGCTACGGCTACTCACCTCGACCCAGCACCGATCGACCTCAGGTGAGCCGCAACAACAGTGGTGGGGTCTATCATCAACAGCAACAACCGGTTCGAGCCTGATTGGGTTCCGGCGGATATCAAATTTCTAACTTATTGTCGGCGTTGCATGGAACACAGAACATAGAAGGCATCGAGGCATTTTTGACGAATCACGATGACGAAAATGTGCATATTACAACCCAGGTCGCGAGGCATCACGAAGAGCCTGTCTGCGTTGGGCAATTCAGTTAGGTAGTCTATGTCGGGCTAAGACTAGGATAGAATGAGCTGCAAAGAGATAGCTCGTGAATTATTACGCTCTGTAATCAAAAGAATGTATTTTCTTCTGCTCTTACGATCCGGCGAGTAACGACTAGTGTGCAGGTGAGCTGTGGTCCAACAGGTGGGTCCAAGACAACTTCCGAAGCTATGCAGGTACGTCACGGGTTGGTAGGTCCAACCCTCGGGCATTGCCTTTCACTGACAGAGCAGCTCTTCCGCATGCGAACTAACACTTTTCATGATCTTCAAATTGTTTCGTTCACCGCAAGCTCAACTTCTGTCGTCTTCCGCAACGAAAAGTGCTAGTCTACTGATCCGACATCACCTCAAGCCTGCATCTGGAGGATCCATTGGAACAAGGAGCTCACAGCTTCGCCCGCCCTCAGCACACACCGGTCGTAAATACTCCAAAATGGCGAAACAACAAGAACCAGCCAGCAAGAAACAACGCACTCAACCCACATACGAACTCCTCTACCACCCACAAATCCCAGGCCGCGGCGAATTCATCCGTCTCGCCTTCGAAGCCAAAAAATTCCCTACACCGACATCGCAAACGAAGATCCAGAAAACGGATATCCCAAAGTCCAAGATATCTGTATCAGCGATGATTTGGGTAAAGAAGGAAATCCGCCTGTTTTCAGCCCGCCGGCTTTAAGAATTTCTGGTGCTGGTCCAGATGGGAATGCGTTGATTATTAGCCAGACTCCGAATTGTTTGATTTATTTGGGGGAGAAGTTGGGATTGGTTGGGAATGGTAGTGGTGGTGAGCAGGAGAAGTTTTGGGTTCAGCAGTTGGCGCTTACGGCGTTGGATTTGAATAATGAGGTGCATGATACGCATCATCCTGTTGGTGGTGAGTTCTTACGTTCGGGAGAGGAAGTTTGAGACAAGCTACTGATTGTTTTTACAGTGAGCTTGTACTATGAAGACCAGAAAGAAGAGAGTTTGAGGAAAGCGAAGGATGTGCGGGAGAATAGGTTGCCTAAGTTCTTCTCGTACTTCACTAGGACGCTGAAGTGGAATGCAGAGAAGGCGAAGCACAGGTACTTGGTTGGTGAGAGCTTGACATATGCTGATACGACTGTGTGGCAAGTTATCGATGGGCTATATTTTGCCTTCCCGAAAGAGATGGAATCGAGGCAGAAGGAGTTCCCGGAGTTGCTCGACACTTTCTACAACAGTGTGAAGGAGGAGCTGAAGACGTATTTGGAGAGCAACAGGCGTCTGAGCTACTCGCAGGGAGTATTCCGCTACTATCCTGAGTTGGATAGACAATCGTGATCTCAAGCTGAGCGGGAATACGGCAAGAGAGGATTGGCGAAGTAAGCGGAATTGTTGCAAGGAAATACTTGCAGACAGACCTCGAAGGATGCTGTGCCAACCTCTGGACATGTTCCGTATTGTCGCTAGGAATCGCTTACCCATACCAGAGATGTATCGTACGTGACCCCTTACCAGGTCATCAGGTATAGGATTTTGGACCAACTGTCCACATTACCAGGTCTGATCGCACGTCCATCTCGTCCAATTCTCCCGGCACCTTTCTAAAGCCCTTTTCTATGCGTCGACTTCCTTCAAAGTTCCGCTTGTGACTATGCCCGTGACTGTGTGCCATAACTCTCACATTCTCACCTCCATGCTTGTTCGGAGCAGCGTCTCGTGACAGCGGGTCATGGTGAGGCGGATAATGATGGTGGAGAGCATTCGGAGTGCTGGATCCGCTGCCAGACTGACTCTGGTCGTTACTCGTGCTGGGACGACCGCCCTTTCCCCAACCATCACCACCAGCGAAGATGTCCTCAATGCACTCATCGGCCCTCAGCTCACCAGGCTGAGAGGTCCAAAACGCAGCCAACGTGCGGCGATACATGTCCTGCATTTCGCCCATTTCCTTGTTGTTGATGTTGAAGCTGGGAGGAATGGATTCCTGCGTGCTATCTGGGTTTTCCGTGCTGGACTGGGAACTCATGATGTGAGGTGTGCTCGAGGGCTCGGAGGAGGATATGATGCCAGCGATGCCTCCAAATACGGGTGCTGTTCGCAAAGGAGGAGCATGGTAGTCGCGCGTGCCCTCAACATGGCGCATGTAGATACCAATCTTCAATGTGCTATTGATCTTGGAGTCTTGCATCAGGTAGCGGCGCGTGATCCCATGATCTTGCTCGGCGGTGGCATCGCTGACACGCGTGGGGCTCGCGGGGAGATCGAGGGCGTTGTCGACGTACTCGGCGAGGTTCAGGTGGACGTCTCCCAGCTTAATGCGCTCGCCACGGCCGCCCGAGGAGTATTCTTGCTGCACCTCGAAGTGGATGGGACACTCCTGCAGCATGCCATCCTTGCCGACTGTCAACCGCACGGCGGTCTGCTTCTCGTAGTTGTACTGCACGCGGTGCTCACGGATGGCGCACTTGTTGGTGCGGCCGCGGTGTTCGGCGGCGTTGGAGGCGGGCAGGTGCCATTTGATGAAGGACGAGCCCGTCACCAGGGGCACGTTGTTGAGGTCGACGATGCGTAGGGTGAGCTCGAATCGCACGCGACGCGACTTGGACACGAAGGACGCCGCCATGCGCCGCGCTGCTCATCGGCGCCGAGCCATGTTGCTGGTATCGTATATGCAAGTACAGAAGCGAAGAGCAAGAGTGATGGCCCCGCACGTGACGCACACCTTTGCGCATCGCGAGCATCGTGGCGCAGACATCTCATTCTTGCGCACTGCTCAACGTGATACTCGGCGCACATCTCACTCGATCGAGCGACGGTGGGGGCGGCGGCCAGCCACCAAGGTGTCGTGCAACCAGAAGATGCAGGCACGTTGTCCCACTATTGGCTTCAGCATCGCGCGGCAGCGCAGCATTGATGGAGAACGAGCAGCTGATATACTATTCTAGCGACAGCTTTAGCTCCTCCACGATCAAGTGACTCTGTGCAGCTCGTGCCTAGACACCGCATCCGTCAGCTCCGCCGCGCATACAGCGCCGTCTGCGCAGGAATAAGCCAGCCGTGTAGGCGTAGACGCGGTGTCCCAGCATGGAAACGCGCGACAAAACTTGTTTACGCGCACCCGAAACACGCATCATTCACCGCTCCACCCGACAGGCGTGCAGATGTGCAGAGCCGCCGTCGACAGTAGAGTGGTATGCACGACGAAGCTTCCGAGCGGGATGGCGGAGCGTGTCGTACGCATTATGCTTTTCTGTAAATTTGAGGCGCGAGCTCCTCACTTGTGTGGGGAAAGCTCGCCATGGAGCCCGGACTGTCTCACAGCGCTGGGATGAAGGCGAGTGTATAGGCGTTGCGTGGACGAGCAGCAGAGCGTGCAATATGGCACAAGCGATGCCGTCGACATGTCCATAGCCGCTCCAGCCTGTGCACCGCGCCTAGCCGCCGTCGCCGCCGGCAGCAGCAGTCTCATAACCAAGATAGATGCTGGGAGCAGTTCGATCCTGTCCATGTCTGCTCGATCCGCGTGAACGTCATTGACGCACCAACCTGCCATCGCGCGACTTGATTCGCCGTGGAAGGAGCTGCGGGGCCAGTCCTCAGCACAGGCAACCAAGCAAGCTTGTACATACACTCTTCTACTCCTCTTTCTCGCACACCACTCTCCTCCTCTTCCCCCATCACACTCTGTGTTGCATCTCGACATCACTCACCGGGAAGCACTATCAACATGATTGACCCCGTTCAAGCATTCGCCATGGCCACGGGCACCATCCCGTTGGGCAAGCCGAGCGTGTCGCCGGGTATGTGCTCATCGTCAGCTTCGAGCTTGCCTATACCAGTATTGACAACGCGACAGTTCCATCCGTGGTCCCAAGCCTTCCAGAATACCAGACCGCCAGCGAGACTGGCGAGCGAACCCTCTGGTAAGCACTGCTCGGCCGTCGATCGCTACTCAACTGCTCTTATACCGAGCACGGCTGGAAACGCGTGTGAACGAAGAGCTCGGAACACGGACTGATGAATCGGAATAGGGTCGTGTTCGTGGTCATGCTGGTTGCCTCGATCGTCTTCTCCGGCATGGCATGGAACGTCCCAATGGTGAGCTATCCCGATGCCTCGTTCGCGTGCGAGCCCGTCAGTACTGACAAACCTCCAGGGCAAGCGCCTTTACCACGTCGTGACGACTGTCATCACAATCACTGCCTCTCTGTCCTACTTCGCCATGGCCACTGGACACGGCGTCAGCTACCACCACGTTGTTGTCCGCGAGTCTCACAAGCACGTCCCAGACACCAAGACCGACCTCTACCGCCAGGTCTACTTTGCTCGCTACATTGACTGGGCCATCACCACCCCACTGTTGCTCCTTGATCTTGCTCTCCTCGCTGGCATGAACGGTGGCTCCATCACAATCACCATCCTCGCCGATCTCGTGATGATCTTGACCGGTCTCTTCGCAGCCTACGGAGCTGAGGGCACTCCACAGAAGTGGGGCTGGTACGCCATTGCCTGCATTGCTTACTTGGTTGTCATCTGGCAGCTTGTCCTGTACGGTCGCCCAGCTGCTGCCGCCAAGGGTGGCAAGGTTGGCAACTTCTTTGCTGCCATCGGAGGCTTCACTCTCATCATCTGGACCGTCTACCCAATGTAAGTCTAACTCGTGCACCAAGATCTGGCAAGGGCTCAGCTAATTCTTCTCTAGCGTCTGGGGCATTGCTGACGGCAGCCGCAACCTGAACGTTGATGAGGAAATCATCGCGTACGCTGTTCTCGACATCCTGGCCAAGCCTGTGTTTGGAGCCTGGTTGTTGTTCACCCACGCTAGTGCACCAGAGACCAACGTCGATATTGGTGGCTTCTGGTCTCACGGCCTCTCCGGCGAGGGCCGCATCCGCGTTGGTGATGACGATGAGGGTGCTTAGATGCTTCCACGATCACGTCTCAACACTGCTTGATACTGCAGAAGGCGATCACAGCATATCGAGATCTGAGACAACAGTGCTGAGGGGAAAATACCCACGACAAAAAGAATGCAAAGCTTTCACGAAACGAGAAAAATCCTACGAGCATGATATGGTCGGCATTTCACCGGGTTTGCGGATTGATACCATTCAGGCGAAAGTCATGTGGTCGTGCAGCTCGACCAGAGCTGCTCGGCCTTTGTATCATACTAGTTAATGCATAATCTGGCGTCGGCGAGCTGCTGTCTCTCGTTGCTTTCTCACTCATGAACGCTTTCCATGTAATCGTGCCATGTTCGCCTGTGCTGACAGTGGCTGCTCGATCACGAGCTCGAATCACGGTTCAAGCGGTGCATTCCTGCTAGGATTGGCGATCGCCATGCCGTCACCAACCGCTGCGGCTTCCATGCCAACGACGCTTGCGTTGCTCCCCGCATCAGAGCTCGACTCTCAGACGAGGATCGCATGGTTG
Organism: Cercospora nicotianae; assembly: GCA_029490675.1. Lineage (NCBI taxonomy): Eukaryota > Fungi > Ascomycota > Dothideomycetes > Mycosphaerellales > Mycosphaerellaceae > Cercospora > Cercospora nicotianae. Next base: position 2,733,907 of record JANQAT010000002.1, read on the forward strand.
ATCGAGTGTCCTGGGCACGAGAGTCCCAGGAGAGCTGTTGCTTCGCGTAGGCCCAATCTGAGGCAAGGACGGGGTCTCGAAACAGGATTGCGTGTTTGAAACGTTTGTTGATCACGCAGGAGCCACCAGAGTAGCCTTGCTTCCGAACACATAATCTGCCTGGACAAAACAATTCTCGCCAACTACCACGAACCGAAACAAGAATCGACCTTCCAAAAGGTGCAACTGTGTAAACACAAATCGCATAACCAATATTTCAAGCTGCGAATCATGGCGACCGAGGTACCACCCGAGTCCGCTGCGGACGCTGGAGTCGACACCACACCTCTGGCTGTGAACGATGAACGCAGGAATAGTTTGGAGAAGCATTTGCAGCTTCGGCCAGAGGAGGCAGATCTCAAGAACAGGCATATCTTGCTGGACACCACTGCTGCGCCCGCCCTCCAAGCAAGAGCTGCTGAGCTCGAACGACAGAGGATCACGGACAACTTGAAGAAGGTATGTCTATGTATGCGACATCCGACAAAAGGAGGTGGTGTAGTAGCGGAACGTATGCGCATACTCGCAAGTTCTCGGTACAAATCGCTGTGCATTCCCGCGCGACCATAGCGCTGGATACGCACAGGGCCTCTCGAGTGCTGCAGCTGATGTCCTCGATCTCACAGGGTCTCTCTCACCGTCCTGAGAAAGATACGCTCATTCAGCGTAACATTCTTCCAGACTCCAACGCAGCACCCGGTATCCAGGGCCAACAGAAAGAGCTGGAGAAGCACATGCGCGCAGACAGCCTTGAGAAGCATCTGGCAGCTCGTCCCAATAAAGAGGTGTTGTTGAAAGAAGGCATCTTGAAGGGTGAGTCGCTGGACATTCGCGGTAATTACGCCAGCAAACAAATACTGATGATACCGAGCAGACGAGAAGCCCGCCTCAGACGCATGATGCAGGACTTTTGTCACGCGCTCAGTTCGAAGACGCATGCGCTGCACGTGGAGACTGATTTATCTCAAGTGAACAGCAACGTTGCAGCATTGAATCAAACGGCAGTGGAAGAAGTTGTCGTGGGCGAACGGCGCAGAATGCTCTTTTGGGACAGAACACTACCAGTCCGCTGGGGAGTCATTGTCTGCAGAGACAACGGCAACAACAGCAATGCAATAACAGAAGTAGAGCACGTTGGGAGTATATGTATATCGATATGTGGGCAGTCCTGCGGGTCATCGTATTGCAAGATTGCCGTTCAACGTTCGTGGCTGCACGTGAGAATGGAGGCGATGATGGAACCAACAGGTATTCGCCGAGATGAGGCCATGAACCCCTCACAAAGTGTCCAGTTGGCTCATTAATGCCACCACGATCTCCATGTGGTCGTGCGCATCTGTACTCCTCGTCGCTGTGCGAATGTGTCGTGCTGGGTGCTCTGAAATGCCGTGCTTTGACTCAAGAAGAGTCGCCGTCAAAAGGGTGGATAGCAGTTTGCAGCACGCGTTGTGCAGGGACTCACGTGCGGACTAGCTCTTAGTGTTAATCTATTATTAGGGCGAACCAGTCCCTTCAGCGCCGTCTGTCTTGTTTGGCGGGCTGGCACCCAGACTGCCCACACCTTCACGCTTCTGCGACCTGTCGTCGACCACGCTCTACCTTTCGAACTGTCACACATTTTCTTCTTATCCTCTCCGTGTCCCCATCCTTCCTTTCTCACCCGCACGACCGGGCCCCGCGCGCGCAAGCGACGACCGACGAAGAATCCGGCGTGGTCCTTTGTTGCGTGCCGGAAGAGAGAGACAGAGAGCGAGCCTCTGGACCACTGCAACAAGACCAGACATCACTACGGAGCGTCTAGCTGCGAGGAAAATCGTACAACATACACCCAATACTGGCGTCGTGCGGCCTTGCGAGCTAGGACCATAGACAGTGTTGGGCCGTCCAACTCTCGAGTACCTGTCTTGCCTGTCGAAGCACGACCTCGAGGCTCGACGAGCAAGACCACCGAGCAGTTTCCTACGAGGTCGTATCGAGCGTCCCCGCACCTCTGGACGCTGCGGGAACATTACCGCTGCGTAGGTCTCCCCAATTCACCACAATGTCGTGATAGTCGCCCGGAGTTGGTTGCGTCGCAGCGCAGTGCAAGACTGCACGCCGTCAAGACCAGCTGGCGGAGACATCTCGCCCTTCTTCTACTACTCTTCTGTGTTGCTGTAAATTGCGAAAAGCGAACTGGAGCTGATCGGTTGGTCAGGTATTTTTGGCAGCGCGGCTAAACGCACTCGACGCTCGACGTGCGATTCGATTGGTCGTTCTCGAGACGCCGTCCATCAAGCCGCTCAGCTTCCTTCAAGACTCGCCCACACCTCGCGAGGTGCATCTGCAAGTCAGACTTGTCCTTCTCGCACTCTCACTGGTCGCTTTCTCCTCTTCAGTCCGCGCGCCAAAAATGTGGTGAGGAGACGTGCTGCTTATCCAACCTCACTTTCTCCTAGGATCGCCAGACGCTCTCTACCACCTAATCTTGCACCGCTGTCTGTGCAGCATTTGCCGCCCGCGAGATCTGGAATCTCACCACTAATAGCCCTTCCTGGTGAAGGCACGTCGGTACGTGTACCCTCCGTTGCGCAATGCGAGCTTGTCTTTCACATGTCGCATGCCTGGTCACTGCGGCGATGGCGCATTCGCCTAGAGAAGCCTGCACTTCGCATGGCAAGCGCCATTGCCTTTGACATCGCATTTGGCATGCCTGCAAGCTTACAGCCTGCTCCTGCGCGCCTCAGTCTTCTCAAATCTTGGACGCTTGCTCTATCCTCCATGCTTCTCAGCAACGTGTGGACATCCCGCCCCAGTCGCTGACATGTCTTCCCCCAGGTCCTTAATTGCCAATTGGCACCACGAAACTACATATTTTGATGCCCAGAAAGAAATCAGAAGACCCCATGGCCCTCATTTCTGGAAGCGAAGAAAAGTAAACGAGCGTTCTGTACTAAAGACGAACACCTCGACCTCAGATTCACACCGCAGCTCGTCGCCTGTCAAAGCAGCATCCGAGATGTCGCATGCGGACGAGCAAACGAAGCAATTACCACACCCGGTGTCGTCAGAGACACACAGCATCTACCAGCATTCACATGACTATGATGGCTTCATTAGGAAATTTCATAACCACAATCTGAGCGACTCTACCAACATGACTGGCTCGCACGAGTCATCACCCACAACGACCATTTCGACTGTAGACGACTCCAGCGCCACAGAGCCCTCACCTGGTTCGTCACCGGAGTCGCCACCTCCAACCACCTTTACAGTAGGCATGCTGAGACCACGTACCGCCGACGAGCGGAGTGCGCCGTTCTTCGAGCTTCAAAAACAGCCACCACCAAGAAAGGGCCGCAATCTCAAGAACCTTGCTGTGGTCACATCGAGACACCCGGCAAGAGCCGCATCTACGACCAGTCTGCCCTTACAAGCTCAGCCAGAGGCAGCGATTCTATCTCCATCCTTCGTCAAACCGCCAACGCCGCCTCGTCGAAAACCGAGCAATCTTGGTCTTACGTTGTTGACTCCCGGAGGAAGCAAGCCAGCACCGGTGCCTGCAACCCCTGGATTTGCGCGACCTGGCACTTTACGCCATTTCCAATCGTCTCCGTCCCTACCTTTGGTACCGGGCCTCTCTTTGCCGCATGGCAGTGGCGCTGAATTCCGGAAGCAGCGCACATTGGAGACGATATTGTCCCCCGTGGAGATTGTTACAGAGTCCCCTCCGATCCCGGAGCGAGAAGACGAAGACGAAGAGCAAAATTTCGATGTGCCCCTATCGCGCGAGGAGAAACCGGAAGCGTATCCGGACGGACCAATCTGTGTTTATGATCCTCACATTGATCTTTATCTGGAACCTACTGCCGAACAAGCGCGGCAGTATGATGTCGTCATGAATGTGGCCAGCGAAGTCCGGAACCCGCTGGTGAACACTGAGGACTTGACCTGCCCAGAACCTGAACTGCGCATAGATGGTGGGGCGGAATTCAGTTTAAGCCAAGGCAAGATCGAGATCATCTCGTTGTGCGGAAAACAAATCCTCAAGAGTCAAAGGACGCCGATGCATCTCCGACCACGCCCAAGGCATCACCATCAAATGCATCATTCGACGAAAGCGGGAGTGCTCCACAAGAGCCCGAATACATTCACGTGAAATGGGAACACAACAGCGACATTGTGCCGGATCTCTTGCGTCTGTGCAAGCTGATCGATGACAGAGTGACCCAGGGCAAGCGCGTGCTAATTCACTGCCAATGTGGAGTATCACGATCAGCAAGTCTGGTGGTCGCCTATGGCCTGTACAAAAATCCCTCAATGAGCGTTCAGGAAGCATACGATGCTGTCAAGCGACGAAGCAAATGGATCGGACCAAACATGAATCTTATCATGCAGCTTCAGGAATTTCGATCCAGCCTTGCTCGTGGCGGCCTGCTGACAGCACGCAGCACCCTGAGCCCACTCACACCAGGATCGGCGTTGAGTGAATGGAGTGGGCCATTCTCATCACGGTCACCCGAACTTCTTGACGAACCTCGCTCTGCCGTCGACCGCTCTCCAACTCGTGAAGCTGGTGGCGCTGACGAAGCAGTCAGTCCTGGCCCTTCCTCAGCACCTTCAGGCTTCCCATGGCCATTATCCGACAAGCCGGTTGCATCCGACGGGGGCCAGTTGAGCACTACTGCAGCCCATACTGGACCTTTCGTTGACCCTTCTGGCCATGTCGTACCCGTAATTGCCCTTTCGGATCCTGCAGCTGTCGAAACCGTTACAGGTCAGCGACTGTCACGACATACCACGCTCCCTGCGCCTGCGCCTGTCCTGGCTCCCTTACCTCAAATCACCTCACCCAGGTCGACGGAATTTGCGATGGCGCCCATTCGCCCGTCAGAACAGGTTGACCCTGGGGATGATTTTGGAATCATGTCGCCGACATCGACGGAGTTCGCAGCAAATCCATTCGACAGATCCGCGCTGCTAGCCAGCTTGGGCATGGGCACTATGCGCGCGGATGAGGAAACTCCCCGAAGATCGTTATCGTTGCGAAATCGCGACAATCGCCATTTGCCGCCTCCATCGAAGCCTGAGCGCACACTGCGGGGCAAGATTTCTTCGCCATCCTTGCGCGAGCAGCAACGGCTGCGCGAGTTGCAGGCCCAGATTGAGGCCAACTTACATATTCGCGAGAACAGCCCCGCTGGCGTGGCACAAGAGGACTCAGACGCACTCATGTCTCCAAGAGCCACAAGCTTTACGGAAAATCCTTTTGCATTGGCTCTCGAGACCCCAGCTGCTAGCGCAGCCCACACAAATCCACTCAGGCTTACAGTGCAGGATCCTCGAAGCCCGTCACAGAAAGGGGCGAGTCCCATAACTCGCAACATACTTGATGTTTTATGAGCACATACAGGAAGTGTATTAGATTATCGCCGGAGGTCCCGCGAAATCATTACAGGGTTACGATTGGGGGTCTTTGATGTTTAAAGCATGGCGTTGCGAGGGGATTGGAGAAAGATTCGGTTGGAAATGGAAACAAACATGGGACGGCGTTCATGGAGGGCCGAACAGCTCGACACAGCTGTGACGGAGTGTGGCAATTGCATCAATCGTGCATTTTCCAGGCTACGTACGACTATTGATGCCCGTTGATGTTTGGGAGGATTTGGCGAGAGGCGGGTCTTGCGAGACTTCGCTGGAGCAGCTTTTGTACAAGTACATATGCATGAATAGGACGCTCGGTGTGACGAGTGCCTACAATTCACGATACTGCCTTCACTGCTCTGTGAATTGACCATCTTGCTTGCTCTCCATTTATTCTCGAAATGAGCTGTGTTGAAACTTTTGAATGAGTCGTCTCGCGTACCAGGGAGCCACGCCCTGGCCTGTTGTTTGCATGGAAACAAAGGCGCTCATCTCAGACCCGACACTCGAATACGGGTATGGCTGATGTACTGTGTCTTCCGGCATGTCAGCAGTCTGTTATGGATTCGAACACCATGGATATCCTAGAAAGGCCTTGCTTGTGATCGAATAGAAAGTAAAAAGCTTCGTCTTTCTTGCATTCACTTATAGACGTGCACCTCATTGACAAGAGGGAACGCAATGCTTTTGAGTAATGCGAACATGCAAAGAATGAATCGAACTGACCTCTGAACAGCATTGCATATCGACGACGGGCATTGTCGCCGCAGTGCATATGTGAAATTCTCAATGTGCTTGAGTGGTCTCATGCCACTGAAAGGTCGCTGTTTGTCGCTGTTTGTATGTAGCCGTGAACTCATGAAAACGCCAGACACCTTCGCTGATAATCGTGAAACTGGTTGCTGCAGCGAAACGCCATGCTGAAATCAACCATCGACATCCATCTCTTCCGCACCTCCACCTCGGACCAATTGTTGTTTTCGCTTCTGCTTGAGTGCGCTCTTCTTTGGTGCCAACCGTGCTTGCTCCTCCAAAGCCATTTCCTCGTCCAGCTCCTCTTCCATGGTTTCCTCTTGGACCTGCTCTGGCAAAGTTTGCAGAGCCTGCTCGACTTGATCGCGGTACTGCGGAGGCAACAAGTGCTGGTTCTCGGCAACAAGCTTGCGATCGGCTTCGAGCTGACGTGCTTTGTTGCCCTTCATGCGATCCTTGTAGAATTGGCGTTCCCGACGATCGCGAATCTCCTGCACGCGGGACATGGCCTGTAGCGTCTTCTGTACCAGATCGCGGTTGTAACGGACGGGGATATTGCGGCGTTGGGCGAAGTTTGCGAGAGTGCCATCGATGGGCATTTCTTTTCCGTGTGCGCTGCGGAAGGCTTTGGTCCAGGCGAGTTTGCGAGGGTTACGCTTCATTTTGAACTGGATGGTGGAAACCAGTCAGCGGATATTGAGAATATGAGGCGGTGAAGTGTGTATCAGCAACTTACGTTCTTGTGGCATTTCGAGCGGCAGAATTTGAAGACCTTCGCATCGTTGCGCACAAAGGTGATACCCTTGGATGGGTAGCACGGTTGCGAGCAGAAGTAGCACGTCTCGATCCTCATCGTGACGAGCAGACGGGGCGGAGTCTGGGCGGCGGGAGAAGTGGCGGAGAGGTGTGGTGGGCTGCAGAGAGCAGCGACGAGAATTTCCAGCCATGGCCTCCACGACCCTTGATCGACGGACATGGTTCGGCTCGACTCGGGCCGGCGAAGACCTGGCACCGAGAAGCATCTCCGTCCGCAAAGTAGACCATCCTCTCATCCTCGCCAATACTGATTGTCGCCATCGCCATCGCCTTGTCGCACCTGTCCGCGTTGCCTTCGCCGTACTCACACGAATCCTCAAGCATGGCCACCGTCCTTGCGGTGGGAGTGGGCGTTGCCGCCGCCGCATTCTTCGTACGTAACACTCAAGTCTTCGCACTGATGTAGCTAACCCGTTCTTCGACACGTAGGGTCGCGCAGGCCTTGTAGCATTACGGCGAGCACGGGGTGGATCGAGCGCACTTGGAAAAGCTTTCTACAAAGGAGGGTTTGAAAAGCAGATGAACCGGAGAGAGGCGGCATTAATTCTTGGAACCTCGTACGCGATAGCACGATTGTTCCGGAGCTTGTTTGAACATTGAGACTGATGATGGACACAGTGAACGCGGTGTGAATAAAGAATTGATCAGGAAACGGCACCGATCGTTGATGCTGCTCAACCACCCTGATCGAGGAGGCAGCCCATACCTGGCAACGAAGATCAACGAGGCCAAAGAGTTCCTGGAGAAGGGGGCAAATTGATTTGAACGATACGGAGTCCTTGCGAGGACGCATGAATTTCGAGGAGGCTCGACATGGACATGGTGATAGCAGTACCACCAGCTCGACGAGTAGTTCGTTTCGCGAACCCACGAAAGGCCGCCGGACCCGACTCGAGAGCAGACACTGCACTTCTCGAATAGTGGCAGCTGGGACGCTCGACCGGCGAGATGCCGAACCAGCCACGGCGCTTCTACTCGTCTTCAACAACGTTGCGCAATGGCGTGAGCTGGATTTGTCCTGAGTATAGGACCACACATCACCACTCTGAAAGAATGACTGTATCGGCGAATCGGCACGATATAGAGGGGAAAGAAGGCAGAGAACTGTAAGATATAGGTCGGATTGCCGGCAAGGGCAAGAGCATAAAGACGACGATGTGGCCATGCCGAAGAGACCGGGAATAAAAGATCATTTCCCACTTCGGAACACACGCCCTGAATGCAGACCTGATAGATCGCCTGTTAGAAGATACTCAGTACTTCATGCTGGCCGATCAATCCATCTATGCACTCCATCTGTCCGCGATCACCTACGACATCTGACGAGAGAGCTCTCCTATTCTTTCACCTCAAGCAGAGGCCTATGAGTTGCGCTTCTCCATGCGCCACTTGATGAAGTAGCTGACATCGATGGCGACTGCGTTGGCTGCAAGGGGTCAGCAATGCTAATCGGTCCGTCTCAGACCTGTACTTGACTCACCCATCTGCGTCTTTTGCAATGCCATTGGCAAAATTCCTTTTGCATCACTGGCCGTGCCCATGGACCAGGTGATTTGACCATCGTGTAGCTCGCCGAGTTCCACGCTACAATATATCGCATCCACGGCTTGTTGTCCGGCCTGCGATACGGTCTCTGGTATGGCGTTGCGCGCCACGGGAATCTGCACGACTATGAATTTGTCCTGGCCCTGCGCTCGAGCTGTGACAACGAGCACTCTGAACTCTCTGTCTTTCAAGAAGAAAACTGGCATCTTGTGGCGCATCAGTCGGATCTCCATTGTTATGTCCTGCCAGGTGCCCGCAGTAGCTCCAAAGGCTTGAAGATCTTGCTCCCAGGAGTACTCCTTATGGGCAGAGACTACGGACGGCGTGTACTCCTTTTCGTAGTCGCTGTGGTTGGCTCGTAGATGACCATCGAATTCTGCCCAAGTAGCAGTGCCGTCCTTGGAGGCATCTTCGTGAACGCTGGTTCGAGCATACCAGTTCTCTGTCGGCTGGTGCGGAATTACAGCAGAACGTATCTGAATCGCTGCGGTCGCTGGGGATTGGTGCTTGACGTCCCCGAGCTTGAATACATTTTGATCGTGCAGGGTTGTGGTCAGGAATCCGTCACCTTCCGCGAGCACTTCTGTCAGGAAAGTCTGTAGGTTCGGAAGCGTGCCGCCAGCTTGATCAGATGGGATGTCTTTGTGAGGCGGTAGATCGATCGCCTGGAGTGACTTCAGATGAATTCTGGTTGGTGTTGCCATGGCGTTCGGTGATGGTGAGATCTGCTGGGCGACTTGAACAAGCTTTGCTGCGGCTTTGTGTATCTGGCGACTCCGAAATCGTTCTGTAGCTCAGTACGAATGTTGTATCACGCAAATCGCTCGTGCACTGGTTTTGGCTGTACAGTACTTGTGATCACGAAATGTAGGAGACGCAGTCACACGTTGCACGCTGATATCGGCGTCGCGTCTCAACGCGTCATTCGCAGATCTCAGAAAGTCCAAGCTTTTCGAAGCAGTGGCAGGAACAAGGACGAACGGATCGTACCTCCGCTTCATGCACTTGCTCGTGGCGCCAAACGACACTGCCTTAGAGGGAGTGCTGTTCTTATGTCTTTCACGAAACATTCCAAGAACCCATCGCTACCCTCACCGCTGACTACCATGGCCTCTACCGTTGTCCAAATTGCGGACCGAGCGAAACATGATCAGGTCGTGGAAGAGTCGCACCGGACACCTACCATTATCCACGTCTCTAATTCTTCCTTGCCTACTTGTCGCGAATTCAGTCCGAGATACGAACAGCTGGCTCAGAAGCATGCAAGCAGTGGTATAGCATTCGCCGAAATGGACTTCAACGCAGCGACAAGCTACTTGTTCAAATTCTCACCAAATCAGCTGCCTGTCACGGTGGCTATGTTCGGAGACCGCTGGGCAAAGACTGTCATGAGCGCAGACATGGAAGGGATCGAGAAGTCTATCGAATTGCTGCGAGGCGAGGCGAAACGGGATGTCTAGGAGATACTGTGGCTGAGAGCAGATCCGCCATGCAGCTTCCAGCGTTCTTCGAGTTCGAGTCTGTCCATGTCAAGACCTGCGCGGCAAGGGAGCGTTGCAAGCAGTATGATTCATGACATGAGGTTCGGGCTTTACGAGGGTGCGATGAAGCAATATAACCGAACATGTGAACTCTGTACGACGAACAGTACCAAGAGAGCAGCATTGACCATGTTTGTCCAGCAACTTCGCGTTTGCACAGCGTCTTCGAATGCTTCAGGTACCGCAGAGCCCTTCAGTATACAGTCTATGATACTGTCTCGGATTGCGGTCATAGCATGTTCGACCGTATCTGACCAGTTTCTTGTCGGATGTTGCTTCTTGGTCTTGATATTGCTGTCACCAGATGGATCTACGTTTTCCTGTCCAGCAGAGGCGGTTCGAGCAAAGTCTGACGGCACAAGAGAAAATATGATGCACACTCGAGCTTCAGAACTTGAACCACTGGCTCTCTTCCGATGGGTCGTGATTATTGTCGTACAAATGCTGTATATATGAAGCTGACGGCAAACCGGCAGAGTAGCGTGGAATCTCGCGCTTCGGACTTTGACGAAAGACGCGAGGGTCAGCCGCCTCTGAGGATGGCGCGTCATTGTCCACAGGAAGGCGCCTCATCACGCTGGAGAGTACATTTTCGACTTGCGATGGTTCCATCTCGCATCTTGCCATACTTTCATCAACTGTGCATCAACCGTGCAGCGCAAACCTAACTAGTGTCCTTCTTGGCGACTAGGCATTGCTGACAGCATGCTGGCCCATGCGCCAAGAAGTGGCATGATGACCAACGACGAACAACAGGGGGCCTTCGATGAGAAGACAGGATCCTTGGGCAACAGATCTGATGAGGATACTGCAACAAGCACACCTGAAATACAAGAAACCCTTCCCAATGGATCTGCGACACCTTCCGCTGCCATACCTGGGCCTCCAAATGGCGGTACTCAGGCGTGGATACAAGTGCTTTGCAGTTTCTTGTTGTTCTTCAACACTTGGGGAATTCTAAACACGTTCGGAGTATATCAGACCTGGTACGAGGGTGGACAATTATTCCAGGAGAGCTCAAGCAATATATCATGGATCGGATCAATTCAGGCTGTAATGGTGAGTGTGCAATCCTTCAAAAGGCATCTTCACGAGCAGCTGCTGATACTCAAAATGTCTTGTAGGTACTGATGGTCGGTGCATTCGTTGGACCGATATATGATCGAGGGCATCTTAGAGCTCTTCTCCTCAGTGGCTCGTTCATGATTGTGTTTGGACACATGATGTTGAGTCTCTGTAAAGAATACTGGCAAGTTCTCCTGGCTCAAGGTTTCGTTGTGGGCATCGGTGGCGGATGCTTGTACGTCCCTTCGATAGCCATTCTGCCTACTTATTTCACGAGCCGAATTGGACTTGCCATTGGGCTGGCAGCCAGTGGAAGTTCCATGGGAGGTGTGTTTCATCTACACTCGATTAGACACTGAGGACTGACAATATTTTAGGTATCATCTACCCCATCATGTTCTACCGCATGATCAACCACGAAGATCTTGGATTTGGGTGGTCCGTTCGCATCCTTGGGTTCACAGCTTTGGCCACTCTGATTGTACCCATCTCGCTGATGCGACAAAGAGTGAAGCCCGACAAGCCGAGATCTTTGATCGATTGGACTGCATTTAGGGATGTGCCATTCGTGATATTTGTGATTGGGTGCACGATTGGCTTCATCGGTCTTTACGTAAGTGTACAATCTCCGTACTTGCCAGTGACGGGCCTCTGACCTCCGTGACAGGTTGGCTTCTTCTACATCAGCTTTTATGGGAACCAGCGTGGATATACGAGTGAGAGCCTCTCATTTTACCTAGTGGCTATCCTCAACGCGGGATCGGTCTTTGGCCGAACCCTTCCAAACATCCTCTCTGACCGCATTGGTCCTGCAAATGTCATCACACCAGGTAAACCAAACAATTGGCATCGCTGTCAACGGATTTCTGCAATAGCCGCTAACACATATCAGGAGCATTGTGCGTGGCAGTTGTCCTCTTCTGCCTCATGGCTGTGCACAATGCAGCGGGAATGATTGTCGTGGCCCTCTTCTTCGGCTTCTTTTCTGGGATATTCATCGCTCTTCCTCCAGTTCTGTTCGTTGCGCTTACGGAGGATAAGAGCAAGGTTGGTACACGCATTGGAATGGGTAAGTTGCGTGTTCGTTTGGTACAAGACAAGACACTTCGTTGACATCGTTGCAGGTTTTGCCACTGTCGGCTTGGGTGTGCTCGCCGGTGGGCCAGGTGGTGGCGGTATTTTGGGCACCAGCGGCTCTGGTGCTGCACTTGCAGATGAGCAGTTGAACTGGAACGGGACTTGGATATATGCCGGAGTCACTGTGCTGGGCGCTAGTGCGATATTCGCGGCAGTAAGAGTGATGAGAGGAGGTACCAAGATATTGGTCAAAGTGTAGCAAAATCGACAGATAGAAGGTATACACACAGCACCGTGCTCTCATCACTCCTATGGGGCGAACCAGCTCCCAGTTCAAGCTTTACTTCACATTGGGAAACGCGTTTTCTCCAGATGCGATCGGCAGCAAACACTTCACTTGACGTACATCGCTTTGGGCATTTACACGTACCTTACTTATGTTCTTCTGCAGTGGCTCAAGCTATCGTGTGGTCCCATCATTCGCTTCAATCTGGACAGCGTGCCTTTGTTCTCCTGCGGTTGAATGCTCGTGGCCCGGCTGCAACTTTACACCCACAGCCTTGTCGCCGCGCAAATGACGGAAAATCTCAAGCGCATGTTCTTCGCCCTCGACCGCGCCATGCTCGAGGCGCATCGAGAGGACAGAGACGAAGATGCCGAGGATACTGCTCGTGTGCTGCTTGGGTACCCAGAATTGCCACTTCTGATCAGAGCTCGTGCCTGTAAGTTGAGAAATGTAGAGACGCATTTCGTTTCGCATCTCCACCATGCTGACCCAACAATTTTGAGGCATGGTCCTTGGCTGCTCTGGAGTTGCAGATGATGCCATGGACATGGCGAAGGAAGCAGTTCGCATTGCCGAGTTGGGCGTGAGCCTCTTGGAAAACCCTGACAAGATTGCAAGGCAGTTGCTTGCAGATTCTCGTACCGTTCTCAGCGAGGTGCAAGCAGCGCATGCCCAGAAAGTTGTGGAAGAAGGCGAGCTGGAGGAAGATTCAGGCGAACTTTTTCGAGGCACGAAATCTGAGGAAGCCACGCAAGAAGGCGCAGAGGAGAATGTTGCGAGGGGCACATAGGCGAAAAGGGATCATTCGGATTGGGCAAGATGCCCGTCAAAGTGTCCTGCAGTCCCGTCGACCCAACGTACATAGCCGGACTGCATAGTGCCAACCATGAAGCAGACATCGTATCCTTGGGGCGCAGCAGAAGATACCTGATGACGTAAAATCATTGCAGCATGCAATGAATACCCTCTATCGAATGCCTCTCACATTATCGCTCAAGTTCTCAAGAATGTGCTCGACTTCCTCGTCCATGCTTTCGAGAATATGCGCTGGGGCAAATTTCGGCTTCCATCCGGTCGTCTCACCACGACGAGGCGTGTAGGTACAGCTAAAACAGAACACATGTGAGTGGTATACGATGATCAAATGAAGCGGTTGACTCACTTGCCGGAAATCTTACTCAATGCGGAAGATTTGTTGTCTACACCAAGTGCGGTGACTATGCGATCAATGGCTCCTTGATCGATGGGGCGCAGCTTTTCATCAGCGATGACACCCTTCGCAAAGAGAGCGGAGGCAATGGCGGCATAAATTTTCTCCCAGGCAACTGGTCCAGTAGAGGCCAGATAATAGCCATTCTTTCCATGTGGAGGATCCTCTCCGTTGAGTATCTTGGTCAGAATATGCGAATATAGGGACACTGTGTCAGAAATATGACAAACAGGCCAGATCTGGAAGTCATTAGTTTAATTTCTGATGCTCCAGGATAATACACAAACCGCTTGATCGTCCGCCACATTGTAAGCGTATCCACACGCCTTGAATGCCATAACTATATCCACAGTTTGGATAGAAATGCGATTTCCGAATCCCGTGCCTTTCCCATCTAGTACACAGTTAGTTGATTGCGTTTGGCATCATTCCAGGTTGCGGTACAATCTTACAAACTACACATGGGGAGAAGAGGTATACTCTGACACCACACTTCTCGCCCTCGTCCACGACCGCACAATTGGTTTTTACAGCCTTCCAAAGTGAACGCTTAGTACGCGAATCAGAAGTGATGAATTGGGCAAAGGCTGCTTACCGTGCTAAGCTCTTCGTTGGAAGCTTCTTGACGTTTTTGTATGTCATACAAATCAGGATCGGTGTCATATATAGGTCTGTCGGTTGGACAACCTGCAACGTCTGCGAACTGTTTCGTTCCGGTGGTCTGACAGCCTTAAATCAGTAGTGAACAATGCAGGTTGAAATTATGATCTCAACGTACGTAGAGGAAATGCGTGATTTTTCCAGTAGCTTTGTGGACCGTTTCTAGAGCTTTGAGGATGGACTTCTGGCTCTGAAAATAGTACGCACCCACTAGGAAGTAAACGACAGATATTCCGTGCTTGACGATTGCGTCGACTATGGCTTCTTCGTCCTCCAGAGAGAAGGAGAGCGGCTTCGCGCCATATTGTGTAACCTTCTCGCCTTGTGCCTCGTTTCGAACGAGAGCATAGATGTTGCCGCGATTTGGGAAGTTTGTTTCTTGCCAAGAGTTCAGAAGTGAGCCACCTAGATAACCAGAGGCTCCCGTGAGGAGAATGTTGTGAGACATGGCTAGTATGATTTCTGTCTCTTGGAAGATGCTAGATTTGATTGATATTTAAGTAGTAGTACAATCATATGAGGAGACCAAGGGTGACAAATGATTCCTTGACTAAGTGAAGGGTAGATTTGTAAGTTGGAGAACGAGCAAGTGATGTCAGTGGGGTAGAGGCTCAAGTCAATGTAAACGTTGGGGTAACTCTTGCTACAGTGTAAAGGCTCAGTTTGGACTTCGTTGGGGTAACGATGGTTGTTGTTATGTCGCAGAGGCTCGGGCCTTGCCAGCGAATGGAGTGGATCTTGATACAGCATCACATCGGTGCCATCCGATGACTTCGCAGAGCCGCAGCCACATGAGATTTTCTGTTCCGCTGATATCTATGAGCGGTGTTGTAGCATTGCATTCGGGGTGTCTAGCACAGAGTGTACGATGTTTGTGCGCGTGTGTTGAAATAGAGTAGACGGTGCAGCGTGAAGTCGGCGTTCGCGGGCGATGACGGAGAAGCAGAAGCAGCTCGGACATGGAGCTTCTTTCACGCGGCCCAGCCAACATTTGCGCGCCAGCCCAACTACAGACTCTCGCTCCTCACCGTCGCATAGCAGCAGCACGCCCATCATGCTGCGCGTAGCTGTGTCCCGAGGCGGCGCAGGCGTGCGCGCTGCTGCGACTCGCCAATGGCAGCCGCAGCGGGTGCAGCACCTGTGGTCGGTACGCCGCGCTTCCATCAATGCCTCTCTTGCACGTGAACGAACTGACACCCTTCTCTAGACCTCCCAGCGTGCCCAAGCCGCCGCTCCACCCACTCCCGATAAGGTCGTCCTACCCGGTACCCAGAGCGGTGCTGCCGCGGGAGTCCCTCAACCTCCTGTGCTTCAGCCATCGACGCCGAGCAGTACAACTCCCATCACGCCCGAGCAGTCGCCGCGAGTCCCTCCGTCGCCCGCCGATGTCAATGCCTTGCCGCCTGCATCTTCGAAGACTGGTGGAACAGGCTCTGCGAACACTGGATCTTCCTCCGCAGCTCCACCACCTCCCAAGAAGAAGGGTCGCTTTAGACGCTTCCTCCTTACGCTGCTCGTTCTCTCCGCTCTCGGCTACGGGGGCGGCGTCTACTATTCGCTCATCAATGACAATTTCCATGACTTCTTCGTCGAGTATGTCCCATTGGGAGAAGATGCTGTGGCATACTTTGAAGAACGCGAATTCCGCAAGCGCTTCCCTAGCTCTGGATCAGCTTCGTCGCGCAGCTGGCCTCAGACTCGCGGCGAGAACAAAGTGACAATTGGCCGACAAAGTGGCATTAGCCCACGTGTTGCAGAAACGGAAAGCAGTGGGAGTGATTTGGGGTCGCGAGGCCGACATACAAGTGCACTCGAAGACAACAATGCCAAGCCAGCATCGAAGAAGGAAACAGCCAAAGAGCCTACGAAGCCTGAGGTTCCGGATGTATCGACCAAGTCTCTGCCCAAGGAGGACAACAAATCGGCAAAGGCGAAGCCTGCAGAGAAGCCGGCACCGAGCGTCGCAGTACCTGCAATTGATCACCTGAATGCTCCTGAAGCTTCCGAGCCCGCAGTTCAAGAAGCCATCAAGCTGGTGAACGGTATCATTACGGCGATCAACAACACCTCGGATGCATCGAAATACGGCTCCGTACTGGCAGAGGCCAAGAATAACCTGAATAAAGTCATTGGTGAGATCAAGCTCGCGAAAGAAAAAGCATCCCACGATGCCGAGACCGAGATCAAAAACGCGCACCTTGAATTCGACCAGGCTGCCAAAGAGCTCGTGCGCCGTCTAGAAGGCGAAATGCGTGAGCAGGAAACTCGCTGGCGGGAAGAGTACGAGCAGGAGCGCGAGAAGCTCAGCACAAGCTATCAGCAGAAGCTTTCCGCCGAGCTTGATGCCGCGCGAAAAGTCTACGAACAAAAGAAACAGAATGAGCTCATTGAGCAGGAGATTGCCCTGCAAAAGGAGTTCATGGAGACTGTCCGGGCGAAGGTTGAAGAAGAACGCAATGGTAGGCTATCGAAACTGGATGAGCTTTCTAGCAGCGTTGCAGAACTCGAGAAACTCAATTCTGAGTGGAATGAGGTCGTGGACGCCACTCTGCAGACACAACATCTGCAAGTCGCTCTTGAGGCTGTACGAGCCAAGCTTCAAGAGTCCGATGCCCCTACGCCTTTCATCAACGAGCTTGTGGCCCTGAAAGAAGTCAGCAAGAACAACGATGTTGTCAATGCTGCTATCGCTTCCATCAATCCTGCGGCTTATCAACGCGGTATCCCGTCGTCGGCACACCTGATCGATCGTTTCCGACGCGTGGCATCGGAAGTCCGCAAGGCAAGCCTGCTGCCCGAGGATGCGGGCGTAGCCAGTCACGCGGCTTCAGCTGTATTGAGCAAGCTCATGTTCCAAAAGAAAGCAGACCGAGGATTGCCAGAAGGCGATGATGTTGAGGCGACGCTGGCACGGACAGAAGTTCTCCTTGAAGAGGGCAATTTGGATGCCGCAGCACGTGAAATGAATGGACTTAAGGGATGGGCTGGAGTACTGAGCAGAGACTGGGTGGGCGAGTGTAGGAGGGTGCTTGAGGTCCAGCAAGCTATTGATGTGAGTACACGCCGATTACTTCTTCCCCATGGCAGAGCAGCTATACTAACAGCGAATTCAGGTTATTGCCGCGGAAAGCAGATTACAAAGCCTTCTCGTCCAGTAATGCCTGCCTAGGGTTCACCTGGTTCATAGCTGAGCTCTGATCAGCTTGTAGCATATTCAGTCCAGTCCCATGTGTATAGCAAAAATAGACGGAAAAGAGTTCAGAAAGTATCACCAGCTTTGCAGTTCATTGTCTCGATGAAGATAGCATTGGATGTAAGTGGTAAGACCGATCATCAACTTCTATACTGATGCACCTGCTGCTCTGCGCACTGGGTGAAGGAGGATTTTGAGACTGGTACAATGTTTCGTCTGTGGTTTCCTGACGAGCTCGATGGTGTGACGAAGAGTGCTCCCTCCGACCATTCTTGGCCATCTGCAAGAGTCAACTAGTCTCCCTAAGTTGGGCTGATGTTCGCCGCTGTCTCAGACTACCAAACAGGCAATTTCGCTCTTCTTGAGCTTGGACCGCATGACTGTCGAGCTGGACACAGAGCCTTCGTATTCACTGAGCTCGTCTTTTCGGCCGTCTTCTGTCCATCTATAGATCGATCTGAGCGCGAGAGTGGAACTTCCGCGGGATACTGAAGTGCCGCTTCACGGGCAAAACTAGCACATTATCTTTCTGCTCGGTTGCTTTCCTGGTCGATGCAACCTGTGGAAGGTGAAACTTCGCGTATTACAGGAACCCGCTGCGATTTTCTGCCTCCAGGCGAATTGTTGTTACGCAGATTCGAGCACAGTAATAGACGTGTAGTTGCATCTCTAGGCGTTTGGAAGTGGCTCTGCTGATTTCACTTGCTTTTAGGTCCATTCATTCCAGTTGCACCGTTGATCAGCCTACTTCGGTTGCAATGCATAGGCTCGGACTGGATACAACACCTTTGGGAAGCCTTTTTGAAGCTCCGTACTCACAAGCTTCAGACCGGCTTCCTCCCAAATTTGCCTGAAGTGCGCATCGGTCCTGGTAACAGAGCTGTCGGTCTCATCAAACACATCCTCTCCAAGATGATGATTGCTGAGGTTCTCCTTTACGATGATCCACCCTCCAGGATTCAAGAACGGTGTGACTCGCTTGAGATACGCAACAAGCTGTGCATCGCGAATTTGTCCCACGCACCACTGATTCCATATCAGATCGTATTTGACCTCTGGTGTCCAATCCTCGAGTCCAACATTGTATATTGTGCCCACGCAAGGTTCATCTTTGATCTGCCGGGACAGTACCTCCACCGGCTCAACGATATCAACGGTTTGTGCCACATTGCTCAAGAAGCCCTTCGTAACCCGTCCAATTCCTGCTCCAGTGTCGACGACGCGAGGTAGCTTCCCGCTTGACGGAGGGTAATGCT
This sequence comes from Cercospora nicotianae, assembly GCA_029490675.1. Classification (NCBI taxonomy): domain Eukaryota; kingdom Fungi; phylum Ascomycota; class Dothideomycetes; order Mycosphaerellales; family Mycosphaerellaceae; genus Cercospora; species Cercospora nicotianae. The sequence continues at coordinate 2,752,751 of JANQAT010000002.1, forward strand.
TCGACGAGCGGCGGAGTTTGGCAAGGAAGTTTGCGCTGCCTTGCAAGTCTACGCGACTGACTTCGGGATAGCCACCGAGGACTCCAGTGTCGTTGGCGGGCTGTTCTGCCCAGTATTTCAGAGCAGCCTCGTGGTTGATCTGTGCGTCGACATTCTCCTTCACCAAAGACATCTCCTCTGCCAGGTCCTCTTCTTGATCGTCGTTGCGCTGCTTTTTGCTTGAAATGTCGAACTCGGCGGATGCCCGACGTTTCTCCACTTCAGACATTGTTGGTGGTGGACTGGTGGTGGGACGGACATCGATATTGGGGTAAACTCTGGCTCATCTGACAGTGGCCTGAATGTATAGTTGTATTAGGTGACGAATCACGTGAAATTCGCAACTTCAAAACTTGATAATTCGCACTATTATTGTCGTTTCTTTATAATACTCGCGCGATAATAGTATAATAGCGCACAATTAATAGGCGGCGTATTCGTAGGAGCTATATACTCCTTCCTATTATAAATTAAGTAAATAATAGGCTTATTTATAATAATAGCAGCGGTAGGTATATCTCGCTATTCGTACTATTTCTTTAACTTTAACTCTATTCTATATTCGTAGTACTTTTCTAGTTATTTATAGCTTTAATTATAAGTAGTTTTAAAGCTATTAATAGCTTTAAAGGTACTATACTAGAGTAAGTAGTTCTATAGTATATTCGTAACGTTTGCTAATAGTTTATAGCGCCGCTCTTTATAATAACGATAAATTCGCTATAATAGCGTTTTAATTAAATACTTTTAATTATAGTACTTCTCTTCTATCTATTATAAATTTATAAGCTTAGTCGCTACGCGCTACGTCTTACTAGCTAGCGCTTTATTTACCTCCTACCTCTTCTCTAGTACCTATAAATTTACTTAAGTTCTACTACTCTACTACTACTAATACTACTAAGTTCTAGTACTATTTACTCTTTATATAAGCTAAGTTTATTCGTAAAGCCTAAAGTATATCTTATTAATCGTAGTATTACCTAATCGTACGCTAATTATATTTATAGTACCTACTACTAAGAAGTCTACTAAAGCTAATCTATATAAATATAATATTACTAGCTATATCTATAAAACTATAGAAGATTAGTTAATTCTACTATATTTTAGTATAATACTATATATACTTCTAATAAAAAACATGCACGACGGCGACGACGAGCACCAGAGGCCGCCTCAGGGCAGCCAGACGTACAGACCACGACAAGAGCAGACCCGTGAGGGCGCTGACGGAGGGAGGGGCGGTCAACCACGTCCTCCGCCAGCACTCCCGCGGGCGAGCCAACCGGGCGCGACGACGCGCCCGGACAACTACCACACCAGAGCCAAACTGACAACGAATATACAGAAGGACCTAACCCACAGATTGAACCGAGCTAGAGAGGTCCTCGAGACCGAACCCTCCCAAACCCGGGAGGCCCTCCTCCATGCCCTCCGAGACGCGTGCGAAACCGCGTCTATCCTCCTCCTCCGCTCCCACGAGAGCAACCACATCGAGACGCTCACCCGAGAGGTAAGCAAACTGACCCAGGGAGGCCAACGAGCCCCCAATACAACCACCACACCGAACGACACCGGGCGCAGCACCACCTCAATTCCGGAACCTGTAGTCAGTCACGTGATTACAGCATACATACCTGAAGGAGAGGAACGGGATGCAGCCCGAAAGAAGACATTCGCAGAGATTGCGGCTGGCCTTAGGGAGGCTGGAGCCGACGTCGCTGGGATCCGGAAGTCCAAGTCCGGAGAAATCAGAGTGTTCGCGTCGAGCGCGGATAGTCTGGAAAAGATGAAGAAAGATGGGGAGTGGGTGAAGGTTCTAGGAAAGAAGGCGGTAGTGCGGACACCTAAACACCAAATGCTAGTGCACGCGGTACCGATACAGGGCGCAGAAACACCCGCCAATAAGATCGCAGAAACGATCGAGAAAGACAACCACCGACTTCACCCAGGGATAAAGGTCAGCCAAGCCTTCTTCTATAAAGGAAAGGCTAGGAGAACTGGCCAACGATCCACCAGCGTCATTATAGAGGTAGAAAACTTCGACATCGCTAGAAGCATCTACAAGCGCGGGCTGTCATATGAGGGCACGATCCTGTGCGCAGAGCCACACTCTACTAAGTGCCGACCGGTACAGTGCAGGAACTGCTACCAGTGGGGACACGTTGAAAAACACTGCAAATCTCCGACTAGATGCGGAAGATGCGCAGGGCGACATAAGGAAGCGGGGTGCACAGCAACACAAACGAAATGCGCCAACTGCGGAGGCCCACACGCCCCATGGCGAGCGGAGTGCGGTATTACACAAGTATGGAAGGAGAGGACGCACAGGGAGCGAGCGGCACTATGTGGACTGTTCGAAGCAGGCAACGCGAAGGGTCAGGCACGGCCGACCACAAACGGCCCCCCGGAAGCACTACGCACAACGGGACAGAAGCGGCCGAGAGTAGAATCCCCTCCGCCGTCAACACCACTAGCGCTGGCCCAAATGCAACGGACACTACGACCATCTGAGCCTGTAATGGGCCCACCGGTGCAGAGACGAGGCCCAGGACGACCACGTCTGTCGGACGTCTCTAGAACACCGAGGAGCCGCAGCCAAAGCCAGATCACGACCTTCGGCAAGAGACAGGAGGAGCCGGAGACGGAAACTACAATAGTATCCAGCGCACCCGAACGAAACGACACCTACATGGAAGAAGATGACGAGTAAAGACACGCAGACCCTTACCATCGTACAGTACAACACGAACCACAGCCGCGAAAAGGTCATGCTGCCGTTCCTACAGGCGCTCGACCCTAAAACCCACCAGATTATCGCTATCCAAGAACCGTGGATAAACCCAAGAACGAGCCTAACAGTTCAAGCGCCAGGATACTACTGCGTCCAATCAAATACAGGAATAGCCCGCACGTGCACATACGTATCGAAAGACATTCCGCCGCAGAAATGGCGGCCAGAACGAACTGAAGACGACATCGTAGCGATTACGGTCGACACCGGAAGAGGCCCTATTCGGATCATAAACTGCTATAACCCACCCCAGCCGATAAACGAGACAAACGCCGGCACGCTCACACAGCTCGACGACTGTCTCCTAGACATTGGTAGCCATATAGTCGTCGGGGACTTCAACCTTCACCATGCTCAGTGGTCCGGAAACAATAGCCGCCCCCACAAAATGGCGGACCAGCTAATCCAGATAATGGATGGCAAACATATCGAACTCGCTACGCCCCAAGGCCTAGTCACCTGGGAATCACCGAGGAGCAAACAAACCCTCGACCTTTGCTGGATAAGCAGAGACATATCGAGGAGAATCATACAATGCCGCGAAGCTAAAGAGCTGGACGCAGGTTCCGACCACCAGCCTGTCCTTACCGAACTTATCGCTACAACGGCGACGGCGGAACGGCCGGGTCGCCCACAGTGGAAGAAAGCCGACTGGATCACGATAGGGAACGCTATCCTGGAAGCAACAAACTCAATCCCGAACCACACCCTACAGACGAGAGAACAGATCGACGAGGCCGTAGCGAACCTCCAGGCCACCGTCCAGACTGCCCTACGGGAGAATATACCAACAGCGCGACCATCACCGTACGCGAGCATCCGGTGGACCCAGGAGTGCACCGACCTTGTAAAACAGGCTCGGAGGGCAAAACGAGAATGGCGGAAGACAGGGCTGCTCGACGACTACGTCGCATACCGGAAGGTCGAGAACCGGAAGAAACGCCAAATCCGCAAGGACACAACAATCGCATGGCGCAACACAGTACAGGACGTAATGGCCGACCCGAACAAATTCTGGAAGCTTACGCGTTGGGCGAAACAACCTAAAGAGAATACACTCCCGCAATTCCCAGCGATCCGCGCAGCTAATGGAACACTACAAACTACCGAGGAGGGGAAGGCAGAGGCCCTAGCGGCGCACTTCTTCCCACCCCCAGTAATAGCGGACCTAAGCGACATTACGGACGAAGGGACACAGGCCGAGCTGCTGCCAATAGAACCGACAGTATTAGAAGAGGACGTCAAGAAGGCGATCAAACGCCTTCCCCGGAACAAGGCCCCAGGGCCGGACGAGATACCGAACGAAGCACTCAAGGAATGCGCCGACGTACTAGCACCCCCCTAAGCAACATATTCACCGCCTGCCTACGCCTAGGATACCACCCAACCAGGTGGCGAAGCTCGATAACGGTAGTGCTCCGAAAGCCCCAGAAGCCCGACTACACACAACCTAAAGCATATCGACCAATAGCACTTCTGAACACTATGGCCAAACTGCTCGAGGCTATCGTAGCAAGGCGAATGTCCGAGCTCGCAGAAGAACGCAAACTCCTACCAGAAACCCAAATGGGAGCCAGACCCGGAAGGTCGACGCTATCGGCGCTAGAATCACTTGTCGAACAGGTCCGTACCGCGTGGGGCCAAGGGAACAACAAGGTGGTATCCATGCTCTGCCTCGACATCTCTGGAGCATTCGACAAGGTCTCCCACGAACGACTACTATACATCCCCCAGTGCAAGGGCTTCCCGCAATGGACAAGAAACTTCATCGAATCGTTCCTAAAGAACCGCACGACAAGCATCCGCATTGGGGGATTTACTAGCCCCGAACGCCCGACAGAGACAGGCATCCCGCAGGGGTCGACGATCTCACCGATCCTGTTCCTATTCTTCGCATCTGGCCTCCTACCCGAACTGGAAAGCGAAGATACATCGGCAATCGGATTTGTAGATGACACAAACATACTCGCATTCGGCGAAACGACGGAAGGCAACTGTAAGAGGCTGGAACGGGCACACGAGAAGTGTGTAGAGTGGGCAGCGAGACACGGGGCGAAGTTCGCCCCAGAAAAGTACCAACTAATCCACTTTACCCGTACCCGCACACGTAAACGCGAACGACACAACAGAAAGGCACGTACCCGAATCCCCGGCTTCGAGGGCGCCCCAGCAGAGTCGCTCCGGTTCCTCGGGGTCCAAGTGGATTCCAAGCTCAACTGGAAGGCCAACTTGAAGGCGGCAAAAGCAAAAGGGGAACACATAACACAGGCGCTCCGGAGCCTTACGCAGTCCACCTGGGGAGCCGGTCTCCTCCGAACGAGACAGATATACACGACCATAATCAGGCCAGCTCTCACATACGGGTGCCAAATCTGGGCCCCGCAAGCAGGAAACGGCATAAACAGCATTGCTAAAGTGCAACACGCTAACCTCCGGCAGATCGTTGGGGCGTACAGAACTACCCCCACGATTGCACTCCACAAAGAAGCAGGGATTCCCCCCTTAAAGAATACACAGACGCAATGGCGGCCGAGTATTCAACCAAGTCGAACATGACAGAGGCGACTAAGGAAATACGGCGGCGGTGCCAGAAGATCCAAGCCCGCCTTAGATACAGAACAGCCCAATGCACGCCGTACACGCTTCAAAGGGATAGAATCCTAGCACAGCAGGAGGACGCACAAAGAGACAAGAGCACTAAGTTCCCCCGGTGGGAGAAGACCTGGGAAACGACTGCAAGGGAAAAAAGGGCACAGTCTAGCAAACACCCGCCAACATGGTGGGCGCAGGGACGAAACGACAAGGCGCGTCACCGCCTACACAAGGGACTTTCAAGACCTGAAAGCACGATATCTACGCTCTTACGAACGGAGCACATCGGATTGAAGGCATACCTCTACAGGAGAAAGGTCCCAGGAATTACGAGCGGAGCCTGCGAATGCGGTGAGCTACAGCAAACAGGCAAGCACATACTACTCTTCTGCCCTCGCACGGCGAAGGGCAGGCAGGAAATGTTCCAGAAGATCGGAAGCACAGCGTACCGCGACATTCTAACAAGCACGAGGGGTATGAAAATTGCAGCGAGATATATACTCCAGACGGGAATCCTAGAACAATTCAGGCTTATACAGGAGCAGGAGGAGAGACAAAAGGCGAGAGAAAGGAGGCGAAGTGAGGACGGACGTACACCGGAGGAGGAGTAGGTCCCGAGGACCGCCGAAAACAAAGGCGGTACTGCCGAGAAGGAGCACAATACACCATGGGCGCAGTGACGCGCGCCACACATCGCAGAGAAGGGGTTTTCGTCCGGAGAGGTTTCGCCCTACGTAACTAGTATAGATAGCCTGCGTGGACCTAGATAGGAACCGGTTCAGGAATACAAGACTTTATCTATCTATCTATATTTTAGTATATTTATCTACTAATTTAAGTAGAAATAGCTACTCTAAATCTATATAATAAGTATATCCGTAAGTAGTCTATAGAGCTATATATAGTACTTATAACGAAGGATAATAAAGTATATAGTTACTATATATACTATAATAGGCCTAAGTATAATTTATATATTATTATACTAGTATCTACTATAAATAAGAATAATAAGGCTAGCGAGAATAATAAGGATAATAAGATAGCTAGTATAGAGTTTAGCGCTATAAATATAGCTTCTAAAGCTACTAAAGAGTTTAAGAAGTTTAATAGGTTTTCTAATAATTTATATACTAACTATAAGGCGACTATTACGAGTATAAAAGTAGAGTTAGCTATACTATAGGAGCGTATTACTTAGCTTAAAAGGCCTATTTATAGCGTAGCTAGTAGCTTCTATAATACTAATAGCTATCTAATCTTTTATAATTAATTAGATACTTATAGTATAGTTATAGCGTTCGTAGTATAATACCTAATAGATAGCTCTTAGAATAATTAGTATTAAACTATAAATACTACCTAATATTTCTTTCTCTCTATTTAATATTCGTAGACTTCTAAACCTCTCCTACTTTAATAATTTACTATTCTTCCTTAAATATAGATTTATTTTAAGTAGAGGTACTTTTACTTACTACTTTAACTATATATTCTATATAGTATTTATAGATACTGCCTGCGAAGACCGATTGCACGCCTCCACGCGGCCGCAGGTGGAAACAGGCGGTCGAGCTCGCAACTCGACCGTGCTGGCAAAGTGCACGGCATGGTGGAGCGGAGTGGTGGAGTGCGAAATCCGGTGCGGTTTCGCCAAGACTACTCCGAACAGAGGACTACCACCGAAACGGGTACGAAAACCATCCGACGACGACCTACCTGCGTTAGAAACAGGTCCGCTCGATCGTGAGCGTGCGAAAGAGCCGCGGAACTCCTAGGCGTCGATAGGACACCTCTGGTATATGGGAGGAATCCTCAGCTGAGGGTATTTGGAGCCAAAAGGACAACAAGTCACCCAATATGCAGCTCCTGGATCTGGAATACCTACCTCCCGAAGGTTTCGAGAAGAATCGGAGAGCGAACGCGTTGTTAAGACCGGAAGCAAATGCGTTATGCACTTGGAAGAGCCTAGGCAGCAGGGCCGGAAGGAAAGTGTTAGTTGGCGGGCAATGGAGCTCGGAGTAACGCTACGAAGCCCGTAGGGGCCTGTTGATTGCTCAAGTACGAGTAGGAGGGTGTTGCCCGGGGCACAGCCTTACAAAGAAGGACACCTAGTCCAGCAGCTGCCCGGAAGAGCTCGGAAACCTAGGAAGGCCCACATAGAGAAGCAGGCAATGGAGACACAGAGAGGCGAGCCAAAGAGGACAATCGGGACAAGAAGGAGAAGGGTACAAGGCGTGAGGGGGCGAGGAGGAGGCGATATATTGGTTAGTAGGTGGAAACGCAAGGGCACTGCTGCCTGGCTAGGAGTAGGAGCCCGAGCAAACCTGCGAGACATGGCCGGCCATAGCCAAAGAGATGCGGTATGGTAACGCGAAGGGAGTCGCTCTCCTGGGGCGTGGTAAGCAATGGCAGCGACTGAGACACTGTCTGCTTAGCCCGAGAGGACGGATGCGCATGTCGGTTTCAGAAGAGAGGCGACCGCTCTCCAGTTCGCTGGAGCCCGAAAGAGCATGACTGAAGCTTAAGGAGCAAACAGTATATGGAGCGTAGGGTAGGGGTTTTGGCCTGGGATCCCTCCCTCGAAGCGATAAAGGCTCAATTGGTGTCCCTAAGCCGGAAAGCGTGGGCAGGCTTTGTCTCCTGCCTTATATAAGTTTGTAGGAACGAGTATAATCATATGCTGCCAGACAGACCAAGCATACCAAGCATACATCGCTACAAGCAAAGCAAGAAACAAGCAAATCCAGAGGGACACCAACTTAGCCTGGAGGAAGGTAGTAAGGGAAGCAACAAACAACCCAAACAGAATGTGGAGACTGGCCAAATGGGCAAGAGAAGGGGCTAGTCAAGCACACCAAAACCCCCAATTTCCAGAGATGCAAGGACCCAACCAGGAGAAAGAGAACACCAACACTGGGAAAGCAAGGATCCTAGCCAACCACTTCTTCCCAGAAGAGAAACCAGCCGACCTGAGCGACATCCCGAGCACACAATACCCCAACCCCTTCCATATGGAGACGGAGGTCTTAGAGGCAGAGGTAGTGCAAGTGCTTAGAAAACTGCCAGCCAACAAAGCCCCAGGGCCTGACCAAATCCCTAACCTAGTGCTTAAAGAATGCAAAACTACTATTGCACCAACTCTTGCTAGGTTGTTTACAGCATGCCTGAAACTGGAACACCACCCACAACCATTCAAGCACTCCGTTACAGTAGTCCTAAGGAAGCCTCAAAAACCAGACTACTCCAAACCAGGAGCATACAGACCTATAGCCTTGCTAAACACACTAGCTAAGACACTGGAAGCCATTGTTGCAAAGAGGATCTCCAAGGAGACAGAGGCTAGGAAGCTCCTCCCAGAATCCCAAATGGGAGCCAGGCCAGGAAGGTCCACTGCCTCAGCACTTGACCTTATTACTGAACAAGTCAAAACCATCTGGGCCACCAACCCTAAGGCAGTAGCATCTATGCTCTGCTTAGACATCTCAGGAGCGTTTGACAATGTCTCCCATACCAGGCTGCTGCACAACCTCAGACTCAAAGGGTTTCCTAACCACCTTATAGGATATGTCCAATCATTCCTCCAAGGCAGAACCACCTGCCTTAGGCTAGGGGACTTTATGGATCAACCAAGGCCACAAAACACAGGCATCCCCCAAGGCTCTACACTGTCCCCAATCCTCTTCCTATTCTTCGCATCTACCCTCCTCCCAACCCTCCAAGAGGGAAGGACAAGTGCAATGGGATTTGTGGATGACTCCAACATCCTAACGTATAGCAACAGTACAGAAGAGAACTGCAGACAACTGGAAGCAGCCCACCAAAAATGCTTGGACTGGGCTAGCAGACATGGAGCAGCCTTTGCACCACAAAAGTACCAGCTAATCCATTTCACCAGGGGGAGACAACACAACCTTAGAGCTACAGTCCAAATCCAGGGATTTGAGGAGGGCCCAGTCCCAGCCCTCAGACTCCTAGGGGTGTGGGTGGACACCAAACTGCAGTGGGGACCCCACATCAAGAGGGCAGCAGAGAAGGGAGCCAACCAAATGCAGTCGCTCCAGAGGCTGTGCAAGTCTACATGGGGTGCATCCTTCCAGAAAGCAAGACACCTCTATACGGCAGTAGTTAGGCCAGCAATGACATTTGGGTGCACCACCTGGATGGACCCAGAAGGCACCAAAGGCCACAAGAAAGGGCTTACCCAACCACTAGAGAAAGTGCAGAACCAAGCCCTTAGGCACATTACAGGGGCATACAAAAGTGTCCCACCAGCAATACTCCAGAGAGAAGCAGACATCCCACCAATCCACCTGTATACACAGGATCTGGCAAGGCAGGCAGCTAAGAGGAACAAGGACCAGGCAGCATACCAATACATCCAAGACAGGTGCAGGGACATTGCAAGGCAAGCACAGAGAGCCAAGAGACAAAGACAAGGGAACACCCAACTAGACCAAAGCACAAGACAAGAAAGGATCCAGGAGATGGTTGCAAGCCAAGAGGCCCTGCAGGAGGCACCTAAGAAAGACTGGTGGATGCACCAAAAATGGGAAACCACATGGACTAGGCTCAAGGCAAACAGAAACCAGAGGAACAGTGCCCAAGCAGCAGCCTGGACCTCAGGCAAGGCCAATGCAGGCAAACACCTACACAACGGATGGTCCAGGCCAGAAAGCACAATGGCTACACTCCTTAGGACTGAACACATAGGGCTAAGGGCCTACCTAACTAAGAGGAGAGTCCCAGGCATTTCCCCAGACTGCACATGCAACCAAGGCTACCAAACCCCAAAGCATATCTGTATCTCGTGCCCAGAAAGGCAGGAGAACAGACAGGCACTGTTTGCTGCTGCAGGCTCAAGCAATTGGAAGGACCTTACAAATACCAAGAGGGGACTGCTAGCAACGGCCAGGTGGCTAATCCAGGAAGGGGTGCTAGAGCAATTCTCCCTAGCAAAGGAAGAGGAGCTCCAGAGGATCCAGGAGGAGGAGGAGAAGGGGTAGGGACCTGGTGAGAGGAAGGACTTCCAGAGTACCTGTGTTTGTCCAAAAGAAATGCATGCCCTAGAGTGCAGAGCTGCCAACCTGCAAAGACAAAAGGAAAGTGAGAGGTTTTTGTAGCTAAGGGCCTTGGCCCTAAGCTTTTCCTCCCTAGACAAACAAGTAGTGCACGCTGCGTGCTCCTCTATAGGAGATAGAACAGCAATTGAATTTATCTATCTATCTATTTATAGATACTATAGTATCTACTATACTACTATTATCTACTATATTTGCTAGCTTAGAATATCTATAAGCTAATTACTTTATAGCTATATCTATAGTCGTACTACTACTATCTAGTATACTTATAGGCTTAGGCTCTATACTAGCTACTAGCTCTATCGCTATAGTATCTATAGTTATAGTATTTATAGTAGAGGTACTATAGCTAGAGTTTATATTAGCTACTAGCTATACGATACTAGCCTTTATCTCTATTAAGTATATAGTATTCGTAGGCCGTTACTTATTATTAGTAATAGACTCTACGCTAGCTATAAACGCTATATTCGTATAGGTACTATAGCTATACTTTATATTAGCTACTAGCTATATAATACTAGCTTTTATTCTAGTCGAGTATATAGTATTCGTAGGCCGTTTGCTATACTTATACTTAATATATATAGCTAGCTCTATAGCTATAGAAATATTATCCGCTAGCTTAGCTTTTATACTAGAATTAGGCGTAGGAATCGTAGTATTTACTATCCTCTAAGTAGCTATATTCGCTATAACCTTATAAGCTATATATACTATAACCTCTTCTATATAAGTAGTAGCTATTCTATAAGCCTTATATATATTAAAAGCTTTAGCTATTACTCGCTTAGATATCGGAAATTTAAAGTTAGATAATAATAGTTCTTCGGAGTTACTACTAAGCTTAATAACTAGAATATTAGTTCCTTTTATATACTAAATAAACCGAGCCTTACGCCTAGGCTAATATAGCTCTAATTTAGCTTTAATTATAGACGATAGTAAACGAGTAAGCTAGGTACTTGTAGCTCGTTTATATATAGCTCTAGTAGTATTTATAGGCTATTTCTTAAGTATTAGTATATTCGTAGTATCTAGAGCTATATTATTAATTAGATTATTACTATTAAAGCTTATATAGTATATCTAGTCTTTAACCTATATATCGTCTATATAATTATCGTTCTTAGCTATATAACTATCTACTACTATAGTATTATCGTTAGCTATACTCGTAGTATTAGAGATAGAATCTAGTAGTACTAGTAGCGTATTAAGCTTAGCGTTACGATTAATTATAATAGTAATTAATACGTCTATATAGAGCTAAGTATTATGTTACGGTCTGGTCCTTCCGGCCAGGAAGTAGCCAATCCGTGATCCAGGGACGGTCGCCAAGACCGCGACCAGCGCGACCAGTGCGACCGCGACCAGCGCGACCAGTGCGACCGCGACCAGCGCGACCAGTGCGACCGCGACCAGCGCGACCAGTGCGACCGCGACCAGCGCGACCAGTGCGACCACGACCGCAAGCGACCGCTAGGGTAAGAAGTACTATATAGACGACGCTCTTTACCGAGTAGATAGGAGCTTCGTGCTCAACTCAATACAACTCTCTTAGGGTTATGTTACAAACCTTTCAGGACCTTCTCTGATATACCACGAGGACATTGCGAGGATCGACACTTCCCAGGCCAACCCCATATCAGATTAGGGTTAGGCTGCCGACGGACAGGCAGGACGTAACAACTTTGAGCACCAAAAGCCGAAGGGAAGCGCTATCGATCAATGTCAAGAAAGACTCAGGACGTTGCCGACACAAGAAGTCCATCACGACAACAGCTGTCGACTGGAATCACGGAACGAATGAGCAATATGTCGATTAACGGAAGCGGGAAACAATCGACTCCCACTATGAGCACAGCGGGCTCATACGAGTCAACCCACGCACCTAAGATATCCACGCCGGAGACGTTCGACGGGACTAAGGAGAAGTTGGAGAACTTCCAGCTGCAGGTTCAGCTGTACCTCCACTTTAACGCACACCAGTTTCATAGCGAGGCCGACAAGGTCTTGTATGCCGCATCCTTCCTACGAGGAAGAGCCGCCAGAGGATTCCGAGCATACCTGAAGGACTGGCTCGTCTGCCAGAATTCAGATGATGAACCAGAAACGGAAACCAGAAGAATCTTCCACAGCTACGACAAGTTCGAAGAAAAACTTAATGATCTATACGGGATACCCAACGAAGAGGCACACGCCGATCGCCATATCCGACAACTCCGACAAACCACTTCTGTCGCCGCCTATGCGTCAGAATTCCAAGGATACCAGGCCGATCTCGAGTGGAACGACGCTGCCTATCGTTCGCAGTTTTACCTGGGACTGAAGGATTCAGTCAAGGCCGAATTATCCCGAAACTCCAGCATGACCACGCTCGGTGCAATGATCAAAGCAGCAAAGGAAATCGACGAGAGACTCCAGGAGCTGAGATACGACCGAATCGTACAGCCTGGACACCGGATACCCGCTCGAGGCGGAGGAGGGGGCTTCAAGGCCAGAAGTCAGGACCCTGATTACGGAGATCCAATGGAGTTGGATGCTACCGAACGTACGCGAGGAAGGAAGCTGAAGAGCAAAGGCTTCACCTGCTACGAGTGTGGCAAGGAAGGCCACTACGCGCGGAACTGCAGAAAGAAGAACAAGGTCAGCCGTGAAGTGAATACCATGGCTCGGGCAACAGCATACCGGGAATGCGAGGAAGACTCCTCGAAATCCGACTAGTTCGGAGGGACAACCCCGAAGGGCTCATTGAACCGCGGTCTCTTGGTTCAATGACCTAGGCAGAAAGAGATCAGCAACACGGATATTGAAAACGGACACACCACATACTGAGGAGACTCGGAAGGGACAAAGGGTTCGAAGGACCAGTCAAACAAGTCATCCATTCCGAGATCACGGAGAGAACGATCGACATCCACACTCGCGGACAAACCCTCGTTCAGGGCGGCATTCGATTCGGATTCAACGAGGTGACGAACATCGTTGTCCAGCTTGTCGTTGTTTGCCTGACGGATGGTCTTGTTCGTGGCAATGCGACGGCGGAGATCCTGGATCTTCTCGAGGAGGATCCCCATGGAGTCGAGACTCTTGGCTAGCTCTTGTTCATCCGAAGCGATCTTCGATGACAACTTGTCAACTACCTTGTCAAGACGAGTGATGCTGGAGGTCACGCAGGGACGACCTAGGCGCGTGCACTCGCTGCAGGCCATGAGGGAGAAATCAGAAATGAAGATACAGGTACGACCACGGAGAGAACACTGATCACAAGGAGTAGGTGTCGTGAAAGGGCTCGCGAAGATGCGAGCAAGACGGCGATTGCGACGAATGGAAGTCGAAGAGGACATGATGAAGCAGATGACGAATTAAAAAGAGGGAAAGCGGGGACCCTGATAATAAGCTCCGGGGCGGAGCTAGGCTAAGAAGGGGATGGTGTTACGGTCTGGTCCTTCCGGCCAGGAAGTAGCCAATCCGTGATCCAGGGACGGTCGCCAAGACCGCGACCAGCGCGACCAGTGCGACCGCGACCAGCGCGACCAGTGCGACCGCGACCAGCGCGACCAGTGCGACCGCGACCAGCGCGACCAGTGCGACCGCGACCAGCGCGACCAGTGCGACCACGACCGCAAGCGACCGCTAGGGTAAGAAGTACTATATAGACGACGCTCTTTACCGAGTAGATAGGAGCTTCGTGCTCAACTCAATACAACTCTCTTAGGGTTATGTTACAAACCTTTCAGGACCTTCTCTGATATACCACGAGGACATTGCGAGGATCGACACTTCCCAGGCCAACCCCATATCAGATTAGGGTTAGGCTGCCGACGGACAGGCAGGACGTAACATATTACTCTTCTTTAGCCGATTAAAACTTATAAGCTATCTTATAACTATATATAAAATTATACTAAATTCGCTAAGCTTAATAGATTAATTACTATCGTTAAATATAGAGTATATATATTCGTTTTAATAACGCTAAGCAAGCTACGAAGTATAGTTATTAGATATCTCTATAATTACGCGCCTCTATAGCTAAGTATTTAGCGAATATATTAGCTCGTATTTAAGTTCTTTATTCTATTCGTTAGCGAGCTCTTCTATAAGCTATATAGTAACCTATTTAGAGTTACTAAAGAGCTACTTATTAAAGAAAAGGAGAGTAGTACGCCTATAGGTATTCGTAAGCTTATTCTTAGTGTTACGTCCTGCCTGTCCGTCGGCAGCCTAACCCTAATCTAGTATAGGGTTGGCCTAGGAAGTGTCGATCCTCGTAATGTCCTCGTAGTATATTAGAAAAGGTCCTAAAAGGTTTATAACATAACCCTAAGAGAGTTGTATTAAGTTAAGTACGAGGCTCCTATCTACTCGGTAAAGAGCGTCGTCTATATAGCCCTATGTCCTAGCGTCCTCTTCGCTCTGCTCTCTATAATCTCTCGATAGATCCTATAGATCTAGAGGATCTCTCTAGGTCTCTCGTTACGTAAGAGATCCGATCCTTTATAATGCGTCGGGGTTTAGGTAGTGCAATGCTAAACCGTAACACTTAGTATCTATAATATATAGTAATATATTAAAGTAAACTTCCTATAGCTATACTATATATAGTAGCTTAGATTTATCCTTAGATTCTATACTTATAGTACTTAAACTAGTAGCTTAAAGACGATTAACCTCTGCCTTTATACTAGTAATTAACTCGTTTATTAAATAGTATAGTATATTAAGCCTAGCGTTCTTTAGCTTACGAGTATAGAGTTTATTATTATATAATTTCTCTAGCTCCGAACGTTCTATTATATTATTATAGCCTCTAGTAGCTAGATATAGTATAGGTAGCTAGGCTTAATCGCTAGTAATATCTAGAGTAGGCTCTAAGCTTTAAGGCGTATTTATAGCTAGAGTAGCCGCTAGTATAGCGACTAGATTAATAGCTAGATTAGTAGTCGAGATAGCGGCTAGAATATTATTCGTAGAAGTATCTATATTAGTAGCTATATTCGCTTAATAGTTCGGATTTAGTCTAGTATAATAATAGAGATAGTACCTAAACTCGCTAGCGTACTTATTACTATTCTTAGTATAGTAAGGCGTCTAGTTATTATCCGTAGATATTATATAAGTATTATATAGATAATAGTAGTAGAGTATCTAATTTATAGTAGTAGATAGACGTAGTACTCGATTAGTTTCTATAATTAGTAATATAATTAGAGTAAGCTCGTAAATTATAATAGTTCGTTAGTAGTAGCGAATATAGCTCTTATATAATCGCTAGGCTATAATTTAGACTTCTTAGTATATATAAACTCCGTTAAATTAAACTCTCTTTATAGGTAGTTATCGACCTAGTTATATAGCTAGACGTATACTAAACTATATAGCTTTAGCTACTTACTATTATAGTAATAAATAAAACCTATATAATTATAACTAAGAAAAAATGAGCGCGACGACGAGAGAACCGCCAGGCGGGAGAGGCCTCGAGGCCTCCCAACATGTTGCTGTCCACCCCCAGCGACAGCAAAACATCGACGAGGGCAGAGGGCGCCCGAGGGAAGGAGGCTGGCACCCTCCAACCCAAGGGCACTCTCAGGAGCCCCAGCAACCACCAGCTGGCCCCCAGGGCCAGCAAACCACCCCAGAGAAACAGACAGTGAGTGAAACCATCCAAAAGAACACACTCAAGCTCGCTGCAGACATCCAAGAAGCCCTGGACTCCTACCAGGCCCAAACTCCCTCCTCCCTCCTCCCCTCCTCCAGAGAGCCCAGCAGGCTCTCCTCCACCAGGCCCATTGCCAGGCCATCGACAACACCCTCTCCACCATCCAGAGGGACCTCCAGAAGCAGCAGCCAGCTGCTGCTTCCACCACCGCAACATGGGCCCAAAGAGCCCAAATCCAACCCACAGTGCCAAGGCTGCTCCTACAGCCTCAGGCATCTAACCAGACAGTAACCATTAGAATGGGAAACCCAGAAGAAAGAGACGCAGTAAAGAAGCAAACAAATGAAGCCATAAGGAAGCAGATTGGAGCCCAGAAGGCAGCAGCAGTGCAGAAACTGCCAAGTGGGGACATTAGAGTAGTAACCTACTCGACATATGACAAAGCAAAGATGGAGGAAGATTCGGCTTGGCTAAAGGAACTGTGGCCTCAGGCAACAGTCTCCAAGCCAATGCACAGGGTAGTAGTACATGGAGTAAGAGCAGGATGGCAGCTGGAAGACAAGACCAGCTGGGGAAAGATGGAGGAAGAGAACCTGAGATGGATCCCAAACCTCAGGATTGAGCAAGCAGTCTGGCTTAAGAGCCCGATGGCTAGAAAGGGACAACAACACTCCTCAGCTGTTGTTGCAGTGCATAGTGAGGAGCAAGCAAGGGAGATTACCAAGAAGGGCCTCCTGCATGCAGGCACTGTCCTCACAGCAGAGCCATACCACCCTAAACAGAGGGTGATCCAGTGCCTTAGGTGCTGCCAGTTTGGACACATCTCCCCATACTGCAAAGAGACTAAGGCCATCTGTGGGAAGTGTGCAGGTCCCCACAAAACAACGGACTGCACATCTACGGTAAACAGGTGCAGCAACTGCAGGGGCACCCACCCAACCTGGTCTGTAAGGTGCAAAGTCAAGCAGGCAGCTAAGGCAAAGGCTCAGGCATTCTCCCCACTTCTTTACCAAGAAGTGGGAGGAGTCCAAGGCCCCAGCAACACAGAGCGAGTGGACCCAAGTACACAATAAGAAGAGGAAAGGGACCCAGCTGGAGCCCACCCCAGGTGAAGCTGAGACACAGAGGACAGCAAGCAGACCAGGGAGGCCAAGAGGCAGTACAGCCATAGCAAAAGCAGGGGAAAGACAGGCAAGCAAGATCAGATTCCCCCAGAGCTCCCAAACAGACAATAGCTCCCAAGAGGACCATGACATTGCAATGCTAGAGCCAACTACCCAGCAGACTAGCAATGAATAGCCACAACCTGACTATCCACCAACATAATGTTAACCACAGCCTAACTATACAAAGGATCCTAGTGCAGGAGGCAGACCCAGAGACAACCCAAGTTATTGCACTCCAAGAACCTTGGACAAACCCACAGAATGGGAGAACAATCTCCCAAGGATACCACCCAATCCTCCCAACAGCTGGACACCCAAGGGTGGCTATACTGGTCTCTAACCAACTGGATAGCACAACGTGGACACCAATCTACTACCAGACAGGAGACCTTGTCTCAATAGAAATCCAAACCAGCCAAGGGCCCATAACAATTCACAATTGCTACAACCCAAGCGGACCAACCAGCCACTCCCAAGTAGGGACACTCCAAGAAGCGAAGAAAGCCCTAGAACAAAGCAGGAAAGTGGACCACACCCAACAGATACTGCTTGGAGACTTCAACCTCCACCACCCAAGATGGGGAGCCAACCTGGCCTGCACACCACACAAGATGGCAGACAAGCTACTGGAAATAACTGCAGAAGCTGGGATGCAACAAATCCTAGAGCCAGGCACAGTTACATGGGAAAAGCAAGGAGCTAGCTGCCAGACACTAGACTTGGTGTTTACAACTGCCCAACTCCAGCAAAACATAATCACCTGCAAAGCAGTGCCAGAGATGACGAATGGATCAGACCACATCCCAATTGTTACCACTATCAGCAACATAGCTCCTACCCCAAAGCAAAGCTACCCTAGGCCCCAATGGAAAAAGGCTAACTGGGAAGAGGTGCAACGAATCCTCCAAGGAAGGCTAGACCAAGCCCAACTCCACACCGTCCCCCTAGCCACTAAAGCCGACATAGACAAGGCAGCCACCCAGGTGCAAGAAGCAATCCAAGACACTATTATAGCAGCAATCCCCAAAGCCAAGCCCTCAAACTACGCCAAGGAAAGCTGGACACCTGAAAGCCAGAGGCTAATCAAGCTTACTAGAAAGACAAGGAGGCAATGGAAGGATACCCAGACAGACCAAGCATACCAAGCATACATCGCTACAAGCAAAGCAAGAAACAAGCAAATCCAGAGGGACACCAACTTAGCCTGGAGGAAGGTAGTAAGGGAAGCAACAAACAACCCAAACAGAATGTGGAGACTGGCCAAATGGGCAAGAGAAGGGGCTAGTCAAGCACACCAAAACCCCCAATTTCCAGAGATGCAAGGACCCAACCAGGAGAAAGAGAACACCAACACTGGGAAAGCAAGGATCCTAGCCAACCACTTCTTCCCAGAAGAGAAACCAGCCGACCTGAGCGACATCCCGAGCACACAATACCCCAACCCCTTCCATATGGAGACGGAGGTCTTAGAGGCAGAGGTAGTGCAAGTGCTTAGAAAACTGCCAGCCAACAAAGCCCCAGGGCCTGACCAAATCCCTAACCTAGTGCTTAAAGAATGCAAAACTACTATTGCACCAACTCTTGCTAGGTTGTTTACAGCATGCCTGAAACTGGAACACCACCCACAACCATTCAAGCACTCCGTTACAGTAGTCCTAAGGAAGCCTCAAAAACCAGACTACTCCAAACCAGGAGCATACAGACCTATAGCCTTGCTAAACACACTAGCTAAGACACTGGAAGCCATTGTTGCAAAGAGGATCTCCAAGGAGACAGAGGCTAGGAAGCTCCTCCCAGAATCCCAAATGGGAGCCAGGCCAGGAAGGTCCACTGCCTCAGCACTTGACCTTATTACTGAACAAGTCAAAACCATCTGGGCCACCAACCCTAAGGCAGTAGCATCTATGCTCTGCTTAGACATCTCAGGAGCGTTTGACAATGTCTCCCATACCAGGCTGCTGCACAATCTCAGACTCAAAGGGTTTCCTAACCACCTTATAGGATATGTCCAATCATTCCTCCAAGGCAGAACCACCTGCCTTAGGCTAGGGGACTTTATGGATCAATCAAGGCCACAAAACACAGGCATCCCCCAAGGCTCTACACTGTCCCCAATCCTCTTCCTATTCTTCGCATCTACCCTCCTCCCAACCCTCCAAGAGGGAAGGACAAGTGCAATGGGATTTGTGGATGACTCCAACATCCTAACGTATAGCAACAGTACAGAAGAGAACTGCAGACAACTGGAAGCAGCCCACCAAAAATGCTTGGACTGGGCTAGCAGACATGGAGCAGCCTTTGCACCACAAAAGTACCAGCTAATCCATTTCACCAGGGGGAGACAACACAACCTTAGAGCTACAGTCCAAATCCAGGGATTTGAGGAGGGCCCAGTCCCAGCCCTCAGACTCCTAGGGGTGTGGGTGGACACCAAACTGCAGTGGGGACCCCACATCAAGAGGGCAGCAGAGAAGGGAGCCAACCAAATGCAGTCGCTCCAGAGGCTGTGCAAGTCTACATGGGGTGCATCCTTCCAGAAAGCAAGACACCTCTATACGGCAGTAGTTAGGCCAGCAATGACATTTGGGTGCACCACCTGGATGGACCCAGAAGGCACCAAAGGCCACAAGAAAGGGCTTACCCAACCACTAGAGAAAGTGCAGAACCAAGCCCTTAGGCACATTACAGGGGCATACAAAAGTGTCCCACCAGCAATACTCCAGAGAGAAGCAGACATCCCACCAATCCACCTGTATACACAGGATCTGGCAAGGCAGGCAGCTAAGAGGAACAAGGACCAGGCAGCATACCAATACATCCAAGACAGGTGCAGGGACATTGCAAGGCAAGCACAGAGAGCCAAGAGACAAAGACAAGGGAACACCCAACTAGACCAAAGCACAAGACAAGAAAGGATCCAGGAGATGGTTGCAAGCCAAGAGGCCCTGCAGGAGGCACCTAAGAAAGACTGGTGGATGCACCAAAAATGGGAAACCACATGGACTAGGCTCAAGGCAAACAGAAACCAGAGGAACAGTGCCCAAGCAGCAGCCTGGACCTCAGGCAAGGCCAATGCAGGCAAACACCTACACAACGGATGGTCCAGGCCAGAAAGCACAATGGCTACACTCCTTAGGACTGAACACATAGGGCTAAGGGCCTACCTAACTAAGAGGAGAGTCCCAGGCATTTCCCCAGACTGCACATGCAACCAAGGCTACCAAACCCCAAAGCATATCTGTATCTCGTGCCCAGAAAGGCAGGAGAACAGACAGGCACTGTTTGCTGCTGCAGGCTCAAGCAATTGGAAGGACCTTACAAATACCAAGAGGGGACTGCTAGCAACGGCCAGGTGGCTAATCCAGGAAGGGGTGCTAGAGCAATTCTCCCTAGCAAAGGAAGAGGAGCTCCAGAGGATCCAGGAGGAGGAGGAGAAGGGGTAGGGACCTGGTGAGAGGAAGGACTTCCAGAGTACCTGTGTTTGTCCAAAAGAAATGCATGCCCTAGAGTGCAGAGCTGCCAACCTGCAAAGACAAAAGGAAAGTGAGAGGTTTTTGTAGCTAAGGGCCTTGGCCCTAAGCTTTTCCTCCCTAGACAAACAAGTAGTGCACGCTGCGTGCTCCTCTATAGGAGATAGAACAGCAATTGAATTTATCTATCTATATAATTATAACTATATAATATAGCTATTATTATAGTAGATTCTAGTATAGAGAGGTTAGAAGACTTTAGAATTAGGTATTTAGTAGTTATATATAGTATAGTAGTTCGTAGAAAGTAGTTCTAATTAAGTAGTAACTATATATAAGATACTATATATATATATAGTCTCCGTTTATTAGTTAAACTAGCTATTCGCTACTACGCTTACTACGCTCGACTTACGAACTCTTATAGTTAATTATATAGCTTCTCGCTATATAGAGGACTCTTAGGTACGTATAAATTAGATAATAAGCTTAGAACTATAAACGAGAAACGTAGAGTAAGTAATTAATTTCTATAGAGGCGAGCTTAAAAGTAAGTTTTTATAGATACCTATCTTACTAAGAGTAGACGCTTTCTATTTATTAATTCTCCCTTTCTTAGTATCTAACTAGATATCTCTAATAAACGAGAAACTATTAATAATAGACTTTTTAAATTAAATAATAAATAGTAGTAATATATAAATAATTCTAGTTTTACTAAATTCTATTTTCCGAGCTATTTCTATAAATTTTCTAAATAAACCTATAAGTTTATTTACTAAGCTTCGTTCGCTTACTAAGCTATAATAGGCTCCTCTTTATCGAACTATACGTTTAGTCCTAACTAGTTAAAGCTTACTATTAGATCTCTATTACTAATTCTCTTCTTAATCGCGAAGAAACTACTTTATCCGAACGTCTACTTTTCTACTTTCTATACTAATTACTATTTACTAAGAATTATAGTACTAGTACGAGTATACTATCTCTTATATTCGGCTTTAAAAACGTCCTCGGAAAGAGCTAGGATTCGCTCTACTTCCTCTTATACTTCTAGTTCTCTCTAGTTATAATAGCCGACTAAAGTATTATAAACGACTCTAAGCCTAGTAAGCTAATATTTCTATAGAAGTCGCTTTCTATATACTTAATAGCTAAAGAGTATACTAGTAAAGAACTAGTTAGAAAGCTATATCTATATATTACTATAGACGAGATTATTATAATTATAGACTTAGTTATTAGATAAGAGCTCGTAGGATACTTTAACGAGAGCCGAGTAGACGACTTTATAGACTTAATTAGTAGGCTTCTCTCTATAGATAGTAGTAGAGTATATTAGAAAAATATTACTATATAGTATTAGAATATCTTTAGCCGAGAGCTTCTAGCGTTTTAAATACTTTATAACTTCCTCTAGAACGTAGTAGAGAGTACGATCCTTCGGTAGAAATATATTACTATTAAAGTCGTTAAGTAGATACTAAAGGTTACTAATATAGCTATTTTTGCTCTAGATATCTTTTTTATTCTCTAGTCTCTACTTAACGATTAGTACGAATAGTATAGATAGTACTTTTAGAACGATAGTAAATATATAGATAGATAGATAAATTCAATTGCCGTTCTATCTCCTATAGAGGAGCACGCAGCGTGCACTACTTATTTATCTAGAAAGGAAAAGCTTAGGGCCAAGGCCCTTAGCTACAAAAACCTCTCACTTTCCTTTTGTCTCTGCAGGTTGGCAGCCCTGCACTCTAGGGTATGCAATTCTTTTGGACAAACACAGGTACACTGGAAGTCCTTCCTCTCACCAGGTCCCTATTCCTCCTCCTCCTCCTGAACCCTCTGGAGTTCCTCTCCCCTTGCTAGGGAGAAT
Source organism: Cercospora nicotianae (assembly GCA_029490675.1). NCBI lineage: Eukaryota > Fungi > Ascomycota > Dothideomycetes > Mycosphaerellales > Mycosphaerellaceae > Cercospora > Cercospora nicotianae. Next base: position 2,775,446 of record JANQAT010000002.1, read on the forward strand.
TGCTCCAGCACACCTTCCTGGATTAGCCACCTGGCTGTTGCTAGCAGGCCTCTCTTGGTGTTTGTGAGGTCCTTCCAGTTGCTTGAGCCTGCAGCAGCAAACAGTGCCTGTCTGTTCTCCTGCCTTTCTGGGCACGAGATACAGATATGCTTTGGGGTTTGGTAGCCTTGGTTGCATGTGCAGTCTGGGGAAAACCCTGGGACTCTCCTCTTGGCCAGGTAGGCCCTCAACCCCATGTGCTCAGTCCTCAGGAGTGTAGCCATTGTGCTCTCTGGCCTGGACCATCCTCTGTGCAGGTGTTTGCCTGCATTGGTCTTGTCTGAGGTCCAGGCCGCTGCTTGGGCCCTGTTCCTTTGGTTCCTTTTTGCCTTGAACCCATTCCATGCAGTTTCCCATTTTTGGTGCAACCACCAGTCTTTTTTAGGTGCCTCTTGCCGAGCCTCTTGGCTTGCAACCATCTCCTGGATCCTTTCTTGTCTTGTGCTTTGCTTTGGTTGGGTGTTCCCTTGTCTTTGTCTCTTGGCCCTCTGTGCTTGCTTTGCAACGTCTCTGCACCTGTCTTGGATGTATTGGTATGCTGCCTGGTCCTTGCTCCTTTTGGCTCCCTGTCTTGCTAGGTCCTGTGCATACAGGTGGATTGGTGGGATGTCTGCTTCTCTTTGGAGTACTGCTGCTGGGACACTCTTGTATGCTCCTGTAATGTGTCTGAGGGCTTGGTTTTGCACCTTCTCCAGTGGTTGGGTGAGCCCTTTCCTGTGTCCTTTGGTGCCCTCTGGGTCCATCCAGGTGGTGCACCCAAACATCATTGCTGGCCTAACTATTGCTGTATAGAGGTGTCTAGCTTTCTGGAAGGATGCACCCCATGTGGACTTGCATAGCCTCTGGAGTGACTGCATTTGGTTGGCTCCTTTTTCTGCTGCCTTCTTTATGTGGGGTCCCCACTGCAGTTTGGTGTCCACCCACACCCCTAGGAGTCTGAGGGATGGGACTGGGCCTTCCTCAAATCCTTGGATTTGGACTGTGGCTCTGAGGTTGTGTTGTCTCCCTCTGGTGAAGTGGATCAGCTGGTATTTTTGTGGTGCAAAAGCTGCCCCATGTTTGCTGGCCCAGTCCAGGCACTTCTGATGGGCCTTCTCCAGCTGCCTGCAGTTCTCCTCTGTACTGTTGCTGTAGGTGAGGATGTTGGAGTCATCTACAAATCCCATTGCTCTTGTCCTTCCCTCCTGGAGGGTTGGGAGGAGGGTAGATGCAAAGAAGAGGAAGAGGATTGGGGACAGTGTGGAGCCTTGGGGGATGCCTGTGTTTTGTGGCCTTGGCTGGTCCATGTAGTCTCCAAGCCTTAGGCAGGTAGTTCTGCCTTGGAGGAAGGATTGGATATATCCCACCAGGTAGCTGGGGAACCCTTTGAGTTTGAGGTTGTGTAGCAGTCTGGTGTGGGAGACATTGTCAAATGCCCCTGAGATGTCTAGGCAGAGCATGGATGCTACTGCCTTGGTATTGGTAGCCCAGATAGTTCTGACTTGTTCAGTAATGAGGTCAAGTGCTGAGGCAGTGGATCTCCCTGGCCTGGCTCCCATTTGGGATTCTGGGAGGAGCTTCCTAGCCTCTGTCTCCTTAGAGATCCTTTTTGCAACAATTGCTTCCAGTGTCTTAGCCAGTGTGTTCAGCAAGGCTATAGGTCTGTATGCTCCTGGTTTGGAGTAGTCTGGTTTCTGGGGCTTTCTTAGGACCACTGTAATGGAATGTTTGAAAGGCTGTGGGTGGTGTTCTAGTTTTAGGCATGCTGTGAACAGTCTAGCAAGAACTGGTGCAATAGTAGCTTTGCATTCCTTGAGCACCAGGTTAGGGATTTGGTCAGGCCCTGGGGCTTTGTTGGCTGGCAGCTTCCCAAGCGCTTGTAGCACCTCTGCCTCTTGGACTTCTGTCTCCATATGGAAGGGGTTGGGGTATTGTGTGTCTGGGATGTCGCTTAGGTCAGCTGGTTTCTCTGTTGGGAAGAAATGGTTGGCCAGGATCCTTGCTTTCCCAGTATTGGTGTTCTCTTTCTCTTGGTTGGGTCCTTGCATCTCTGGAAATTGGGGGTTCTGGTGTGCTTGATTGGCCCCTTCTCTTGCCCATTTGGCCAGTCTCCACATTTTGTTTGGGTTGTTTGTAACTTCCCTCACTACCTTCCTCCAGGCTAAGTTGGTGTCCCTCTGGATTTGCTTGTTTCTTGCTTTGCTTGTAGCAATATATGCTTGGTATGCTTGGTCTGTCTGGGTATCCTTCCATTGCCTTCTTGTCTTTCTAGTAAGCTTGATTAGCCTCTGACTTTCAGGTGTCCAGCTTTCCCTGGCATAGTTTGAGGGCTTGGCTTTGGGGATTGCTGCTGTAATAGTGTCTTGGATTGCCTCTTGCACCTGGGTGGCTGCCTTGTCTATGTTAGCTTTGGTGGCTAGGGGGGCAGTGTGGAGTTGGGCTTGGTCCAGCCTTCCTTGGAGGATTTGTTGCACCTCTTCCCAGTTAGCCTTTTTCCATTGGGGCCTAGGGTAGCTTTGCTTTGGGGTAGGAGTTGTGTTGCTAATGGTGGTGACAATAGGGATGTGGTCTGACCCATTTGCCATCTCTGGCACTGCCTTGCAGGTGAGTATGTTTTGCTGGAGTTGGGCAGTTGTAAACACTAGGTCCAGTGTCTGGCAGCTAGCTCCCTGCTTTTCCCATGTTACTGTGCCTGGCTCTAGGACTTGTTGCATCCCAGCTTCTGCTGTTATCTCTAGCAGCTTGTCTGCCATCTTGTGTGGTGTGCAGGCCAAGTTGGCTCCCCATCTTGGGTGGTGGAGGTTGAAGTCTCCCAGCAGGATCTGCTGGGTGTGGTCTAAGTTCCTGCTTTGCTCTAGGGCGGTCTCTGCCTCTTGGAGTGTCCCTACTTGGGAGTGGGAGGTTGGTCCACTTGGGTTGTAGCAGTTGTGGATTGCCACTATCCCGAGGCTAGTTTGAATCTCCACCGAGATGAGGTCTCCTGTCTGGTAGTACACTGGTTTCCATGTGGTACTGTCTAGTTGGTTGGAGACTAGTATAGCCACTCTTGGGTGCCCAGCAGTAGGGAGGATTGGGTGGTATCCTTGTGATATTGTCCTCCCATTCTGGGGGTTTGTCCAAGGCTCCTGGAGTGCAATAATTTGGGTTGTCCTTGGGTCAGATTCTTGTACTATGATTCTTTGTATGTTTTGGCTGTGGTTGACATTGTGTTGGTAGATAGTGAGGTTGTGGCTATTCATTGCTTGACTGCTGGGTTATTGGTTCTAGCATTGCAGTATCATGGTCTTCTTGGGAGCTGTTATCTGTGTGAAGGCTCTGGGGAAATCTGATCTTGCTTGCTTGTCTTTCTCCTGCCTTGGCTATGGCTGTGCTGCCTCTTGGTCTCCCTGGTCTGCTTGTTGCCCTCTGTGTCTCAGCTTCCCCTGGGGTAGGCTCCAGTTGGGTCCCTTTCCTCTTCTTGTTGTGCACTTGGGTCCATCCACTTTGTGTTGCTGGGGCCTTAGGTTCCTCCCACCTTTTGGTAAAGAAGTGGGAAAATGCCTGGCAGCATATGATTATACTCGTTCCTACAAACTTATATAAGGCAGGAGACAAAGCCTGCCCACGCTTTCCGGCTTAGGGACACCAATTGAGCCTTTATCGCTTCGAGGGAGGGATCCCAGGCCAAAACCCCTACCCTACGCTCCATATACTGTTTGCTCCTTAAGCTTCAGTCATGCTCTTTCGGGCTCCAGCGAACTGGAGAGCGGTCGCCTCTCTTCTGAAACCGACATGCGCATCCGTCCTCTCGGGCTAAGCAGACAGTGTCTCAGTCGCTGCCATTGCTTACCACGCCCCAGGAGAGCGACTCCCTTCGCGTTACCATACCGCATCTCTTTGGCTATGGCCGGCCATGTCTCGCAGGTTTGCTCGGGCTCCTACTCCTAGCCAGGCAGCAGTGCCCTTGCGTTTCCACCTACTAACCAATATATCGCCTCCTCCTCGCCCCCTCACGCCTTGTACCCTTCTCCTTCTTGTCCCGATTGTCCTCTTTGGCTCGCCTCTCTGTGTCTCCATTGCCTGCTTCTCTATGTGGGCCTTCCTAGGTTTCCGAGCTCTTCCGGGCAGCTGCTGGACTAGGTGTCCTTCTTTGTAAGGCTGTGCCCCGGGCAACACCCTCCTACTCGTACTTGAGCAATCAACAGGCCCCTACGGGCTTCGTAGCGTTACTCCGAGCTCCATTGCCCGCCAACTAACACTTTCCTTCCGGCCCTGCTGCCTAGGCTCTTCCAAGTGCATAACGCATTTGCTTCCGGTCTTAACAACGCGTTCGCTCTCCGATTCTTCTCGAAACCTTCGGGAGGTAGGTATTCCAGATCCAGGAGCTGCATATTGGGTGACTTGTTGTCCTTTTGGCTCCAAATACCCTCAGCTGAGGATTCCTCCCATATACCAGAGGTGTCCTATCGACGCCTAGGAGTTCCGCGGCTCTTTCGCACGCTCACGATCGAGCGGACCTGTTTCTAACGCAGGTAGGTCGTCGTCGGATGGTTTTCGTACCCGTTTCGGTGGTAGTCCTCTGTTCGGAGTAGTCTTGGCGAAACCGCACCGGATTTCGCACTCCACCACTCCGCTCCACCATGCCGTGCACTTTGCCAGCACGGTCGAGTTGCGAGCTCGACCGCCTGTTTCCACCTGCGGCCGCGTGGAGGCGTGCAATCGGTCTTCGCAGGCTATAAGTTTAATTAAGCTTTACTTCTAATATTATAATATTAATACCTAATAGTAGCTACTCTAATAACTCTACCTATAAGTATAAAACTAGTATACTTATACCTCTTCTATCTAGTTTTAAGTATTAATCTTACTACCTAACGTCGATAGTTAAGCTTAGTTACTATAGTAACTACTACGCTACTCGCGCTATTTATAAATATTATTAAGTAAGTAGCGCGAGTATTTTAGTTATATAATAACTCTATATAAAACTTATATATAATAGGTACCTCTACTTCCTTATATATATTATACTTCTCTACTTAGCTTCCTTTTTAAGTATAGTCTACTTTTACTATTATAGCGCTACTTACTGTTACGGTTCATGATTGGCCAGCCCAAGTCATGGGACCGTCACGTGCGAAAAGTGAGCGACGCTCAGCCTCTGGGGCTTGGCGACCGCTCCAAATCCTTTGAGCGACGCAGAAGAACTTGAGCGACGCGACCGCTCCAGAGCGACGCGACCGCTCCATACTCTGGCTGCCGCTCCAGGAGCCAAGACAGAGAAATCTCATTTGTATTTAGCAGCGATGAGTATCGCCTCTCTAGATAGTCATCGCGTACAACTCACTGTTCTATCTCACTGATTGGAATCAAGTGACTCTTCCTACTTCGTTGCCTTCCTCTAGACTACCCGACAAGCTCAAACCCCGATCGAGCTCAAGCTTCTGCTTAGTGAGATCTTAGGTCATCAGCCCAGCGCAGATAAACCTAACAGCTTTGTACGCCCTTAAGGATGTCTACCGCAGGAAGCTCCAGGGGGAATCCCGCCCCCAGCGAAGCAGGATCCAGCCGCAGCAAGCCAGTCCAAGCCCCGAGACCGACCCCACCGGACGACTCCGACGACGAAGATAGTGGACCAAGACCAAGAAGCTTCAAACCAGCGAAGCCTGACCACTACTATGGAGATCGAAACAAGTTCGACGACTGGGTTAACCAGATGGACATGTTCCTCATGTTCAACCCCGTCCAAGGAAATCTCAAGACTGTCTTTGCCAGCACGTACCTCAGGGGTAGTGCTCAAAACTGGATCAAACCCCACCTCAAGGTCTACCTGGACAGCGAGGGACGTCAGGACCCTACCGGCATGTTCAGGGACTATACGACCTTCAAGATCAAGCTCAAGGAGATCTTCGGATCTTCGAACGAGGTAACCCAAGCGATCAGGGTTATCCAGCACCTTAAGCAACGAACTTCGGCGTCCGAATACGCGGCCAAGTTCGAAGAACACTCTCAGGTGACTGGATGGGACCAACAGGCGTTGATGACGATGTTTAGGCGTGGCCTCAAAGACTCGGTCAAGGACCAGTTGATGAACCACGGAGGAACACTCGACACCCTGAAAGATTTGACCGAAGCGGCTATCGAGATCGACGACCGGCTCTACGAGAGAGCCCTGGAACGCAAGTACGACTCCAAGGTTGGAGGAACGGCCGGGTTCACCCCAGACTATGGAAGGAACCGCGGATACCATTCCAAGACAAGCAACCAGTCCAACAAACCATACTACGGACCCCAGCCAATGGAACTTGACGCAACCCAGAGAGGTCGAAAGATCAAAGGAAAAGGCAAGCCGAGGGGCAAGCCGAAGAAGAAACAAGGTGACGATAAGACTTGTTACAACTGTGGCAAACCAGGCCACTTTGCGAGGGATTGTCGTTCCAAGAACATGGTGCAGCGACAATCCATCAACACGATGCAACGAAAAGAAGAAGGACGAGGAGGTTATAACGACAATAACTCGCCTCAGGAGGTCCGACTTCTAGGCATGATGACCCAGAAGCGAAAGAACGAGGGAACAACCTCGGAGGACGACCAACTCATACTACTCGACCGACTCAACCGACAAATAAGCAAAGTCGAGGACGAAATGCAGCCTCTTACCTCGAAAACCGGGCTGTGGTCAGACCAGGAATACGAGCGATTCAAGGAACTGATCCAGCAGCACAAAAGAATTACCAACGAACTCGAGGCACTAAGGGACGCAATGGTCGAAGAACCTACGACTAAACGGACTTTCGGGATGATGCAGCGACGAAGCATCCCGACACAGATCCGCTGGGAAGAACGTCACGGACACGGAAGCCTTCATTGGCGATTCTGTTACGATGACACATGCCAAACACACATCTCTTCCAAGAGGGAGAATAACTTCTTCCCGATCGAACCAATTCGAGAAGAAGATCCTCCAATCCGGCGATATGATGACGGAAGTAGGCCCTTGCCTATTCCAGAGGAGCTACAAGGACTAGCACCACACCTCAGACTCGCCGAGGAAGAAACCAACGAATCTTGTCATGAAAACCAAGAGAACATCCCTCCTGAAATTGACTCCGAGGAGGAAGGACAAGACTCGTCCGCAGACGAAGAAGACGTATCTGAAGAATCATCCGACGAGGAATCAGACCCGGACGACGAAATCACAACATTCACGTGTACCCAAGCAGGAATAATGCGTAAGGTTATGCTATTCCTGGCTATGCGACAAGAAGACATATTCCCCAGAATTGGTGGAAAACGGTACCTACACCCCACCAAGTTCGATCGTGCGCTTAAGGAGCTTCGCATTAAGCTCTGGAACCAACCGAGAGTCTCAGTACAGTACGACTTCAGGTCGCTCATACAGGAACTCGTCCCCATCGGAAGCACGATCACGCCATTTGGATATGTCACACCAAGCGAGGAAATCGTGCCAAACTCAGCACGAGAAAGCATACGCCGAATCTCCGAACAATACGCCAAGATACAGCAATGTCAATCGATGTATGCTTGCATCGAAACCCCGGAGGAAAAGGCCATACACGAAACAATCAGATACACGTCACATCAGATCCGAGAATGGTACAAGACACCTACCATCGAGACCCAGCCGGGAAAAGGACCGACTCTCAAGGAATGAGCGTCCAAAGAGAGTTCTGCAACACCGAAAGCGCTCAAGCATCAACATCAGTTTTTCGCACCAACATTACCGTCAACGGACACAAGGTCCAAGCCATGATTGATTCTGGAGCGAGCGGGAACTTTGCCTCCAAATCATTCGTGAAGCGATATGGGATAGCTACCCAATCGAAGGACGAAGGGTACGAATTGATCGCAGTCGACGGATCATCGTTACCAAGCGTGGAACGAGAAACCATTCCGTTACCACTTGCTATCCAACAGCACCACGAGGAAATTGTCTTAGACATCACTGACATGGCCAGTCATGACGTCGTACTAGGCATACCTTGGTTGAGAAAGCACAATCCAATCATCGATTGGAGACGAGGAGTACTCAGGTTTGAACAATGCGATTGCGTTATCGACATTGACCCTATGCAGCGACAGAGTTCACTGATAGATGAGGCTAGGAGACAGATCAACGAAATGACACTCCAGTCGCCCGGAGCTACGAAACAATCGAGCCCAACTCGGACAGTTACTCGCGATGGCAAGGAGAACAATCAAGTCACGAGGATTGGTGGAAATAACGCACCACCGAAGGATACGGCCTCGGAACCCGATATCCCCAAAGAGTATCAAAAATGGGCGAAACTCTTTGAAGAGGTAGAAGACATCACCGCTTTACCTAAACACCAGACATGGGATCACCGGATCAACCTGAAACCCGGAACGGAGCCCCCATTCGTGCCACTATTCAAGAAATCCGAACACGCGCTCCAAGAAGAAGATAAGTGGCTACGCAAGATGCTAGCCAAGGGCTGGATACGCAAGTCCAGATCCAGTGCAGGCGCACCTATCTTCGGCGTTCCAAAGCCCAACGGGAAGACACGAATCGTCGTTGACTACAGGAAACTCAACGACATCACAATTAAGAACCGATATCCATTACCCAACATTGAGGAATCACAAGACAGACTTACCGGATCAGACTGGTATACAAAGATCGATCTACGAGACGCATTCTATGCTATCCGCATGGCGGAAGGCGAAGAATGGAAGACAGCATTTCGGACACGCTACGGATTGTACGAATTCACGGTCATGCCAATGGGATTGACCAATGCACCCGCCTCCTGCCAGGAGATGGTAAACGACATTCTCAGAGACCTGCTCGACATGTGCGTGATCGCATACATGGACGACATTCTCGTCTACACCAAAGGACCCCTCGAGAAACACAAACGACAAGTACAAGGCGTATTCGAAAGGCTATCCCGAGTAGGATTCCGGACCGCACCCGAGAAATGCGAATTCCACAAGAAGGAAGTCAAATTCCTTGGCTTCATTATCAACACGAAAGGAATCGCAATCGACCCGGAAAAGATCGAATCTATTAAAACGTGGCCAACTCCGAAAACAGTCAAGGATGTACAGTCATTCCTTGGACTAGCCAACTACAATCGGAAGTTCATCAGAGACTACTCGAAAATCGCCACTCCACTGTCAGACCTTACGAAGAAGGACCTCAGATGGAAATGGGAACAACAACATCAAAAGGCATTTAACAAGCTGGTACAGATGTGCTGCGAAGCACCAGTACTAATGATGTTCGACACGAAGAAACCAGTCTTCATCGAGACTGACGCATCGGATCTAGCCATAGGAGCATGCCTCACGCAGATGCATGATGGGAAAAGACACCCAGTGGCTTACTACTCAAGAAAGATGTCACCCGCGGAACAAAACTACGACGTACACGATAAGGAACTGCTAGCCATCGTTGCAGCACTGCAACACTGGAACTATTACGCGGAAGGAGCACCAGGACTGACGATTCTTTCTGATCACAAGAATCTAACCTACTTCACTACGACTAAAGTACTAACCCGCAGGCAGGCCCGCTGGTCGGAACTGCTCGGGCAGTACAAGTTCGAAATCCGCTATACCCCAGGAAAAGAGAATGGCAGAGCAGACGCCTTAAGTCGAAGAGTCGACTACATGGAAGGAAAAGAACCCGTACAGCAACGAGTTCTCAAGGCCAATCCGGACGGAAGCCTTAGTGCCAACACTCAAGAATTCAACAACATAGTACGAATCCTCAACGACACCGAGGAACAGTTTCCAATACTGCAAGGCAAATACCAGGTGCCAAAAGACCGAGAAGAGGAGTGCATACGACAACATCACGACGACCCTACGAGAGGACACCCAGGAGCAACTAAAACTGTAGAACTCATCCAGAGAAGTTTCAGCTTTCCACAAATGCGACAGAAAGTGCTTAAGTACATCAAGCGCTGCGAGCATTGCCAAAGGAACAAAGCAGAACGACACGCCAAATACGGACACATACAGTTTAGGACTCCACCGCAACAACCATGGGACGAAGTTACGATGGATTTCATTACGAAACTCCCACCCTCCAAGGATAAAGTCACGGAAACCACATTCGACATGATCATGGTCATAGTCGACAGACTCACCAAATATGCACACTTCATACCTGCAAGCGAGAAATACACGGCAGAACAACTCGGATACCTCGTAATGGATAGGCTAGTGCGATACCACGGATTCCCGAGGGTGTTCATTACCGACAGAGACAAGCTATTCACATCGAACTACTGGAAAACGCTGGTCGGAACCATCGGAATCAAGCACAAGCTATCTACAGCCTACCATCCAGAGACAGACGGACAAACAGAAAGGACAAACCAAACCCTGGAACAATACCTACGACACTACATTAATCACGCACAAGACAATTGGGTTACACTGCTCCCCATGGCACAAATAGCACTCAACAACCACAAATCAGAAACTACGCAGGCTACGCCATTCTTTTCGAATTATGGACGAAATCCGAACCTATTCGGAGACCCGCATAGTCATCCCCAAGCTGAACGAGCTATGGTTGCAGCAGAAGACATGAAAAACGTTCACAACGAACTGAACAGCCGCATCCAGGACTCACAAAAAACAATCGCCAAATCCAGACAAGACAAAAGAAAATTGGCACCTCAGCTTAAAAAGGGGGATAAGGTCTATCTTCTTACCAAAAATCTGAAAACAAGAAAGAAGACCAAGAAACTGGATCACGTCAAGGTCGGACCATTTTTAATTGACGAAGTCAGAGGACCAGTCAACTACCAGCTCAAGTTGCCAAAAGATGCAAAGATCCACCCGGTGTTCCATGTATCACTGTTGGAACCCGCCGACGCCGAAACTCCATGCCAAGAAACGTTTCACTTCCAGCCTGAGGAAGAAGACGAGTTCGAAGTCGAAAAAATCCTGGACTATAAGAATCAGAAATACCTCATCAAGTGGAAAGGATATCCGGAATCGGACAATACCTGGGAACCACCGAAAAACCTCACAAATTGCAAACCGCTTCTGGAGAAGTACCACCGGGAGAACCCTCCTGACCAGAGACTTGCCAGGGCACGCCGTCAATAACGCTCCACGCGTGAGGACTCATCCAGAGACGACCATCTACGGGCAGAGGCAGGTTCTCAGGGAGATCAAGAGGAATCGGAGCCAAAGGATCCTCCATCAACGACTCCACTTCCTCCGCAGCGGCAATCGAGGCGACCTCGGCCTCTTGCGCCTCAACCTCCTTCGCCTCCTTCATCCGAAGTTGTTTGCGTAACCTGCGCACCTTTGCGCGGTGTTCCAACAATTTCCGCGTCAACAAATCTTCCTCCTCTTCCGCAGCCTCCAGATCCCGAGCGATTTTCTGGCGCACCCGACGAATCTTCTCATACTCAATCCGAGTAACCTGGAGATTACACGATTGACCGTGCAGAGCGCACTCCGCACACCGACCCGACCGAATGTCGACCTTACACTCCTTCCCCGACTTCTCGCAGTGATAGCACCGAGTAGGCATCGCAAAGCCGTCTTCCGAGATGTTTCGAGACAATTCCTGTTTCCGTTCCTTAGCAGTTTTGTCTTTGGAGGATTTTACCATCGCGACATGATGGAAAGAAAGGATGACGAAGGAAACAGGGAACGAGAAGCTTACTTAAGGAATCGGGACGATTCCGCCTAAGAGGGGGATGGTGTTACGGTTCATGATTGGCCAGCCCAAGTCATGGGACCGTCACGTGCGAAAAGTGAGCGACGCTCAGCCTCTGGGGCTTGGCGACCGCTCCAAATCCTTTGAGCGACGCAGAAGAACTTGAGCGACGCGACCGCTCCAGAGCGACGCGACCGCTCCATACTCTGGCTGCCGCTCCAGGAGCCAAGACAGAGAAATCTCATTTGTATTTAGCAGCGATGAGTATCGCCTCTCTAGATAGTCATCGCGTACAACTCACTGTTCTATCTCACTGATTGGAATCAAGTGACTCTTCCTACTTCGTTGCCTTCCTCTAGACTACCCGACAAGCTCAAACCCCGATCGAGCTCAAGCTTCTGCTTAGTGAGATCTTAGGTCATCAGCCCAGCGCAGATAAACCTAACACTTACCTCTTTTTCTACTTCTCTATTTTAACTAGCGAGCGTTATCTATAGCGATTAGTACTACTATAGCTATTACTTCTCTTCCTCTAGAAACGTACGAATAACTCTTCTAGCTTAGCAAAATAGTAGAAAGCTTCGGAGGCGTCTACTTTCTAACCTCTAGCTTATATAAAAGTCTAAGTAATCTACTTTCTATAGAAGGTTTACTACTATTACCTCTACCTAAGAACTTGCGTTCGCTAACTCTATATTACGAGAAAACTCTATATAGATCTACTTCTAAGCAATTAACTTCTTAGCCTACTTAAGTATAAGATTAGCTAGTACTAGATACTACTACTTAAGAATCGTCTATCTTTTCTATTTTCTTAGAGCTATAGTTAAGTATAGCTCTTATTCGCCTCGACTATAGTATTTTAGTAATCTCTAATAACTAGAAAGATCTTAAAGATTAGAAAGGTACGCTTATTAAAGCTATAGGATTTAGTAGTAATAATCTCGGAGATATTCTTATATAAATCGAAATATTAGAGTCGCTAGAGCTACGAAATAAAGCTATAGAGTAATTCTATAAGTATATTAACGAAGGAGTAGAGTAGATTATACTAAGGCTATATAGCTTTAATATAAAAATAGTCGAATATAGTATTATTAGTAAAAGGTAACTTAAGTAGTATATAAAGAAGAATATAGTTATAGATTTAATAAATAAGCTTAGTAGAGACTAGATTAGAGCTCGCTCTTAGATTAATAGAGTACTTAATACCTATTTTAGTAGTCCTACTTCGTTTGCCTACTATAACTAGACTTTTAAAAATAATAAAACCTATATAGATAAAATACTTATATTTTTATAAAGCTTTAGAGACTTAAAGAGAAAGGAGAACCTAGTATACTTTAGGCTACTTATATCTAAAACTATTTATTTTCGATACTTTATTAAAAGAGCTAGAAGATAAGAGCAAACTATAATACTAGCTAGTAGTAAAATAAACTTCGATAAGTTCTAAAAGGAAGGCGCTATAGGTAATACTAGTATATAAGCGATTCTTTAGATAGACTTATAGAGTAAGGAAGCGATTAAGCTCTACTATAAGTATAATATAGAGCTAAATTAGTACTACTTTACTATCTCTGTCACGACCTCGCCTGCGACATGGTGGTGAACGGTCTTGACGACACGTGACCCCGTGGGTTTGTCGCGGCACGGTACGTCCCGCGACGCGTCTCTTGTATTTAGTCGCGCGTTCTCTCGCGCTCTTCTTAGATACCTTGTCTTACGACTTCTGTTCTACTACGACACTGTGCACTGTTACACTTCGTAAGACCAATCTACACGACCAGGTTCACACGTTCTTACACGGTACACGGCACACGGCACACGGTAGGTCGCTGCAATCGAGCGCTACGTCGAGAGTCACACGGTACACAGCACAAACACGGTAGGTCGCCGCAAGAAGCGCGACTCTCTCTCTCTCTTCACACGTACACGGTTCACAGTCGTTATCTCAACGATGGCGAAGCCGAGTGGTACTGGCGGCCAAGGCAGCCGCCGCCGCCACTCCTTCCGCGTGTCGCTCTCAAATGAGCCCGCCGAATCACAGTCACAGACCCAGGGCCGCGACCCAGACGGCACGTTCGCTCGACGCCAGAAGGCTATTAAGGAACGTCTCGCCGCTGTCGAAGAAGCCACCGAACCCGAAGACCAAGAACCGATTAACCTCCTCGAGTTTCAACCCGAACTGGCTACAGAAGTAGCTGTTACCTTCCAAGACGAGACAGGTAATGACGTCCTCGTTCCTACTGCACAGCTGGAGAGCCTGAGCGCCTTCAAGCTCCGTGACCAGTCCAAGGCCACTCCAGAGGGTGTCCACAGTGTCATCCGTCACCTTTACTTCGATCACCGTATGGCCCTCCATCAACTCGAGGGTCTCCAGTCTGCGTACGACCTCAACCTAGAGAAGTACCAGAATCTCTCCAAGCAGGCAGACCGCCTTGAGTCCGACAACGCCGCTCTCGAGAAGCAACTCGAAGAGCTCGCCAAGCTTCCAGCCGACGAAGCATCCAAGAAGATAGCCGAGAATCTTCAGGCTAGCAAGAGCAAGTACAAGGAAATGGCAGTGCACTATCGCACCCAGAGTAAGGACGCTGAGGCCAAGATCAAGGAACTCGAAGCGAACATCACTCAACTCAAGGAGCAAGAGTCGGCTGAGAGCCAGGACATGGACGAGGCACTGGCAGTGCTGAGGAATGACAACGCGACCTTGACCAAGAAGCTTGAGAAAGCCAACAAGAAGCTGAAGGCCAGCAAGGACGGCGACAAGCGCGGCTGTAAGCAGCGTCGTTCTCTTTCTCCTTGGTCTCGCGACCAGCGTGGCCATTCCAACCCAGGTTCCGACGACTCTGATTCCAGCTCAGAGTCTGACTCCCACCACAGCCGTGACGGCAGTCGCGATCCACCACGTAGCCGCGACGGCGGCGCCCCACTCACCAACATTCGCGGCCGCAGCATCCGCTTCGACACACCAGGCGCCGATTCAAACGCTACCACCCTGTCACGTATCGACCCGCACCTCAAGGCTGGCATGGAGACCAACCGTGGTGTCCGTGACCCTGACAAGTTCGGCGCCGATGGAGAGCCCGAGTTCGACGAGTGGTTGGGCGACGTCGACAACAAACTCGGCGTTACCACCTTCCAGTCCAAGGACCAGTCTATGAGCTGGTTGCTATCTAAGACTAAGGGCGAAGTCCGCGCTCTGCTCAAGCCACGTGTACCAACACGCCTCTCTTCCTATGTCAAACACTCGTCTATGACTGACATGTTCGCTTCCATCGAGGAAATGATTGACCTGCTCATCGACCGCTTCGGTCAGCGCGATGTGTCCAACAAGTCCTTCCTCGAGCTCGCCAAGCTCAAGCAGTCTGAGAAGCAGACCTTCACTGAGCACTACACTAAGTTCCAGCGCCTCCGTGCCTGCGTCTCTATGACCGAGGAGAACGAGATGCAGACACTCGAAAACTCGCTCAGCTACCGCTACCAGAACCGCCTCGTCAGTGGTGCACCGCCTGAGACCCTCAAGGAGCTCGTTAAGACGCTGTACCACATCGAAAACGGCTTCACACGCCTCGACATGAACAAGCCTCCTCCCAAGAAGGATGGCAACACGGGCAACAGCAACGGCGGTGGCAACGGCAATGGCAACGGTGGTCGCAACCGTGGCGGCGGCGGTCGAGGTAACGGAGGTCAAAACAACTCCAACCTGCTTCCGTACGCCGACCTCCCTGACAAATACAAGAACTTGAAGCCGCTGTCTGAGGATCAGCGCCGTGAACTGATCCGCAGCGACAAGTGCCTCCGCTGCCGCGAACCAGGACACCACTCCCGTGACCCAGTCTGTATTCTCAAGAAGTACGCTGGACCAAACGCTAACTCCATGACTGCGAGCACTAGCGACACCACGGCTGGCAACACTGCCGGCACCACTCAGAACCAGGGAAATGCCTAGACCTTCTCTCGGGCACGACGAGCGAAGGTCATGGCGATGAAGTCAATATACAGGAAAAGAAGACACTGAAGGCGCACTCACTTACCACGCTGGGTACAGCTGAGAGCCTTGGCGTGACACCAGAGATCACCAACCAGTTCATCATAGACGCAGTAGTTAATGGTATCCAGGCAAAGGCCCACCTTGACTGCGGTGCAAATTCCCGTTACATTGACTCATCTTTCGTGCACAAACACAATTTCCCTTTGATCCCCTCGAACAAGCCAGAAAACTCGGACTGGAATCTGAGGTTATGGCACCATCGGACATCACCTCTGTCGCCGAGGTCAAACTGGACATTGGCGACCACAAAGAGCTGTTCTATGCCTTTGTTACACACCTGAGCCCTGCGTATGATCTTGTCCTTGGCAAAGGATGGTTCAGTCAACACGACCCCGATATCGCGTGGCCACAAGATCAGGTCACCTTCCCCAAATGCGACAAATGCCGCGAGCACACGGCCTGCCACCCTGTAGAAGTCTCAAGCGAACATGTGTCAGGGGGCGTACCAGCTGTTGACATCGAAGAAATCAGTCCAACCGCGCTGCACCGCATGGCGCGACAGCAAGGGACTGAAGTCCACGCAATGTGGATGGCAGGACCAGACGAGAGGCGTCAAATACCTCTTGATGGCTTGACCGCGTGTGCAATGAGGACGATCAAGTCTCAAACTGCACCATGCCAAGGAGGGTCCGCCGCAATCGTGATTGATCAGCACGTCCGACAAGCGCATGCCAGTGCTATAGCGGCGGCTGACTTTGAGAAGTTCATGACTGGAACGACAAACCAGGTCGATCTACAATCTATCTCTGACCGCCTACCAGCAGAGTACCAGGACTTTGCCGACCTGTTCGACAGACGTGAAGCTAACAAGCTACCGCCGCACCGCCCTGGCTCTGATCACGAAATCAAGCTCAAGGAGGGTGCTGTCCCACCGTTCAAACGACCATATCCCATGTCACAGCAGCAGAACGAGGTCATTAAGAAATGGATTGATGACCAGCTTGAGAGGGGCAACATTCGAGCCTCTGTGTCACCCGCGGCAGCCCCCGTCCTGATCGTAAAGAAGCCTAATGGCGGCTTGCGAGTGTGTCTTGACTACCGAGGATTGAATGCCCTGACGATCAAGTCACGGTACCCTATCCCGCTTGTTCAAGAAACACTGGACAGAATTGCTGGGAAGGAGTGGTTTACCAAGATGGACGTAATAGCAGCGTTCAACCGTATCCGTGTCGCGGCTGGAGATGAATGGAAAACAGCCTTCACCACCCGATATGGACAGTTTGAGTGCGTAGTGATGCCCTTTGGCCTCTGCAACGCGCCTGGAACATTCCAGAGCTATATCAATGACACGCTGAGGGAGTTTCTTGATGACTTTTGCTCGGCCTACCTGGATGATTGTCTTGTCTTTTCCGATTCACGCGAACAGCACGTACAACACGTGCGGCGTGTAATGGAGCGACTCCGAGCAGCAGGACTACAGCTGGACATCGATAAGTGCGAGTTCTTCGTACATGAGACAAAGTACTTGGGCATGATTATCGGCCGCGATGGCGTCCGCATGGACCCAGAGAAGGTTCAAGCGGTACAAGATTGGCAGACACCAAGCTGCGTCAAAGATGTTCAAGCATTCTTGGGGTTTGCGAACTTCTACCGCAAGTTTATCGACAAGTTTGGACGACTCGCTGCCCCACTGACAGCCCTTACCAAGAAAGAAACCGACACGACTTCCGACAAAAAGAAGTACGTGCAGTTCGTGTGGTCACAAGCATGCGAGGAGGCGTTTCAGGCACTGAAGCTGGCCTTCCTCAATGCGCCAGTCCTCGCGCTGTTCCGACCTGGCTGGAAGACGCTGCTCGAGACAGATGCGTCCGACTTTGTTACTGCAGCTGTGTTATCGCAGCAAAATCCTGAGACTGGTACCTGGCACCCTGTGGCGTACATGTCCAAGAAGATGTCGCCAGCAGAATGCAACTATGAGATATATGACAAGGAACTCCTGGCCATAGTGCAAGCTTTTGAAGAATGGCGCCCTGAACTCATGACAGAGGGGGAAGACGACAGCGACTTTGAACGTTTCCAAGATGATGGACACATCCAAGTCCTGTCTGATCACAAGAACCTTGAGTATTTCATGACGACCAAACAGCTCAACCGCCGTCAAGCGAGATGGGCTGAATTCTTGTCACAGTTCAATTTCAAGATCACCTACAGACCTGGTGTTCAAGGCACCAAACCTGACAGCTTGACGAGGAGATCTCAAGATCTCCCTTCGTCACCAGACGATCCACGCAATCAGCACCAGAACCAAGTCTTGCTACCCGAACATCGCCTTGACCTGCTTACGGCAGCAGCGATGACCCTGGAAGATGACGGGGACGAGCCAGAATCTCCCCCACTTGCAGTTATGATCGAGCAGCTATACCAAGAACCGTTGGTACAGCAAGCCCTTCGGCAATATCAAAAGGGAGAAACTGTTGATATGCTAAGACGTCACAAGATAGACCAAGCATTGGTCAAGGTACAGCAGGACAGATTCTTCATTACCAACCGATACGGTGAACTGAGCCTGTTGATTCCGCCGTCCGACTCTGATGCCATGCATCTGGTGCGTACGGAAATCATTCGGAACTGCCATGACAAACCACTGGCGGGCCACCCTGGAGTTGCGAAGACATTCGAACTAGTCACGAGAGCGTACCTGTGGCCCTACGCCCAGCAGACAATCAAACGCTACATCCGCAATTGCAAGACATGTCGGACCACCAAGACAACACACCAGGCTTATAGTGGGCTCCTCGCTCCGCTGCCGGTACCGTACAAGCCCTGGCAAGACATAGCTATGGACTTTATTGTCGATCTGCCTCCGAGCAAGAGCGTTGAGGGTGTGACCTACAAGAACATCTTGACGGTCACTGACAGGTTCACAAAGGAGAGGCACTTTATCCCTGCACAAAAGCTGGAGGCTGAATACGTTGCCTGCCTGTTCGTCAAGTACGTGGTGTCAAGACATGGGCCATGCCAAACTATGGTTATTGACAGGGGAACCAACTGGCTCTCGACTTTCTTCAAGAGAGTTAGCGTCATCCTAGGGACTAAGCAGAAGCCTTCAACAGCCTTCCACCCTGAGACTGATGGTCAATCCGAGAACTCGAACAAAGGCCTGGAGCAGTACCTGCGGACATTCTGCAACTACGCTCAAACCGACTGGGTTGATCAGCTGCCGGTCGCCGAGTTCGCGATCAACAACCACGTCTCAGAGACTACATCCGTGTCACCCTTCTTCGCCAACTACGGCTACAACCCAAGCCTAGCTGGCGGCTCGGATATAGCCAACACGGAAGCTGTCCACGGCGCTGTATTGCCTCCCGGAAAGGCTCGCCTCGACTTCGCTGCCGCGAATGCATTCGGCAATCGACTGAACCAAGTCCACCAATTTGTCCGACAAAACATGCACTTGGCACAGGCTCTTCAAGCAGACAATGCCAATCGACACCGCCTGCCTGCCCCTACGTATCAGGTAGGTGAATTGGTGTACGTAAGCACTGAGAACTGGGCGACGCACAGACCCGCCAAGAAACTTGACTTCAAATTCTCGGGCCCACACAAAGTGCTCGAAGTACTTCCACACAATGCCTATCGCATTGACCTTCCACCTGACATCCAGAGGCATCCGGTCTTCCACTCGAACCTCCTGCGCAAGGCCGACAACGATCCGCTGCCTGGACAAGAGTCACCCGCAGCCGGCCCACCTCCACCGATCGAAGTCACTCGAGAGGATGGAACCGAGGAAGAATGGGAGGTTGAAGAGATTACTAATAGCGCGGTGCGCCAACCAGCGCGTGCACAATGGAAGGAGCTGGGCAAGGAACCGAGACTGATGTACAAGGTGAAATGGATTGGACACACCAAGCCGACTTGGGAGCCGATGGAATATCTCGAAGGAGCATCCGAAGAGGTAGCAGCGTTCCATGCGAGGCAACTCGACAGTGTGTCCACACACCCTGACCCTGACCAGGCGACAGAAGCAAAGGAGTTCAGCGAATCCAGCAAGCGACGTGTTACTCCGAGCGTGGAGGCGCGACGTGTAACACGTTCGACGGCTTCAGCCTCTGCACGAGCGAGCACCATCTCGACTCCAGACCGCGCTGCGACACGGACAAGCTGCTTTACGCTAAGGCTCCAAGGGGATCAGCAGGTACCTGCACCAAGTTCAGACCTACGTGGAAGCGCTACCCCTTGGAGTGGTACCTTTAGCACGAGTGCACCAGTGGAGGCTGGCAGCTGCCTGGTGGAGGCCAGCAGCGAGCGCGATGTAATGGACTACACGCACGAGTACCAGACTGGCCAAGTTGGCGGCACGCCGGGATGGCAGGATTCAGACGGAAGTTCAGACGGAGATTCGGATGGAGGGGTTTGGGTTGGCAAACCAGGCGTTGGGCGTGGTCAACAACAAGTTGGAGGTATTTCTGAGGCTCTGATTGGTCAACCTCTGAGGACAGAGGCATGTTTGGAGGGGTAGTGTCACGACCTCGCCTGCGACATGGTGGTGAACGGTCTTGACGACACGTGACCCCGTGGGTTTGTCGCGGCACGGTACGTCCCGCGACGCGTCTCTTGTATTTAGTCGCGCGTTCTCTCGCGCTCTTCTTAGATACCTTGTCTTACGACTTCTGTTCTACTACGACACTGTGCACTGTTACAATCTCTATTTCTAGTATATATAAACTTAGTATAAATAAGAAGTATATACTACTTCTTCTAGATAACGAAGATAGCTATAACTTTTTATATATAGTTAAGCTAGGTATAATAGAGTTTAAGGCTCTATACCTTAGAGCTAAGTAGTAGGCTACCGATCTCCTAGGCTTATATATTAGTAATAATAAAATAAAACGTATTATTACTTAGGCCTATCTCTACTTTAGAATATACTAGTTATACTTTTAAAGTCTTAAAGAAAAGTAAGCTAATAAGGTAGCGAGAGCTTACTATAAGTAGCTAAACTCGTTATAGCGAATAAGAAGTAAGAAGAATAAAGTTATATCTACTCTACTAACTTTAGCTTTCTATAATACTATTTCTATAATACTAGTACCTCTAAAGAGAAACTAGTACTCGTGTTACGGGCAGAGAATGGATTCACCTGAGTCACGTGGGTGGCTCGGCCCGCTCCGGCTTGGCAGCCGTGCCTCGCGTATATAAACACTCCGTCCCTAGGACCTCTTAGTAGACTCGTACGTAAACTTCCGAATATACGAGGTCACTCAGAACGGCTCGTCACACTTTTACGTACCACCCCAGCGTCACCACGGACGCAGACAACAAGCGCGGAAGCGCAGAAACCCAGAAACAAGGCGCACTTGATCACTGAAGGTGACTCGAGTGTCGCAGAAATCCCCAAGCAGCACTTGGTCATTGTAGGTGACCGGCGCCGCTCGTACTTGATCGTTGTAGGCGACAAGTACCCAGAAACCCAGAACCGCAATCAATGAAGTCGTTGCAGGCGACTTGAGTGCAGAACGAGGTAGGAATCTACAAGCTTACTGATCCACGAGTCCGACACCTTCAACATGGTGCGACCGTACGGCAGCAGCGCGCAGCGCCGCTCGAGACCGAGCGTGCAGCGTGATTCCCTCTTCAACAACAGAGAGTCGCAGACTTTCGACACGAACAACCCCGGATACCCGGACTTGACGGAGTACTTGGAGCGAGAAGGTATTATCGCAGATAAGCTACCTACTCTGGAGGAAGAAACCGAGGAACCAGAAACCACTGATTCAAGCCGTATCAACCTCGCGTACTTCGCTCGACCACAAGACATTGTCACAGACGACAAGGGTGTACCCCGTATCACTGTCGACTTCGCTTTCAACGGACTTGGTGATGAGGTCACTCGAAGTGTTCCTGTCACGCAGTGGCAGAACCTGACAGTCACCGAGTTTGTCAAGGAAGTCCAGAACAGCCCCGAACTGGTGCACGCCCTCCTGTACACAATGCAGGTAGACCACGAGAAGCTACTCGAGGTGTTCCAGATCCTTCAACAGGCCAATAACCTCAACAAGGAAAAGATTGAGCATATGGCCACTCAGCACCAAGCTTCCGGCGCGAAGCTTGCGGAGCTGGAAGGACTGCTGAAGAAGGACCCCGATACACGCTTCAAGGATTTGACCGTTCAGCTTGAGAAATACAAGGGATGGGTTGCAGAACTCAAAGAAGACGTGGTAGCTGCTCAGACTGAGAATCAAGAAGCCGGGGCCTTCACGCAAGAAGACCTGGATGAGTTGAATAAGTCATACAGCGAGCAAATCGCCGATCTTCAGAAGCAGGTCAACGACCTGAAGAAGAAAGGCACTGACAAGCGCACACCGTCTGAGGAAGACATGGATCGCTTTCGCAAGCGCAATCAGCAGCGCAAGCAGCGACAAGGTGGCAACCCTGATCCCAACCCCTCTGATCACTCTGATTCTGAGACCGACTCCGACACTGAGCCCCGCGGCCGCCGTGGTCAACCAAAAGTCAAGAAGAGTCAGAAGGGTTCTCGAAAGGAAGACTCGATCGTCATCCCCGACGACAGCACGGTTGCTAGCGACGACACTGGTTTGGTGATGTACGACGCCACGCTGATCGCCAACATGAAGGAACTGGCTCGAGGCCTGACAGTCAAGCTCTTCAAGAACGACAAGGAGCTGTCACATGCTCAGTGGCAGTCACAGGTTGAGAATAAGCTCGACAACACTGTCTTCAAGGACACCGGCTCCGCACTGCGCAGCATCCACAATTGGACAGGTGGCGATGTGTTCGATCAGCTTGAACCTATGGTGCCGACTAAACTGCAAGGCGAGGAAGTCGCAGCAGATGCCTTCAAGTCAGTTCGCGAAATGCTAAAGTACATCAACGAACACTACGGCATTCGTGACAAGGCTGGTAAGGCACACAATGAGTGGCACAATCTGAAGATGGGTGAGACCGAGAAGTTCACCACCTTCTACCGCAAATACCAGGCTGCACGCGCCCATGTTCGCTTGGACACGCAGACTGAGATCTACATGTTCCAGAACAAACTCAGCGACAAGTTCCAGGATCGGTTTGTTGGCGAATACCCCGACTCGATGCAGTCCTTGGTTCAGAAGTGCTACAAGATCGAGAGCGACTTGGACAGAATGGGTTCGAAATCGAAGAAGGATGACAAGAAGGACGACAAGAAGGATGGCAATAAGAAGGGTGGCCGTGGTCAAGGAAACAAGCCTGACGACAACGCCAACCCCAAGTTGCCATGGGAGAGCCGTCCAGCCGCGTTCAAGAACCTTCCAGCAAACACGAAGGCTCATCGCACTAAGTTGATGAAGGAAGGCAAGTGCCACAAGTGCCAGCAACAGGGTCACGTCAAGAATGATGAGGCCTGTCCGCTGTTCGCTTACGGCATGCCGAAGAATGTTGACGAGGACCAGAAGAAAGCGAACGCCTCTTCGTCCAACATCAACACCGAAGCTGGCACCGACCAGGGAAATGCCTAGTCTGCCCCTCAAGCGCAAGGAGCGGCGGACCAAATGACGAGTTACGAGAAGTTGAGAAGAAACCATCATTGAAGATGCCCGCAGCGGTACCTTCACTGCCTAGGATCACTGATCACGTAGTGGTCGCAGGTAGCGTAAATGGAAAACATGCAAACACATTCCTTGATGATGGTGCCAACTCAACTTATGTAAACACGTCTTTTGCGCATAATCCCCGGAACAACATTGAAACAAAGAGACTGGATCACCCCTTGGTTCTCGGACTAGCCGATGGCAGCACGTCGTCTTACTTGATCACTGAATATGCGGAGTTCTCACTCCAGCTCGGTGAACATAAGGAAGATATACGATGCTGGGTTGCCGATATCGACTACGACATTACCTTGGGTAAGTCCTGGCATGAAGATCACGAACCGACAAAGCTGTACCGTGACGGCTTGGTGGAATTCCGTGATACGCGCTGCATTGCTGATTGCAGCGGAGGACAGATGGTAACAGTGCCTATGGTGAGAGGTGCCCTACCTGGAAAACCACTGCCAAAGGCACCGGTTCCGGTAGACATTGAGCGTGTAGGAGGCGATGACTCTATCGACATACAGGAGGTTGGTTTGCAGGCTTGCGCTATGATGTCGCGACAACAGGGTGCTGAAGTGCATCTTGTGTACATCAACCCGCAAGAAAGCAACCAATTCAAGACCCCTGCTGATCCTGTCACCGCGATGACTCTGATGGCTCACGGCATGACAGCTCGAAGGACGAAGACCAGCAATGAAGCCTTCGCCTGTGCCATGTACATCGACAACAGCGTTGCAGAGGCAGTAGACAGCTCGACCTTCTTGTTGAGGGCCAGCGCACTGTCAGCCTCTGATGTTGAAGTGTTCATGAACGGGAAGGATAAAGACCAAGCACCTTCAAAGCTGCCTGCTGAGTACAGCGACTGGAAGGAGGTATTTTCTCGCAGGGCTGCAGATGAGCTACCACCACACCGACCAAATATCGACATGGAAATCAAGCTCAAGGACGATGCCCAGCCACCGTTCAAGAGACCTTACCCTATGTCGAACGCAGAGAATGACGTGGTAAAGAAATGGATCGACGAACAACTGGAGAAAGGCAACATTCAAAAGAGCAACTCCCCAGCGGCGTCACCAGTCATTATCGTCAAGAAACCAGGTGGTGGCTTGCGGGTGTGTATCGACTACCGTGCGTTGAACGCGATTACGGTGAAGTCAAGATATCCCATCCCTTTGATGCAAGACACCCTGAACCGGATCAGCGGCAAGAAGTGGTTCACAAAGCTTGATGTGATCGCTGCATTCAACAGAGTCCGGATTGCACAAGGTCACGAATGGAAGACAGCGTTTACGACAAGATATGGACAGTTCGAATGCCTGGTGATGCCCTTCGGGCTGTGCAATGCACCCGGCACGTTCCAATCTTACGTGAACGACTCTGTTCGCGAATTCTTGGATGACTTCGTGTCAGCATACATCGATGACTTGTTGATTTTCAGCGACACTCTGGAAGAGCATAAAGTCCATGTGGCATCCGTCTTAGAGAAAATGGCAAAAGCTGGGCTGCAATTGGATATCGACAAATGCGAATTCCACGTGCAAGAGACAAAGTACCTGGGCTTGATCATCGGCAAGGATGGCATACGCATGGATCCAGAGAAGGTACGAGCGATTCAAGAGTGGCAAACCCCTCAGAAACCAAACGACATATTGGCGTTCCTTGGATTTGCTGGTTTCTACCGTCGCTTCGTCAAGAACTTCAGCCGCATAGTGTCACCAATGGTGGCACTGACTAAGACCAAGAACCCACCACCGTGGTTGTGGACAGAAGAGTGTCAGCGCGCGTTCGAAGGCTTGAAAAAGGCTTTCTCGGAGGCGCCAATTCTGGCTATGTTCGAACCCGGCTTGGAGACTGTTCTGGAAACTGATGCCTCTGACTTTGTCACTGCCGCAGTGTTGTCACAGAGAGGTCGTGATGGCATCCTCAGGCCGGTAGCCTTCTTGTCTAAGAAGATGACACCAGCTGAATGCAACTACGACATCTACGACAAGGAACTGATGGCCATCGTCAAGGCATTCGAAGAATGGAGGCCCGAGTTGTCTGCTGCTGAACATGTTGAAGAGTTCGAGAACCTTCCTGGAGATCAAGACAAGCCGATTTTAGTCCTGTCTGACCACAAGAACCTCGAATACTTTATGTCAACCAAGCAGCTCAACCGCAGACAAGCACGCTGGGCCGAGTTCTTGTCCGGTTTCAACTTTAAGATCACCTACCGACCGGGGGCACAGGGCACCAAACCTGACAGCTTGACCAGACGTACTCAGGATCTGCCAGCGGGCAGTGATGATGAACGTGTCAAGCACCAGGAGCGGATACTGCTGTCACCGGATCGATTTCTGTACACTGCCGCCAACACGGTCCAAGAACTAGCGACTGAGGAGCCTCTCGCAACAGACCCCACTGCCGACGCTGCTGGCGCGCCTCAAGAGGAAGAGGAAATCCCCTTGAATCTCGCAATACAGCAGCTGTACGCGTCAGATGAGGAAGTGCAGACGGCTGTCAGACAGCTGGAAGCAGGCGAACCATGTCCAATGCTACGCCGACACAAGATCCGAGATGCGACGACTGCTGAAGGACTGATCTATGTGAAGAATCGATATGGAAAGCTGTGCTTGTACCTGCCACCGAGTGATGACCCGACTAATAAGGTCCGTACGCGAGTGATTGAAGCTTGTCACGACGTGCCTTCGGCTGGTCATCCTGGTAGGGCCAAGACTCTCGATCTTCTCGCTCGATCATACCACTGGCCTGGAATCTCTCAGTCTGTGCGGCAATACATCAATAACTGCAGGACATGTCGACGAACAAAACCATCACAGGATCAGTATTCTGGACTCCTGCGACCGTTGCCAATACCGTTCAACTTGTGGGATGACATTGCGATGGACTTTGTGGTTGATCTACCCCCTAGCCGCAGCAGCCTCAATCATAACGAGTATCGCAACATCCTCACGGTGACTGACCGGCTCGGAAAGGGCAAGCACCTGATTGAGGTAGACTCGATGACCGCTGAACACTGCGCGCTGGTGTTCGTCAATAGAGTGTACAAACATCATGGCTTGCCACTGCGCATTACCTCCGACAGAGGATCACAGTGGGTATCAGCATTCTGGAAGCGGCTATGCCAGCTGTTGCAGATTGAGCAAGCCATGTCGTCAGCATATCACCCTGAGACCGACGGACAAGCAGAAAACACGAACAAGGCAATGGAACAGTACCTCCGAGCGTTTGTGACATACGCACAGGATGACTGGGTCGACTGGCTGGCCTTGTGCGAGTTTGCCTTGAATAATCACGTGTCAGAAAGCACGGGCGTCTCGGCATTCTTTGCAGACACCGCACGGAACCCACGCACTGATTTCAACACTGCGATCCCTCTTCCTCTTCTTCCACAACGTCAACGACTCGACGCTGAAGCGGCAGACCGGTTTGCAGGACGTATGAAGCAGATGCAAGAGTGGCTACGTGAGAATATGGCATTGTCTCAAGCGACGCAGGCGGATTACGCTGATCGACACAGGAATCCGGCACCACAGTTTCGAGTTGGCGATTTGGTCTTTGTCAGCACCAAAAACTGGAAGACAGCACGGCCAACGAAGAAACTTGATGATAAATGGGCTGGACCTTACCCAGTAACGGCAGTTCTGGAAGGTGCCTGCAGGCTCGAGTTGCCACCAACGATACGTGTCGCCAATACATTCCACACGTCGTTACTCCGACCTGCTGCTAATGATCCTTTGCCAGGGCAGAACCCACCGCCTCCTCCACCTGTTGAAGTTGAGAGAGAGGACGGTGTGGTTGACAAGGAATACGTGGTGGAGGAAGTAATTGACTCTGAATGGCGCACGCCGCGCGGACGGGCACCTCGAGGCGGAAAGCAGAAGCAATTGTGGTATAAGATCAAGTGGCAGGGTTATGGATTGGACGAAGCGACATGGCAACGAGCTGAGGAGGTGACCGAGCACGCTGCCGCCTCTGTCGCGGATTTCCACCACAACTACCCCACGAAGTCCAAACCTGATGTTGTGATTGCCCCTGATGGCTGGATTCCAAACGAGTTTACTCGACGTGCTACGCACGCGGCATCGAATGTCGTTGGAGGGCAACCACCGCTACAAGCTTTGCGAACATTGTCGCCGGAAACGATTGATTGGCAGCAGCCAGTAGTCACTGGTGTTGGGCCCTCAAAACCGTCCTTCCAAGGCACATCAGTACCAAGCTCATCAGGCAGAAGCATTGCTCAGAGGTCTTGCTTCAATAAAGGTGACTTTGGACAGACAATCGGCTGCGACAAGCGACAGAGCGATGGCAGTCCTGATTCCGAAATCACATCTGAACAACAGCGGCCAGCACAGGATGCTGGTGTCGGGTATTCAGCTCTGTCGACGTACGAAGCCAAGACTGCACACTCAAGCGACGCTTGCTGTGTGTCGCCGCAGCACTCTGGATACGCCTCTGATAGCGGCGTGGATATGGACTCTGAGGATTCTGGTGGTGAGGACTTGGAGATGGAGGATGAAGACATGGAAAACGACAAGGTGTTCGCGCATGCGATGCGTGTTGCACAAGGTTGTTGCGATGGAACGCAACCTGCGAAGGGGGGGGGGGGTAGTGTTACGGGCAGAGAATGGATTCACCTGAGTCACGTGGGTGGCTCGGCCCGCTCCGGCTTGGCAGCCGTGCCTCGCGTATATAAACACTCCGTCCCTAGGACCTCTTAGTAGACTCGTACGTAAACTTCCGAATATACGAGGTCACTCAGAACGGCTCGTCACAACTCGATTCTTTATAGCGACTATAGCTATAGTAATAAGCCTCTTTCTAGCCTAAACGACTCTAATAAAATAGATACTAATATAGCGCGCCTTATAATTACGTAGCTATACTATAATACTCTCTAAGAACGATTTAAGAATTGATAACTTATTAAAACTAAAGATATACTACTAGATAAGTTTGCTTCCGAAAATACTAATCTGCTCTTCTACTATACTTATATAGTATAAATAGCCGGCCTACTAGGTATTTATATAAATATAAAGGCTAAGACTACCGACGCCTTACGCTATAACTTTTAGGAAATCTTATAGATAATTTATTCGATTAGCTAGTCTCGTTCTACTAAAGCTATAAAGCTAGCTATTCTAGGCGATAATATAAAGAATTCGTTCTACTTTAGTATAAAGAAGCTAAATAAATTCGTCTCTAACTAGAAAGACTATCTTAAGTTAGGCCTATCTTTATAGCTTCGAAGAAAGAATATACTAGTAAAGAAAGAAGCGAAGCCTATAGATATTAAGAAGAACGAATCGCCTAAGAAGAATAATAACGACTATAAGAAGACTATAACTATCTAGAGACCTACTTATAGTAAGAAGAAGACTAAGACTATTATACTTAGTAATAATAATAGGAAAGAGAGTTCGATTAGTAATAAAAATAAGTAAAATCTAGACGTACTTATAAAAGATATTCTTACTAAAGATACTAAGGCTATTATCCTAGAAGGCTGTTACGGTCTGGTCCTTCCGGCCAGGAAGTAGCCAATCCGTGATCCAGGGACGGTCGCCAAGACCGCGACCAGCGCGACCAGTGCGACCGCGACCAGCGCGACCAGTGCGACCGCGACCAGCGCGACCAGTGCGACCGCGACCAGCGCGACCAGTGCGACCGCGACCAGCGCGACCAGTGCGACCACGACCGCAAGCGACCGCTAGGGTAAGAAGTACTATATAGACGACGCTCTTTACCGAGTAGATAGGAGCTTCGTGCTCAACTCAATACAACTCTCTTAGGGTTATGTTACAAACCTTTCAGGACCTTCTCTGATATACCACGAGGACATTGCGAGGATCGACACTTCCCAGGCCAACCCCATATCAGATTAGGGTTAGGCTGCCGACGGACAGGCAGGACGTAACAACTTTGAGCACCAAAAGCCGAAGGGAAGCGCTATCGATCAATGTCAAGAAAGACTCAGGACGTTGCCGACACAAGAAGTCCATCACGACAACAGCTGTCGACTGGAATCACGGAACGAATGAGCAATATGTCGATTAACGGAAGCGGGAAACAATCGACTCCCACTATGAGCACAGCGGGCTCATACGAGTCAACCCACGCACCTAAGATATCCACGCCGGAGACGTTCGACGGGACTAAGGAGAAGTTGGAGAACTTCCAGCTGCAGGTTCAGCTGTACCTCCACTTCAACGCGCACCAGTTTCATAGCGAGGCCGACAAGGTCTTGTATGCCGCATCCTTCCTACGAGGAAGAGCCGCCAGAGGATTCCGAGCATACCTGAAGGACTGGCTCGTCTGCCAGAATTCAGATGATGAACCAGAAACGGAAACCAGAAGAATCTTCCACAGCTACGACAAGTTCGAAGAAAAACTTAATGATCTATACGGGATACCCAACGAAGAGGCACACGCCGATCGCCATATCCGACAACTCCGACAAACCACTTCTGTCGCCGCCTATGCGTCAGAATTCCAAGGATACCAGGCCGATCTCGAGTGGAACGACGCTGCCTATCGTTCGCAGTTTTACCTGGGACTGAAGGATTCAGTCAAGGCCGAATTATCCCGAAACTCCAGCATGACCACGCTCGGTGCAATGATCAAAGCAGCAAAGGAAATCGACGAGAGACTCCAGGAGCTGAGATACGACCGAATCGTACAGCCTGGACACCGGATACCCGCTCGAGGCGGAGGAGGGGGCTTCAAGGCCAGAAGTCAGGACCCTGATTACGGAGATCCAATGGAGTTGGATGCTACCGAACGTACGCGAGGAAGGAAGCTGAAGAGCAAAGGCTTCACCTGCTACGAGTGTGGCAAGGAAGGCCACTACGCGCGGAACTGCAGAAAGAAGAACAAGGTCAGCCGTGAAGTGAATACCATGGCTCGGGCAACAGCATACCGGGAATGCGAGGAAGACTCCTCGAAATCCGACTAGTTCGGAGGGACAACCCCGAAGGGCTCATTGAACCGCGGTCTCTTGGTTCAATGACCTAGGCAGAAAGAGATCAGCAACACGGATATTGAAAACGGACACACCACATACTGAGGAGACTCGGAAGGGACAAAGGGTTCGAAGGACCAGTCAAACAAGTCATCCATTCCGAGATCACGGAGAGAACGATCGACATCCACACTCGCGGACAAACCCTCGTTCAGGGCGGCATTCGATTCGGATTCAACGAGGTGACGAACATCGTTGTCCAGCTTGTCGTTGTTTGCCTGACGGATGGTCTTGTTCGTGGCAATGCGACGGCGGAGATCCTGGATCTTCTCGAGGAGGATCCCCATGGAGTCGAGACTCTTGGCTAGCTCTTGTTCATCCGAAGCGATCTTCGATGACAACTTGTCAACTACCTTGTCAAGACGAGTGATGCTGGAGGTCACGCAGGGACGACCTAGGCGCGTGCACTCGCTGCAGGCCATGAGGGAGAAATCAGAAATGAAGATACAGGTACGACCACGGAGAGAACACTGATCACAAGGAGTAGGTGTCGTGAAAGGGCTCGCGAAGATGCGAGCAAGACGGCGATTGCGACGAATGGAAGTCGAAGAGGACATGATGAAGCAGATGACGAATTAAAAAGAGGGAAAGCGGGGACCCTGATAATAAGCTCCGGGGCGGAGCTAGGCTAAGAAGGGGATGGTGTTACGGTCTGGTCCTTCCGGCCAGGAAGTAGCCAATCCGTGATCCAGGGACGGTCGCCAAGACCGCGACCAGCGCGACCAGTGCGACCGCGACCAGCGCGACCAGTGCGACCGCGACCAGCGCGACCAGTGCGACCGCGACCAGCGCGACCAGTGCGACCGCGACCAGCGCGACCAGTGCGACCACGACCGCAAGCGACCGCTAGGGTAAGAAGTACTATATAGACGACGCTCTTTACCGAGTAGATAGGAGCTTCGTGCTCAACTCAATACAACTCTCTTAGGGTTATGTTACAAACCTTTCAGGACCTTCTCTGATATACCACGAGGACATTGCGAGGATCGACACTTCCCAGGCCAACCCCATATCAGATTAGGGTTAGGCTGCCGACGGACAGGCAGGACGTAACAAAGGCCTACTAAAGAGTCGCTTTCCTAGTTATAAGTATATACTAGTCCTTCGCGATTAAGAGTTTAATTAGCTTCGTAGAATAATAGGTATTTACGAGAATATCTATATAGCTTAAGAATTTATAAAGGTATATAGAGCCTTAAAGAACTAGATTAATAATAGCGAGATATAGATAATCTTTAAAATAGAGTTCGACCTATACTACTACTATTCTATAAGCTTCGGTAGTACGAATAGTTAGATATAGAATATATTCTTCTCTCTAGTCTAGTAAGTTATATAGTAGAATCTTCGGCTATAGCGACTTAATATAGATAGATAGATAGATAAATTCAATTGCCGTTCTATCTCCTATAGAGGAGCACGCAGCGTGCACTACTTATTTATCTAGAAAGGAAAAGCTTAGGGCCAAGGCCCTTAGCTACAAAAACCTCTCACTTTCCTTTTGTCTCTGCAGGTTGGCAGCCCTGCACTCTAGGGTATGCAATTCTTTTGGACAAACACAGGTACACTGGAAGTCCTTCCTCTCACCAGGTCCCTATTCCTCCTCCTCCTCCTGAACCCTCTGGAGTTCCTCTCCCCTTGCTAGGGAGAATTGCTCCAGCACACCTTCCTGGATTAGCCACCTGGCTGTTGCTAGCAGGCCTCTCTTGGTGTTTGTGAGGTCCTTCCAGTTGCTTGAGCCTGCAGCAGCAAACAGTGCCTGTCTGTTCTCCTGCCTTTCTGGGCACGAGATACAGATATGCTTTGGGGTTTGGTAGCCTTGGTTGCATGTGCAGTCTGGGGAAAATCCTGGGACTCTCCTCTTGGCCAGGTAGGCCCTCAACCCCATGTGCTCAGTCCTCAGGAGTGTAGCCATTGTGCTCTCTGGCCTGGACCATCCTCTGTGCAGGTGTTTGCCTGCATTGGTCTTGTCTGAGGTCCAGGCCGCTGCTTGGGCCCTGTTCCTTTGGTTCCTTTTTGCCTTGAACCCATTCCATGCAGTTTCCCATTTTTGGTGCAACCACCAGTCTTTTAGGTGCCTCTTGCCGAGCCTCTTGGCTTGCAACCATCTCCTGGATCCTTTCTTGTCTTGTGCTTTGCTTTGGTTGGGTGTTCCCTTGTCTTTGTCTCTTGGCCCTCTGTGCTTGCTTTGCAACGTCTCTGCACCTGTCTTGGATGTATTGGTATGCTGCCTGGTCCTTGCTCCTTTTGGCTCCCTGTCTTGCTAGGTCCTGTGCATACAGGTGGATTGGTGGGATGTCTGCTTCTCTTTGGAGTACTGCTGCTGGGACACTCTTGTATGCTCCTGTAATGTGTCTGAGGGCTTGGTTTTGCACCTTCTCCAGTGGTTGGGTGAGCCCTTTCCTGTGTCCTTTGGTGCCCTCTGGGTCCATCCAGGTGGTGCACCCAAACATCATTGCTGGCCTAACTATTGCTGTATAGAGGTGTCTAGCTTTCTGGAAGGATGCACCCCATGTGGACTTGCATAGCCTCTGGAGTGACTGCATTTGGTTGGCTCCTTTTTCTGCTGCCTTCTTTATGTGGGGTCCCCACTGCAGTTTGGTGTCCACCCACACCCCTAGGAGTCTGAGGGATGGGACTGGGCCTTCCTCAAATCCTTGGATTTGGACTGTGGCTCTGAGGTTGTGTTGTCTCCCTCTACTTAGTATATATAGAAAAGACGTCGATAACTAGATTACTAATAGATCTAGTAAAGAACTCGTTATCGATTATTTTGTTAATATTATCTTTATCTACTAGTTTATAGATTTCTTACTTAGTCGTAGGCTTCCGAGATAGCCTATTAGTAATAGTATACTTCTTACTAGATATATAGATAATATAGAAGTTAAATAGATAGATCTAAGTAAGCTACCGAGTAATAGTAGTATTTAGTAGATCTATTATAGCCTTATTAAGCTAGTAAACGAGTATATTTATATCGACTTCTAGCTAGAAGTAAATACTAAATAGCTATAGAAATTAACTAATAAAAAACATGCACGACGGCGACGACGAGCACCAGAGGCCGCCTCAGGGCAGCCAGACGTACAGACCACGACAAGAGCAGACCCGTGAGGGCGCTGACGGAGGGAGGGGCGGTCAACCACGTCCTCCGCCAGCACTCCCGCGGGCGAGCCAACCGGGCGCGACGACGCGCCCGGACAACTACCACACCAGAGCCAAACTGACAACGAATATACAGAAGGACCTAACCCACAGATTGAACCGAGCTAGAGAGGTCCTCGAGACCGAACCCTCCCAAACCCGGGAGGCCCTCCTCCATGCCCTCCGAGACGCGTGCGAAACCGCGTCTATCCTCCTCCTCCGCTCCCACGAGAGCAACCACATCGAGACGCTCACCCGAGAGGTAAGCAAACTGACCTAGGGAGGCCAACGAGCCCCCAATACAACCACCACACCGAACGACACCGGGCGCAGCACCACCTCAATTCCGGAACCTGTAGTCAGTCACGTGATTACAGCATACATACCTGAAGGAGAGGAACGGGATGCAGCCCGAAAGAAGACATTCGCAGAGATTGCGGCTGGCCTTAGGGAGGCTGGAGCCGACGTCGCTGGGATCCGGAAGTCCAAGTCCGGAGAAATCAGAGTGTTCGCGTCGAGCGCGGATAGTCTGGAAAAGATGAAGAAAGATGGGGAGTGGGTGAAGGTTCTAGGAAAGAAGGCGGTAGTGCGGACACCTAAACACCAAATGCTAGTGCACGCGGTACCGATACAGGGCGCAGAAACACCCGCCAATAAGATCGCAGAAACGATCGAGAAAGACAACCACCGACTTCACCCAGGGATAAAGGTCAGCCAAGCCTTCTTCTATAAAGGAAAGGCTAGGAGAACTGGCCAACGATCCACCAGCGTCATTATAGAGGTAGAAAACTTCGACATCGCTAGAAGCATCTACAAGCGCGGGCTGTCATATGAGGGCACGATCCTGTGCGCAGAGCCACACTCTACTAAGTGCCGACCGGTACAGTGCAGGAACTGCTACCAGTGGGGACACGTTGAAAAACACTGCAAATCTCCGACTAGATGCGGAAGATGCGCAGGGCGACATAAGGAAGCGGGGTGCACAGCAACACAAACGAAATGCGCCAACTGCGGAGGCCCACACGCCCCATGGCGAGCGGAGTGCGGTATTACACAAGTATGGAAGGAGAGGACGCACAGGGAGCGAGCGGCACTATGTGGACTGTTCGAAGCAGGCAACGCGAAGGGTCAGGCACGGCCGACCACAAACGGCCCCCCGGAAGCACTACGCACAACGGGACAGAAGCGGCCGAGAGTAGAATCCCCTCCGCCGTCAACACCACTAGCGCTGGCCCAAATGCAACGGACACTACGACCATCTGAGCCTGTAATGGGCCCACCGGTGCAGAGACGAGGCCCAGGACGACCACGTCTGTCGGACGTCTCTAGAACACCGAGGAGCCGCAGCCAAAGCCAGATCACGACCTTCGGCAAGAGACAGGAGGAGCCGGAGACGGAAACTACAATAGTATCCAGCGCACCCGAACGAAACGACACCTACATGGAAGAAGATGACGAGTAAAGACACGCAGACCCTTACCATCGTACAGTACAACACGAACCACAGCCGCGAAAAGGTCATGCTGCCGTTCCTACAGGCGCTCGACCCTAAAACCCACCAGATTATCGCTATCCAAGAACCGTGGATAAACCCAAGAACGAGCCTAACAGTTCAAGCGCCAGGATACTACTGCGTCCAATCAAATACAGGAATAGCCCGCACGTGCACATACGTATCGAAAGACATTCCGCCGCAGAAATGGCGGCCAGAACGAACTGAAGACGACATCGTAGCGATTACGGTCGACACCGGAAGAGGCCCTATTCGGATCATAAACTGCTATAACCCACCCCAGCCGATAAACGAGACAAACGCCGGCACGCTCACACAGCTCGACGACTGTCTCCTAGACATTGGTAGCCATATAGTCGTCGGGGACTTCAACCTTCACCATGCTCAGTGGTCCGGAAACAATAGCCGCCCCCACAAAATGGCGGACCAGCTAATCCAGATAATGGATGGCAAACATATCGAACTCGCTACGCCCCAAGGCCTAGTCACCTGGGAATCACCGAGGAGCAAACAAACCCTCGACCTTTGCTGGATAAGCAGAGACATATCGAGGAGAATCATACAATGCCGCGAAGCTAAAGAGCTGGACGCAGGTTCCGACCACCAGCCTGTCCTTACCGAACTTATCGCTACAACGGCGACGGCGGAACGGCCGGGTCGCCCACAGTGGAAGAAAGCCGACTGGATCACGATAGGGAACGCTATCCTGGAAGCAACAAACTCAATCCCGAACCACACCCTACAGACGAGAGAACAGATCGACGAGGCCGTAGCGAACCTCCAGGCCACCGTCCAGACTGCCCTACGGGAGAATATACCAACAGCGCGACCATCACCGTACGCGAGCATCCGGTGGACCCAGGAGTGCACCGACCTTGTAAAACAGGCTCGGAGGGCAAAACGAGAATGGCGGAAGACAGGGCTGCTCGACGACTACGTCGCATACCGGAAGGTCGAGAACCGGAAGAAACGCCAAATCCGCAAGGACACAACAATCGCATGGCGCAACACAGTACAGGACGTAATGGCCGACCCGAACAAATTCTGGAAGCTTACGCGTTGGGCGAAACAACCTAAAGAGAATACACTCCCGCAATTCCCAGCGATCCGCGCAGCTAATGGAACACTACAAACTACCGAGGAGGGGAAGGCAGAGGCCCTAGCGGCGCACTTCTTCCCACCCCCAGTAATAGCGGACCTAAGCGACATTACGGACGAAGGGACACAGGCCGAGCTGCTGCCAATAGAACCGACAGTATTAGAAGAGGACGTCAAGAAGGCGATCAAACGCCTTCCCCGGAACAAGGCCCCAGGGCCGGACGAGATACCGAACGAAGCACTCAAGGAATGCGCCGACGTACTAGCACCCCCCTAAGCAACATATTCACCGCCTGCCTACGCCTAGGATACCACCCAACCAGGTGGCGAAGCTCGATAACGGTAGTGCTCCGAAAGCCCCAGAAGCCCGACTACACACAACCTAAAGCATATCGACCAATAGCACTTCTGAACACTATGGCCAAACTGCTCGAGGCTATCGTAGCAAGGCGAATGTCCGAGCTCGCAGAAGAACGCAAACTCCTACCAGAAACCCAAATGGGAGCCAGACCCGGAAGGTCGACGCTATCGGCGCTAGAATCACTTGTCGAACAGGTCCGTACCGCGTGGGGCCAAGGGAACAACAAGGTGGTATCCATGCTCTGCCTCGACATCTCTGGAGCATTCGACAAGGTCTCCCACGAACGACTACTATACATCCTCCAGTGCAAGGGCTTCCCGCAATGGACAAGAAACTTCATCGAATCGTTCCTAAAGAACCGCACGACAAGCATCCGCATTGGGGGATTTACTAGCCCCGAACGCCCGACAGAGACAGGCATCCCGCAGGGGTCGACGATCTCACCGATCCTGTTCCTATTCTTCGCATCTGGCCTCCTACCCGAACTGGAAAGCGAAGATACATCGGCAATCGGATTTGTAGATGACACAAACATACTCGCATTCGGCGAAACGACGGAAGGCAACTGTAAGAGGCTGGAACGGGCACACGAGAAGTGTGTAGAGTGGGCAGCGAGACACGGGGCGAAGTTCGCCCCAGAAAAGTACCAACTAATCCACTTTACCCGTACCCGCACACGTAAACGCGAACGACACAACAGAAAGGCACGTACCCGAATCCCCGGCTTCGAGGGCGCCCCAGCAGAGTCGCTCCGGTTCCTCGGGGTCCAAGTGGATTCCAAGCTCAACTGGAAGGCCAACTTGAAGGCGGCAAAAGCAAAAGGGGAACACATAACACAGGCGCTCCGGAGCCTTACGCAGTCCACCTGGGGAGCCGGTCTCCTCCGAACGAGACAGATATACACGACCATAATCAGGCCAGCTCTCACATACGGGTGCCAAATCTGGGCCCCGCAAGCAGGAAACGGCATAAACAGCATTGCTAAAGTGCAACACGCTAACCTCCGGCAGATCGTTGGGGCGTACAGAACTACCCCCACGATTGCACTCCACAAAGAAGCAGGGATTCCCCCTTAAAGAATACACAGACGCAATGGCGGCCGAGTATTCAACCAAGTCGAACATGACAGAGGCGACTAAGGAAATACGGCGGCGGTGCCAGAAGATCCAAGCCCGCCTTAGATACAGAACAGCCCAATGCACGCCGTACACGCTTCAAAGGGATAGAATCCTAGCACAGCAGGAGGACGCACAAAGAGACAAGAGCACTAAGTTCCCCCGGTGGGAGAAGACCTGGGAAACGACTGCAAGGGAAAAAAGGGCACAGTCTAGCAAACACCCGCCAACATGGTGGGCGCAGGGACGAAACGACAAGGCGCGTCACCGCCTACACA
Organism: Cercospora nicotianae; assembly: GCA_029490675.1. NCBI lineage: Eukaryota > Fungi > Ascomycota > Dothideomycetes > Mycosphaerellales > Mycosphaerellaceae > Cercospora > Cercospora nicotianae. The sequence goes on from JANQAT010000002.1 coordinate 2,813,236, forward strand.
AGGGACTTTCAAGACCTGAAAGCACGATATCTACGCTCTTACGAACGGAGCACATCGGATTGAAGGCATACCTCTACAGGAGAAAGGTCCCAGGAATTACGAGCGGAGCCTGCGAATGCGGTGAGCTACAGCAAACAGGCAAGCACATACTACTCTTCTGCCCTCGCACGGCGAAGGGCAGGCAGGAAATGTTCCAGAAGATCGGAAGCACAGCGTACCGCGACATTCTAACAAGCACGAGGGGTATGAAAATTGCAGCGAGATATATACTCCAGACGGGAATCCTAGAACAATTCAGGCTTATACAGGAGCAGGAGGAGAGACAAAAGGCGAGAGAAAGGAGGCGAAGTGAGGACGGACGTACACCGGAGGAGGAGTAGGTCCCGAGGACCGCCGAAAACAAAGGCGGTACTGCCGAGAAGGAGCACAATACACCATGGGCGCAGTGACGCGCGCCACACATCGCAGAGAAGGGGTTTTCGTCCGGAGAGGTTTCGCCCTACGTAACTAGTATAGATAGCCTGCGTGGACCTAGATAGGAACCGGTTCAGGAATACAAGACTTTATCTATCTATCTATATTAATTTTAGTAGAATATATTCTCTATATAGCTAAATTATTCCTCGACGATATTAGAATCTATAGTCCTAAAATATAGTATAATAAGAAAGAAGTTAAACCTAGCCTTCGATAGTTTATTATAGAATATATCTAGAATATTAATAGTATACTTACCGATCTAGAACGAGCTAGTATAACGGTTTATAGTAAAAAGCTTTAACTCTATTATATGTCGTGCGGGGGCGTCGGACAGGCTCGTATTGTAGGTATAATACGCAGTAGAAGTAGAGGCGATAAGTAGGAACCAACCGAGTTGATTGTGTTAGTTAGTTATAGGTTGCATCTCACTCCTGAGATGGGCATCAGCTGAGTCATGTGACCTAATGTCACATGACCTAAGTCACCTGATCCTGATCCCCAAAGTGTCCCTCAGAATGTCTAACTGGACTGCACTTTCCAACACTCCCACTCAGGCCAGATGGTCTTCTGCCTGCATTTAAATCCATCCCCAAATCATGATGAGTCATCAGGTGCTGTGGTCACATGGTTGGAGCTGTGTACCCAATCCATCTTGGTTCAACTCCTTGGCCTGGTGCTGCATTGAATTCGCCCTGCCAGAGTAGGGTGGAATTCAGTGCCTTTTGCTCTTTTGCCTAGGCTCCCTTTTGAACCATATATGGATTCCCAGATTCTGATTACTCATCAAGAGTGGCAAGCCACTTCTTCCATGGTGCAACTCCTGGGCTTGGTTTGGGGGGCTTGAAGTGGACAACGTTCACTTTCAATCCCTTTGATTTTTGCGTTCCCAAGGTCTAGGGTTCAATCCACAGTTGGGGCAGGAATCTTTTGCCTTTCCTTATGCAAGTTGGAGTTGTCTTACAAACTCCTGAAACTGTGGCCCATTCTTTGGTTTGGTCAGGCCATCAGCAACCATCTCTTTTGTTGGAACATATTCCACTGCAACCTTCCTTTGCCACCAGAGATGCCTGACATGGTTGTATGCAATATCAATGTGTTTGGATCTCTCATGGGTATGTGCATCCTTGACAAGGGTCAAGGCTGCCTGATTGTCTCCCATGATTTGCACTGGCCTCAGCTCTTTCACTGTGTCAGGATGGGCTTTGACAGTTGGCTGGAATGGGCATTCTCCCACCAGCCTTGCACAGTCCATCTCTCTCAAGAGTGCTGCCAAGAATTGAGATTGCTTTGCACATGCATTCATAGCCATGTACTCAGCTTCCATTGTTGATGTTGCAACAGACTTCTGCTTTCTGCTCATCCAAGAAACTGGGGCTCCACAAAGGAAGAAGATGCTTCCAAGGATTGAGACTCTGTCTGCTTTGTCCATTGCATAGTCAGAGTCTGAATACCCTATCAGCTTTCCTCCATTTCTTCTGAACATCAGTCCCAAGTCTTGGGATGATCTCAGGTACCTGGCCAGTTTCTTCAGAGCTTGCAAGTGTCTCTTAGCTGGGTCTGAGACATATGAGCTCAGCCTTCCAAGAGAGAAAGCAATGTCTGGTCTTGTCATAACCATGGGCCACATCCAGGTACCAGTTTGGCTTTGGTACTCTGTCCTGTTCCCCCTCTCATCATACAAGCCTGTTGGTCTCAGACTGTCATAGCTGTCCATTGGTGAGAGAGTTGGGTTGGCCATCTCCTTGGTCATTCCCAGCTTTGCAAGGTTCTCCTGGATAAAGTGTTCTTGATCAAGCTTCAAAGTTCCAGCTTGTCTGTCTCTTGTTAACCTCATCCCAAGGATCTTCTCTGGTTCTCCAAGATCTTTGATCTTGAACACCTTGCCCAGCTGTTCCTTGAACCAAAGCACATCTTCCAGCTTTGGTGCTGCAATAGGAATATCATCCACATGTGTCAGGATCAAGATGTTCCTTTCTCTGTGGATGAGAAGGCATGGGTCCACCTCTGATTGTGTGAACCCAATCTGTTTCAACTTTGAGACACAGAGTTTGTTCCAGTCTCTTGCTGCTTGCTTTAGTCCATACAAGCTTCTCAGAATCTGCAGGACCATGTTAGGTGGAATCTCAACTCCTGGAGGTGGGATCATGAAGATTTCTTCCTGAAGCTTGCTCTCAGTGAATGCATTGTTCACATCCACTTGGTGAAGTTCCAGATCCTTCTCACAAACCACAGCCATAAACACCCTTAAGGTATCATGCCTGACTGTTGGTGCAAAGGTCTCCTGGAAGTCAACTCCAAATTTCTGAGAGAAACCTCTTGCAACTAGTCTTGCCTTGAATTTCTCAATGGCTCCACTGATTGATCTCTTCACATCAAACACCCACTTGGATGTGACAAGGTTTGCTCCTTTGGGTGGAACAACCTCTGTCCAGGTGTTGTTGCTTCTTAATGCAGTTAGTTCCTTTTGGACTGCATCTTCCCACATATGTCCCCATTTGGGATCCTGAATTGCCTCCTTGTAGGACTTTGGAATAGGCACCTCTTGTCTCTGTGCAGAGATTTGAGGGGCAATTGCTGCAAATGCAGACTCTTGAACCTCTGACAGGGCTTCCCAAATCCACTCCCATTCTTGGCCTTGGACTTGGCTGAGGAATGCCCTGTGATGCTTGGCACTTGGCTCCTCCTCCTGTCCATGTTCTCTCTGTCTCTTCTGAAGCACTTGTCTTGTAACCATGCTGTGAGCTTTTGGCTCTGGGCCTGGTCCTTCATCTGAGACAGATCTCCTTCTCTTTTGGCCATGGGTCTGGTCTTGGTTCCCCTCCTGATCCCTGTGTCCTTGTGGGTCCTGCTGTGCAACAGTTGATCCTTTTGCTTTGGGATGCAGTCTCCCACTAGTGCCAGGACTGGCTTGTCCATTGATTTCCTGGCTTGACTCAGGTGGTTCAGTGGTTCCACTTTTCTCCTGCTGGGGTTGTAGTTCCCCAGAGTTTTCTTCTTCTGGATCCTCCATCCTCTGGTACTCCTCCTTGTCCTTTGGTGGAGGTGGCAACTGCACAAAGAGTGTTTGGCTGGGACCTGCAGGTTTGGTTGCCATGGCTGCAGGTGCAGCAGCTGCAGAGGGTGCAACTGCTGTTGGCTTCTTTGGAGGTCTGCCAACTGGGTTTCTGACAGGTGCACTGCTTGCTTGATTGAGCTTGGGAACATTCAGCTCCATATCTCCTCCTTTCTCATGCTCAAACCAAGTTGCAGTGTTGTGGGCCTTGATAGCCCTCATGTCAGGCTCCCAGAAGAGCCACATTTTGGCAGTGTCAGGGACATACCCAATAAACACAGCATCTTTGCCTCTGTTCATTAGTTTGTCTGATCTCATCCCAGCTGGCTGGGACTTGGGATCCATGTAGACCACTGCTTTGCAACCCCAGACTCTGAAGTGTGACACAGAGGGTTGGATGCCTGAAAAGGCTTCCTCAGGTGACACTTTGAATCCATCAATTTCTGGGCCATTAGGAAGAGAATTTCTGACAACCATGCAGGCTGCCAAGGCTTCTGGCCAGAATTCAATGGGCATGTGAGCATCCTCCAGCATTGCTCTCACATGGTCTTCAGAGGTTTGGATTGACCTCTCAACTACTCCATTCTGGATAGAGTTGTATGCCTCAGTTGTGTGGAAGGAGATTCCATATTCCTTCTCCCACTGCTTCAGCACAGCAAGAAGCTCTCTTGCTCCATCACTCCTTACAATCTGGAGGGGATTCCCTGATTGCAGCTCAGCTTTCACCTTCCAGTCTCTGAGGATACTTGGTGCATCTTCTCTGGACTTCATTGGGAAAGTCCATTTCTTTCTTGAGAAGTTGTCAACAATCTCAAGCCACCATTTGTATCCTAGTCTTGAGACAGGCAAAGGACCACAGACATCAACAGAAACAAGAGACAGCCTTTGAGGCTTCCTCTCAGTTTCTTTTCCTCTATGTTTCTTCATCTTTGCCAAGGAACATACCCTGCAAGGTTGGTGTTCCTTCGGAATAGGAATCTGAGCCTTCAAGTCAGATACCTTGTGCAGGTTTCTGAGAAGACCCTCTCCAAAATGTGCAAGTCTCCTATGCCAGAGCTCCCACTGTTCTTGGGACTTCTCTTGGGCTTCAAAGGCATAGGGTTGTTGAATAGTTCCCTGTGCAGTGCATGCCATTGCAGACATCTCATGGAATGCACTCCCTATCTCATTAATAAAGGGAACTCCTCCTATCATCTTTGTCTGGAAAAGAGGTTTTCCAGAGGGTGAATTAAGTGAAAAGTCTGGCAGTTTGAGACCAAACTGCCTGCAAAGTTGGCTGACAGAAACAAGATTAACTCCAAGACCAGGTACAAACAGCACATCCTTCAGAACTCCAGGATCTCCCAGGCTTGCACTCATTACAGCATCTCCCACATGTGTTGCTCTGATAAAGCCTCCACCAACCTTGATCCACTTCTTCCCTTGGAGGGGCTTCAGTTTCCTGAAGAGTGATTCTTGGTCAGTCATGTGGGAGGAAGCACCAGTGTCAACCAGCCAGTATGATGGTCTTGACTTGCCTTTTGCTTCCACTGCTGAGTGGCCTGTCTCTTCCACATCATCCTCCTCTGAGGGATGGTCCGATGTTTCAGATCCTCCTGCAGAAGGTCCTGCCTCTTCTTGGGCAGCATGGGCCTTCTTGAAGGGTTTCCTCAGGTTTTGTCTCTTCCTGAGGGACTGGACTTCCAGGCTGAGTTTCTTCACCATTTCTTTCAGTGCTTCTTTGTCTGGTGAAGACCTCCTCCTGAAGGTGCTCTCTCTGGGTGGTGATCTTCTCTTCTCCACCCTGCTGCTCTGTCTTGGGTTGACAGTTCTCTTGGCTTTGTCAAGGTGTGGACACTTGGCAACACCTCCAAAATGCTCCTGGTCACACAGGTAACATTTCAGCATTGTGCCTTGGATCCCTCTTCCCTTGGCAAACATTCCTGTTTCCTGGCTATCACCATGCAAGATTGCTTCCTCTGCTTCAAGATATTGGAGGACTTGTTCATGGTCAGGGTCTTCTTGCATCTGAACAATCTGCCTTATGCTTCTATACTCCATAGGCAAGGAGTGTAGCAGGTGGTCAAGTCTGGTCCTGGGTTCTTGGTAGAACTTGTAATTTGAGTCCACTTCAGCTATCCTTCTCCCAAGTTTTGTTAGATGCTCCCATGCTTCTCTAATTGTCATGTCCCCTTGCATCTTGAATGAGGTATACTCCTCAACAAGCTTCATTGCATTAGCTTTCTGAGTCTTCCCATATTTTGTCTTAAGCTTGTCCCAGATGTTCTTGGCCTTTGCTTCTGCTAGAGCTAGGCTCTGATCATCCTTGCTGAGGCAAATCAGCATTTCATACTTTGCCTCTGCATTTGCCTTTGTCCATCTTGGACCAAACTCTGACTCCTCAAGGGTGGGGAATGGTGATGATGACTTTGATGAACTTGGTGTCCCATCCTCTACAATTGGTGCCTTTCCCTTGGTAATAATCCAATGCAAGTCCTTGCTGATGAGGTGCAACTCTATTAGGCTGAACCACAGCTCCCAGTTTTCTCTTGTCAAGACTGGTGCAGCTCCCTTCTTTGCCTTGTATCCACTCTCTGAATCCATTACTGCAAAATCAAACAAACAAATCCAACTCCAGAAAACACAGGCTCTTTCAATCTGATTGGCAGCTTCTGGATTTCTGCCTTCCCTGGTTGCTGAGACTCTTCTCTCTCAGCTGAGGTGTCCAAGGACTCTTCTCTCTTAGGGGAGTTGGTTAGGTTCTTGGGTGGAGAACCTCCAAAAGATCCACCTTCTCAGAAGGGCACTACTAGCCAGTTCTGAGGTATTGGCAGTACTTGGTGCTTGGGCCTAGTCTTATCCTTTTGGGTGCTGCAGTCCAAGACTGATCCTTTCCTCTTTACACTCCTTTGGTATGCCTCTCTTTCAAAGCAGAGTGTGCCTTACTAGGCTTTTCTCTGTCTTACCTGCCCTTTGGGAACTTCTGGTTGGCAACCAGGATCTTCCAAAGCTTCTAGGCAGTGCAGATGGGATATGCCTCCAGTCTCCCTTGTGCTCTTTTCCTGCTTCTCTGTCCGGTTGATACTGCAGGTCCTGCAAGAGGTGACAGGTGTCACTTTGAGGATGAGAAGGCTAACTCTTTCTACTTAGGGCCTCTCTGCAAACCCGGGCTCATAACCTGTCGTGCGGGGGCGTCGGACAGGCTCGTATTGTAGGTATAATACGCAGTAGAAGTAGAGGCGATAAGTAGGAACCAACCGAGTTGATTGTGTTAGTTAGTTATAGGTTGCATCTCACTCCTGAGATGGGCATCAGCTGAGTCATGTGACCTAATGTCACATGACCTAAGTCACCTGATCCTGATCCCCAAAGTGTCCCTCAGAATGTCTAACTGGACTGCACTTTCCAACACTCCCACTCAGGCCAGATGGTCTTCTGCCTGCATTTAAATCCATCCCCAAATCATGATGAGTCATCAGGTGCTGTGGTCACATGGTTGGAGCTGTGTACCCAATCCATCTTGGTTCAACTCCTTGGCCTGGTGCTGCATTGAATTCGCCCTGCCAGAGTAGGGTGGAATTCAGTGCCTTTTGCTCTTTTGCCTAGGCTCCCTTTTGAACCATATATGGATTCCCAGATTCTGATTACTCATCAAGAGTGGCAAGCCACTTCTTCCATGGTGCAACTCCTGGGCTTGGTTTGGGGGCTTGAAGTGGACAACGTTCACTTTCAATCCCCTTTGATTTTTGCGTTCCCAAGGTCTAGGGTTCAATCCACAGTTGGGGCAGGAATCTTTTGCCTTTCCTTATGCAAGTTGGAGTTGTCTTACAAACTCCTGAAACTGTGGCCCATTCTTTGGTTTGGTCAGGCCATCAGCAACCATCTCTTTTGTTGGAACATATTCCACTGCAACCTTCCTTTGCCACCAGAGATGCCTGACATGGTTGTATGCAATATCAATGTGTTTGGATCTCTCATGGGTATGTGCATCCTTGACAAGGGTCAAGGCTGCCTGATTGTCTCCCATGATTTGCACTGGCCTCAGCTCTTTCACTGTGTCAGGATGGGCTTTGACAGTTGGCTGGAATGGGCATTCTCCCACCAGCCTTGCACAGTCCATCTCTCTCAAGAGTGCTGCCAAGAATTGAGATTGCTTTGCACATGCATTCATAGCCATGTACTCAGCTTCCATTGTTGATGTTGCAACAGACTTCTGCTTTCTGCTCATCCAAGAAACTGGGGCTCCACAAAGGAAGAAGATGCTTCCAAGGATTGAGACTCTGTCTGCTTTGTCCATTGCATAGTCAGAGTCTGAATACCCTATCAGCTTTCCTCCATTTCTTCTGAACATCAGTCCCAAGTCTTGGGATGATCTCAGGTACCTGGCCAGTTTCTTCAGAGCTTGCAAGTGTCTCTTAGCTGGGTCTGAGACATATGAGCTCAGCCTTCCAAGAGAGAAAGCAATGTCTGGTCTTGTCATAACCATGGGCCACATCCAGGTACCAGTTTGGCTTTGGTACTCTGTCCTGTTCCCCCTCTCATCATACAAGCCTGTTGGTCTCAGACTGTCATAGCTGTCCATTGGTGAGAGAGTTGGGTTGGCCATCTCCTTGGTCATTCCCAGCTTTGCAAGGTTCTCCTGGATAAAGTGTTCTTGATCAAGCTTCAAAGTTCCAGCTTGTCTGTCTCTTGTTAACCTCATCCCAAGGATCTTCTCTGGTTCTCCAAGATCTTTGATCTTGAACACCTTGCCCAGCTGTTCCTTGAACCAAAGCACATCTTCCAGCTTTGGTGCTGCAATAGGAATATCATCCACATGTGTCAGGATCAAGATGTTCCTTTCTCTGTGGATGAGAAGGCATGGGTCCACCTCTGATTGTGTGAACCCAATCTGTTTCAACTTTGAGACACAGAGTTTGTTCCAGTCTCTTGCTGCTTGCTTTAGTCCATACAAGCTTCTCAGAATCTGCAGGACCATGTTAGGTGGAATCTCAACTCCTGGAGGTGGGATCATGAAGATTTCTTCCTGAAGCTTGCTCTCAGTGAATGCATTGTTCACATCCACTTGGTGAAGTTCCAGATCCTTCTCACAAACCACAGCCATAAACACCCTTAAGGTATCATGCCTGACTGTTGGTGCAAAGGTCTCCTGGAAGTCAACTCCAAATTTCTGAGAGAAACCTCTTGCAACTAGTCTTGCCTTGAATTTCTCAATGGCTCCACTGATTGATCTCTTCACATCAAACACCCACTTGGATGTGACAAGGTTTGCTCCTTTGGGTGGAACAACCTCTGTCCAGGTGTTGTTGCTTCTTAATGCAGTTAGTTCCTTTTGGACTGCATCTTCCCACATATGTCCCCATTTGGGATCCTGAATTGCCTCCTTGTAGGACTTTGGAATAGGCACCTCTTGTCTCTGTGCAGAGATTTGAGGGGCAATTGCTGCAAATGCAGACTCTTGAACCTCTGACAGGGCTTCCCAAATCCACTCCCATTCTTGGCCTTGGACTTGGCTGAGGAATGCCCTGTGATGCTTGGCACTTGGCTCCTCCTCCTGTCCATGTTCTCTCTGTCTCTTCTGGAAGCACTTGTCTTGTAACCATGCTGTGAGCTTTTGGCTCTGGGCCTGGTCCTTCATCTGAGACAGATCTCCTTCTCTTTTGGCCATGGGTCTGGTCTTGGTTCCCCTCCTGATCCCTGTGTCCTTGTGGGTCCTGCTGTGCAACAGTTGATCCTTTTGCTTTGGGATGCAGTCTCCCACTAGTGCCAGGACTGGCTTGTCCATTGATTTCCTGGCTTGACTCAGGTGGTTCAGTGGTTCCACTTTTCTCCTGCTGGGGTTGTAGTTCCCCAGAGTTTTCTTCTTCTGGATCCTCCATCCTCTGGTACTCCTCCTTGTCCTTTGGTGGAGGTGGCAACTGCACAAAGAGTGTTTGGCTGGGACCTGCAGGTTTGGTTGCCATGGCTGCAGGTGCAGCAGCTGCAGAGGGTGCAACTGCTGTTGGCTTCTTTGGAGGTCTGCCAACTGGGTTTCTGACAGGTGCACTGCTTGCTTGATTGAGCTTGGGAACATTCAGCTCCATATCTCCTCCTTTCTCATGCTCAAACCAAGTTGCAGTGTTGTGGGCCTTGATAGCCCTCATGTCAGGCTCCCAGAAGAGCCACATTTTGGCAGTGTCAGGGACATACCCAATAAACACAGCATCTTTGCCTCTGTTCATTAGTTTGTCTGATCTCATCCCAGCTGGCTGGGACTTGGGATCCATGTAGACCACTGCTTTGCAACCCCAGACTCTGAAGTGTGACACAGAGGGTTGGATGCCTGAAAAGGCTTCCTCAGGTGACACTTTGAATCCATCAATTTCTGGGCCATTAGGAAGAGAATTTCTGACAACCATGCAGGCTGCCAAGGCTTCTGGCCAGAATTCAATGGGCATGTGAGCATCCTCCAGCATTGCTCTCACATGGTCTTCAGAGGTTTGGATTGACCTCTCAACTACTCCATTCTGGATAGAGTTGTATGCCTCAGTTGTGTGGAAGGAGATTCCATATTCCTTCTCCCACTGCTTCAGCACAGCAAGAAGCTCTCTTGCTCCATCACTCCTTACAATCTGGAGGGGATTCCCTGATTGCAGCTCAGCTTTCACCTTCCAGTCTCTGAGGATACTTGGTGCATCTTCTCTGGACTTCATTGGGAAAGTCCATTTCTTTCTTGAGAAGTTGTCAACAATCTCAAGCCACCATTTGTATCCTAGTCTTGAGACAGGCAAAGGACCACAGACATCAACAGAAACAAGAGACAGCCTTTGAGGCTTCCTCTCAGTTTCTTTTCCTCTATGTTTCTTCATCTTTGCCAAGGAACATACCCTGCAAGGTTGGTGTTCCTTCGAATAGGAATCTGAGCCTTCAAGTCAGATACCTTGTGCAGGTTTCTGAGAAGACCCTCTCCAAAATGTGCAAGTCTCCTATGCCAGAGCTCCCACTGTTCTTGGGACTTCTCTTGGGCTTCAAAGGCATAGGGTTGTTGAATAGTTCCCTGTGCAGTGCATGCCATTGCAGACATCTCATGGAATGCACTCCTATCTCATTAATAAAGGGAACTCCTCCTATCATCTTTGTCTGGAAAAGAGGTTTTCCAGAGGGTGAATTAAGTGAAAAGTCTGGCAGTTTGAGACCAAACTGCCTGCAAAGTTGGCTGACAGAAACAAGATTAACTCCAAGACCAGGTACAAACAGCACATCCTTCAGAACTCCAGGATCTCCCAGGCTTGCACTCATTACAGCATCTCCCACATGTGTTGCTCTGATAAAGCCTCCACCAACCTTGATCCACTTCTTCCCTTGGAGGGGCTTCAGTTTCCTGAAGAGTGATTCTTGGTCAGTCATGTGGGAGGAAGCACCAGTGTCAACCAGCCAGTATGATGGTCTTGACTTGCCTTTTGCTTCCACTGCTGAGTGGCCTGTCTCTTCCACATCATCCTCCTCTGAGGGATGGTCCGATGTTTCAGATCCTCCTGCAGAAGGTCCTGCCTCTTCTTGGGCAGCATGGGCCTTCTTGAAGGGTTTCCTCAGGTTTTGTCTCTTCCTGAGGGACTGGACTTCCAGGCTGAGTTTCTTCACCATTTCTTTCAGTGCTTCTTTGTCTGGTGAAGACCTCCTCCTGAAGGTGCTCTCTCTGGGTGGTGATCTTCTCTTCTCCACCCTGCTGCTCTGTCTTGGGTTGACAGTTCTCTTGGCTTTGTCAAGGTGTGGACACTTGGCAACACCTCCAAAATGCTCCTGGTCACACAGGTAACATTTCAGCATTGTGCCTTGGATCCCTCTTCCCTTGGCAAACATTCCTGTTTCCTGGCTATCACCATGCAAGATTGCTTCCTCTGCTTCAAGATATTGGAGGACTTGTTCATGGTCAGGGTCTTCTTGCATCTGAACAATCTGCCTTATGCTTCTATACTCCATAGGCAAGGAGTGTAGCAGGTGGTCAAGTCTGGTCCTGGGTTCTTGGTAGAACTTGTAATTTGAGTCCACTTCAGCTATCCTTCTCCCAAGTTTTGTTAGATGCTCCCATGCTTCTCTAATTGTCATGTCCCCTTGCATCTTGAATGAGGTATACTCCTCAACAAGCTTCATTGCATTAGCTTTCTGAGTCTTCCCATATTTTGTCTTAAGCTTGTCCCAGATGTTCTTGGCCTTTGCTTCTGCTAGAGCTAGGCTCTGATCATCCTTGCTGAGGCAAATCAGCATTTCATACTTTGCCTCTGCATTTGCCTTTGTCCATCTTGGACCAAACTCTGACTCCTCAAGGGTGGGGAATGGTGATGATGACTTTGATGAACTTGGTGTCCCATCCTCTACAATTGGTGCCTTTCCCTTGGTAATAATCCAATGCAAGTCCTTGCTGATGAGGTGCAACTCTATTAGGCTGAACCACAGCTCCCAGTTTTCTCTTGTCAAGACTGGTGCAGCTCCCTTCTTTGCCTTGTATCCACTCTCTGAATCCATTACTGCAAAATCAAACAAACAAATCCAACTCCAGAAAACACAGGCTCTTTCAATCTGATTGGCAGCTTCTGGATTTCTGCCTTCCCTGGTTGCTGAGACTCTTCTCTCTCAGCTGAGGTGTCCAAGGACTCTTCTCTCTTAGGGGAGTTGGTTAGGTTCTTGGGTGGAGAACCTCCAAAAGATCCACCTTCTCAGAAGGGCACTACTAGCCAGTTCTGAGGTATTGGCAGTACTTGGTGCTTGGGCCTAGTCTTATCCTTTTGGGTGCTGCAGTCCAAGACTGATCCTTTCCTCTTTACACTCCTTTGGTATGCCTCTCTTTCAAAGCAGAGTGTGCCTTACTAGGCTTTTCTCTGTCTTACCTGCCCTTTGGGAACTTCTGGTTGGCAACCAGGATCTTCCAAAGCTTCTAGGCAGTGCAGATGGGATATGCCTCCAGTCTCCCTTGTGCTCTTTTCCTGCTTCTCTGTCCGGTTGATACTGCAGGTCCTGCAAGAGGTGACAGGTGTCACTTTGAGGATGAGAAGGCTAACTCTTTCTACTTAGGGCCTCTCTGCAAACCCGGGCTCATAACCTGTCGTGCGGGGGCGTCGGACAGGCTCGTATTGTAGGTATAATACGCAGTAGAAGTAGAGGCGATAAGTAGGAACCAACCGAGTTGATTGTGTTAGTTAGTTATAGGTTGCATCTCACTCCTGAGATGGGCATCAGCTGAGTCATGTGACCTAATGTCACATGACCTAAGTCACCTGATCCTGATCCCCAAAGTGTCCCTCAGAATGTCTAACTGGACTGCACTTTCCAACATTATAAATAGATTAAGATCGTTAGATATATTACTAATAAGGATAGCTATTACTTAGATACTTTAAGAGTCGTAAAGATTATTAAATAGCTAACTCTATTAGACTAGAAGGAGGTCTATATATTCGTTAGAGTAGTAGTATACTACTATATTTAGATTAATAGCTTCGCTATTATACTCGCTCTACTTTTCTACTTTCTAAGAAAAGATATAGAGTTTATCTAGATAGTAGAATACTAAATAGCGAAAGATCTAGTTATATAAAAGCTAATTAATATACTTATATTAGTATTATTAGACTACGATAAAGGTACTAGACTAATTATTATTAGTATAGACTCTAGTAGAAAGGCTTTTAGTATATATATCTTATAATATAATTATTATAATCTAAGTATTAGGTACCTAGTACGCTTTAAGTCTAGCTTATTCTTACTCTCTAAGTAGTAGTATAATACTAGTAAACGAGAATATCTTAGAGTTCTTAAAGCGCTTAAGAAGTACTATCTATAGCTATTTAGATAGATAAAGTCTTGTATTCCTGAACCGGTTCCTATCTAGGTCCACGCAGGCTATCTATACTAGTTACGTAGGGCGAAACCTCTCCGGACGAAAACCCCTTCTCTGCGATGTGTGGCGCGCGTCACTGCGCCCATGGTGTATTGTGCTCCTTCTCGGCAGTACCGCCTTTGTTTTCGGCGGTCCTCGGGACCTACTCCTCCTCCGGTGTACGTCCGTCCTCACTTCGCCTCCTTTCTCTCGCCTTTTGTCTCTCCTCCTGCTCCTGTATAAGCCTGAATTGTTCTAGGATTCCCGTCTGGAGTATATATCTCGCTGCAATTTTCATACCCCTCGTGCTTGTTAGAATGTCGCGGTACGCTGTGCTTCCGATCTTCTGGAACATTTCCTGCCTGCCCTTCGCCGTGCGAGGGCAGAAGAGTAGTATGTGCTTGCCTGTTTGCTGTAGCTCACCGCATTCGCAGGCTCCGCTCGTAATTCCTGGGACCTTTCTCCTGTAGAGGTATGCCTTCAATCCGATGTGCTCCGTTCGTAAGAGCGTAGATATCGTGCTTTCAGGTCTTGAAAGTCCCTTGTGTAGGCGGTGACGCGCCTTGTCGTTTCGTCCCTGCGCCCACCATGTTGGCGGGTGTTTGCTAGACTGTGCCCTTTTTTCCCTTGCAGTCGTTTCCCAGGTCTTCTCCCACCGGGGGAACTTAGTGCTCTTGTCTCTTTGTGCGTCCTCCTGCTGTGCTAGGATTCTATCCCTTTGAAGCGTGTACGGCGTGCATTGGGCTGTTCTGTATCTAAGGCGGGCTTGGATCTTCTGGCACCGCCGCCGTATTTCCTTAGTCGCCTCTGTCATGTTCGACTTGGTTGAATACTCGGCCGCCATTGCGTCTGTGTATTCTTTAAGGGGGGAATCCCTGCTTCTTTGTGGAGTGCAATCGTGGGGGTAGTTCTGTACGCCCCAACGATCTGCCGGAGGTTAGCGTGTTGCACTTTAGCAATGCTGTTTATGCCGTTTCCTGCTTGCGGGGCCCAGATTTGGCACCCGTATGTGAGAGCTGGCCTGATTATGGTCGTGTATATCTGTCTCGTTCGGAGGAGACCGGCTCCCCAGGTGGACTGCGTAAGGCTCCGGAGCGCCTGTGTTATGTGTTCCCCTTTTGCTTTTGCCGCCTTCAAGTTGGCCTTCCAGTTGAGCTTGGAATCCACTTGGACCCCGAGGAACCGGAGCGACTCTGCTGGGGCGCCCTCGAAGCCGGGGATTCGGGTACGTGCCTTTCTGTTGTGTCGTTCGCGTTTACGTGTGCGGGTACGGGTAAAGTGGATTAGTTGGTACTTTTCTGGGGCGAACTTCGCCCCGTGTCTCGCTGCCCACTCTACACACTTCTCGTGTGCCCGTTCCAGCCTCTTACAGTTGCCTTCCGTCGTTTCGCCGAATGCGAGTATGTTTGTGTCATCTACAAATCCGATTGCCGATGTATCTTCGCTTTCCAGTTCGGGTAGGAGGCCAGATGCGAAGAATAGGAACAGGATCGGTGAGATCGTCGACCCCTGCGGGATGCCTGTCTCTGTCGGGCGTTCGGGGCTAGTAAATCCCCCAATGCGGATGCTTGTCGTGCGGTTCTTTAGGAACGATTCGATGAAGTTTCTTGTCCATTGCGGGAAGCCCTTGCACTGGAGGATGTATAGTAGTCGTTCGTGGGAGACCTTGTCGAATGCTCCAGAGATGTCGAGGCAGAGCATGGATACCACCTTGTTGTTCCCTTGGCCCCACGCGGTACGGACCTGTTCGACAAGTGATTCTAGCGCCGATAGCGTCGACCTTCCGGGTCTGGCTCCCATTTGGGTTTCTGGTAGGAGTTTGCGTTCTTCTGCGAGCTCGGACATTCGCCTTGCTACGATAGCCTCGAGCAGTTTGGCCATAGTGTTCAGAAGTGCTATTGGTCGATATGCTTTAGGTTGTGTGTAGTCGGGCTTCTGGGGCTTTCGGAGCACTACCGTTATCGAGCTTCGCCACCTGGTTGGGTGGTATCCTAGGCGTAGGCAGGCGGTGAATATGTTGCTTAGGGGGTGCTAGTACGTCGGCGCATTCCTTGAGTGCTTCGTTCGGTATCTCGTCCGGCCCTGGGGCCTTGTTCCGGGGAAGGCGTTTGATCGCCTTCTTGACGTCCTCTTCTAATACTGTCGGTTCTATTGGCAGCAGCTCGGCCTGTGTCCCTTCGTCCGTAATGTCGCTTAGGTCCGCTATTACTGGGGGTGGGAAGAAGTGCGCCGCTAGGGCCTCTGCCTTCCCCTCCTCGGTAGTTTGTAGTGTTCCATTAGCTGCGCGGATCGCTGGGAATTGCGGGAGTGTATTCTCTTTAGGTTGTTTCGCCCAACGCGTAAGCTTCCAGAATTTGTTCGGGTCGGCCATTACGTCCTGTACTGTGTTGCGCCATGCGATTGTTGTGTCCTTGCGGATTTGGCGTTTCTTCCGGTTCTCGACCTTCCGGTATGCGACGTAGTCGTCGAGCAGCCCTGTCTTCCGCCATTCTCGTTTTGCCCTCCGAGCCTGTTTTACAAGGTCGGTGCACTCCTGGGTCCACCGGATGCTCGCGTACGGTGATGGTCGCGCTGTTGGTATATTCTCCCGTAGGGCAGTCTGGACGGTGGCCTGGAGGTTCGCTACGGCCTCGTCGATCTGTTCTCTCGTCTGTAGGGTGTGGTTCGGGATTGAGTTTGTTGCTTCCAGGATAGCGTTCCCTATCGTGATCCAGTCGGCTTTCTTCCACTGTGGGCGACCCGGCCGTTCCGCCGTCGCCGTTGTAGCGATAAGTTCGGTAAGGACAGGCTGGTGGTCGGAACCTGCGTCCAGCTCTTTAGCTTCGCGGCATTGTATGATTCTCCTCGATATGTCTCTGCTTATCCAGCAAAGGTCGAGGGTTTGTTTGCTCCTCGGTGATTCCCAGGTGACTAGGCCTTGGGGCGTAGCGAGTTCGATATGTTTGCCATCCATTATCTGGATTAGCTGGTCCGCCATTTTGTGGGGGCGGCTATTGTTTCCGGACCACTGAGCATGGTGAAGGTTGAAGTCCCCGACGACTATATGGCTACCAATGTCTAGGAGACAGTCGTCGAGCTGTGTGAGCGTGCCGGCGTTTGTCTCGTTTATCGGCTGGGGTGGGTTATAGCAGTTTATGATCCGAATAGGGCCTCTTCCGGTGTCGACCGTAATCGCTACGATGTCGTCTTCAGTTCGTTCTGGCCGCCATTTCTGCGGCGGAATGTCTTTCGATACGTATGTGCACGTGCGGGCTATTCCTGTATTTGATTGGACGCAGTAGTATCCTGGCGCTTGAACTGTTAGGCTCGTTCTTGGGTTTATCCACGGTTCTTGGATAGCGATAATCTGGTGGGTTTTAGGGTCGAGCGCCTGTAGGAACGGCAGCATGACCTTTTCGCGGCTGTGGTTCGTGTTGTACTGTACGATGGTAAGGGTCTGCGTGTCTTTACTCGTCATCTTCTTCCATGTAGGTGTCGTTTCGTTCGGGTGCGCTGGATACTATTGTAGTTTCCGTCTCCGGCTCCTCCTGTCTCTTGCCGAAGGTCGTGATCTGGCTTTGGCTGCGGCTCCTCGGTGTTCTAGAGACGTCCGACAGACGTGGTCGTCCTGGGCCTCGTCTCTGCACCGGTGGGCCCATTACAGGCTCAGATGGTCGTAGTGTCCGTTGCATTTGGGCCAGCGCTAGTGGTGTTGACGGCGGAGGGGATTCTACTCTCGGCCGCTTCTGTCCCGTTGTGCGTAGTGCTTCCGGGGGGCCGTTTGTGGTCGGCCGTGCCTGACCCTTCGCGTTGCCTGCTTCGAACAGTCCACATAGTGCCGCTCGCTCCCTGTGCGTCCTCTCCTTCCATACTTGTGTAATACCGCACTCCGCTCGCCATGGGGCGTGTGGGCCTCCGCAGTTGGCGCATTTCGTTTGTGTTGCTGTGCACCCCGCTTCCTTATGTCGCCCTGCGCATCTTCCGCATCTAGTCGGAGATTTGCAGTGTTTTTCAACGTGTCCCCACTGGTAGCAGTTCCTGCACTGTACCGGTCGGCACTTAGTAGAGTGTGGCTCTGCGCACAGGATCGTGCCCTCATATGACAGCCCGCGCTTGTAGATGCTTCTAGCGATGTCGAAGTTTTCTACCTCTATAATGACGCTGGTGGATCGTTGGCCAGTTCTCCTAGCCTTTCCTTTATAGAAGAAGGCTTGGCTGACCTTTATCCCTGGGTGAAGTCGGTGGTTGTCTTTCTCGATCGTTTCTGCGATCTTATTGGCGGGTGTTTCTGCGCCCTGTATCGGTACCGCGTGCACTAGCATTTGGTGTTTAGGTGTCCGCACTACCGCCTTCTTTCCTAGAACCTTCACCCACTCCCCATCTTTCTTCATCTTTTCCAGACTATCCGCGCTCGACGCGAACACTCTGATTTCTCCGGACTTGGACTTCCGGATCCCAGCGACGTCGGCTCCAGCCTCCCTAAGGCCAGCCGCAATCTCTGCGAATGTCTTCTTTCGGGCTGCATCCCGTTCCTCTCCTTCAGGTATGTATGCTGTAATCACGTGACTGACTACAGGTTCCGGAATTGAGGTGGTGCTGCGCCCGGTGTCGTTCGGTGTGGTGGTTGTATTGGGGGCTCGTTGGCCTCCCTGGGTCAGTTTGCTTACCTCTCGGGTGAGCGTCTCGATGTGGTTGCTCTCGTGGGAGCGGAGGAGGAGGATAGACGCGGTTTCGCACGCGTCTCGGAGGGCATGGAGGAGGGCCTCCCGGGTTTGGGAGGGTTCGGTCTCGAGGACCTCTCTAGCTCGGTTCAATCTGTGGGTTAGGTCCTTCTGTATATTCGTTGTCAGTTTGGCTCTGGTGTGGTAGTTGTCCGGGCGCGTCGTCGCGCCCGGTTGGCTCGCCCGCGGGAGTGCTGGCGGAGGACGTGGTTGACCGCCCCTCCCTCCGTCAGCGCCCTCACGGGTCTGCTCTTGTCGTGGTCTGTACGTCTGGCTGCCCTGAGGCGGCCTCTGGTGCTCGTCGTCGCCGTCGTGCATGTTTTTTTTTAGTATTATTATATAGTATCTAAAATTAATATAATAATTCTAATAAACTATACTATAGAATAAGTTATACTCTAGAGTAGTATCGTTTATCTTAAAAGACTAAAAGGAGTATCGAAGCTAGTAAGATTATAACTTTGCTCGTCTAAAGGAATTTAATTATATTCTAAGAAAATATCTACTAGTAAAGAAATAGCGTAGCCTATAAATAATTCTAAAAAGCTATCTATATCTAGAAGTAGGTTCGTATCTCGAATCGTAATAGTATTAAACTTTGTCGTGCGGGGGCGTCGGACAGGCTCGTATTGTAGGTATAATACGCAGTAGAAGTAGAGGCGATAAGTAGGAACCAACCGAGTTGATTGTGTTAGTTAGTTATAGGTTGCATCTCACTCCTGAGATGGGCATCAGCTGAGTCATGTGACCTAATGTCACATGACCTAAGTCACCTGATCCTGATCCCCAAAGTGTCCCTCAGAATGTCTAACTGGACTGCACTTTCCAACACTCCCACTCAGGCCAGATGGTCTTCTGCCTGCATTTAAATCCATCCCCAAATCATGATGAGTCATCAGGTGCTGTGGTCACATGGTTGGAGCTGTGTACCCAATCCATCTTGGTTCAACTCCTTGGCCTGGTGCTGCATTGAATTCGCCCTGCCAGAGTAGGGTGGAATTCAGTGCCTTTTGCTCTTTTGCCTAGGCTCCCTTTTGAACCATATATGGATTCCCAGATTCTGATTACTCATCAAGAGTGGCAAGCCACTTCTTCCATGGTGCAACTCCTGGGCTTGGTTTGGGGGCTTGAAGTGGACAACGTTCACTTTCAATCCCCTTTGATTTTTGCGTTCCCAAGGTCTAGGGTTCAATCCACAGTTGGGGCAGGAATCTTTTGCCTTTCCTTATGCAAGTTGGAGTTGTCTTACAAACTCCTGAAACTGTGGCCCATTCTTTGGTTTGGTCAGGCCATCAGCAACCATCTCTTTTGTTGGAACATATTCCACTGCAACCTTCCTTTGCCACCAGAGATGCCTGACATGGTTGTATGCAATATCAATGTGTTTGGATCTCTCATGGGTATGTGCATCCTTGACAAGGGTCAAGGCTGCCTGATTGTCTCCCATGATTTGCACTGGCCTCAGCTCTTTCACTGTGTCAGGATGGGCTTTGACAGTTGGCTGGAATGGGCATTCTCCCACCAGCCTTGCACAGTCCATCTCTCTCAAGAGTGCTGCCAAGAATTGAGATTGCTTTGCACATGCATTCATAGCCATGTACTCAGCTTCCATTGTTGATGTTGCAACAGACTTCTGCTTTCTGCTCATCCAAGAAACTGGGGCTCCACAAAGGAAGAAGATGCTTCCAAGGATTGAGACTCTGTCTGCTTTGTCCATTGCATAGTCAGAGTCTGAATACCCTATCAGCTTTCCTCCATTTCTTCTGAACATCAGTCCCAAGTCTTGGGATGATCTCAGGTACCTGGCCAGTTTCTTCAGAGCTTGCAAGTGTCTCTTAGCTGGGTCTGAGACATATGAGCTCAGCCTTCCAAGAGAGAAAGCAATGTCTGGTCTTGTCATAACCATGGGCCACATCCAGGTACCAGTTTGGCTTTGGTACTCTGTCCTGTTCCCCCTCTCATCATACAAGCCTGTTGGTCTCAGACTGTCATAGCTGTCCATTGGTGAGAGAGTTGGGTTGGCCATCTCCTTGGTCATTCCCAGCTTTGCAAGGTTCTCCTGGATAAAGTGTTCTTGATCAAGCTTCAAAGTTCCAGCTTGTCTGTCTCTTGTTAACCTCATCCCAAGGATCTTCTCTGGTTCTCCAAGATCTTTGATCTTGAACACCTTGCCCAGCTGTTCCTTGAACCAAAGCACATCTTCCAGCTTTGGTGCTGCAATAGGAATATCATCCACATGTGTCAGGATCAAGATGTTCCTTTCTCTGTGGATGAGAAGGCATGGGTCCACCTCTGATTGTGTGAACCCAATCTGTTTCAACTTTGAGACACAGAGTTTGTTCCAGTCTCTTGCTGCTTGCTTTAGTCCATACAAGCTTCTCAGAATCTGCAGGACCATGTTAGGTGGAATCTCAACTCCTGGAGGTGGGATCATGAAGATTTCTTCCTGAAGCTTGCTCTCAGTGAATGCATTGTTCACATCCACTTGGTGAAGTTCCAGATCCTTCTCACAAACCACAGCCATAAACACCCTTAAGGTATCATGCCTGACTGTTGGTGCAAAGGTCTCCTGGAAGTCAACTCCAAATTTCTGAGAGAAACCTCTTGCAACTAGTCTTGCCTTGAATTTCTCAATGGCTCCACTGATTGATCTCTTCACATCAAACACCCACTTGGATGTGACAAGGTTTGCTCCTTTGGGTGGAACAACCTCTGTCCAGGTGTTGTTGCTTCTTAATGCAGTTAGTTCCTTTTGGACTGCATCTTCCCACATATGTCCCCATTTGGGATCCTGAATTGCCTCCTTGTAGGACTTTGGAATAGGCACCTCTTGTCTCTGTGCAGAGATTTGAGGGGCAATTGCTGCAAATGCAGACTCTTGAACCTCTGACAGGGCTTCCCAAATCCACTCCCATTCTTGGCCTTGGACTTGGCTGAGGAATGCCCTGTGATGCTTGGCACTTGGCTCCTCCTCCTGTCCATGTTCTCTCTGTCTCTTCTGAAGCACTTGTCTTGTAACCATGCTGTGAGCTTTTGGCTCTGGGCCTGGTCCTTCATCTGAGACAGATCTCCTTCTCTTTTGGCCATGGGTCTGGTCTTGGTTCCCCTCCTGATCCCTGTGTCCTTGTGGGTCCTGCTGTGCAACAGTTGATCCTTTTGCTTTGGGATGCAGTCTCCCACTAGTGCCAGGACTGGCTTGTCCATTGATTTCCTGGCTTGACTCAGGTGGTTTAGTGGTTCCACTTTTCTCCTGCTGGGGTTGTAGTTCCCCAGAGTTTTCTTCTTCTGGATCCTCCATCCTCTGGTACTCCTCCTTGTCCTTTGGTGGAGGTGGCAACTGCACAAAGAGTGTTTGGCTGGGACCTGCAGGTTTGGTTGCCATGGCTGCAGGTGCAGCAGCTGCAGAGGGTGCAACTGCTGTTGGCTTCTTTGGAGGTCTGCCAACTGGGTTTCTGACAGGTGCACTGCTTGCTTGATTGAGCTTGGGAACATTCAGCTCCATATCTCCTCCTTTCTCATGCTCAAACCAAGTTGCAGTGTTGTGGGCCTTGATAGCCCTCATGTCAGGCTCCCAGAAGAGCCACATTTTGGCAGTGTCAGGGGCATACCCAATAAACACAGCATCTTTGCCTCTGTTCATTAGTTTGTCTGATCTCATCCCAGCTGGCTGGGACTTGGGATCCATGTAGACCACTGCTTTGCAACCCCAGACTCTGAAGTGTGACACAGAGGGTTGGATGCCTGAAAAGGCTTCCTCAGGTGACACTTTGAATCCATCAATTTCTGGGCCATTAGGAAGAGAATTTCTGACAACCATGCAGGCTGCCAAGGCTTCTGGCCAGAATTCAATGGGCATGTGAGCATCCTCCAGCATTGCTCTCACATGGTCTTCAGAGGTTTGGATTGACCTCTCAACTACTCCATTCTGGATAGAGTTGTATGCCTCAGTTGTGTGGAAGGAGATTCCATATTCCTTCTCCCACTGCTTCAGCACAGCAAGAAGCTCTCTTGCTCCATCACTCCTTACAATCTGGAGGGGATTCCCTGATTGCAGCTCAGCTTTCACCTTCCAGTCTCTAAGGATACTTGGTGCATCTTCTCTGGACTTCATTGGGAAAGTCCATTTCTTTCTTGAGAAGTTGTCAACAATCTCAAGCCACCATTTGTATCCTAGTCTTGAGACAGGCAAAGGACCACAGACATCAACAGAAACAAGAGACAGCCTTTGAGGCTTCCTCTCAGTTTCTTTTCCTCTATGTTTCTTCATCTTTGCCAAGGAACATACCCTGCAAGGTTGGTGTTCCTTCGGAATAGGAATCTGAGCCTTCAAGTCAGATACCTTGTGCAGGTTTCTGAGAAGACCCTCTCCAAAATGTGCAAGTCTCCTATGCCAGAGCTCCCACTGTTCTTGGGACTTCTCTTGGGCTTCAAAGGCATAGGGTTGTTGAATAGTTCCCTGTGCAGTGCATGCCATTGCAGACATCTCATGGAATGCACTCCCTATCTCATTAATAAAGGGAACTCCTCCTATCATCTTTGTCTGGAAAAGAGGTTTTCCAGAGGGTGAATTAAGTGAAAAGTCTGGCAGTTTGAGACCAAACTGCCTGCAAAGTTGGCTGACAGAAACAAGATTAACTCCAAGACCAGGTACAAACAGCACATCCTTCAGAACTCCAGGATCTCCCAGGCTTGCACTCATTACAGCATCTCCCACATGTGTTGCTCTGATAAAGCCTCCACCAACCTTGATCCACTTCTTCCCTTGGAGGGGCTTCAGTTTCCTGAAGAGTGATTCTTGGTCAGTCATGTGGGAGGAAGCACCAGTGTCAACCAGCCAGTATGATGGTCTTGACTTGCCTTTTGCTTCCACTGCTGAGTGGCCTGTCTCTTCCACATCATCCTCCTCTGAGGGATGGTCCGATGTTTCAGATCCTCCTGCAGAAGGTCCTGCCTCTTCTTGGGCAGCATGGGCCTTCTTGAAGGGTTTCCTCAGGTTTTGTCTCTTCCTGAGGGACTGGACTTCCAGGCTGAGTTTCTTCACCATTTCTTTCAGTGCTTCTTTGTCTGGTGAAGACCTCCTCCTGAAGGCTCTCTCTCTGGGTGGTGATCTTCTCTTCTCCACCCTGCTGCTCTGTCTTGGGTTGACAGTTCTCTTGGCTTTGTCAAGGTGTGGACACTTGGCAACACCTCCAAAATGCTCCTGGTCACACAGGTAACATTTCAGCATTGTGCCTTGGATCCCTCTTCCCTTGGCAAACATTCCTGTTTCCTGGCTATCACCATGCAAGATTGCTTCCTCTGCTTCAAGATATTGGAGGACTTGTTCATGGTCAGGGTCTTCTTGCATCTGAACAATCTGCCTTATGCTTCTATACTCCATAGGCAAGGAGTGTAGCAGGTGGTCAAGTCTGGTCCTAGGTTCTTGGTAGAACTTGTAATTTGAGTCCACTTCAGCTATCCTTCTCCCAAGTTTTGTTAGATGCTCCCATGCTTCTCTAATTGTCATGTCCCCTTGCATCTTGAATGAGGTATACTCCTCAACAAGCTTCATTGCATTAGCTTTCTGAGTCTTCCCATATTTTGTCTTAAGCTTGTCCCAGATGTTCTTGGCCTTTGCTTCTGCTAGAGCTAGGCTCTGATCATCCTTGCTGAGGCAAATCAGCATTTCATACTTTGCCTCTGCATTTGCCTTTGTCCATCTTGGACCAAACTCTGACTCCTCAAGGGTGGGGAATGGTGATGATGACTTTGATGAACTTGGTGTCCCATCCTCTACAATTGGTGCCTTTCCCTTGGTAATAATCCAATGCAAGTCCTTGCTGATGAGGTGCAACTCTATTAGGCTGAACCACAGCTCCCAGTTTTCTCTTGTCAAGACTGGTGCAGCTCCCTTCTTTGCCTTGTATCCACTCTCTGAATCCATTACTGCAAAATCAAACAAACAAATCCAACTCCAGAAAACACAGGCTCTTTCAATCTGATTGGCAGCTTCTGGATTTCTGCCTTCCCTGGTTGCTGAGACTCTTCTCTCTCAGCTGAGGTGTCCAAGGACTCTTCTCTCTTAGGGGAGTTGGTTAGGTTCTTGGGTGGAGAACCTCCAAAAGATCCACCTTCTCAGAAGGGCACTACTAGCCAGTTCTGAGGTATTGGCAGTACTTGGTGCTTGGGCCTAGTCTTATCCTTTTGGGTGCTGCAGTCCAAGACTGATCCTTTCCTCTTTACACTCCTTTGGTATGCCTCTCTTTCAAAGCAGAGTGTGCCTTACTAGGCTTTTCTCTGTCTTACCTGCCCTTTGGGAACTTCTGGTTGGCAACCAGGATCTTCCAAAGCTTCTAGGCAGTGCAGATGGGATATGCCTCCAGTCTCCCTTGTGCTCTTTTCCTGCTTCTCTGTCCGGTTGATACTGCAGGTCCTGCAAGAGGTGACAGGTGTCACTTTGAGGATGAGAAGGCTAACTCTTTCTACTTAGGGCCTCTCTGCAAACCCGGGCTCATAACCTGTCGTGCGGGGGCGTCGGACAGGCTCGTATTGTAGGTATAATACGCAGTAGAAGTAGAGGCGATAAGTAGGAACCAACCGAGTTGATTGTGTTAGTTAGTTATAGGTTGCATCTCACTCCTGAGATGGGCATCAGCTGAGTCATGTGACCTAATGTCACATGACCTAAGTCACCTGATCCTGATCCCCAAAGTGTCCCTCAGAATGTCTAACTGGACTGCACTTTCCAACAAACTTCTATATAGTATTAATTAATCGATATTTCGGCTTTTATCTAGGCTCTACTTTCTTTTTAACTAGGAAATATAGATTATAGTATATACTATAGTATAGTTCTAATACTCCGGCCTTAATCCGTTTACGTAATATATTAGTAACTTCTTATTCGAGAGAGCTTTAAAGCTTAAAACTAGAGTATTATGTTACGTCCTGCCTGTCCGTCGGCAGCCTAACCCTAATCTGATATGGGGTTGGCCTGGGAAGTGTCGATCCTCGCAATGTCCTCGTGGTATATCAGAGAAGGTCCTGAAAGGTTTGTAACATAACCCCAAGAGAGTTGTATTGAGTTGAGCACGAGGCTCCTATCTACTCGGTAGAGAGCGTCGTCTATATAGTGTTATGTCCTGGCGCATCCCACAGCTTCTCCCGCCCTGTCGCTCTGTCCGCTCTGTCGCTCTGTCCGCTCTGTCGCTCTGTCCGCTCTGTCGCTCTGTCCGCTCTGTCGGGAGAGAGCAGAGAGCGCTCTGTTGTCACGTGACTACCCGGGCAGGCGAGTGGCTGTGGGCTTCTTTTAGTGTTCGCGGCACGATCCGTAACACCATCCCCCTTCTAGCCTAGCTTCGTCCCGAAGCTTACAAAGTAAACCCCGTTTCCATGTTCGTCATCCAACGATGTCTTTCCTTCCTCCCACTCCATCTTTCTTCGCAGGCAAACCCAAGCGCAAGAAACTAGGAGCCTCCACCATTCGTCGCGAGCATCAAGCCGATAAGATCGACGCCCTTGGGAAAGAAATGGTGCAAAAATGCAGTCGGTGTGTTCGCGAGAACATCTCTTGCCGTGTTCACATGTCGTCTGGAAAGTGCAGTGCCTGTGTTCGCGCAAACTGCAGAGAGTGTGATATCTCGATTTCTGAGGGCGACTGGATCCGTCTGCGGAAGCAACGCGCAGCTCTTGAGGAAAAGATGACTCGTCATCTTGCCCGCATGCGTGAGCTCCGAGAAACCCTCCAGAAACTCCAAGAGGAGGAAGCCAAGGCGTGGGAGAAGAAGTCCCGTCTCCAGAAAGAGATGGACCTCCTTGAGACCCGCGAGGCAGAGGCGCTCAAGGTTGACGACGCCGCCATAGCTGCCGCGGAGGAGAGTGACTCTTTCGCCGCTCCCGAGCTCCCTCAGGATCTGGTTCCGATTCTTCCCTGGTCCAACATGGAGGAAGTGCCGGAAGAATTCTGGTCGGAAGTCTGCTTTGATCCTATACCGTTCGTCCTTTGTTCCGTTGTCCGTTATCGTCGTGCTGATCTCTTTTGCCTAGGTCATCGAACCAAGAGACCGCGGTTCGATGAGCCCTTCGGGGTTGTCCCTCCGAACTAGTCGGATTTCGAGGAGTCTTCCTCGCATTCCCGGTATGCCGTTGTCCGAGCCATGGTATTCATTTCACGGCTGACCTTGTTCTTCTTTCTGCAGTTCCGCGCGTAGTGGCCTTCCTCGCCACACTCGTAGCAGGTGAAGCCTTTGCTCTTCAGCTTCCTTCCTCGCGTACGTTCGGTAGCATCCAACTCCATTGGATCTCCGTAATCAGGGTCCTGACTTCTGGCCTTGAAGCCCCCTCTTCCGCCTCGAGCGGGTCTCTGGTATCCAGGTTGTACGAATCGGTCGTACTTTAGCTCCTGGAGTCTTTCGTCGATTTCCTTTGCTGCTTTGATCATTGCACCAAGCGTCTTCAAGCTGGAGTTTCGGGATAATTCGGCCTTGACTGAGTCCTTCAGTCCCAGGTAAAACTGCGAACGATAGGCAGCGTCGTTCCATTCGAGATCGGCCTGGTATCCTTGGAATTCTGACGCATAGGCGGCGACAGAAGTGGTTTGTCGGAGTTGTCGGATATGGCGATCGGCGTGTGCCTCTTCGTTGGGTATCCCGTATAGATCATTAAGTTTTTCTTCGAACTTGTCGTAGCTGTGGAAGATTCTTCTGGTTTCCGTTTCTGGTTCATCATCTGAATTCTGGCAGACAAGCCAGTCCTTCAGGTATGCTCGGAATCCTCTGGCGGCTCTTCCCCGTAGGAAGGATGCGGCATACAAGACCTTGTCGGCCTCGCTATGAAACTGGTGCGCATTGAAGTGGAGGTACAGCTGGACCTGCAGCTGGAAGTTCTCCAACTTCTCCTTAGTCCCGTCGAACGTCTCCGGCGTGGATATCTTAGGTGCGTGGGTTGACTCGTATGAGCCCGCTGTGCTCATAGTGGGAGTCGATTGTTTCCCGCTTCCGTTAATCGACATATTGCTCATTCGTTCCGTGATTCCAGTCGATAGCTGTTGTCGTGATGGACTTCTTGTGTCGGCAACGTCCTGAGTCTTTCTTGACATTGATCGATAGCGCTTCCCTTCGGCTTTTGGTGCTCAAAGTTGTTACGTCCTGCCTGTCCGTCGGCAGCCTAACCCTAATCTGATATGGGGTTGGCCTGGGAAGTGTCGATCCTCGCAATGTCCTCGTGGTATATCAGAGAAGGTCCTGAAAGGTTTGTAACATAACCCCAAGAGAGTTGTATTGAGTTGAGCACGAGGCTCCTATCTACTCGGTAGAGAGCGTCGTCTATATAGTGTTATGTCCTGGCGCATCCCACAGCTTCTCCCGCCCTGTCGCTCTGTCCGCTCTGTCGCTCTGTCCGCTCTGTCGCTCTGTCCGCTCTGTCGGGAGAGAGCAGAGAGCGCTCTGTTGTCACGTGACTACCCGGGCAGGCGAGTGGCTGTGGGCTTCTTTTAGTGTTCGCGGCACGATCCGTAACATATTACTATAGTTTATATAGTATCGTCTAGATTTGCTAGAGAAGTACTACTTTAGGCTTAACTCGACTAAGATATATAAAGTCGTAGGCGATAGTAGCTTTATAGTTATAAAGCATTTCGATTAAGAGGTTTAATTCCTATATTATTAGTAATATACTTAGGATAATAGTAGTAAGACGCTCTACTATTAGCCTCGAACTATATTCTATCTCTAAAAACTTCTTAATATTAGAAAGTGTAGTCTAGTTAGACATTCTAAGAGACACTTTAGGGATTAGGATTAGGTAACTTAGGTTATATAACACGAGGTTATATAACTTAGCTAATACCCATCTTAGGAGTAAGATGCAACCTATATGTTACGTCCTGCCTGTCCGTCGGCAGCCTAACCCTAATCTGATATGGGGTTGGCCTAGGAAGTGTCGATCCTCGCAATGTCCTCGTAGTATATTAGAGAAGGTCCTAAAAGGTTTGTAACATAACCCTAAGAGAGTTGTATTGAGTTGAGCACGAGGCTCCTACACACTGGACTAAGGAGCGTCCTTATATATCTCTTCTTACCCTAACCCTTGTCCTCCTAATCTCTGTCCTGCTCTCTATGATCTCTCCCGCTCTCAGAGAGAGCGGAGAGAGCGCTCTCTGTCACGTGACCCTATCGTAAGCGAATGGCTGTAATTCCATCTCGGGTGCTGCGGTCCCAACCGTAACACCATCCCCCTTTTAGCCTAGCTCCGTCCCGGAGCTTACAAGATGACCTCTGTATCCAACTTCGTCATCCAACGATGTCTTCTCTTCCGCCTTCCAGTTCTGTCGCCAAAACCAGCACACACCGTCGCAAGAAGCTTGCCAAGTTCATCCGAGAGAACGGAGTCACCATGGTCAAGTCGTGTTCCTACTGCACTCGCGAGAAGAGGGTGTGTCGTGTCCACATCAAATCCGGTCGCTGTTCGGAGTGCAACGAGCACAACATCAAGGGTTGCGACGTGCGCGTTACTCCTGCCGAGTGGAAATCCCTTCAGTCTGTGCGCGATAAGCTCACGCGTGAGCTTGAGGCAGTCCGCCAGGATCTGGTTCGCAAGAGCGAGGAGATTGCGGCGGCCTACGCGAAGGAGGCACGCCTTCGCCGTCAGCTCGAGCTCCACGAGAGACGCGAGGGTGAGGCGATCGCGGTGGAGGAGGCGAGTCTTCAGGAGCTCGAGCAGAAAGAGCTCGAAGCCGCCCCGCCCTCCATCCCGGACGACTGGTGGTTTCCTGCCTCCGACCCCTCCGTCCTTGATCCTGGGTTTCCTCTGGATGGAAGCTTTCTTCTTCAGGAGTCTTTCTCTGAACTGGTTTCGTCGTAGGTTTTGCCCAGTATCCAGTGTCCGTGTCGTGATATTAATCTCTTTTGCCTAGGTCATCGAACCAAGAGACCGCGGTTCAATGAGCCCTTCGGGGTCGTCTCTCCGAACTAGTCGGATTTCGAGGAGTTCTCCTCGCATTCCCGGTATGCTGTTGTCCGAGCCATGGTGTTCACTTCACGGCTGACCTTGTTCTTCTTTCTGCAGTTCCGCGCGTAGTGGCCTTCCTTGCCACACTCGTAGCAGGTGAAGCCTTTGCTCTTCAGCTTCCTTCCTCGCGTACGTTCGGTAGCATCCAACTCCATTGGATCTCCGTAATCAGGGTCCTGACTTCTGGCCTTGAAGCCCCCTCCTCCGCCTCGAGCGGGTATCCGGTGTCCAGGCTGTACGATTCGGTCGTATCTCAGCTCCTGGAGTCTCTCGTCGATTTCCTTTGCTGCTTTGATCATTGCACCGAGCGTGGTCATGCTGGAGTTTCGGGATAATTCGGCCTTGACTGAATCCTTCAGTCCCAGGTAAAACTGCGAACGATAGGCAGCGTCGTTCCACTCGAGATCGGCCTGGTATCCTTGGAATTCTGACGCATAGGCGGCGACAGAAGTGGTTTGTCGGAGTTGTCGGATATGGCGATCGGCGTGTGCCTCTTCGTTGGGTATCCCGTATAGATCATTAAGTTTTTCTTCGAACTTGTCGTAGCTGTGGAAGATTCTTCTGGTTTCCGTTTCTGGTTCATCATCTGAATTCTGGCAGACGAGCCAGTCCTTCAGGTATGCTCGGAATCCTCTGGCGGCTCTTCCTCGTAGGAAGGATGCGGCATACAAGACCTTGTCGGCCTCGCTATGAAACTGGTGCGCGTTGAAGTGGAGGTACAGCTGAACCTGCAGCTGGAAGTTCTCCAACTTCTCCTTAGTCCCGTCGAACGTCTCCGGCGTGGATATCTTAGGTGCGTGGGTTGACTCGTATGAGCCCGCTGTGCTCATAGTGGGAGTCGATTGTTTCCCGCTTCCGTTAATCGACATGTTGCTCATTCGTTCCGTGATTCCAGTCGATAGCTGTTGTCGTGATGGACTTCTTGTGTCGGCAACGTCCTGAGTCTTTCTTGACATTGATCGATAGCGCTTCCCTTCGGCTTTTGGTGCTCAAAGTTGTTACGTCCTGCCTGTCCGTCGGCAGCCTAACCCTAATCTGATATGGGGTTGGCCTGGGAAGTGTCGATCCTCGCAATGTCCTCGTGGTATATCAGAGAAGGTCCTGAAAGGTTTGTAACATAACCCTAAGAGAGTTGTATTGAGTTGAGCACGAGGCTCCTACACACTGGACTAAGGAGCGTCCTTATATATCTCTTCTTACCCTAACCCTTGTCCTCCTAATCTCTGTCCTGCTCTCTATGATCTCTCCCGCTCTCAGAGAGAGCGGAGAGAGCGCTCTCTGTCACGTGACCCTATCGTAAGCGAATGGCTGTAATTCCATCTCGGGTGCTACGGTCCCAACCGTAATACTATAACTAATTAAACACAATTAACTCGGTTAGTTCCTACTTATCGCCTCTACTTCTACTACGCATTATACCTATAATACGAGCCTGTCCGACGCCCCTATACGATAGGTTATAAGCCTAGGTTTGCAGAGAGGCCCTAAGTAGAAAGAGTTAGCCTTCTTATCCTTAAAGTAATACCTATTACCTCTTGTAGGACCTATAGTATTAATTAGACAGAGAAGCAGGAAAAGAGTATAAGGGAGACTAGAGGCATATCCTATCTGCACTGCCTAGAAGCTTTAGAAGATCCTAGTTGCAAACTAGAAGTTCCTAAAGGGTAGGTAAGATAGAGAAAAGCCTAGTAAGGTATACTCTGCTTTAAAAGAGAGGCATACTAAAGGAGTATAAAGAGGAAAGGATTAGCCTTAGATTGTAGCACCTAAGTAGATAAGACTAGGCCTAAGTACTAAGTACTGCTAATACCTTAGAACTAGCTAGTAGTGCTCTTCTAAGAAGGTAGATCTTTTAGAGGTTCTCTACCTAAGAACCTAACTAATGTTACGTCCTGCCCGTCCGTCGGCAGCCTAACCCTAGTCTGATATGGGGTTGGCCTGGGAAGTGTCGATCCTCGTAATGTCCTCGTAGTATATCAAAGAAGGTCCTGAAAGGTTTGTAACATAACCCCGAGAGAGTTGTATTGAGTTGAGCACGAAGCTCCTATCCACCTGGTAACGAGTGTTGTCTATATACTTGTCCGCTCCTCTCGCTCTGTCCTCCGGTCGCTCTTGCTCGTCTGATCGTGGGCGGGTCTGACTCAGTCACGTGACTTGTCTGAGCGTTCCCTTTCCTACGCTCTGTTCGGGATCGTCCGTTCTTTCTGATTGGTCGCTTCGTCCAGACCGTAACACCATCCCCCCACTTAAGGCTTCTGTCCCAGAAGTCTTCAGTTCTCCTCTCTTTTTCTTTCCTTTAATGTTTTCTTCATGGGTCGTCGAGGTGATAAATTAGCCCTTGCCCAGGAAATCGCCCTTACTGGCACCGAAATGGCCCCCTGTTCTGGTTGTCGCAAGGCGAAACCGCCCCAAGGCGAGCCTCGCCCAAAATGCATCGTGGGCCCGCTCTCCGGTCGTTGTTCTGAGTGCGTTCGAAAGGGTTATGCTGGTTGTGACGCCACTCTCTCTCTTCCCGACTGGGTTTCCCTCAGGAACACTCGGGACAAGCTGCGGAGATCTCTGGAGGAAGTCGAGGACCGTGAAGCCGTCCTTCTCCATAAGCTTGCGTCCCTTCGTTCGAAGAAGGTTTCCATCCGTCGTCGCCTTCGTGCCGCTGGCGATAAGATTGATGCTTCGGTGGCAGAGGAAGCCGATGAACTGGAGAGGCTGGTTGTCACTGAGAACCAGGTCCTTGCGTCCATCGAAGAGCCTCGTGGCACCCTGGTTGAGGAAAGGCCCTTTTCCATCGACGCGGAGCTGGAGATGCCCCTGACGTACTGGAACATCATTTCTCCTGGTCCTTCTGGTTTCTCGCCTTTTGATCCTCTGTTGAACGACCTCGCTCCGGTCGGTTCGATGGAGGGTCTCTTTTCTTCCGGCTCGTTGTCCCAAGAGACCGCTGGACAACAGCCCACCGATGCTGTTCTTCCGACCTAGTCGGATTTCGAAGAATTCTCTTCGCATCCTCGGTATGTTTCCGTCCGAGCCATGGTGTTCATTTCACGGCTGACCTTGTTCTTCCTTCTGCAGTTCCGCGCGTAGTGGCCTTCTTCGCCACACTCGTAGCAGGTGAAGCCTTTGCTCTTCAGCTTCCTTCCTCGCGTACGTTCGGTAGCATCCAACTCCATTGGATCTCCGTAATCAGGGTCCTGGCTTCTGGCCTTGAAGCCCCCTCTTCCGCCTCGAGCGGGTCTCTGGTATCCAGGCTGTACGAATCGGTCGTACTTCAGTTCCTGGAGTCTCTCGTCGATTTCCTTCGCTGCTTTGATCATTGCACCGAGCGTGGTCATGCTGGAGTTTCGGGATAATTCGGCCTTGACTGAATCCTTCAGTCCCAGGTAAAACTGCGAACGATAGGCAGCATCGTTCCACTCAAGATCGGCTTGATATCCTTGGAATTCTGACGCATAAGTGGCGACAGAAGTGGTTTGTCGGAGTTGTCGGATATGGCGATCGGCGTGCGCCTCTTCGTTGGGTATCCCGTATAGATCATTAAGTTTCTCTTCAAACTTATCGTAGTCGTGGAAGATTCTCTTGGTTTCCGTTTCCGGCTGGTTCTCTGAGTTCTGGCAGACAAGCCAGTCCTTCAGGTATGCTCGGAATCCTCTGGCGGCTCTTCCTCGTAGGAAGGATGCGGCATACAAGACCTTGTCGGCCTCGCTATGAAACTGGTGCGCGTTGAAGTGGAGGTACAGCTGGACCTGCAGCTGGAAGTTCTCCAACTTCTCCTTAGTCCCGTCGAACGTCTCCGGCGTGGATATCTTAGGTGCGTGGGTTGACTCGTATGAGCCCGCTGTGCTCATAGTAGGAGTCGATTGTTTCCCGCTTCCGTTAATCGACATGTTGCTCATTCGTTCCGTGATTCCAGTCGATAGCTGTTGTCGTGATGGACTTCTTGTGTCGGCAACGTCCTGAGTCTTTCTTGACATTGATCGATAGCGCTTCCCTTCGGCTTTTGGTGCTCAAAGTTGTTACGTCCTGCCCGTCCGTCGGCAGCCTAACCCTAGTCTGATATGGGGTTGGCCTGGGAAGTGTCGATCCTCGTAATGTCCTCGTAGTATATCAAAGAAGGTCCTGAAAGGTTTGTAACATAACCCCGAGAGAGTTGTATTGAGTTGAGCACGAAGCTCCTATCCACCTGGTAACGAGTGTTGTCTATATACTTGTCCGCTCCTCTCGCTCTGTCCTCCGGTCGCTCTTGCTCGTCTGATCGTGGGCGGGTCTGACTCAGTCACGTGACTTGTCTGAGCGTTCCCTTTCCTACGCTCTGTTCGGGATCGTCCGTTCTTTCTGATTGGTCGCTTCGTCCAGACCGTAACAACTAACTCCCCTAAGAGAGAAGAGTCTTAGCAACTAGGGAAGGCAGAAATCTAGAAGCTGCTAATTAGATTAAAAGAGCTTATATTTTCTAGAGTTAGATTTGTTTGTTTAATTTTGCAGAAATAGATTTAATAAGTAGAGTTAGAAAGAAGAGGGCTATACTAGTACTATATAAAGAGAATTAGAGACAATAGTTTAGCCTGCTATAGGACTACCTAGAATTAAAGGATATATTTTAGGTTATTTTAGAATTAACACCTAACTTATCTATTAAGTTATTACTACCTGTCTTTAGCCTAAGGCATTTCAGAACTAATCTAGTATAGATTAAGGCTAATGCAACTGCTAGGTATAAGATAACAATCTGCCTATTAGAAGATAACTAGGAAGAGGTCCTTAAGGAAAGACAAGCCTTAAAGATATAGGAGAAGATA
The DNA here is from genome assembly GCA_029490675.1 of Cercospora nicotianae. Classification (NCBI taxonomy): domain Eukaryota; kingdom Fungi; phylum Ascomycota; class Dothideomycetes; order Mycosphaerellales; family Mycosphaerellaceae; genus Cercospora; species Cercospora nicotianae. The sequence continues at coordinate 2,847,082 of JANQAT010000002.1, forward strand.
AGAGCTAAGTATAGCAAGGTATATACTATATATATAATAGCATATGTCTAGGAGTTTATAAACTTCTAGATAACTAAGGATATAATAATTAGAAAAGCATAGGTATAGCTAGCTAGTATAGCTAGGAGGATTGCAGAGGTAGACCCTTAGGAAGTATACTATAAGGAGCTAGAGAGGAGACTTAAGCATCTCCTTAATAGCTTGCCTAAGGTATACTAAAGCACAAAGGACATAATCCTTGCCTAGTAGTCTATAATATATAAAGATCGTGACGGCAGTCCCGCGTTAGGAAAGAGGACCACCCCGATCGGGCTGCCCGGTGGCCCGATGTGGCAATCCGCGGGCCGCTCGCGCGCGTCGCCCGAGTATAAGTGGTCGCGTCTCCCACTACATCCGTCCATTTTGCTCGCAATCCTCTTTCCACACATCTGCCCTCGCGCCCGTCGCACCCCTGCGCCGACCGCCGGTCCTGTTGCGCCCCCGTCACGCAGCTATCGCTCTCTCCGGATCCTCCAGCACCCGATTGTGGACCATCCCGGCCGCCCGATTCCCACCCTAGATCACTGCTGCAGAATCGTGGCAGATCGACCGTTTTTCGTGCTCGCCCGGCACTGCGCTGCCCACTGCGCGACGCACCAGCTCCTCTGCGAGAGGAGACAAAGACGGAGGAGAACGCTCGCGGCCACGACCCTCCCCGGCCTGAGCTGGCACACGCATGGAGCTCGGCAGCGAGGGCGCGCGACGTGGCCACATGTCACGACTTCGGGGACTGCGACCCTGTAGCGCAAGTGACGCGTCACATTGCAGAAGGTTGAGCCCAAGGAAAGGTGTTGAGAAGTGGTGAAACGAGGCGCAGCGTGCATTTCCGGAACGTAGCCAACGACATTCGTGGGGGATCTCGGCAGCGGAGGCGTGCGACGCTGGCCGCATGCAACGAGCTCGGGGCCTCCGCCCCTGTGCTGCGCAGGACGCGTCACGTCGCAGATGGTTGAGCCCGAGGGGAGCGGTTGGGATATCGCGAAACGAGGCGCAGCGCGCATCCCTGGAACCCAGCCAACGACATTCGTGAGGGGAACAACGTGGATGGGTCCTTACCGTGGCGTGCGGGGTGTGTGTTGTCGCCGTGGGCACTGAGTTAATCCCCGCCCGTGTCGGCATGCTGCGGATGGTGCAGGAGGAAATGGCGGTGCGACATGTCCATACAGAGCCTGGCCTCCTCGTCGAAGCGACACGGAACGGAAATGAAGGCGCTCAACAAAAGGAGAGGCGCATGACGCTCGCCTCGAAAAGGGGACTCCGGGGCGTATCTGGGCTCGCGTTGTCTTCGGCCCCCTTTTTAGGCTCTGATGGGCGGCATGATCGTTTTCCTAAGTGTCACGCGGGCGGATTATCGTTGGTGATTGGAAGAGAAGTCACGGCGAACTTTTGTTCTGACGGTGGGCCTTGGAATGGTGTGATCGATGGAGCGCACGCAGTCCGCCGGAACCGGGCATCCGGTGGAACATAAATACTTGCAGGCCTGGTCTCCTATGGGACACGCGCTCACTCCTTAGCTTTTCTCCTCGTGTCGCGTGGAAATCATCCCAATGGACGCCATGCTGATGTCTTTCCCCTCGAGCACTGCCGCTCAACACAACAACTTCATCGCCTATTCTGGACCGCCTGCTTCAAAGAATAGTAATAGAGCTCCCGCGAGGGGAACCCCACATACGCGGAAGGAGGGCCTGCTCGTCCGGTTGAGTTCTCATGAAGACGTGGATGGACATCGCAGCAGTGTCGGCGCTAAAGGTAGATCTCCGGCGCGTTGTACGATCCGCGGGCGATGACCACGAGCTGACTTCTCTGCTAACAGCATGCGACACGCCTATTGTTGTGCGCGGCGGATTTGAAAGCCCCACGAATGTCGCCTCAGCGTCCGCCGCCGGATTCCACGAGGTCGAAGACCGTGCGACAGCTGGCATCGACGGCGGAGATTTGTCCGCTGGATTCCTAGGCTCTCCGTGCGACTTCAGCGAATGGAGCAGCCTATATGTCGATCTACGGTTCCAGGCAGGTCAGACGAGCATCGAGAGCACGTCCGCGAACGCCGCAGTTTCTGTCGGCGCACTGGATTCGATAGAAGCGCAAGTTGTTGCTCCAGGTGAAGTCCGAGGGGACACGCCAGTCGGAGACCGCGACCAAGAGTTCACGGCAGCCACGGATCTGCTTGCAATGGACACTTGCCCAGACCGAGGCACTTGTGCTGAATTCAGTGCAGCACATGCGGCGGCTGAGTCGCCACTCTGCCCCTCTTTGGATGTAGTTGCTCCGTCGGCGCGGAATCGAGGTGAGCGGCAGACGTTTTGTAGCGTAGATGACGACGCCATGCAGATTGTGGAGCGTAAAGAGGAAACTGGGTGAGCTCAGTAATATTCCTCGAAGCCAGTAACATTCTGCTAAGTTGGAGTCAGGCCCGATAGCCCACAAGATGCGCCGGAAGTGGATGACGCATTCCGCCACCCTGTTCAATCCGAGAGCTCTGCGCGGAAAGGGCAAGACGATCTTTTGCCCGACTCGCCTGTGCTACTTGGGGACGAGCCAAGTGGTCGCGGGCACAGTCCGACACGTTCTCCTGGTGCTCTCGGGAACCACACGGAAGTCGATAGCAGTGATGACGAGATAAGACCGTGGAAACCGCGAAGGCGTCGCCGATCGTTCAGCTGCATTCCTCGAGGCATTTCAGAGACCGGCTCTCCTCAGCAACAGAGCCGATTGAGCTGCACTTCGAATGTCACTTCACTCCACCAGAGAGCAGTCGCACCTCAGGACCTCCAGTCCGATCTCCGGCCAGGATTGCCGGCCGACGTAGAAGAGCATGCGTGCCCGGCGGAATTACAAGAAAGCGTCGGCCCATCCACACCGCCTGGAGTGGATGAAAGCCTCGGTCTCGGTAGCTCACCCGACGATCAGCCGCAGACTGGGCTCGAACAGCCAGGCTGCAGAGACGTCACCCGGGACAAATGCGTAAGAATGGATCTTCCATTTTTCCTCCCAAGCGCTGCTAACGAGACCAGTCTTCATGCGAAGAGAGCCAGCATCCTCGATCCCAACAGAAACCTCAGCGTGGCCACAACCGCTCGAAAGTCTTACCACGCGTGCGCCGCACCAACAGCGTTGCCTGCCCACCGCGCTCTGCGAGTTCCATCTCTCGGTCACCACGCACACGTGCCAGAAAGCCAACTCGGCAAGGCGCAAGCCTGGAAGCTGCTTCCAGCGTAAAAGACCAACCCTGCTCGAGTCCGCTCCATGATATTGAGGAAGGGCCCACGTGGGCTATCGAGAAAATCATAAGCAGTAGACGCAAGTACGGCAAAACGCTCTACAAGGTGAAGTGGAAGCCAACGTGGGAGCCGGCGGAAAGTCTGCGAGGGACTGCGGACAGAGCTATTGCTGAGTTTCACCATGGAAAATCCTGTTGAGGCTATCACCATTAGGGCTCCGCTTGACGAGATGAAGAGATCCAACGGAGAAGGAGCGAAAGTCCTGTGTCTGACATGCAGACCTGACTCGCCGCGAACATCTGTGTGCAGATTCTCCGCTACGAAGATGAGCGCACTGTCAGGTTCGCCACAGCGCTTATCGCAAATCAAATGACGTTTCACCCCACTCAACTCTCCGCGCACCGAAACCAACGAAGTTGTTGGTGGTTGCCTGCACCGGAGTAACCATGGCGAGGCCATCTCGGTGATATCCACCAGAATACGTTAGCCGTTACAATGAAGAGCTTGGAACCAGAAAGGCCACACTTCACGTCGCACGAATGCAGTAGCAATGGCATACAATTTGGGCGACGTCGATCTGGAAATGTTCCGTAGGTTTGGGTTCTTGTCGTCGCGCCCCATCTTGTTCTTGCGATTCGCATGATCCCATTCTCTGGTTCATGATCGCATCGGCTGTAGCACGTGTACGTGTTGCTCAGGCCACGGCCGAATAAGTGCAGCGTTCGAATCGTCATATTGAAAATATTCAAAATGCTGCCCGTAGCCTCATGAGGCACTATCACTCATGTCTGATTCACGAGCGCAGTGGGACAAGAAGGGTATTACGAAGCTTGCTCGATGGACTCCTTCAATCCCACCACTGCAGTTGTTCCGATGTTTTGGGAAGTCAATGCAAGACACCGGGTGAATGAATGCTGCTTGGTGCCATCCGAAATGAAAAGTTACAATGTCCACGATGGGAGCGGCGAAGACGGAGTGTAGGAGCGTGACTCCAATGCAGAAAATCGACAGTTCTTATGCCTCGCAGCATTCAAAGTCTTGCGGATTGCTGTAGCGGCGGGTCCAGCTCTCTGTCGCTGATCTCGGATGCACAATCACCGCACCACCACTGTACGCATCCATGCTCGCAGGGTCCATGTAGTTGTTCCGTTTGAAGCAGAGGCATCAAATCCAGCCGTGGCGAATTACACCCTTGAAAGCTTCTGAAAGGTGCCAGCGATGCAGCTCGCCTCTCCACAATTAGTTTTCTCTCGCCTTCGCTGGTTTGATGGGCGTTTGCGCTTGCGGTTCGAAGAAAGTTCACTTAGCGCCTGTCGTTCAATCACTCTACTCCTTTCAAAATCGATGATCATCAGCTGCCTCGTATTCGCATCGTAGACCATATTGCGCGGCTCCTCATCGCAATGCAGGACTTGCAGGCTGCGAATAGCCTCGTATGCTTTCTCAGCTTGTTCGTCGCAGATCGGTTTGATAGACGCAAAGATCTCGTCCTGGACCATTAGCTGTGCCAGAGATTCCCCTGCCCAGCTCAGCAGCAGGATGTGCCTCAACTCAAACCCATCATAATGATAGGGCAATTTGAGCTCCACAGTTCCACAGCACACAGGTACGCATCGTCCTTGTAAGCTCTCCAGTCGACCGTATACAGCTGCCTCGTGCTCGAGGTGGCTCCTGTGAGCATTGTCCATTCCTTTCGCGACTAATGTGTAGCCTCCAATGTGCAGACGTATTTTCAGCAATGCTCCCCGAGAACCGTGGATAAAGAGAGGACAACAATTGGCAGCACTGCCGCGATCGGTAGCGAGTTGTTGACGGACATGCCGAAGGAACGAACCCTTCGACAGGTGCTTCGGCCCATGGTCTCTCGCATTCGGACAAGAAGGGTCAATCGAAAGTCCTTGGCAGAGACCGAGGAGGCAGTCGTGAGAACAATATGCACGATTCTCGATGCGGGTGGGAGCTTGTCCTCCTCGTGGGCGTCCCTGCTGCTGTTCGCGCCCCCCAGTGCGCCTTCTTGCCGAGCTCCGTGACGTCCGCGAACGCGTTTGCGCTCCAGGAGTGGGGCTTGCAGCCCGTTCGGCACCGTCACTCTCGGAGTCTTCGCTTCTTGCTGTTGAATCGGCGCCCTGTCCGCCACATTGACTACGAAGGCGGATTGGTGAGCGCCGCATGCCTTTCCGCCACTCGCGGGGTCGATATTCGGAGGCTTCTTTGGATCTGCGCTCTGTCTCCGGGATCGTCGCGAGAACATCGACGAATTCAACCTGCCACCTCTTCAACCTGGCTTTCGCGTCATCCACCCATGCTTGGCCGGGCGGATCTTCCGATAGCGCTTGCTGGATGAACGCAAATACCTGGGAGACCGCCGTCCGTTCCAAGCGACTCTCTACGTCCACCTCGTAATCTCGCTTCGGTATGTTGACACTAAAGTGAACAGTGGTGGGATCATCCGGGATACGCAGGAAAATGTATGCCTCCCCCGTGCAGATATACCCATACCGCACACATTTATCGATCATGTAAGAAAACAGCTGCGTGATCACTGCAGCCAGCAGGCGCCTGCAGAGGAAGACGAAGCCGTTCTCATCTTGGCCAATCACGTCCCGCTCGGGTTGGATTTCGGACTGCAGTCCCGTACAGATCTCTTCGATCGTAAGCTTGTGCGGCGCTTTGTATTCAATCGCGATCAATGGCCGGACGCTTCCATCTTCTCGCCACAGCACGCAGAATTGATCCGCTCGCGTGTTTCTCGGTTGCTGGTCGCTCTTGCCCCGGATCGCCAATTCTCCCATCGTGTCGCTCAACGTCGCCATTTCCGCTCCACGAAAACTCGCCGGGTTCTCGAACGATACCTGCCCATGTCCTAGTAAGCCAGGCGCTAGCTCATGATTACGCACAAGCGCGGTGTGCATCTCTTTGACCATTTTGTCGACTGTGAGCCGTTGCAAGAACCGCACATCGTCTTCGGACCCGATCGGGTCAATGGAATCCTCCACAGACTTGCACGCGACTATTGATGGGTAGAGGGCCGTGTGCCAAAGCTCATCAATATTGCTCAGAAGGGTCCAGGTGCGCTGTTGTCGTCCGTCGAAGTCTTCCCAGAGAGCGATCGTTTGGGGGAAGAGCCTCGAAGCCGGGTCGGTGGTAGCGCCACGGGTGACCGTTGAAAGATCGGTAACGGGTCGTATCTTCTTGCAGAACGCATGACAGCTTTCGAGAAAATTGGCCAGAGTCTGGTTGACGGCGGTCGCGGCCACTTGTTCCGCAAGTTCGCGTCGACGCTGCTCTTCCTCTCGTCGCCGCTGCTCTTCCTCTCGTCGCCGCTGCTCTTCCTCTCGTCGCCGCTGCTCTTCCTCACGTCGCCGCTGTTCTTCCTGTTGTCCGCGCTCTGCAACTTCTTGCTTGCGCTGTGCTTCCTCCCGTTGACGCTGCTCTTCCTCCCTTCGACGCTCTGCAATTTCCTGGCTCCGCTGCGCTTCCGCAAGCTCCGCCCGCAGCCTAGCGATCTCGTCGGCCATTGTTCGTGTGTTGTTGGCTTGACAGTAAGCGACCTAAGTAAACAGATGTGCAAGCTGACTTTCGGCCGCAGCCGCCAGGACCTTACTGGTTGATCGCCGGAGCTGAGTCCCCGCAACCGAGGCTTGATGATTCCGCTAGCCAGTGCCAGGAGCAGTCTCGAATGATGTATTGTCACACATCACCAAAATCGGACCACGTATCAGACTCCATTCAGATCGCATGCCTGGTCAGGGCCACAGCTTACAGCGCAGCAACTAGTGCCGAGTTGCTGCCCAAGGCAAACTCCGAGACCCTTGTGCAATGGAAGGCATGCTTAGTACCACGGTTACCACAGCAACGACTTACCTCATGGCGAATCAACATCTACAACCGTGCACACTCCTGCGGCCACTTATACGCCTCTTAATGAACACATATTCGTAAGAGCGTCCTCCGCAAAGAGTCTTGGGATTGCGCAATGGTCTTATCACAATCACAGTCTGCTTGTGCCACTAAGCTGTGTTGATCCTGTTTGCTTATATAATCCACGCTGCTCCATTCCATGCATACTTGATCTTTGCCGCCTGCAGTTGAGGCCTCTCGCAGCGCTCACATACCTGGTCCATCCACGAAAACGCTCGTTCTATAGTGTTGCCTCTGGAAGCTATAGTCCAAAACCATTCAACTCCTCTCGAGTATCACTCCCTAAGACGTGGAGTCATTCCTTGGTAAGGGACATTCCTTCCAGCAGATTCCCATAGCAATATCATCTCGAATGATCGTTGCTTGTGTTGTTATGTCATTGATTGGAAGAGCTCGGGTGATCTCTATGGTCTCCAGAGACCTGCTCGTGGCTGGCCAGTTTGTTTGGCAGCTCTCCCATGGATCGAGCAAAGCCATCGCAGTCCATATTCAGGTGGTAGGTCATGTGAGGTACTGGACAAGTATTGTGAGACACCCAAACCGTCGGTCCACCTCTGCGAGAGACGTCTCGCGCGGCTCGCACGACGAATCTGCGAAGGCTGTCAATGCTGAGTGAAGTGCCAGCGACCAGCAGTGCATCCGGGCGTTGCCGCAGGTCTGTTCCATCGCCGAGGCGATGTCACACTCTGCGTCAGCAAAGGTGTCTTCTTGGTAAAGCGTAATACGTGGGCGCATGACACCGCAGCCACGGTGGCGCAGGCCACGAACTTTGCGCTCGTCTTGTTCCCGGCCACAGTCGAGGCACGGTCTCCAAAGCCCCGATGTAACTATTGGACGGCAATGAGATGGACGGATGGTGCACACCATCTCCTTGAGCGAGCCATGGAGGCGTACAACCTTCCCTTCAGCCGGCCCCACTTCCGCTTCGAGGCCATCAATGTTCTGAGTGTAGAGCCGAAGCAGCCGACTGTCGAATCTCCCCAGAAACTCGTGGAAAGGTGTTGGTTCGGCGCGTGCGGCCTGCGCGGCCAGGAAGTCGATGGCCTCCTTGAGAGCGTCTGTCGAGTATCGCAGCGTGGAAGCATCGAAAGCACGCCGCAAGTCGTGTCTGACGAAGCTGTCGCGAGAGGAGCGAAAGTCCGGGATCCCCGCCGACGTCGAGATTCCTGCGCCCACGATGACCAAGACGTTGCGACATTTGGAAAGCGCGGCGACAGCATTTTCGGTGTATTGTGGGTCTGCGCGGTCGTGGAACTGGCGTCGCTTCTTAAAGCGTGATGCGCAAGTCGCAGTAGCCTTCCGTTTGGGCATATTTGAGCACGAGATGGTAGAGTTTGTGGAGGAGGTGGTTGAAAAGCGAAGAGAAAAGGCAGGAGGAAGGGAGGCGGGCGGGCTGCGAATATAAAAAGTCCAGAGCCCCTGCGGCCTCACCAGCTGCGCGCGGTGGCAGCGTCACCCGCCTGCAGAGCCCAAGCCGCGCTGTGTCTCCACTGCAGCTGCTGTTCCGGCACGAGTCGACACCATACTCTCCAGGGAACAGAGCATGCATCGCACGGGGTGTGGTCCAAATCCCCTGGTATGTTCGATCAGCTGAGATGAACATCCGTAGAGGTATCGCAGGCCATTCTGCCCTCCGAGATCATGTTATCTGCGTGGAACAGAGTTATTGAGGCCCGGAGTACATGACCGAAGTCGCAGGTCGAGGCACTCATGTTGGTTGTCAGTCGCATACCATATCCAGCGTTGCCCACAACTTTGCGGGCCAGACAGGCGCAACGGGAGAGGATCTTCTTCCATATTGCTGTGCGCCTTCTATCGTCACGGACGGCCGTGGTGAATCTAATGGTGTCAAGTCCTGTGCAGCCGACCATGCACTTCAACTAGTCTCCGAGTCACTAGTAGGCATGAGGACCCCGCCCTGTGTGAAACCAACTGGTCGCGTATCAACATCCCCCATGGTCTAGTCGCGGCTGAGGTGATCCTATTCTGTCCAGGCACTTGACCAGGGAGGTCCTCGCGGGCCTTGGAAGATATATGTATGAACTGGAAGCAGATAAATTGAGACCATATGTGGTGACCTTTGTGGTGGGAAGTGACCGTCGTAGCGTCCGTACCGCTGGATCCTGACGCAGTCACCGCGCTGCCGTCGATATCGATGGACGGATGGTCTGTATTTTGCATGCTCTTCAGGCGATGCATGTCCTGATATTTCTTTGCTCTCGTGTTCCCGCTGCGCGTACCACTGCCATTTAAATCTTGTTGGCTTACAAACTGTTGAGCAGTAGAAGCTTGTAGCCAGCATCACGCACCCAGGGAGCTCGTCGTCGACCGCTTTCAGCTCTTGAACCAGCTCGAGCCATTACTATGGCTCTCCTTCTTCCGGGTCTGAGAAGGTCTTCGATTTGTCCTGGAACGTTCAGTCCTCCACTACATGGTGCCCGTTCTCGTCGGATGCTTCAAGCACGCGCTCGTAATAAGCGCTCGGCTGTGGCCATTTGTTTCCCGAGGTAGCGGGGTCCACACGAGACCGGGAGAAATACGGCATTATATGTTGCTTTGGATCATTCCCTTCTTCTCTCTCCCTCGTATCTCCTATATTCTTGTTGATCGTTCTTCTCGCTTCGATAGGTTGTCGTGCTGGTTTTGTCCTGGGCGGTGTCAGCCGCCGTGCGCTTGGCTTCTGTGTTTGAGTGCCAAGAGTGCGGGCCGGCCGACGACGTGCTAAGCTAGTTATGGTACCTTCACGTCCGCAAAATACCAGTATCGCTGATTCTACCACTCTGTGTAGGACCGCCGGAAGGACGAACGAAGACACCAAATACGAGGCATAGACGGCCGGGACGACCGGAGACGAGCGAGAAAGAGGAGGATGGCAGAACCCCCGGGAGACGAAGAGTATATCACCGTGCGCCCCAAACGGGTAGCATCGCACGGCACCATCAACTACCGGAGCCTGCATCGCGGCACACACGCTCTGAATGCGACAAAGTCTAGGGCCTCAGGAGAGAAGAGAACGGAGACAGCAGAACAACCTAGAGAGAGCATGCAGCCCATGGTAGCAGCGGCTAGCGACAACACACCACAGATGCAAATGCTGTTGCAGGTACTGAACCACGTCATGTCTATAAGTAAGCAAATGAAGCAGGCAGAAGAGCGAGCAAAACAGGCAGAGGAGCGGGTAAAGCAGCTTGAAGAACAAATAGCGAAGATGCCAACAATTGAACAATTTACAACTATCGTACAAGAGCAAGTAACAGCGAGCCTCCAGCAACAGCTGGCCGCTATGGCCGTGCCTACTAACGGAAGTAGCTCATATGCGGAGGTAGCACGCACACCCCCAGACAGTCAACCCAGCAACATCCGCAGCCTAAGTATGAGCACAACCCCATCAGCTTTCACTAACTCCCTCTACTGCACGATAGACCTCTCGAGAGCCGATGAGGCCGAGAAAGCGAAGACCCACCCCGGCGTGGTCCGGGAATGTGTAGAGAAAGAGATGCGAGGAGTCGAAGGACAAGAACGGTGGCGCTGTGTGGCAGTCACCAAGGACCCACGCAACGCCGACCGGATCCGTGTAGCGTGCAGGAACGAGGACGAGTTGATGCAAGTCAAAGAGGCGATGCTGAAGACCGCGGCGGCGACACCAGGAAGCCGCGTACTCCGGGATCAGCTCTACCCGATCAAGGTCGACAATGCCAACCGCACAGCCGTGATCACCGAGACGGGGGACCTCCGACCGGGAGTGATGGAGATGCTGGAAAAAGAGAACGAGACCAAAATCGCCAAGATTGTATGGATCAGCCGAAAAGACAGTATGAAGGCATACGGTTCGATGATCGTCTACCTGACTAAAGGCGACGACGCGGCACGCCTGTTACAAGACCAATACTTCCACGTGGCAGGAGAGTCCGCATACACCCGGATATGTGAACCGCGCCGACGACCAATGCAGTGCTACAGGTGCCAGGAGATGGGCCACATCGCACACACGTGCAGCAAACCACAGAGGTGTGCCAGGTGCGCGCAGGAAGGCCACCGCCACACCGAATGCAATACCGAGGGTTTGGTTCCAAAGTGCATCCCATGCGGTGGACCCCACGAATCGTATAGCAAGAACTGTCGAATACTGTATCCTCCTCCCGTCGCTAATGCCTAGCGTCTTGAAGGTTCTCTCACTAAATGTCGGCAAGCGACGAGTGGTGCAGCATAGCGTAATGAATGATACAGACCTCGAGGACTTCGGAGTCATCGCATTATCAGAACCTTGCTCGTTTGTAAGAGAGGGCAAGGTGTTCACGGCGCCGCTACACCATCCACACTGGACCAAGATGATACCTACGGAAACACGCGAAGGCAGGCGGATAATTGGAAGTATGCTCTGGATTCAGAAGGGAATAGAGAGTGAGCCAGTCCCGGTGCCTTCTCCCGATATCACTGCAGCGCTGCTGCATCTACCCGATCGGTCGGTGTTCATCGCATCGGTCTACGTGGTGCCAGCCAACCCGCAAGCACTCGCGGAGACGATACAGCGCCTGCGGCAAAGCGTGGACACTGCAAGGAGACGGGTGACGAGGGAAAGAATGGATATACTTCTCACTGGCGACTTCAATCAACATGACCAGCTATGGGGTGGGGACGACATCTCACCTGCCAGACAAGGAGAGGCCAACGGACTCGTGGACTTTATGAACGACTGTGCGCTGCGCAGTCTCCTGCCGAGGTACCAAGACGTGGCAGAATGGCAGGTACGAAAGCACCATCGATCTGGTGCTAGCCTCCGAGGAACTGGCCGCCGCACTAGTCCGGTGCAGGATTTATGGGACCGAGCACGGATCGGACCACCACGCGATCGAGACCACCATTAATGTCGACACGCCAGAGCATATAGTCCAGCCACGACTGCTATTCAAGAATGCACCCTAGAAGGAGATCCGTGCGAGGATTACTACCACACTCCAACCATTGGCCGTAAACGTATACGGGCATGTACAAGTGGATGTACAGACGCAGGCCGACCAACTCATGAGTGCGGTACTTGCAGCAGTTCACGCACTTACTCCTGTCGCGAAACCGTCGCCGTATGCCAAAAGGTGGTGGACACGTGACCTTACCAAGCTTCGTCAGATCTATACCCATTGGAGGAACAGGGCAAGGAGCTATCGTAGGGCGGGCACCTACAGCGAACAACTCGAGAAACAGACACGGATCGCTTCCAAGGAATATCATGATGCCGTCCGTCAGCAGCAGAGGAGGCACTGGGAAGAATTCCTGGACGACACTAACAACATCTGGCAGGCGGCGAAGTATCTAAAGGCCGATACCAGTCTAGGCTCGTCCCAGATCCCGCCCCTTACGAGAAGAGATGGGTCGATTACAAGTGGTAAACGAGAGCAGGCGACGGAGTTGCTATCAACATTCTTTCCACCCCTTCCCCCTTGATCGAGGACGAAGGGCAGCGAAAGCAGAGGAGGCCTGTCCATATGCCTCCGCTTACTATGGACGAAGTTGAACGGAGCGTGTTCGCAGCCCAGTCGTGGAAAGCAGCAGGAGAGGATGGGCTGCCGGCGATAGTGTGGAAACAGGTATGGCCGGCCGTGAAGGAGAGGGTCCTAATACTCTTTCGAACGTCGCTGAGAGAGGGAGTACTGCCGGCTCAATGGAAGACAGCCAAAATTATCCCACTAAAGAAACCAAACAAAGACGATTATACAGCTGCGAAGGCGTGGCGACCCATTTCGCTGCTTCCCACGCTTGGCAAAGCCCTAGAAGCAGTAGTAGCGGAAAGGATATCGCATGCAGTCGAAACCGCAGGCCTCCTGCCGACAAACCACTTTGGAGCTCGGAAGAGACGATCGGCAGTACAGGCGCTCCTCCTCTTGCAGGAACATATCTATAAGGCATGGCGTAACAGGAAGGTTCTGAGCTTGATCAGCTTCGACGTGAAAGGTGCATATAATGGAGTGTGTAAGGAAAGACTTCTGCAGCGACTTCAAGCAAGGGGCATTCCCGCAATGCTAGTTAAATGGATCGATGCCTTCTGCTCGGACCGGTCGGCTACAATCGTAGTCAATGGTCAGGCAGCGGAACGACAAGCGCTACAGCAAGCAGGATTGCCACAGGGGTCGCCATTGTCTCCGATCCTGTTCCTCTTCTTTAATGCGGACCTCGTCCAGCGCAAGATCGATAGCAACGGCGGTGCTATAGCATTTGTCGACGACTACACAGCGTGGGTCACAGGCCCCTCTGCAGAAGCAAACCACGGCAGGATCCAGGCGATTGTCGACCAAGCGATAGAGTGGGAAGGACGAAGCGGGGCTACCTTTGAAGGTGAGAAGACAGCGTTTATCCACTTCACGCGAGCACCGTGCCGAAGTAGCGCCCAATCAGTTATAGTAAAGGGACAAGAGGTGGAGCCTGTGACCAGCACAAAGATCTTAGGGGTGGTTATGGACTCCGAACTTCGATTTCAACAGCATATCGCAAGAGCAGCCACGAAGGGTCTCATTGCTGCAATGGCACTGAAGCGATTGCGAGGGTTGGCACCGTCCACTGCCCGCAGACTCTTCGAGGCAACGGTGGCGCCAGTAGTCGACTACGCATCGCCTGTGTGGATGCATAAGTGTAAAGGGCGACTTGCGTCTGGGATGAACCGAGTCCAAGGGATCGGCGCACAAGCAGTTATAGGCTGCTTCCGCACAGTCGCAAGAACAGTGGCCGAAGCTGAGGCAAGTATCCGCACGGTCCAACAACGACACGCGGCACAGGCAACGAGTACATGGGTTGATATTCTCTCGCTGCCCATAACCAACCCGCTGTCGAAGTCGACGCATAAGCCGACCCGGAGGTTCCGCTCGCCGCTACAGCAGATTGCAATTACCCACAAGATTTCGACCAAAGGCATAGAAATCATCGCGCCATACACAATAGCGCCTTGGCATCCGCGACTGGCAGCGGACGCGAAGGAGACAACAGAGGAAGCGGTACGCGCTGCCAAGCAGAGCGTAGGTATCTGCGTCGCAACGAGCTCCTCCGCGAGGAACAGTATCGTCGGGGCAGGAGTCGCCATACAGGACACCGAGCGGGGAGAGCTTCCATCCATCGTCGTCTCGACTACAGTATCAGCAAGGACCGAGCACAATCCGTACACAGCCGCCTTGATAGCGTTGGCAGAAGGCCTTGCACAAATACCCCCGTCTACAGTCTCGCGGAACATACATCTATTTTCAGACAACCGAGCCGCACTGCAAGCCGTATGCAGTCCTAGACACCAGTCAGGACAGGAGACCATACAACAGATCTACAGGAGCGTGGGGGCCTTGCAGGGCCGCAATACTGTCCGGTTGGCGTGGTGTCCCACTCCCGAGTTTGAACTTGGCCAGAAAGCGAAAGAAGCGGCGAAAGCTGCGACAGAGCCCGGTCGAACACCACTGTCGACCCGACCGGCAGCTAAGTCGACTGTTGTGAGCCACTTCAGAGCAGAAACAAGGAAAAGACGCCAACCGATCGAAGGGGTGGGAAAGCATATACGACGAATCGACACCGCAATACCTGGTCCACACACACGAAAGATATACGATCGCCTCGGAAGCAAACAAGCGAGCGTGTTGGCACAGCTCCGAACCGGAATGTCACGACTGAATAGTTACCTTTACCGGATAGGAGCTGCAGAATCAGACCAGTGCGTATGCACACAAGCAAGTGAAACCGTCGAGCATTTCTTATTCCGGTGCCGTCTATGGGATGATCTCCGACTACAGATGCTACAACATACGGACACTATGAGAGGCAACCTCTCCTTTTTCCTTGGAGGAAAGGCAGCATCGGACAACGAGAAGTGGAAACCGGCAATAGACGCAGTCCTGGCGACAATCCAGTTCGCTATAGCTACAGGCCGTCTCGAGAGCTCATCGTACCAACCTTCCCCTAGCCAGGTGACGGCTAACCAAGACACATGGAGGACACAACGCCACCAACCTTACACCTACTATTACTAACGGTTTCCCCACAACGCACCCTCGTACTATTAACAAGACACGCTTCACTCGCTGAAGATAGGACAGTGAACATTTGGAGGAGCGACTTCAAGAGAGCTTGTGCAACACTAACTTAGTGCGAATTTGCGGCAATGTAGGACAGAAGGATCGGCATGACAGACTGAGATAGGACAAACCAACTGGGCTATTAGGAGTGCAGGAAGTCTTCAGGAAGTGATTTGATGACGTAATATCCGTAGTGTGCCCTTTAGGTGCTTAGCGCCGGGCGGAATAAACTCCATCCAACCTAAGTTACCAACCATATCATCAACTTCGAGGACGACGAACGAACACACCAAATACGAGGCACAGACGGCAAGGACGACTGGAGACGAGCGAGAAAGAGGACGATGGCAGAGCCCCCGGGAGACGAAGAGTATATCACCGTGCGCCCCAAACGGGTAGCATCGCACGGCACCATCAATTACCGGAGCCTGCATCGCGGCACACACGCTCTGAATGCGACAAAGTCTCGATCCTCACGTCTCTTCGAACGACGTCGGATGCAGCGCGAAGTAGTGTATCTGTACGAAATGGGGCAGTCACGTGCGGATTAGTGCTCACTCATTACGGCGCCCCGCGATCACCAATGATCTCCCATGGCCAAAGGAGCGTGCTGCAGGCACAAAGGGCTTCGAGTTAATTCATTCCAGCATACGCAGGTCAAATGACGAAGTGGCGAGGAGCAGGGTGCACCCGCCGCAGGAGATTATACATGATATTGTCAATCAAAACACGGCCTTCTAAACATGGATATTGAGCACTTCGTCGGTCTTCTCTAATGTTGCAACGCCCGAATTAGTGAATCTGAACTCGTACGCGGGACGTGCTTGCCCTTGAGAGATCATGGTCTGGATTTGAAGGACCTCAAAGAAGCGACTATATGTCAGATCAAACGCCGTCCCCCAAGCGCAGCCATCGAACGACCGCAACTCAGACAGCCCTGCGCAAGCGCAGCTCCTCAAGCATATCATTCCAAGCATTCGTGCTCTAAGCATTATTATGTCAGCACAGCGTATGTGGGCTACTCCCAGGCATTTACAGAGATGAAGCCCTGCAAGATATGACCTGACGAATACCAACCAGCCGCAATGGTTTCTGTAGTCGCCGGAGGCGCTCGAGAACCACCTCATCCCCCGGCACCCAGCCTGCTGCCGGATGACCCACGACCGGTACCTATGCCTCGTTGCGTGCGTTGCAACGCCAAGTTCAAAGACTTGGAACGATTCGTCACTCGGACAAGCAATCGCAATCAAAATAGTGGCCGACCATATCTAAAATGCATGCCATGCCGAAAATTTGTGACCTGGCTCGACACTCGGGGGATCAGTGAGAACGGTCCAAGGTGCTACTGCGACCTACCTTGCCGCCTGCTAGTCGCCGGAAAATACGGCAAAGATACTCCTAGGGGTTTGCACTACGTGTGCAGTCTGGGTTGCTGCGATTACTTCTCGGTTGCCAAGACCAATCAAGATGAACAGGCTGTGGTTACAGAAGAGCTCCTCGAGATGTTTATGCAGCTTCGGATTCTCTAAGTCCCAGCAAGCATGCAATTTGAGGCAGAGAGCAACAGCCAATATCATAGTCACTCCGTACTACTCGCCATAGTCATTCCTTTACCATTACTCTACTGGTCCCTTCTTTCACTGTCGTCAGTCCCAGGCATATTGCTGGGTTTTGGCGACAGGCAAGGACTCTATCGAACGCATCCCGCCTAAGACCATATTTCCCGGCAGTGCCACCAAGATCTCTATCAATCAGATAGAGAAGAGGATATGCACATCGCCGCCGTTCATGTACTTCATCTTTCTTCGCGCTCAAAGCTAGGCCACCTGAATGGGTTTGGATATATTCAGCAGGCTGCCTTTTCCGAGCCAGATGCCGACCGTCGCGACCATCTGGACTTGGCATGCCATCAATACCCGCTGAGCCGTCCCGCGTTCTGATAGATACTGACACCTGTATCAAAGACGACTTTGCCGACATCGACCGTGCTTGCAACCTTCGCAGAGGCTGGATTGATGCGGTCTTCTGCTGCGAACAGAACAGGAAGGCTCATCTACCGCGATGTCAGACCACTTTGCCAAGCGATATGAATCCCTTTCTGCGTACAGCTCGTCTAATAGCGGCTGACTGAAAGAATCGCAGGACTCACAGCGCTGAAAGTAGACTCGAGCGTTGTATCGGTTGCTATGGTATCTTCGTATTGTCATAGCGAATTGCTTACTGGTTATCCAAAGGTACAGCAGCCGTTCCTTCGCCCCTGCCTGCTAGTCACCATGCCTAACGAGCTGGTCCTGTTTATGTGCTTGGGAATATGTGTCGTTCGACATTTGAGACTTTTCTGTCTGTGGCCATTCTATATGATTCCTCTGTATGTGGTCCATTGACCTGTCCAAAGCATCCACGTGCCACTACTCTTCGGACCGGGGCACGGAGATCAAGGCCTACCAGACCCTCAGGCTCATTGAGCCGTGTGCGTAAAGTGGTACGGTGCCTGTGTGCGAGTGCGGCAATACGACTTCCGCACGGCCATCTGCACCAGATCGCGTTGCTCTTTGTCTTCGTTCATGCCGTGCCTCAAGAGGCGTGGGAATCATTTCGTGGGAGAGGTGGAAGTATTCGTGAGAGCCCCGACGCCGTAATCTCTGGCAGCGGTGCCCGTGCCGGTTCCGTCCTATCGCGTGCCGAAAGCCGCCTGTATGACACTCAAGGATGCAGCTAGAGGACTCGCGATCAGATCAAGTTAGAGGCGAAGGAGCAGAGTGCTTGCTCGAGAGCACCTGAAACAGCCGCACCAAATGGCAAAGGCGCGATGCGAGGCAGGAATGAGGATGGAGAGCAGCTAAGAGAGCTCTCTGCGAAGATATGCTTGCTAATGTAGGAAAAATGGCTACCGTGGATCAACCTTGTGTATTCTGGCCCTTAGCTTCGCGCCCGCGATGTTGTTCAAAATACTAGCTTACGCACCCGACCGCCGATTGTGTTTCCGTGTCGTATGTAGACACGTGGGGCTTCTGCCGAACTCATGACCTGACAACATACAGCACTCTCTTGCCTCCGCTCTTGCTGGGTAGCGACGTCATGATCTGGAAGAGCACTCCATTGCATGGCCCTGGCATCGTCTGGTCGCTCAACACTGGCTTGATCGGCTGCGATATTACGCACCTCGTCTCGCTCATGTGGCAGTACCTGATGGCGTTGCACCACCTCGTTCCTTTCTGGTACGCAATATGTGGCACCATCTTGTACAACTCATCGTCGATGAATAATGTCTCAGACGTGCTCAGGTCTATCAAGGGGAACGTGATCTTGACCTTGATGCCATTCCAGTCCGATTCCACGTACCTGCTCAGGTAGTCGGTCTTGCTTGTATCCGCGTTTGCGGCTCTGTTCTTGTTGTCGTTCGATGGCAGTAGCAAATGGCTTGGCATGAATTCGTCTGTGCAGGGGACAAACCTCCCGTGTTTGGTCACGATTAGGGTAACGTGCATTGTTCTAAACACCCACGCAGTGGGAGAGCGGTTCCTGAGTACACCATACGCCCTGCCTGAGCCTACATTGTAGTCCATCACAGTAGTCAGACAGCTGCCCATGGCCGTGAACTTGTAACCGAGGTTCATCTTGTCTGTTAGCCAGCGCCGATTGGGGACGATGTATTTGAATACACTCGTGTATATTCCCATGTCCTTCGATGGAACCATATCCTTGCATGTGAGGCGGACGTTCAACGCATCCAGCGGTGAGAGCCAATACATGATCTCGTCTCTAATTGGCCCCAGCCTCATGATGGATAGAATGTTCGCGTTGGTTGTCATATTCGTGTCACATCCGAGAACTGCAAAATGCTTGCTCAAATGCTAAATTTCTTTGAAAGCGGAAAGTCGTGCACGACCCCACGAAGTAATATTGCAGGATTGTGAAACGATGGAGCTACCCTGGACAGTCCATGAGAGATGAGGTGTGCAACACGAACCCCCGCTTCGCTGGATCTCTTGTCAGTCTATGCATGTTGAGCTATACGAGAATGCACAATTGCAGTAGCCCGTCCGATATGTAGCTACACGAAGCAGGCACTGCTAGAACGCTAAAGCCTAGGCCAATGAAGAGTCTTGAGGAGATTGTGCCGGGAATTGCGGCTTCTGCTCACCATGCTTACATGGATCATCCGCCGTCATAATACGAGCGAGCCCTGCATGCAGAGAGCTGAGTGATGCTTTGTCAGGTGTGGCTTCTGCCGCGCAACCAGTGAAGCCGACGCCTTCCCCTGCTAGCGCTGTTTCACGCCAGCAATAAGGCATTTCTGGACACAAGGCATGTTTGGGACACGCATTGAACGCATTGTTCTTCTTTGCTCGATGCATCTACAATACGGACGAGACTATGGCGTTCGTCGATGTAAATGTGGCGAAGACGCTAGAGAGCCTTGAAACGAGAGACGCAAGTATCAACTAGCTCAGAACGCCCCAAGAGAGCAAGAATATACGTGCATCGGCGAGAGCGCAAGCTATAATCACAACCGCGCTACATTTTCCATAAGGACAGCGCATTTCACGTGGCTCGTTTGGCACGACTGTAGGGTGCTCTGTCGTAAGCTTCGTTGGTCGGAGGAATAGTAGTCTTCGTATGTAACTATTACCTGCCCAGAAAACAACGCAGGCCAAGTCGCACAGCAGGTCAGATTGATGGAGCGAGCTTCCTAGTTAGAACTAGCTAGGCCGCGAGGCGGCCCGCGACCAACAAACTTCTTTTGCTCCGCTTTACGACCAAAGATATGTTGCGATGTGTTCCGGTACTGCAGAAGCGCTTTATTGCTGTCGCGTAGAGGCAACATATCCATATCACTTTTGTACGCCATTACGTTGCGATGCTGCAGTAGATGGCGCCTGAAATACAGTGCCGGCAGATCGGGATGGCCATCGACACGTTCGTTACTAACATATGAGCAGAATTTCGCTTTGCAACACAATTGGGGATCCTAGACTGCTAACAGCAAAGTCTTTGCCAGCTTCTGGGGATACTTCGGGCCCAAGACATTGCTGCTCGTTCAGCAATCTGCCGCTAATCAAGCAGGCTCCGCCTGCTCGAGTTGCGTTTTTTTGACGTGGAGAGAATACTTAAGTCGCCCGTGCAGGTTGATATATTCGCTGGCGTTGAATGATATACACGCAGCTGGACAACATCTCTCACCGCTTGAAGTCCTTTTTTTAGTGTGCATAGCCACAACACCTCTTACTTCCCAATCTTCTTCGCGATATCACGCTTGTTCAATAATGGCATTGGAAATTTCCAGCCCATTGCAAATGTATCGCTTATTGAGTCCGCCATCGTCATGATGCGACCTCAAATTATATCTTAATCTGTGGTGGAGTCCACGCGAAGCAGCATTCGATGTTCTGCGCACATGAGAGACACCCATCTTGCCAGATTTTTCCGGCCTTCGTCATCGGGACCATTGGTAATGATTGATTTGAGTGACAGAACGCATTTTGGGATCAGGAGTGAGGCTAGACGATCAAGAGAAGCCGTTATCAAAGGAACGCCGTAGCCCAATATACTGCACATGCTCGTACTTGTGGGCGAGTACAATATAACTTTGTAGAAAAATAGACTTCCTCTACATCAGAGCTAGGGATTATTACACACATAAGCACCACTCCCACGTCAGAAATATGAGATTTCAGCGTGGAGTCTCGAGGTGGCCCAAAAATTCAGGCCCGTAAGGGCATAGGGAGAAAAGGAAGAGGTCGGGAATTGTATGGCCACTATAGGCGCTCTCCCTCGAAAATGATCTCGAGCGAACGCGATCCACTTGGCTTGTCTTGCCAAAATCGCGGTCTCTGCGCACAGTAGTTCCGCGGTCCTTGGTATCTGGAAAGTCTCGGCCGCAAGCGGCAGATGCATTCGAGTTGCATTCTGCAACCGCGCGATCAATTTTGAGCAGTGCTGGAGCTGCAGCACCTTGGACAACGATACCCATCGGCAGAGCTAAACTTGAGACCAAGGTCATGGACCAGGATTATGTGATAGCAATTATGTATGCTGAGACAATTAGTGCAGGAGACTGTACAACTACTCTCAGGCTTGTTGTGAACGTGTAATCGATGAGCTGGAGTAGTCGAGGAAGTGCTTGTGATCTGAAGTGAGTATTGGGGATAGGGCTGAGGGACAAACTCACGTTCGAAAGGGAGGTGGTGTCGATCAGCGTTAGAGACTAAGATTGTGGAACGAAGACGCGTCTTATTTCAATCGAATTGTGGATAACAGTCCATCCAATACTTAGGTTGCTGGCTTCCACTCCTGGAGACTAAAGTGTCGGGCGATCGTATCATGCCATCCTGGAACACTGTTCCAAGATGCCGTTCCCGTAAATTTGCCCCTGCTGAGGGAGATCGCGAATGCATGCAAAAATCGATTCTATCCAGTCATCTCCTCTGACGCAGCACGATCGATCTATCAAGCATAAGGCACGAATGGCTGTTTGTTTGACGCCAATTGCTGCTGCGATAAGGGTCTGATCAGGATCTGGTATTTCGTCGGGCTTAGCTACACCGTGAAAGATCGGGATGTAGCTCTACCTCGATTCTATCGGCTGCATACAGACTTCTAGTCGAGCGCCTCGCTCGCATTTAATCATATGCATAATGCATATGCAGTCTCGATATTACCGCATCACCTACGACGGAGGTCGAGTGACAACCTCCCAGGTCAGGCGTGCAAATGCCAGCCCGCAAAACGTTCTCGACAGCCTCTTCAATAGCTTCGGCAGCACTTTCTTGTCCTAAGGAGTACCTGCACATCATCGCCATCGACAAGATAGCGCCCAAAGGGTTGGCCGTGGCCAGACCGCAAATATCAGGAGCGGAGCCTAACATGAGACCCAATGAGCTCAGTGCGAGCAAAGCAGTGCGACTTCTCCGTGGTGCTCCCCACCATGGGCTGGCTCGTATAGACCTTGATCCGTCAATTTGGTTGCACATGGAAGATCCGATAGGCTGGCACTTGGAAGCATCCCGATACTGCCGCTGATGCGACTGGCCTCGTCACTCAAGATGTCGCCGAACATATTGCTGGTTAGCACTATCCCGTTTAGATTTCTTGGCTTCGTCACTAGCTCCATTGCTGCTGTGTCGACCAAAATATGCCGCAGCGGCACTCTAGGAAATTCCGCGGTCATGGTTTGGTTGACCACATTCCGCCACAGCCGTCCACAAGCTGCTAGGACATTTGCCTTGTCTACAATGGTCGCCCGGTGTGGAGGGTCGCTTCGACTGGCAAGTATTCCTGCAAGTCGCGTCACTCTCTGTATCTCTGCTCGCGTGTAGGTATCGGTGTCACTAGTAGCATCTGATTGCTCATCGTACCCGTGCCGAGCTCCAAAGTAGATTCTACCAGTCAGTTCGCGGAGTATTACGATATCGGTGTCGGCGCAAATGTCTGCCCTGAGCGCAGAACGGGTAAGCAGTGAAGGAGCCATGCGGATCGGCCGAATATTGCCAAATGCACCAGGCCTCTTACGAAGGCGTCCTAGACCGCATTCCACGCCCGGCACAACATCTCGCCACTCCTGGTGATAATCAATAATTAGCAGCACCTCTCATTTGTTCAGTAGAATGCTTCTTACCAGTTCGCCAACAGCTCTAACCAGCACAGCGGATGCCGAAACACATTCTTCGAGTGCGGCTTCCGAGATGTTCTCACCATGTTCATCCCATGCTGCCTAGAACAGGGTCAACCTCTATGTTCGTCTCTCTTCTTACTATTCCGCTCCTCCAGAGTATTGTATGCTCCGCCAGATTACTCCGAGCGGTCCGAGAAGCGGACTGCTCGGAGTAATGCGGGCACAAATAGTCCCGCTTATCGAAACGTGTCGGAAAGGCGGTCGCTAGATGGGAATAGTACGCAGTAGAAGTAGAGGCGATAAGTAGGAACCAACCGAGTTGATTGTGTTACTTAGTTCCAGGTTACATCTCACTCCTGAGATGGGCTATCAGCTGAGTCATGTGACCTAGTGTCACATGACCTATGTCACCTGACTTTGACTCCCAAAGTGTCTCTCAGAATGTCTAAGTTAACTGGACTGTACTAGGCCCGATCGTACACATTGACAGTGCGAAAGAAGCACGCAGCAGGCATGACATCGAGAGCGAAAAGGTGGAGAATGTCTGTCTTTATACCGACGGCAGCGGCATAGTAGGCCACGTAGGAGCGGCGGCCGTGTGTCTGGCCGCAAACAAGACAAAGAAAGCGTACATGGGAAGGGACACGGTCTCGACCGTATACGCCGCAGAGCTGCAAGGTATCAACCTCGCGCTAGAGATCGCCCAGGAAATCTTGGAACTCAGCACCACCCCTCCGCGGCAGATTGCAATATGGACCGACAACCAAGCAGCCATACGCTCGCTAGGCCGCGCCGAAGGACGGACCGGAGCCTATATCTTGAAGCAAATCGCCCGCCGAACAGACGTGCTACAGAAGAAAGGTCATACTGTCACAGTCCGGTGGATCCCTTCGCACGAGGGCATCAAAGGAAATGAGGCCGCCGATATCGCAGCCAAAGAGGCCACAGGATGGAGAGAAGGACAAGACGGCAGCGGGGAGGCCTACAGAGCTGCCCAGCCGGAGGAACTCTTTGCGGTCCTGTCCACGCTGAAGCGGGAAAATCGAGAAGAAGTTGAAAAGAAGTGGCAGGCCACATGGCGCGCGGGAAAGACGGGGCGGTCCTCATTCAGGTACGCTCCAATCCCAAGCAAGAGAACCCTCCAACTCCACAGCGGCAGATCCAAGCGAGAAAGTGCGTTGCTTGTTCAGCTCCGCACCGAGAAGATTGGACTCCGGGACTTCCTGTTCAACCGAAACGTTCCCGGCGTCCGGGACCCCTTGTGCCACTGCCGCGAAGGACGACAAACTGTCCGACACGTGGTCCTAACGTGTCGCCGACTGCGCGACCTGCGCAAGGAGCACCTCGGCGGACTTCCCGGCCGCACCAACCTCCGGAGTATCCTGAATAGCTACAAGCTAGCCACAAAGACCATCCATTTTATAGAACAGGCGCAGATCCTAGGGCAGAATAGGATCGGGGAGGAGTAGACGACGTCGAGCGCTGGGCGGAGACAGTAGGTACGCGGATGGCGAAGTATGAGGCGCAGCCTCGAGAAGCCTAGTATAGAGAAATCAGCAGAGACACGACCACCACCTGGACAGCTTGGCGGCACAGACAGGTGGTGGTTGAGGAGCAGAGCGAGGGTGACGGGGTCGGCTGGTCTTTGTTTACTCAGGTGACATTGGCGAAGTGGGGCCATCTCTCGGGATGGCGTCGGCTGACTGCCGAGCCTTGGCTTCCGGGCATAGCTACTTTTGCGGTGGCTGCAACCGTGTAGGATTCATCAATCAATCAATCAATCAATCAACTGGACTGTACTTTCCAACACTGATTACTAAGACTTCTAGGTTGAAATGCAATCGATATTTCCCTTGCTAACCGTCTCCCCACTCTCCGGGTATACAAATAGAGCATTGTATTGCGATCGAAGAAAGTGTCCCCTGCGATCGTTGTAGTTCTCAAAGGGAGTTACCGTCACATGCAATACAGGCGACACTCGCAGGGCCCGTGGGCACGCGAGTCAATGGCGGTCTTCGGACAGCGAAGACGTTTTACTTTGCGGCTTACGTTGCGGCTTACGTTGCGGCTAACGTTGCAGCACCTAATCGATGTTGGTCAAAACGGGGATTATACAAGTAATAACGAGTCCTGCTGGTGGTTACAAGAATCCCAGCTGTCTCCGGATGACGGTGATGGCAAGAACGTCAATCAGGTGTATATACCTTCGGACCGATCACATATATTCATAATTTGACTATCTCAATTTCTCTAGCAGAACACGACATGCAGCTTCCAGATTGGAATTCACAAGATGGCAGCACAATGCACTACTGCCCCAACGTATCCAGTCCGTCGCAAAGTGACAAGTACGACCATATCCTTCAGTTGGGTCCATCTAGCGATTGGGGCACATGGAATTATGCTTGTGCAGCAGAGTTTCAAGCAGCTGGCCCAAATACCTGCCACGAAAATGCTTCCGGAGACATGCCACATAATTCGGTCTCGACCTTGCGCGCTCCGCCAATGGCTGGTGGTGTGACTGAAACAGATGTCTCTTTCCCCAGAATTGAGGTGGGGCTGCGAGGGGACTCCAGCTTTTCATGGCAGTGCAACAAGCAGCATAACCACGATACAATTGTCCGCGACGGGGAAGCCAGCTGGAACCATACCGACCGCGATTTCTATTCGCGCAAACCTCCAACATACACCCCGTTGGCTGGCACCGATAATTCGTGGCTGCCTCACGATGTGATGGAGATGGGCTTCATCGACGGCGAGGGAAACTGGCGGTGCAATTATGCCGGGTGTAGCAGTTCGAAATACTTCGATCGAGCGTGCGATTTGCGCAAGCACTATCAAACTCACCTGCGACGTTACTTTTGTAATCGAGTGGGGTGCCGCTGGTCGCAGATTGGATTTGCAACGCGAAAAGACTGTAACCGACATCAGACATCACACAATCCCATCTTTCACTGCCCAATTATAGGCTGCCCCAGAGTTTTTGCGCGATCAGGTGAGTCGAGCCTGTAGAGATGACCAGCTTTCGCGCCGGATTCAAGGCTAACGGAGGCCAGATAATACGATGCAGCACGTTAAGAAGATACATCAGAGCACACGAAACAACCTGTTCGCTCGGCCTTGCAGGCAGAGTAGTAACAGACTATCGCAGCACGAGCCCGACTTGCAGTAGATGAGTTGCTTAAGTCGACGGCGTGGCAGGATCGATCCACGCGGCGATAAACCTTCTACCAAGACCCGGTCGTCACGGGACAAAGGAAGTCGTGAAGACCAAGGGAATATATCGAGTCTGAGATCCTCGCAGCTGGCTCGATCTTAGCTTACCGGTGCTACGTCTACAAATGCCCCAGAAGCCTTCTATTCATAGTCGAGCAACGCAAAACGTACCCCGTCCCAGTAGCGACCATTCTGCCACCTGTATTCGCGGTCTCTCCCTTCGGGAACGAATCCCAGCTTCTGATATAGCCGACAGACGCCTTGATTGGTTCCCAAGGCTGCAATCTCAATTCGGTGCAAAGCAGCCGTCTGAAACGCCCATTTTGTAGCCCAATTGATGGTCTCCGTCCCGTAGCATTTGCCTTGAAACTCTGGAATAATGTTGATACCGATTCTCGCAACTCTGTGATGTGCTATGGATGCCGACCGACCGGTCAGATCCAAGACTCCGATCGATATTGGCTCTGCCTGGGCGTCCCGGGCATGCAGACAGATTACAACACCTAGGAGAGATTCGCTAGCCATGCGTGTTATGCGCCTCCTGGCATCCTCGCGAGATTGTGGCTTGACGAGCTGTGCGATGAAGTTTTGAAGACCTAGCGTGTCGAGCTGGATAGCGTGAGAGAAGTCTTCTTCTTTGCTTGGCTCGATCGCACGATAGCTAAGCCGGGCTGATTTGAAGACGTCCATCGTTCGTACGGATCGGTGGATGTGGGTTCCAATGGAAACGAATCTCATGTGTCGGCTCAAGATGTAAAAGCTTTCTGATCATCCTAGCAGTAGGAACAAATAGTCACCCGCAATCATGCCGGCTTCGGGGTCGATAGCTTCTCCTTGTCATTGTTGAAACAGTGTTCAGAGCTCGCCCATGCAGAGGACCTATCGGAGGTACGCTTCGGTATCCAAATACGACCGAACTCTGCGCGTCCATCGTCCGGGCTCTAGAGTCTCTCCACTGCGGCGACATGCATGCCACTGAGAAGCAGTGATGCACGGTCATCATTCTCTCCTTTACGAATCTCCGTATTATGAACCCACACCAGCGTGCCCATCGCTTTGCACAAAGCTCGTTGTTCCGCAATGGTCAGTGCCCGGCTCACGCCAGCGTCACACCCAGCTGCTCTCAACGTAGGCCTGACGATCTGCAATGCCTTCTACATCGTAATTCGTGGGACAGGCTGTTGCACAAGTCCACCATTCAGTAAGAGAAAGCTCATATGTTGGCTATCACCTACTAGTAATGGCAGCAACGACCTGTTCATATCACATAGATGCCTTGTGATGTACAACAACGACTCTTCGGCCACTTGCATGCTATAACTCACATTACTGCGGCATGAATGGACATTCCGGAATGTGATCGCCTGGGTTGCGCGATGTGCTGGGGAATCAAATAAGCTCCCTGGCAGTCTGGAATGAAGCTGAGCTGACGCTCAAGTCTAGTGTAGATAGGCCAGCTGCTCATGTCCAGGGCCTGGAGGAGGTGCTACCCTTTATGCCTGCTGAAGAACTCCACGGCCGCATTCGAGAAGGCGTTATCAAGTCTTGCTGTCGTCTCTATGGTAGGCTAACCAAGTAGGAAGCCTCTTGGGCCATTGTTCGATGTGGACACTGCAGTTGCAGCCCTGGAAATGTCTCTTAGCTGAGCAGATAAGTTTGTCGCGACTTTATCAAATGTTTCCAGATTTGTCGCCGCAGTTCCAAGTTCATTGCTTACTGATCCTTCGAACACGTTACTGAAAGGCGCTGGGGCGGGAAAGTATTTCCCAGGACTTGCACTGGCAACGGTGATCACTGCAATAGGAGACACTGTTCCGGACCCTCCTTCAATTCCGAGCAGGTTAACATTCAGCCGGAAATGACTAGTAACAAACTGCAGAGCGTCCCAAATAGCCTCAACGGCGCTCATGGTTTCATATTGCGTGCCCGAGAAGAGTGCAGATTCTCTCTCTAATATCGCGAAGACTTCAACCCGAATCAACGACACCTGTTCTTGCGGGTCGTGATGAATAATCGCGAAATGATTGCCATTCAGAAGCACGCGCGACGAAGATGTGGCAGGAGGGCCCTCATCACACTTTGACTCGTCCGAACAATCTCCTGCTACACGGCCTGTTGCAGGTAAGCATCCGAGCGTTCCAGGGTCCATTTCCGATCCAGCTATCGGGAAAAGATGCAGAATTCTGCCGCAGGTTGTTGAACTGAAGGAACAGGACTTCGTGCCGGAAAATCGCTGTAAGGCTGCGCCAATCATCCCGACTCTAAAGAAGAAGTTTCGAAAAACTTCATATTCAAGAGCGACCCATGATACAACGCATTTGAGCTCGATGCACAGCTGACCCGGCATCGTAGGGTACTTTGCCACGCCCGCCTTAAGCAATTCGTCCTCGTAACAAATGTGTTGTGTTAGAACGCGAAAGCTAGACGGAATGATGTCCGCAATATTGTGACGTCCTGTTGAGGACCTGGATGCAACAGCGAAGATTCTACTGTTGCACTGAATCGATACCGCGCCAGTTGTATCCACTGCAATTACACCACAGCTGGATCGAACAAACTTCTCAGCAGATTTCAACACCGACCGCGCGACGGCACTATGCAGAGGCTGACCGGAGTGATACTCTGTAGCTGCTTTGCCGGCAACGGTGGTCTTCAAGATCGCCTCGCCACTGCCACTACTGCACTTTGGTCAGTCGCTGAGCAATTTGGATAGAAGAAAGGGGTTGATACCATGCGATAGCGATACGATCGTCGGCGTATATGCCAGCCCCCAGAATAGCCGTGTCGCCTAATCGCCCTTGGCACTTGAACGCCGTGCCGCCCGTGGAGTTGGCGGCCGCCAAGTTACCATAAACATCTAATGCCACAGCACCGACGGTGCCGTGATCCTCAGCCAGAGCTTGCGCAGATGTCACGCGCGAGTTCCAGTATTCCTTGCGTTTAGGTGTTGTGAAATAAGAGTTATCGACCGTTCGCAAGCCTTGCCTCTTCGCCAGCTCGTCGCCGGCTGGGCCAAAGATGAATGCAGGATGATCGTGGTGCAACATCATACGCGCGAGCCGGACGGGATTCTTGGTACGTTGTAATCCAGCGGCAGCACGATATTCAAAGGTGGACCCATCAACGACTGCCGCTTCCAACTACAAGGGTCAGTACTTGTATCATCTCTCTACCCAGCGGACATATTCACCTCGTGGAAGCCGTCATCGTTAATTGCGGCGCCTTTGCCAGCATTAAATTCTGGGTAGTCTTCTAGCGCTGCAGTTATCTCCGTGACGACCTCGAGGGCTGTGGTACCAACGCGAAGCATAGCTTCAGCCCTAAGAGCCAATTCTTGCAGAAAAGCCTTCGTCTCGGCATAAGTCCGGGCGTCTCCGTGCCATGACTCTCCAGCACCAGCATGAAGTGCTATACTGTAGAGCGGCTGATGGCAGTCTTCCGGTGGGTTTCGCATTGTCGCGGATCAATAGAATGAGTGAGCAGGGAAACGATCGTTGATTCGTTCCAGGCAATCACAATACACCAAACGTGTGTCGCGTGCAAACCTTTTAACACATATTTCGTTTCCAGCAAGAACATCCGGACTTGCAACTCGGTTCGCGGTCTCCAGAACCCACTCCAACATGTCGTAAGACTGGATGTCGCATTCCGGCTTCGGTGATGGTCGACGGTGCCCGACGAAATCACGGCCAATGGACAGTGTATAGTCAATCGAAGGCGTGTCCGAAGATGCATGTAAGTCTGACACCATGCGCATCGCCCGAAACGAAGCCTCTAGTAAGGCAAGGCCGGACAACCCGATGGAGAAGGGGAAATGCGTCATTTGCTCCCTGATCCATTGAGCTCTGCTCACTATATCTTCGTGCTGTGAGTACGACCATTCCCCGACACTATATCAGCTTTGCCATCGACATTCTTTTGAATCACACAAGACATCGAGTCCGCATCTACATATTATTCAACCACCATGGCACCCGGCAGAATTTACGACGATACGGCGGATTCCGCGCCTACCACTGATGTGGTGACTGCAGCAAGAGATACAAACAGACATGGCGGAGAACAGCGCATGGCGATCCCCAAACTGTGGAAAGACCCCGACACGTTCGCTACAAAGGCGATCAACTCGAAGTGGTACACGGCCATGCTTGACATTCAGAGCACACTCTACCACTCCGCTGTGGATTTCTTCCATGGTCAGCTCGGATACCAGTATATGGTCGTGCCAGTGACTACGGCCAGCATCAGTTCGCCCATGGGCCTGGGATCCGACTCGCAGCCGGTGTCAGTGCGTCTCGGCGGCTTGGATACGTACCTTGCCGACAGCCAGCAGTTTGTGCTCGAGTATGCGCTGCGGCTACAGCATCGGGCGACAGGGGCGTACTATGTTGGCACTTCCTGTCGGGGCGAGGATCCGGATGCAACACATCTCAACGAGTTCTGCCATGTGGAGTGCGAGCTTTATGGGGGCCTGGACGAGGGTATTGAGGTGGCCAATCGCTACGTTGTCAGCATGACCGAGTCGCTGCTCGCCAAACACGCCGATCACATTAAGGCGTTTGCCGGCTCGACGCAGCACATGGAAGACCTGCTACAGTTGTACAAGCAGCATGGGAACAGCTTCCCTCGAATCACACTCGATGAAGCGCTGGCACTTCCGGAGATGAGCGACGACATGTGGCAGTGGGCCGTCGAGGGCGAGCCGCGGTACGGTCGTAGCCTGACGCGCAAGGGCGAAGTCATGCTGATCCGTAAGTTTGGCGGGGCTTGTTGGCTCACCGAAATGGACCATCTCAGTGTTCCCTTCTACCAAGCCTACACGGACGACAGCAAGAAGAAAGCGCGGTGCGGGGATTTTCTGCTTGGTCTCGGCGAGGTCATTGGATGTGGCAACCGGCACGTCACCGCCAGTGAGGCGCTCGGGGCGCTGGCACAGCATGAGGTCGACGCCGAGGAGTACAAATGGTATGTGGACATGCGGAGGGAACAGGCCATCAACACAACGGGATGGGGCGTTGGCTCGGAGCGGTTCGTGAGCTGGGTCATGCAGCACGATGACATTCGCGATATTCAGCTTCTGCCGCGCCACAAGGGCGTTCTGTGTGCGCCGTAGAAGGCATTTGGCATTGTGCTTGATCGTCTGCATCGGGGGTTTTGGTCGATAGGGTATGCAATAGAATAGACTTTGCTAGAGCAGTACATGAATGCTCATCACACCGCTGATAACTCCGGTTTCTCCAGGGCGTTCTGTATCGATGGCATGGACTATAACTTGCATCTTTGGCGTCTAATGCAAGCTGACCAGGAGAGTGCCAACATGGTGTAAGAGCTAAGAAAGGAAGTTTTGGCGGGGGTGGAGCTTCCTACCACCCTTGGTGCGAAAATGGAGCTCGATTGAATGTCGGCTGTCATTTGAGGCCGCACACCAACCCGAATTTTTACACCCACAAATATATGCAACGTATATACAGCACTTGTCCCCGCGATGAATTCTGCGGCTCATTGCTCTGTTTCTCGTCATCATGTCCTACGGCTCGGCTGCTGCGCGAACCGCTCGGCCGGGCGCCATCATCCACATGAATGGATTTCCCGGGACCGGCAAGCTCACCATCGCACGCGAGCTCCTCCGCATGCTGCAATCGCGCGTGGACGCGAAACTGGTGCACAATCATCTCCTCATCAATCCCGCCGACGCCGTCCTCGACCGCACGCAGCCCGGCTATCAGACGCTGCGGCGCGCCATTCGCGGCGCACTCTTCTCATCGCTCGTGAACGAGGCCGCCACGCGCGACACGCTCTACATCTTCACCGACTTTCAATCCGACGACAACATGGGCTCCGCGGTCTGCCGTGAGTACGAGAGCATGGCTCAGGCGCGCGGCAGCATCTTCGTGCCCGTGCTATTGCACTGCGACCTTTCTACCAATCTCGCACGTCTCGGCAGCGCGGAGCGGGCGGTGCACGCCAAACTCACCGATGCAGCAATCGTCACCCACTTCCGCGACCATGCCCGCTGCTTCCAATTCCCGGGATGTCTAGAAGCCTTCGCGCTGGATGTGAGCACGCTGTTACCCGAGGAAGCTGCTGCGCATGTGCTCCGCCATATTATCAAGGTGGTGCCGGAGCTGCAGGAGCCGCGGTAGATATCTGTTCACGCATGCTGTGTCGATTTCGAAGTAGTCGGTCCATGTCGACTGGTATTAGATTATCATCCTCATAGACTCTCTTATCATCCTCATAGACTTTCTACTCCCGCGCTAGCGCTACAGGTAAAGTACCGACCGTTCCACTTCGCCCATGCTCCTCGCATGCCTGAGCATATACAGGGCCCTGCATTGCTGCGGGCCCTGCATTGCTGCGGGCCCTGCATTGCTGCGGGCCCTGCAGGAGCAGCTATGGTCCGTCGCAGGGTAGTGAATATCTGGTCGCACCGTGACACTGTCGCTTACCATTTGTACAACATCTCGTAAGGAAGACAGAGCTAGAGAGTGACAGTCTTGTCTCGCTACTATCATCGCGCTTGATCGAGGTGCCACTGTCGCAAACCTATAGTGGATGATGGCGCATCAATCAGAGCAATGCCATGGTCAGTGTCATCGGCCAAACTTTGGCGTGCAAGGTATCACGACTCATTGAACTAGGCACGTACAGCTATCTTGTGAGACAAGAGAACTGTGGCGACGAGCAAGACGACATTCAGCCCGCTTGGTCACTACTGCTGGCGCCGTCTGAGCTCCGCACCTTCACCACCTCCATCCGTGATGCTCGACTGCATAAAATTGATCGAGATATAGATGGGGCCGACCAATCTCTTCTGGTCTTGGACAAGATCCACCAAAAAACGGAGCATCTGGCTGCACTTGGCCTCTGTCACGCTTTGATCCTCATAGGATCTCCTACAGCCGGTTTCGTCATCCGCTCAGACCTGGTGAGCCGGCGCTTACACAGCATCCATGCCGCAAGTGCTATATACGACTTGCAGAAGCCGGGAGCATGGGTGGATTCGATGCGTTCGTGTCTGGACGCCAGATCACCAGACTGGCTCCATTTCAAACATGCGGCGTTGGCCCTCGTGGTTCTTGAAGACACTACCGATGCCGGCTTGCGAGCAAAAATCTCATCGACGTCTGCAGAGATCAACAACCGTCTCTCCATTCCTCTGACGATGCAGAACTCGGCGCCCTCAAAGAGGATATGCGTGATCGGGGGTGGTTTGAGCATGGCATACCGCGCGAGTCTATTTGCAGCCGCTCGAAACCTTCTAATCAACCTTGTCGTGCTGGATGAGTCTGGTCACTGGCTCGATGGCCTGCCCAACGTCTGTGAGGCATTCATGCCTACGAACATGACTGTCGACGAGGCTTTCGACGACAGGGTGATAGCTGCCATGCAGGCGTCTGGTAGGACGTTTCATGGCATTGTCACCATGAGCGATCGGTGGTTGGAATCGACCGCGCGTATCGCGCAGAGGCTTGGACTCCCGACTCCGCCTCCCCATGCATTCGCGTGCTGCACTAATAAGGAGAAATTCCGAGAGCAGTTTCCCATTCAACAAAGTCCATCGCTGCATGTGACTTCACTCGCCGATTTCTTGCAGCAGAGCCACATTTTCGATGATGCGTATCCTTTGATTGTCAAGCCTTCGGCCGGGGCGGGGTCGCTGGGTGTATTCAAGGTGGATTATCACAAAGCTGCCGCGCATCAGGTGAGAGCATTACTGCAAACACACTCAGGCGTGCTTGTAGAAAAGTTCGTCCAGGGGCCAGAGGTTGATTTGAACGCTGTTCTCATCGATGGGGAAATGGCATTTTGCGACATTGCCGATGAGCCTCCCACTACAGCAGAGACTCATCCCGATGCGCCTTATGCTTCTTTTCTTGAGTCTCAAGCGATATGGCCCTCTATTCTGCCGCCGTCGGAGCAGGAAATGTTGCGACGCCACGTATACAACGCACTTCGCCAGCTGGGCTTTACGAACGGCCTGTTCAATGCTGAGGCTCGTGTATCTGGTTCTCAGTTTGCATGGTCCACCGACGCCAACGGGGTCCGAGAGCTAGGTTTGTGCGGCCAGCGGGACGCCGATGAGACCACAGTAGCGCTGATTGAAATCAATGCCCGCATCCTGGGCTACCCAGGTGTCATTGGGATCGAAGAAGCCGACGGCATCGATTTCACTGCGCTGATGCTTCTGCTAGCTGTGGCGGACACGCAGCGCGCGAGATTGTTAAGTCACCCGTTCCGCGGTCAGAAGGATGCGTGTGTCGTAGTCGACTGGGTCCCAGCGACGCGTGGAGGACGCTTTACCGGTTCATCCATGTACGAGGAGTTGGGGACGCGTCGACCAGACCTCACACGGTGGCTGGCCGGGTCCGTGGTCTTCTTTCAAGATGGACAAGTTGTGCCACAGCCAGAAAAAGGGGCTGCCAAGTGGGTGTCATTCCATACTGTGCGGTCAGATATAGGCCGTGATCATGCGAGGAAGGTGTGCAGGGAAATCCGAAGCGAGTTGAGATTTCTGGTAGAAGACTGCTAGCTTTGAAATTATATATAATCTTCCACCGATGTGGTTCCGTTTGGGACTGTGCGAGTGTTGTGGTTGACGGTCGCCGATTCTGGCTGGCGGCGCCTGGGCCATGTGTTAACGGAGGGGTGCTGATGGGCGTCCCGGTCAGTTATACTTTCGCTTTCGATTCTCGACCATTTGCCAGTCGCGGTCGATCCGGCTCGGATCGGTCTCCTGTTCTGGCATTCGACGGAACCAGGGTCCCATCTGTCGGAGCTAGATCGCTGATTCTACCACTCTGTGTAGGACCGCCGGAAGGACGAACGAAGACACCAAATACGAGGCATAGACGGCCGGGACGACCGGAGACGAGCGAGAAAGAGGAGGATGGCAGAACCCCCGGGAGACGAAGAGTATATCACCGTGCGCCCCAAACGGGTAGCATCGCACGGCACCATCAACTACCGGAGCCTGCATCGCGGCACACACGCTCTGAATGCGACAAAGTCTAGGGCCTCAGGAGAGAAGAGAACGGAGACAGCAGAACAACCTAGAGAGAGCATGCAGCCCATGGTAGCAGCGGCTAGCGACAACACACCACAGATGCAAATGCTGTTGCAGGTACTGAACCACGTCATGTCTATAAGTAAGCAAATGAAGCAGGCAGAAGAGCGAGCAAAACAGGCAGAGGAGCGGGTAAAGCAGCTTGAAGAACAAATAGCGAAGATGCCAACAATTGAACAATTTACAACTATCGTACAAGAGCAAGTAACAGCGAGCCTCCAGCAACAGCTGGCCGCTATGGCCGTGCCTACTAACGGAAGTAGCTCATATGCGGAGGTAGCACGCACACCCCCAGACAGTCAACCCAGCAACATCCGCAGCCTAAGTATGAGCACAACCCCATCAGCTTTCACTAACTCCCTCTACTGCACGATAGACCTCTCGAGAGCCGATGAGGCCGAGAAAGCGAAGACCCACCCCGGCGTGGTCCGGGAATGTGTAGAGAAAGAGATGCGAGGAGTCGAAGGACAAGAACGGTGGCGCTGTGTGGCAGTCACCAAGGACCCACGCAACGCCGACCGGATCCGTGTAGCGTGCAGGAACGAGGACGAGTTGATGCAAGTCAAAGAGGCGATGCTGAAGACCGCGGCGGCGACACCAGGAAGCCGCGTACTCCGGGATCAGCTCTACCCGATCAAGGTCGACAATGCCAACCGCACAGCCGTGATCACCGAGACGGGGGACCTCCGACCGGGAGTGATGGAGATGCTGGAAAAAGAGAACGAGACCAAAATCGCCAAGATTGTATGGATCAGCCGAAAAGACAGTATGAAGGCATACGGTTCGATGATCGTCTACCTGACTAAAGGCGACGACGCGGCACGCCTGTTACAAGACCAATACTTCCACGTGGCAGGAGAGTCCGCATACACCCGGATATGTGAACCGCGCCGACGACCAATGCAGTGCTACAGGTGCCAGGAGATGGGCCACATCGCACACACGTGCAGCAAACCACAGAGGTGTGCCAGGTGCGCGCAGGAAGGCCACCGCCACACCGAATGCAATACCGAGGGTTTGGTTCCAAAGTGCATCCCATGCGGTGGACCCCACGAATCGTATAGCAAGAACTGTCGAATACTGTATCCTCCTCCCGTCGCTAATGCCTAGCGTCTTGAAGGTTCTCTCACTAAATGTCGGCAAGCGACGAGTGGTGCAGCATAGCGTAATGAATGATACAGACCTCGAGGACTTCGGAGTCATCGCATTATCAGAACCTTGCTCGTTTGTAAGAGAGGGCAAGGTGTTCACGGCGCCGCTACACCATCCACACTGGACCAAGATGATACCTACGGAAACACGCGAAGGCAGGCGGATAATTGGAAGTATGCTCTGGATTCAGAAGGGAATAGAGAGTGAGCCAGTCCCGGTGCCTTCTCCCGATATCACTGCAGCGCTGCTGCATCTACCCGATCGGTCGGTGTTCATCGCATCGGTCTACGTGGTGCCAGCCAACCCGCAAGCACTCGCGGAGACGATACAGCGCCTGCGGCAAAGCGTGGACACTGCAAGGAGACGGGTGACGAGGGAAAGAATGGATATACTTCTCACTGGCGACTTCAATCAACATGACCAGCTATGGGGTGGGGACGACATCTCACCTGCCAGACAAGGAGAGGCCAACGGACTCGTGGACTTTATGAACGACTGTGCGCTGCGCAGTCTCCTGCCGAGGGGTACCAAGACGTGGCAGAATGGCAGGTACGAAAGCACCATCGATCTGGTGCTAGCCTCCGAGGAACTGGCCGCCGCACTAGTCCGGTGCAGGATTTATGGGACCGAGCACGGATCGGACCACCACGCGATCGAGACCACCATTAATGTCGACACGCCAGAGCATATAGTCCAGCCACGACTGCTATTCAAGAATGCACCCTGGAAGGAGATCCGTGCGAGGATTACTACCACACTCCAACCATTGGCCGTAAACGTATACGGGCATGTACAAGTGGATGTACAGACGCAGGCCGACCAACTCATGAGTGCGGTACTTGCAGCAGTTCACGCACTTACTCCTGTCGCGAAACCGTCGCCGTATGCCAAAAGGTGGTGGACACGTGACCTTACCAAGCTTCGTCAGATCTATACCCATTGGAGGAACAGGGCAAGGAGCTATCGTAGGGCGGGCACCTACAGCGAACAACTCGAGAAACAGACACGGATCGCTTCCAAGGAATATCATGATGCCGTCCGTCAGCAGCAGAGGAGGCACTGGGAAGAATTCCTGGACGACACTAACAACATCTGGCAGGCGGCGAAGTATCTAAAGGCCGATACCAGTCTAGGCTCGTCCCAGATCCCGCCCCTTACGAGAAGAGATGGGTCGATTACAAGTGGTAAACGAGAGCAGGCGACGGAGTTGCTATCAACATTCTTTCCACCCCTTCCCCCCTTGATCGAGGACGAAGGGCAGCGAAAGCAGAGGAGGCCTGTCCATATGCCTCCGCTTACTATGGACGAAGTTGAACGGAGCGTGTTCGCAGCCCAGTCGTGGAAAGCAGCAGGAGAGGATGGGCTGCCGG
The DNA here is from genome assembly GCA_029490675.1 of Cercospora nicotianae. Classification (NCBI taxonomy): domain Eukaryota; kingdom Fungi; phylum Ascomycota; class Dothideomycetes; order Mycosphaerellales; family Mycosphaerellaceae; genus Cercospora; species Cercospora nicotianae. The sequence continues at coordinate 2,884,722 of JANQAT010000002.1, forward strand.
CGATAGTGTGGAAACAGGTATGGCCGGCCGTGAAGGAGAGGGTCCTAATACTCTTTCGAACGTCGCTGAGAGAGGGAGTACTGCCGGCTCAATGGAAGACAGCCAAAATTATCCCACTAAAGAAACCAAACAAAGACGATTATACAGCTGCGAAGGCGTGGCGACCCATTTCGCTGCTTCCCACGCTTGGCAAAGCCCTAGAAGCAGTAGTAGCGGAAAGGATATCGCATGCAGTCGAAACCGCAGGCCTCCTGCCGACAAACCACTTTGGAGCTCGGAAGAGACGATCGGCAGTACAGGCGCTCCTCCTCTTGCAGGAACATATCTATAAGGCATGGCGTAACAGGAAGGTTCTGAGCTTGATCAGCTTCGACGTGAAAGGTGCATATAATGGAGTGTGTAAGGAAAGACTTCTGCAGCGACTTCAAGCAAGGGGCATTCCCGCAATGCTAGTTAAATGGATCGATGCCTTCTGCTCGGACCGGTCGGCTACAATCGTAGTCAATGGTCAGGCAGCGGAACGACAAGCGCTACAGCAAGCAGGATTGCCACAGGGGTCGCCATTGTCTCCGATCCTGTTCCTCTTCTTTAATGCGGACCTCGTCCAGCGCAAGATCGATAGCAACGGCGGTGCTATAGCATTTGTCGACGACTACACAGCGTGGGTCACAGGCCCCTCTGCAGAAGCAAACCACGGCAGGATCCAGGCGATTGTCGACCAAGCGATAGAGTGGGAAGGACGAAGCGGGGCTACCTTTGAAGGTGAGAAGACAGCGTTTATCCACTTCACGCGAGCACCGTGCCGAAGTAGCGCCCAATCAGTTATAGTAAAGGGACAAGAGGTGGAGCCTGTGACCAGCACAAAGATCTTAGGGGTGGTTATGGACTCCGAACTTCGATTTCAACAGCATATCGCAAGAGCAGCCACGAAGGGTCTCATTGCTGCAATGGCACTGAAGCGATTGCGAGGGTTGGCACCGTCCACTGCCCGCAGACTCTTCGAGGCAACGGTGGCGCCAGTAGTCGACTACGCATCGCCTGTGTGGATGCATAAGTGTAAAGGGCGACTTGCGTCTGGGATGAACCGAGTCCAAGGGATCGGCGCACAAGCAGTTATAGGCTGCTTCCGCACAGTCGCAAGAACAGTGGCCGAAGCTGAGGCAAGTATCCGCACGGTCCAACAACGACACGCGGCACAGGCAACGAGTACATGGGTTGATATTCTCTCGCTGCCCATAACCAACCCGCTGTCGAAGTCGACGCATAAGCCGACCCGGAGGTTCCGCTCGCCGCTACAGCAGATTGCAATTACCCACAAGATTTCGACCAAAGGCATAGAAATCATCGCGCCATACACAATAGCGCCTTGGCATCCGCGACTGGCAGCGGACGCGAAGGAGACAACAGAGGAAGCGGTACGCGCTGCCAAGCAGAGCGTAGGTATCTGCGTCGCAACGAGCTCCTCCGCGAGGAACAGTATCGTCGGGGCAGGAGTCGCCATACAGGACACCGAGCGGGGAGAGCTTCCATCCATCGTCGTCTCGACTACAGTATCAGCAAGGACCGAGCACAATCCGTACACAGCCGCCTTGATAGCGTTGGCAGAAGGCCTTGCACAAATACCCCCGTCTACAGTCTCGCGGAACATACATCTATTTTCAGACAACCGAGCCGCACTGCAAGCCGTATGCAGTCCTAGACACCAGTCAGGACAGGAGACCATACAACAGATCTACAGGAGCGTGGGGGCCTTGCAGGGCCGCAATACTGTCCGGTTGGCGTGGTGTCCCACTCCCGAGTTTGAACTTGGCCAGAAAGCGAAAGAAGCGGCGAAAGCTGCGACAGAGCCCGGTCGAACACCACTGTCGACCCGACCGGCAGCTAAGTCGACTGTTGTGAGCCACTTCAGAGCAGAAACAAGGAAAAGACGCCAACCGATCGAAGGGGTGGGAAAGCATATACGACGAATCGACACCGCAATACCTGGTCCACACACACGAAAGATATACGATCGCCTCGGAAGCAAACAAGCGAGCGTGTTGGCACAGCTCCGAACCGGAATGTCACGACTGAATAGTTACCTTTACCGGATAGGAGCTGCAGAATCAGACCAGTGCGTATGCACACAAGCAAGTGAAACCGTCGAGCATTTCTTATTCCGGTGCCGTCTATGGGATGATCTCCGACTACAGATGCTACAACATACGGACACTATGAGAGGCAACCTCTCCTTTTTCCTTGGAGGAAAGGCAGCATCGGACAACGAGAAGTGGAAACCGGCAATAGACGCAGTCCTGGCGACAATCCAGTTCGCTATAGCTACAGGCCGTCTCGAGAGCTCATCGTACCAACCTTCCCCTAGCCAGGTGACGGCTAACCAAGACACATAGAGGACACAACGCCACCAACCTTACACCTACTATTACTAACGGTTTCCCCACAACGCACCCTCGTACTATTAACAAGACACGCTTCACTCGCTGAAGATAGGACAGTGAACATTTGGAGGAGCGACTTCAAGAGAGCTTGTGCAACACTAACTTAGTGCGAATTTGCGGCAATGTAGGACAGAAGGATCGGCATGACAGACTGAGATAGGACAAACCAACTGGGCTATTAGGAGTGCAGGAAGTCTTCAGGAAGTGATTTGATGACGTAATATCCGTAGTGTGCCCTTTAGGTGCTTAGCGCCGGGCGGAATAAACTCCATCCATCCAGAATCCACATGATGCAGCAGCGCTCCGAGCACGAAATGACAGAGGGGATCCCATAGCGTACGGGATGCTGTGCGATTCCTGTTGCTAACTACTAAGTCTGTATGTAGATGCGATCCGTCTCCAGAAGCATTTCCGCACCACTGACCCATGTCAGAATGGATGCCGAACGCTTTGAGGTCTACGCATTTGCGATTCCTTTCGGTCCATCCACTGTCCTGCATGAGGATACGCTCGCACTACAAAAGGTCCGCCACTGGTGTCTCCAGGTCGGTCGCAATATTCCTCGCGCTCTGCAACCAGATCCCAAACCCACGACATTCCATCTATGTGCACGCCGCGTAAGAGCTGAGCAGCAGAACCAATATGCAGAAGGAGGACGGCGCGCTCCGCTCCACAGCGGCGCCCATTTGCGACAAGGTGGACGGGAGTGGCGTAGATTGCGGAGTTGAGGCATTGCTGTTCGGCATACCTGTGGCCCCCATCGACGCTCGTCCGGAGTGGGTGCTATCTGTTCTCGATGCTGCCACAGTGGGTCCAGAACGTGCATACCAGGCAGTGTTGAGGTCAGTGTTGGACCCAGCTCCGCTATCGTTCTGCGCTATGTTGAGACGGAATTCACCCTCGCCTCGCTGCGAATGGAATCCGGTCGACGGGCACGCGCTACCACAAGCGGTATCCACACAACGAAAGACGTGTGCATTGCTGTCGACGACCTGGTATGTGGCCGCTCGATACTTCTGGCCAGACAGCGGGACGAAATCGAGGATCCGCGAAGATGAATTCGCAAAACTAAGCAAGTATAGCTTCACATCGGTGCGAGCGATCTGGAATTCGAGGGTTGTGCCCTGCGGAACTTGCAGAGTCTCAGGATGGAACGTTAAATTCCAGCTGCTCACCTCCACGAGCTGTGTCGGACTCGCTGCCGTCAGAGAAGCGGTCGACGTGTCGACGCAGGGTGAGTTGATCCGAGTCGAGGTCGCGAGTGTCGCCATCGAGGTGACGTCCGCCGCGCGTGAGCCAGTTGGAGCCAGGATCGTAGACGATCGTCCGCCGAACCAGACCTCTGCTCCGACGGAGCCGATTTCGAGATCGATGTTGGAAGCCAAGGCCAAGGGAATCACAATGGAGAGGGTGACTGTGCGCAAGAGGTGATACATCATGTCTTCTTCGAGAGACAAGTGGATGTAGCGAACGATGATAGTGCGGAAGCGTCCAGCCGCCTGATGCAGATATGCACGGTGGTGAATATACAAAAGTCGAGAACCACGATACCACGCGAAACCTGCCCACCTCTACACCCCAGGGGTTCTCTGTTCACTTCTCCAATCCCGGGACTTCTCTCTTCACCATCTCATCTTGATTCCCGCACTTCCGTTCCGAATTCTTCTCAGACACGAACTTTGTGATTCCATTTGACGGTCATTGCGAGCGATTAACTTAACACAAAACGCGCGCGCACAAGCCTGAATCGAGGAATATTCGCCTGCACGATAAGCATCAATTGCTTTTGATATTTGAGAATCAGAAAACGCGCGCGAATCACGTAAAGACGCGCTCATGTTGTTGAGTGTAGGGAAGCAAAGGTAGACGGTGGGGGTGTTAGCTTTCGCTTCCCCATACCTTTCGCTTCCCCATGGATTACGTTACGGCTGTGCCCTCAGACTTCGACAACGGCATCCTCTAATCCGCTGGACGTCAAAGCGTCGGTCGCGATACACGCCGCTTCACGCGCATGCATATCAAGTCTCGCGCCCTCCGTGCTGCAGAAGGGTCACGGTCGCTGTTCAAATCGCGGACTGGCAGGACCAACACGACGAAAGCTGGGAAACGAACTTTCCACGTCCACAGCACTTCACGATGTTGGCAGCGACCGTAACGACGATACTATGCTACACAACAACCACCTCGATACCCAGCACCACTTCGTGTCCTTCCGCCAGCGAATGTGGATCCGCAGCAGCCCTGGGCCCATCACTCGGAAACGACTTTACCACATCACGCTCCGCATCCCGTGCGTCCCTCGCGACCTGGAATCAACGGCCCGGTTTCCACAATGGATCGCTCGAGTCGGAAGTGCTCAACAGTACAAACTACTACTGCGCTCGGCATGCCGCCCGTCCGGTGATGTTGAACAGCACTCTCGCCCATTTCGCCCAAAGCTGGGCAGCAACATGCATCTGGGGTCATAGTGCAGGTCCGTATGGAGAGAACATAGCTGCTGGTTTCGTGAATGGCACCCTTGCGGTGGATGCCTGGGCTGGCGAAGAGGTCGAATATGACTACGAGAAGGGGGCTTCTCCATGGCCACTGGGCACCTCTCACAGCTGGTGTGGCGGAACACCACCAAAATCGGTTGCGCCATCGCAGAATGTCAGTCTCTTGTCGCGGCCGGTGCCCATGGACCGTACTTGGTCTACGAATACGATCCGGCAGGAAACACGCTTGGGGCGTTTGAAGCGAATGTGAAAGCGCCCGCTTATTAGCCATATTCAGCATCATATCATAATTAGTGCTCTTGCTTGCGACGACCGCAAGGACCGATTCTATATGTCCTGTGTATCCACGTCTCTCTACAAGTGCATGATTAGTCTCGCAGAATTATACAGCGGCGCTGCGCGAAAAAGAGGACTCCATCGGACATCGTCCACCCGGAAGGAGCGTCACAGTGATGATGCCGGGGAGGGACTGGGAGAACGGTCGGTCAGTGGGCAGTAAAAGTTGGGCCAAAGTAAAAAGGCCCATTTCCCAAACGTATGCTCACTCTGCGCCATACCCCAGGGGTTCCAGTCGAGTACTACCGCCTCGATGCCGTGACCATGACCCCGGGGTCAACACAGGAGACACGACGTGCGGGTGGAAATGTCTCCGGGTATAAAAAGCTGCCGCAGTCCACGACTCGAGCCGCCGAGACCAATATGTGCGATGGTTTCCAGATGCATCTACTTTCTGTTGTGCGGACAGTTGATTCGCCATGTTTACTCCGCTTCGTACATACACGATGGTGACTGGAATGGCTCTGGCATCCTGTGGTGCACCAACAACACCTTCGGCGGAGAATGTCGAGCTCTAGATGTGCAGGAAAACGTTTGTGGTGAGTCTTTCATGCTCAAAAGTGCGGCTTGACGAACTCACTTCATCTTAGTGCCTTCACCGACCTCCACATTTCACATCCCCATCAAATCTGTGAAGATCCAAAAAGGCTATGCGTGCTCTCTCTGGGCGTAAGTAGTCATGTCAGACGTTTCCTCGAAACAGCGGCTGACCTGTCTCCAGTGGCCTCCAAAACCTCACTTGCCGAGACGTCATGCCGTTGAGCTGGTTCGATCACAGAGGAATTAACCTGTTGTCGGACCACTTTACATACAACTGCTCCCGAGGATCAGTCGGGCGTTACCGGGAAGGGGCAAGTGATGATATGCATTCGACTTGGCGTCGTTCTGACCCGCGCAGGTTTGCTCACAGTCTCTGAACGAATGTTTCTTGAACGACTACAATAGCACCGGCCTGCCATGTGACCCTAACGCGCCGGTAAGTCTAGTCTGTCACGACTCACGAGCCAGTGCTGACGCGGCTTGACAGTGTAGTCAAGATGGTGGAGAGTGCATGCGAGACATCGCGGGCTATGGAGCACTAGCCAACTGCGGGTGAGGGCCGCTCTACGCAGTGGAGGACGAGATCGCGCGGTTGACGAGCAATATAGAGCAGGGTCCTTGTTGTCGTACCGTCGATATGCTTTATGTTATGTTATGTTATGTCATTCAGTCTAGCTATGCACAGATCTATTGTCCGTATGAGCTGTCCCTAAGCGTTAACCTTACATTTATACTCTCGTATGCTGCCTTGACTCAGAATATCCCCCAAATCGGTTTTTCAGGAGTGTGATAGGGGTAGCCACTCCATGAGAGCACTGGTAGACATCTGACGCAGGGCCTTGAGGTGCAAACCTGCCCGTATTCTTCAGGAATGTAATCGTGGCCCGCACCATGTCCAGATTCGGCCGCCATCTATCTCCATCCACTGGTAGTCCTGTCCTTGGATCTTTCTTTCGACTCTTCCCGCCTAGCAGGAAGGACACATCGCCCCATCTGTCGCCCGCAGCCTCTCGCAATGCTCCTCGCGGAGAGGCCCACAAAGGACAATGTAGAATCACGTGTTTGACGGACTCCACGCCTCTCCCGCATTCGCATACCGCGCTTTCCAGTTGACACGTACGTGCCAGGTATTCTCGGAGATGGGCATGTCCCGTTCGCGCTTGTGCTAGTATTCCTGCATCGTCGCGCGTCAGCGCCCCGTACAACTGCAGCGTGTGTCTTCCGGGAAGAGCACTGTCGATTGCGTATGTATATCTCCCCCATGCTGGTGCTTTTTTCGGCACGTCGGCCTCGATCGCTGATCGGAGCAGCCTGGAGGCTTCAGAATATTCCCGTATCCGACGTCCGGGTTCCACACTCAGGGTACGTTCTGTCGACGTAGTTTCTTGGGCCGCGCAATGTGCCTGCTCATTCCCTGCGATTCCCCGATGTCCAGGTATCCACAGCAACTTCACGTGGATGCCTCTCTCTCTGACGATTTGGATCTCTCGGAGCGTTGCTAACACTACCTCCCGCGACCTCTTCGACTGACCACCAGTGCCGATCCGCCGCAGACCTTCTTGGCTATCAGACACAATCCACACGGGAGTGTGCGCCTCTGCGACATATCCGAGCGCCACCCTGATCGCGTGGATCTCCGCACTCGTGGCGGTGCATGTCGTTTCCCGCCCGATAGTCTCTTGGTGGACGACCTCGTATGCTGGCTTCCCCGCCACGCGATAGCACCTGACCACTGCGATGCCAGCCCAGCCGTTCCGCACCGACGCGTCGGTATAGTACAGCTGATGCTGAGATAGAGTGGCCAGCAGGCGGCCGTGGAGGCGGTGTGCTTCCGCTTCGTCGCACACCTGCACCACGTCGTGGACGTCGTGCCACGGCGGCAAGGCGTACGGCAGCCTCGGAGTGATGCCGACTCCTTTCTTCCCCTGGATAGCCTTGTAATATTGGGTCCAGATCTCAAACATCGGGCTTCTGCGCCGGTCGTTCCTTCGTTCCATGTCGTTCATAATAGACCACAGCGGGTGTTGCTGCGGCAGCGCTCTCACGTCCAGCGCGTGCTTGGCCGTCTTCCTCGCCAGTCGTGTTTCCACCGCCTCCACGCCCGCCTCATCTTGGAGGACACCGGAGGAGACCGTGCGGAAGGCACCAATGATCGCTTGCGCCCCTATCCGCTGGATCCGTTCGAGCCGGGTGGTGTGCTGTTGTACGCCGAGCCTTCCCCGAGCGTACCACGTGGATGCCGCATAGTCGGTCGTGGTGTCGATTACGCTTCGGTGCAGCTGCCGCATTTGCTTCGGCCGGATGCCTCGCAACCGCCCAATGGCCAGGCACTTTTTCGTTGCTGTTGTGATAATCCTATCGAAGTGTGCGGTCATGTTTAGACGTGTGTCCAGTGTCACTCCCAGAATCTTGATGGCTTTCTGGGGTTGGATCTCGGAGTCGAAGAAGTGTAGCACCGTGTTCGCTGCTGCGTCCGATGCTGTTCGTTCGAAGTGGATGAACCCGGTCTTGCTTGCTTCGAACGTCGCTCCGCTGTCCTCCGACCACTGCTCCGCCCGTCGCAGCACTTCTGCCTGTAGTTTCTCGGTGGTTTCCTCACAATTGGCGCCTGTCCGCCATGCTGTGAAGTCGTCGATGAACCCGAGCGACCCACCCCGCTTGTCGATCTTGCTTTCCACCAGGTCTGCGTTGTAGAACACGTACAGGATGGGGGAGAGCGGAGACCCTTGCGGTATACCAGCGTGGCTGATGGGCACACATTCGGACGTGTAGTCGCCTACTACGACGCTCCCGGTGCGATCCTCACAGAAACTGCGAATCCATCGCACCATCTGACCCGGAACACTTCGCTCACGCAACCGCCGTGCCAAGACTGCGGGGTGCACCCCATTGAAGGCTCCTTGCACATCGAATGTCACGAGGGAGAGCACACGCTTCCCTTTCCATGCTTCGTGGATCTTCTCGATCAAGACGTCCAACGCCTGCTCGCAGGAACGCTGCTTCCGCGCACCGAAATGATTGGTTGGCAGCAAAAGGAACCTCTCTGCAAGGTATGACAGCCTCGCTGCGACAATAGCTTCGAGACCTTTGCTAATCGTCGGTAACAACGAGATTGGTCGATATGCCTTGGGCACCGTGTAGTCGGACTTGCCCGGTTTCTTCAGCGCAATAATCCTGGCCGTCCGCCACGAGTGGGGGACATAGCCCAGATCCAGCGACGTTTGGTAAATCCATCGTATCCACGGGCCGACATACTGCAGGAGGCGCCTCCAGATGTCGAATGTGATCTCATCTTCCCCAGGTGCCTTTTTCGGGTTCTGCCGGAAGATGGCCTGGTGTATCTCTTCGGATGTGATGCGCGGGAGTTCGCGAGGCACACCCGGCTTTCGCGCCGTCGTTCGCGCCTCGCTCGCCTGTCCACTCGACTTTGGTTCTGGTGGGATGGGAAAGAATGTCGCCATCAGCATGCCCGCTTTCGCTTCGTCTGTCTCCGCCACGGTGTCATCCTTCACCAACGTCGGAACTACGTTCGCTTGGGATGCATTGCGGGCGTAGCTATTCGCTTTCCAGATGTTGTTCGGGTTTGCTAAGAACTCTTTCCAGTGTTCTCTCTTCTGCTTCTCTACCCGCCGGAAGTATTCTCTGCGGATCTTCTGGAGAGCTTGCCTCGCCTCCGAGCTGTCCTCCCCTCGGCGCTGCAGAGTTGTCACGTAGTTGCGAGATGCTGAGAGCGTCTCCCGCAACAGCGAGAGGTCGGATGACCACCATCTCTTCGCATGTGGGGACGGTCTCGCCCATGGTACGTGTTGATGGATAACATCCTTCACGATCTGGAGAAAGCGCTCTGCAGTGTCGTCTAGAATCCCCGTCGTTGCTGCTGCAGGCAGATAGACCGACTGCAGCCGGCTCACTACCTCCGAGCCGATTTGTGTCCAGTCTGCCCTTTCCGGCATTAGACGGCTCGGTCTAGACTGCGGTTGCGGTGCTCGCATGGTAAACTCGATCTCGATTGCTCTGTGGTCGGAACCGTGCTCGTGCTCGTGGGCACGACACCACACTAGCTGACCCACCAGCCCTGCGCTGGCTAAAATAACATCGACTGTCGAGTGTTGGTTTTTGCCGACATGTTCCCAGGTAATGGTTCCGGCAGGGAGCATGGATTGGAGGCCGAATTCCTGAGCGAAGTGCACGATCGGTGTCCCCTCCGTCTTTCTTCGCTTCACGAGAACTTCATCCCCTCCCCAGAGGGAGTGGTGTCGGTTAAAGTCAGAGCAGATCAAGATCTCGATTGCTCCGCCCCATCTCGCTTGCGCTTCGTCTATGGCTCGGCGGATATACGCCAGCTTCTGATCGATAGCCTTGCGCTTCTCGATGCGGCTCTCCCCTTCGTTGGGATCATACGCCGACACCACGAGCACCTTGCCTTCGGATGTTGTGATAACCGCTGCTGTAATGTCGTGCGAGGGCACGGGGACTTGCACGGCTGACATGCCGGCGCTGACCCAGAGCATGGCCCGGTACGCGAACTGGCCGGGGCCATGCTCTCGTTGCACCGTCGGAGTGAGCGGCCTCCACTTCTGGTGGCTCCTACACCGCACCTCTCCTGTGCTTAGATCTGCGTGCAGATGCGGCTCTACGACCGCGAGGACTGCAAACTGAGAGTATGCCTCGTCGCTCAACATGCTCCACTGCACATGTTTCTGCCTGCCGACGTTGTAATGAAGAACCTGCAGGTGTTCCATCATCAATTCAGTGCTGCATTTCCCATCTCGATTTCTCCTGTAGGTGTCGTCTCGTGCGTCGGCGACCGTTGCATCTGGGCAGCGAGATACCGTCTGTGGTAGGGGTGCCGCTTGCATGCCCAATCGGAACTTCGATGCTCGCCTGCACATACTGCACACTTCGGAGGGTCCCGACTCTGGCAGTCTCGCGTTTGATGTGGACCTGTACACTTCCCGCACCTTGTGGCCCTCCGGCACGCTCCTTGGAGGTGGCCGTACGCGTTACAGTTGAAGCATATTTTGTCCGCTGTGCTCGGTTCGTAGCGGGAGCAGAAAGCTCCGTACGCTCCGCCGCTGAAGAGGGCCTGACCCACCTTAAGCAAATAATCTGCCGCCGTTTTGTTCTTCAACCAGATGACGAGGGAGCCGGTCCTTTTCCTCGGGTCTATCTTGCTGAGCCAGCTTGCCTTCATCGCCGTAAAGTCCATGTCGTCCCTCCGATTGTCCACTGCGAATTCTGCGCACACCTCCCTGCGGAGGCTGCGACCTCCCTCGACCGCTGCATCGATGACTGCCTGCTTCGACACCATGTCGCATTTGATCGGGTACCACGCATCGCTCTTCACGTGGGCCTCCGGCATCGCGATGTTCAGCCAGCCCGAGTGCTCTTTGGCCTTGGCCGCATCCGCTTCGCTCGCGAACACGATGTTGATCCTCTCGCCCGGTAGCTGCCGAAGACACTTGATCTTGACCCCTTGGACCGCCGGCGTGGCATCGATGCCCTGTTGCAGACCTGCCCTCACTAGCGCGAAATCCGTCTTCTCGCCTCTGAAGCGTGTAGTGTTAATGGTAATCGCGCTTCTGTCATCTTCGACTCGCAGCCTCTGCGAGTGCACCACCCGGTCTACCCTCGGAGGCCGAGTGGCGTCGGCCGCTGGTGCTGCTTTCATACCCGTTGTCGCAGCCGTCGCGTAGGTGGCTCTGGCTGGTTTGCTCTGCTGGAGGAGCTTCCGCATCGTCTCGATCTCGCTCCGGAGAGCACCGATCTCCTGCCTCTGCTTCTCCACCTCCTCTTGCCGGTCCTCATTTTGATCGATTAGCTGGACAATGAGCGTCTTGAGGCTCTGGATCTGCTCCGTTACCGTCCTTCCTCTCGCGGCCTCGCTCAGCTGCTCTTCGGCCCTCCTCTTCTTCGACGCTTCGACCGGCTGGTTGAACTGGAACACCGCTCGAGCGCCTCGGGGCGCCTTGGCTGCTGCGTGGTTCGTCTTCTTACCACGTGCCCTCGTCACCACCTGGTAGCCCTCTTCATCCACCGCCCTTCCCTCCGCCTCCGGGCTTGGCACCCCCGTGGCGATGTCGGCAAGCCCGGTCGCATACTGGACCGGCGCGATCCGCCCGGCGTCGACCTCACCCCCACTCGAATGCATTCATCACTCTCTTCAGGGGCCTTGGGATGGCCGTAAAAGCAGCCTGTCCTAGACAGAGACACGTAAAAGGTCTCGTCCTGGATAACGACGGGAAAAGGTCTCGCCGCCGCGCGAGGGGCCGTCGTGCGGAAGCCGGCGGAGCAAACGCGACGGCGTTGACCTCAGCTACACTTACTATCTAGCACTTCCATCTACCTCACTCGCACTGAGGTAACTAAGTGAGAGCTTAGGAGGTGTCGCCTGTCGATGGAATACGCAGCTATGGCTAGATGGAGTTCTAGAGCGGAGGTAAGAGTTACCACCTCCGGAGCACAGGCTGACAGGAGGCTACAGAACGTCAAGGGAAAACCACCTACAAAACCAGGGGATATGGCGTACGAAAACCATCCGACTCCTGCCTACCTGGAACGTCGACCCAGGCCCGAAGCCGGTGCATCACTTGTCGCCCCTCAGCTGCTGGTCGCGCGGCAGCTGTTAAGAGGAAGTAGGGGGACAGCACAGCTGTTAAGACGACAAGACCGGTGGACGTGTAATTGAGCTAGGCACGAGACAGGACACCCCTGACCTATACGCGCTCTGAGACTAGCAACATGCTGGCGAGGGTAGCCGACTCGTTCCTACTTGCAGTGTAGAAGCTGCACGCGCTGGCTATCAGCGTGAGGAGGCAGGCCACTGCTACAGGCAGAGGACTTGTTCGCCGATGTGGGTTAGAAGCCACACATCCTGCTCGCAGGATGAGGGGACAGGCCACCTCTGTAGCGGACTTGTATAAACAACGAGCATAGGGTTGGTTAGTCGGGTAGGTAAAGAGGTTTCGCTGCCGGCTGGGGCGCTATCTCGATCCTACACGGCGAGACATGGTCGGCCTGCTTCGGGGAGACCTGGGCAGGTAACGCGAAACGACTTCGGTCGCGGGGCGTAGCGCGCAATGGCGGCGACAGAGACACCGTCTGCGCGGCTCGAAAGGACGGATGCGCATGTCGGTACACAAAGAGAAGGAAGCCGCTGGCCCACTCGCACTGGGAGCCTTGTTCATTATGCAAGGTGGTGTCGCCACCAGCGGAGCCTGTGCTGTGTGCTTATGGAGCAAATCTTAGGATAAGGCAGGCGTCCTGAAAGAAAGACGTAATCTGAGATAGGGGTCCTTATGATGGGGGACATGTCCGACCCTATCGCAATCCTAAGGGCCATACAGGACACCGAGCGGGGAGAGCTTCCATCCATCGTCGTCTCGACTACAGTATCAGCAAGGACCGAGCACAATCCGTACACAGCCGCCTTGATAGCGTTGGCAGAAGGCCTTGCACAAATACCCCCGTCTACAGTCTCGCGGAACATACATCTATTTTCAGACAACCGAGCCGCACTGCAAGCCGTATGCAGTCCTAGACACCAGTCAGGACAGGAGACCATACAACAGATCTACAGGAGCGTGGGGGCCTTGCAGGGCCGCAATACTGTCCGGTTGGCGTGGTGTCCCACTCCCGAGTTTGAACTTGGCCAGAAAGCGAAAGAAGCGGCGAAAGCTGCGACAGAGCCCGGTCGAACACCACTGTCGACCCGACCGGCAGCTAAGTCGACTGTTGTGAGCCACTTCAGAGCAGAAACAAGGAAAAGACGCCAACCGATCGAAGGGGTGGGAAAGCATATACGACGAATCGACACCGCAATACCTGGTCCACACACACGAAAGATATACGATCGCCTCGGAAGCAAACAAGCGAGCGTGTTGGCACAGCTCCGAACCGGAATGTCACGACTGAATAGTTACCTTTACCGGATAGGAGCTGCAGAATCAGACCAGTGCGTATGCACACAAGCAAGTGAAACCGTCGAGCATTTCTTATTCCGGTGCCGTCTATGGGATGATCTCCGACTACAGATGCTACAACATACGGACACTATGAGAGGCAACCTCTCCTTTTTCCTTGGAGGAAAGGCAGCATCGGACAACGAGAAGTGGAAACCGGCAATAGACGCAGTCCTGGCGACAATCCAGTTCGCTATAGCTACAGGCCGTCTCGAGAGCTCATCGTACCAACCTTCCCCTAGCCAGGTGACGGCTAACCAAGACACATAGAGGACACAACGCCACCAACCTTACACCTACTATTACTAACGGTTTCCCCACAACGCACCCTCGTACTATTAACAAGACACGCTTCACTCGCTGAAGATAGGACAGTGAACATTTGGAGGAGCGACTTCAAGAGAGCTTGTGCAACACTAACTTAGTGCGAATTTGCGGCAATGTAGGACAGAAGGATCGGCATGACAGACTGAGATAGGACAAACCAACTGGGCTATTAGGAGTGCAGGAAGTCTTCAGGAAGTGATTTGATGACGTAATATCCGTAGTGTGCCCTTTAGGTGCTTAGCGCCGGGCGGAATAAACTCCATCCAACCTAAGTTACCAACCATATCATCAACTTCGAGGACGACGAACGAACACACCAAATACGAGGCACAGACGGCAAGGACGACTGGAGACGAGCGAGAAAGAGGACGATGGCAGAGCCCCCGGGAGACGAAGAGTATATCACCGTGCGCCCCAAACGGGTAGCATCGCACGGCACCATCAATTACCGGAGCCTGCATCGCGGCACACACGCTCTGAATGCGACAAAGTCTCGATCCTCACGTCTCTTCGAACGACGTCGGATGCAGCGCGAAGTAGTGTATCTGTACGAAATGGGGCAGTCACGTGCGGATTAGTGCTCACTCATTACGGCGCCCCGCGATCACCAATGATCTCCCATGGCCAAAGGAGCGTGCTGCAGGCACAAAGGGCTTCGAGTTAATTCATTCCAGCATACGCAGGTCAAATGACGAAGTGGCGAGGAGCAGGGTGCACCCGCCGCAGGAGATTATACATGATATTGTCAATCAAAACACGGCCTTCTAAACATGGATATTGAGCACTTCGTCGGTCTTCTCTAATGTTGCAACGCCCGAATTAGTGAATCTGAACTCGTACGCGGGACGTGCTTGCCCTTGAGAGATCATGGTCTGGATTTGAAGGACCTCAAAGAAGCGACTATATGTCAGATCAAACGCCGTCCCCCAAGCGCAGCCATCGAACGACCGCAACTCAGACAGCCCTGCGCAAGCGCAGCTCCTCAAGCATATCATTCCAAGCATTCGTGCTCTAAGCATTATTATGTCAGCACAGCGTATGTGGGCTACTCCCAGGCATTTACAGAGATGAAGCCCTGCAAGATATGACCTGACGAATACCAACCAGCCGCAATGGTTTCTGTAGTCGCCGGAGGCGCTCGAGAACCACCTCATCCCCCGGCACCCAGCCTGCTGCCGGATGACCCACGACCGGTACCTATGCCTCGTTGCGTGCGTTGCAACGCCAAGTTCAAAGACTTGGAACGATTCGTCACTCGGACAAGCAATCGCAATCAAAATAGTGGCCGACCATATCTAAAATGCATGCCATGCCGAAAATTTGTGACCTGGCTCGACACTCGGGGGATCAGTGAGAACGGTCCAAGGTGCTACTGCGACCTACCTTGCCGCCTGCTAGTCGCCGGAAAATACGGCAAAGATACTCCTAGGGGTTTGCACTACGTGTGCAGTCTGGGTTGCTGCGATTACTTCTCGGTTGCCAAGACCAATCAAGATGAACAGGCTGTGGTTACAGAAGAGCTCCTCGAGATGTTTATGCAGCTTCGGATTCTCTAAGTCCCAGCAAGCATGCAATTTGAGGCAGAGAGCAACAGCCAATATCATAGTCACTCCGTACTACTCGCCATAGTCATTCCTTTACCATTACTCTACTGGTCCCTTCTTTCACTGTCGTCAGTCCCAGGCATATTGCTGGGTTTTGGCGACAGGCAAGGACTCTATCGAACGCATCCCGCCTAAGACCATATTTCCCGGCAGTGCCACCAAGATCTCTATCAATCAGATAGAGAAGAGGATATGCACATCGCCGCCGTTCATGTACTTCATCTTTCTTCGCGCTCAAAGCTAGGCCACCTGAATGGGTTTGGATATATTCAGCAGGCTGCCTTTTCCGAGCCAGATGCCGACCGTCGCGACCATCTGGACTTGGCATGCCATCAATACCCGCTGAGCCGTCCCGCGTTCTGATAGATACTGACACCTGTATCAAAGACGACTTTGCCGACATCGACCGTGCTTGCAACCTTCGCAGAGGCTGGATTGATGCGGTCTTCTGCTGCGAACAGAACAGGAAGGCTCATCTACCGCGATGTCAGACCACTTTGCCAAGCGATATGAATCCCTTTCTGCGTACAGCTCGTCTAATAGCGGCTGACTGAAAGAATCGCAGGACTCACAGCGCTGAAAGTAGACTCGAGCGTTGTATCGGTTGCTATGGTATCTTCGTATTGTCATAGCGAATTGCTTACTGGTTATCCAAAGGTACAGCAGCCGTTCCTTCGCCCCTGCCTGCTAGTCACCATGCCTAACGAGCTGGTCCTGTTTATGTGCTTGGGAATATGTGTCGTTCGACATTTGAGACTTTTCTGTCTGTGGCCATTCTATATGATTCCTCTGTATGTGGTCCATTGACCTGTCCAAAGCATCCACGTGCCACTACTCTTCGGACCGGGGCACGGAGATCAAGGCCTACCAGACCCTCAGGCTCATTGAGCCGTGTGCGTAAAGTGGTACGGTGCCTGTGTGCGAGTGCGGCAATACGACTTCCGCACGGCCATCTGCACCAGATCGCGTTGCTCTTTGTCTTCGTTCATGCCGTGCCTCAAGAGGCGTGGGAATCATTTCGTGGGAGAGGTGGAAGTATTCGTGAGAGCCCCGACGCCGTAATCTCTGGCAGCGGTGCCCGTGCCGGTTCCGTCCTATCGCGTGCCGAAAGCCGCCTGTATGACACTCAAGGATGCAGCTAGAGGACTCGCGATCAGATCAAGTTAGAGGCGAAGGAGCAGAGTGCTTGCTCGAGAGCACCTGAAACAGCCGCACCAAATGGCAAAGGCGCGATGCGAGGCAGGAATGAGGATGGAGAGCAGCTAAGAGAGCTCTCTGCGAAGATATGCTTGCTAATGTAGGAAAAATGGCTACCGTGGATCAACCTTGTGTATTCTGGCCCTTAGCTTCGCGCCCGCGATGTTGTTCAAAATACTAGCTTACGCACCCGACCGCCGATTGTGTTTCCGTGTCGTATGTAGACACGTGGGGCTTCTGCCGAACTCATGACCTGACAACATACAGCACTCTCTTGCCTCCGCTCTTGCTGGGTAGCGACGTCATGATCTGGAAGAGCACTCCATTGCATGGCCCTGGCATCGTCTGGTCGCTCAACACTGGCTTGATCGGCTGCGATATTACGCACCTCGTCTCGCTCATGTGGCAGTACCTGATGGCGTTGCACCACCTCGTTCCTTTCTGGTACGCAATATGTGGCACCATCTTGTACAACTCATCGTCGATGAATAATGTCTCAGACGTGCTCAGGTCTATCAAGGGGAACGTGATCTTGACCTTGATGCCATTCCAGTCCGATTCCACGTACCTGCTCAGGTAGTCGGTCTTGCTTGTATCCGCGTTTGCGGCTCTGTTCTTGTTGTCGTTCGATGGCAGTAGCAAATGGCTTGGCATGAATTCGTCTGTGCAGGGGACAAACCTCCCGTGTTTGGTCACGATTAGGGTAACGTGCATTGTTCTAAACACCCACGCAGTGGGAGAGCGGTTCCTGAGTACACCATACGCCCTGCCTGAGCCTACATTGTAGTCCATCACAGTAGTCAGACAGCTGCCCATGGCCGTGAACTTGTAACCGAGGTTCATCTTGTCTGTTAGCCAGCGCCGATTGGGGACGATGTATTTGAATACACTCGTGTATATTCCCATGTCCTTCGATGGAACCATATCCTTGCATGTGAGGCGGACGTTCAACGCATCCAGCGGTGAGAGCCAATACATGATCTCGTCTCTAATTGGCCCCAGCCTCATGATGGATAGAATGTTCGCGTTGGTTGTCATATTCGTGTCACATCCGAGAACTGCAAAATGCTTGCTCAAATGCTAAATTTCTTTGAAAGCGGAAAGTCGTGCACGACCCCACGAAGTAATATTGCAGGATTGTGAAACGATGGAGCTACCCTGGACAGTCCATGAGAGATGAGGTGTGCAACACGAACCCCCGCTTCGCTGGATCTCTTGTCAGTCTATGCATGTTGAGCTATACGAGAATGCACAATTGCAGTAGCCCGTCCGATATGTAGCTACACGAAGCAGGCACTGCTAGAACGCTAAAGCCTAGGCCAATGAAGAGTCTTGAGGAGATTGTGCCGGGAATTGCGGCTTCTGCTCACCATGCTTACATGGATCATCCGCCGTCATAATACGAGCGAGCCCTGCATGCAGAGAGCTGAGTGATGCTTTGTCAGGTGTGGCTTCTGCCGCGCAACCAGTGAAGCCGACGCCTTCCCCTGCTAGCGCTGTTTCACGCCAGCAATAAGGCATTTCTGGACACAAGGCATGTTTGGGACACGCATTGAACGCATTGTTCTTCTTTGCTCGATGCATCTACAATACGGACGAGACTATGGCGTTCGTCGATGTAAATGTGGCGAAGACGCTAGAGAGCCTTGAAACGAGAGACGCAAGTATCAACTAGCTCAGAACGCCCCAAGAGAGCAAGAATATACGTGCATCGGCGAGAGCGCAAGCTATAATCACAACCGCGCTACATTTTCCATAAGGACAGCGCATTTCACGTGGCTCGTTTGGCACGACTGTAGGGTGCTCTGTCGTAAGCTTCGTTGGTCGGAGGAATAGTAGTCTTCGTATGTAACTATTACCTGCCCAGAAAACAACGCAGGCCAAGTCGCACAGCAGGTCAGATTGATGGAGCGAGCTTCCTAGTTAGAACTAGCTAGGCCGCGAGGCGGCCCGCGACCAACAAACTTCTTTTGCTCCGCTTTACGACCAAAGATATGTTGCGATGTGTTCCGGTACTGCAGAAGCGCTTTATTGCTGTCGCGTAGAGGCAACATATCCATATCACTTTTGTACGCCATTACGTTGCGATGCTGCAGTAGATGGCGCCTGAAATACAGTGCCGGCAGATCGGGATGGCCATCGACACGTTCGTTACTAACATATGAGCAGAATTTCGCTTTGCAACACAATTGGGGATCCTAGACTGCTAACAGCAAAGTCTTTGCCAGCTTCTGGGGATACTTCGGGCCCAAGACATTGCTGCTCGTTCAGCAATCTGCCGCTAATCAAGCAGGCTCCGCCTGCTCGAGTTGCGTTTTTTTGACGTGGAGAGAATACTTAAGTCGCCCGTGCAGGTTGATATATTCGCTGGCGTTGAATGATATACACGCAGCTGGACAACATCTCTCACCGCTTGAAGTCCTTTTTTTAGTGTGCATAGCCACAACACCCCTCTTACTTCCCAATCTTCTTCGCGATATCACGCTTGTTCAATAATGGCATTGGAAATTTCCAGCCCATTGCAAATGTATCGCTTATTGAGTCCGCCATCGTCATGATGCGACCTCAAATTATATCTTAATCTGTGGTGGAGTCCACGCGAAGCAGCATTCGATGTTCTGCGCACATGAGAGACACCCATCTTGCCAGATTTTTCCGGCCTTCGTCATCGGGACCATTGGTAATGATTGATTTGAGTGACAGAACGCATTTTGGGATCAGGAGTGAGGCTAGACGATCAAGAGAAGCCGTTATCAAAGGAACGCCGTAGCCCAATATACTGCACATGCTCGTACTTGTGGGCGAGTACAATATAACTTTGTAGAAAAATAGACTTCCTCTACATCAGAGCTAGGGATTATTACACACATAAGCACCACTCCCACGTCAGAAATATGAGATTTCAGCGTGGAGTCTCGAGGTGGCCCAAAAATTCAGGCCCGTAAGGGCATAGGGAGAAAAGGAAGAGGTCGGGAATTGTATGGCCACTATAGGCGCTCTCCCTCGAAAATGATCTCGAGCGAACGCGATCCACTTGGCTTGTCTTGCCAAAATCGCGGTCTCTGCGCACAGTAGTTCCGCGGTCCTTGGTATCTGGAAAGTCTCGGCCGCAAGCGGCAGATGCATTCGAGTTGCATTCTGCAACCGCGCGATCAATTTTGAGCAGTGCTGGAGCTGCAGCACCTTGGACAACGATACCCATCGGCAGAGCTAAACTTGAGACCAAGGTCATGGACCAGGATTATGTGATAGCAATTATGTATGCTGAGACAATTAGTGCAGGAGACTGTACAACTACTCTCAGGCTTGTTGTGAACGTGTAATCGATGAGCTGGAGTAGTCGAGGAAGTGCTTGTGATCTGAAGTGAGTATTGGGGATAGGGCTGAGGGACAAACTCACGTTCGAAAGGGAGGTGGTGTCGATCAGCGTTAGAGACTAAGATTGTGGAACGAAGACGCGTCTTATTTCAATCGAATTGTGGATAACAGTCCATCCAATACTTAGGTTGCTGGCTTCCACTCCTGGAGACTAAAGTGTCGGGCGATCGTATCATGCCATCCTGGAACACTGTTCCAAGATGCCGTTCCCGTAAATTTGCCCCTGCTGAGGAGATCGCGAATGCATGCAAAAATCGATTCTATCCAGTCATCTCCTCTGACGCAGCACGATCGATCTATCAAGCATAAGGCACGAATGGCTGTTTGTTTGACGCCAATTGCTGCTGCGATAAGGGTCTGATCAGGATCTGGTATTTCGTCGGGCTTAGCTACACCGTGAAAGATCGGGATGTAGCTCTACCTCGATTCTATCGGCTGCATACAGACTTCTAGTCGAGCGCCTCGCTCGCATTTAATCATATGCATAATGCATATGCAGTCTCGATATTACCGCATCACCTACGACGGAGGTCGAGTGACAACCTCCCAGGTCAGGCGTGCAAATGCCAGCCCGCAAAACGTTCTCGACAGCCTCTTCAATAGCTTCGGCAGCACTTTCTTGTCCTAAGGAGTACCTGCACATCATCGCCATCGACAAGATAGCGCCCAAAGGGTTGGCCGTGGCCAGACCGCAAATATCAGGAGCGGAGCCTAACATGAGACCCAATGAGCTCAGTGCGAGCAAAGCAGTGCGACTTCTCCGTGGTGCTCCCCACCATGGGCTGGCTCGTATAGACCTTGATCCGTCAATTTGGTTGCACATGGAAGATCCGATAGGCTGGCACTTGGAAGCATCCCGATACTGCCGCTGATGCGACTGGCCTCGTCACTCAAGATGTCGCCGAACATATTGCTGGTTAGCACTATCCCGTTTAGATTTCTTGGCTTCGTCACTAGCTCCATTGCTGCTGTGTCGACCAAAATATGCCGCAGCGGCACTCTAGGAAATTCCGCGGTCATGGTTTGGTTGACCACATTCCGCCACAGCCGTCCACAAGCTGCTAGGACATTTGCCTTGTCTACAATGGTCGCCCGGTGTGGAGGGTCGCTTCGACTGGCAAGTATTCCTGCAAGTCGCGTCACTCTCTGTATCTCTGCTCGCGTGTAGGTATCGGTGTCACTAGTAGCATCTGATTGCTCATCGTACCCGTGCCGAGCTCCAAAGTAGATTCTACCAGTCAGTTCGCGGAGTATTACGATATCGGTGTCGGCGCAAATGTCTGCCCTGAGCGCAGAACGGGTAAGCAGTGAAGGAGCCATGCGGATCGGCCGAATATTGCCAAATGCACCAGGCCTCTTACGAAGGCGTCCTAGACCGCATTCCACGCCCGGCACAACATCTCGCCACTCCTGGTGATAATCAATAATTAGCAGCACCTCTCATTTGTTCAGTAGAATGCTTCTTACCAGTTCGCCAACAGCTCTAACCAGCACAGCGGATGCCGAAACACATTCTTCGAGTGCGGCTTCCGAGATGTTCTCACCATGTTCATCCCATGCTGCCTAGAACAGGGTCAACCTCTATGTTCGTCTCTCTTCTTACTATTCCGCTCCTCCAGAGTATTGTATGCTCCGCCAGATTACTCCGAGCGGTCCGAGAAGCGGACTGCTCGGAGTAATGCGGGCACAAATAGTCCCGCTTATCGAAACGTGTCGGAAAGGCGGTCGCTAGATGGGAATAGTACGCAGTAGAAGTAGAGGCGATAAGTAGGAACCAACCGAGTTGATTGTGTTACTTAGTTCCAGGTTACATCTCACTCCTGAGATGGGCTATCAGCTGAGTCATGTGACCTAGTGTCACATGACCTATGTCACCTGACTTTGACTCCCAAAGTGTCTCTCAGAATGTCTAAGTTAACTGGACTGTACTAGGCCCGATCGTACACATTGACAGTGCGAAAGAAGCACGCAGCAGGCATGACATCGAGAGCGAAAAGGTGGAGAATGTCTGTCTTTATACCGACGGCAGCGGCATAGTAGGCCACGTAGGAGCGGCGGCCGTGTGTCTGGCCGCAAACAAGACAAAGAAAGCGTACATGGGAAGGGACACGGTCTCGACCGTATACGCCGCAGAGCTGCAAGGTATCAACCTCGCGCTAGAGATCGCCCAGGAAATCTTGGAACTCAGCACCACCCCTCCGCGGCAGATTGCAATATGGACCGACAACCAAGCAGCCATACGCTCGCTAGGCCGCGCCGAAGGACGGACCGGAGCCTATATCTTGAAGCAAATCGCCCGCCGAACAGACGTGCTACAGAAGAAAGGTCATACTGTCACAGTCCGGTGGATCCCTTCGCACGAGGGCATCAAAGGAAATGAGGCCGCCGATATCGCAGCCAAAGAGGCCACAGGATGGAGAGAAGGACAAGACGGCAGCGGGGAGGCCTACAGAGCTGCCCAGCCGGAGGAACTCTTTGCGGTCCTGTCCACGCTGAAGCGGGAAAATCGAGAAGAAGTTGAAAAGAAGTGGCAGGCCACATGGCGCGCGGGAAAGACGGGGCGGTCCTCATTCAGGTACGCTCCAATCCCAAGCAAGAGAACCCTCCAACTCCACAGCGGCAGATCCAAGCGAGAAAGTGCGTTGCTTGTTCAGCTCCGCACCGAGAAGATTGGACTCCGGGACTTCCTGTTCAACCGAAACGTTCCCGGCGTCCGGGACCCCTTGTGCCACTGCCGCGAAGGACGACAAACTGTCCGACACGTGGTCCTAACGTGTCGCCGACTGCGCGACCTGCGCAAGGAGCACCTCGGCGGACTTCCCGGCCGCACCAACCTCCGGAGTATCCTGAATAGCTACAAGCTAGCCACAAAGACCATCCATTTTATAGAACAGGCGCAGATCCTAGGGCAGAATAGGATCGGGGAGGAGTAGACGACGTCGAGCGCTGGGCGGAGACAGTAGGTACGCGGATGGCGAAGTATGAGGCGCAGCCTCGAGAAGCCTAGTATAGAGAAATCAGCAGAGACACGACCACCACCTGGACAGCTTGGCGGCACAGACAGGTGGTGGTTGAGGAGCAGAGCGAGGGTGACGGGGTCGGCTGGTCTTTGTTTACTCAGGTGACATTGGCGAAGTGGGGCCATCTCTCGGGATGGCGTCGGCTGACTGCCGAGCCTTGGCTTCCGGGCATAGCTACTTTTGCGGTGGCTGCAACCGTGTAGGATTCATCAATCAATCAATCAATCAATCAACTGGACTGTACTTTCCAACACTGATTACTAAGACTTCTAGGTTGAAATGCAATCGATATTTCCCTTGCTAACCGTCTCCCACTCTCCGGGTATACAAATAGAGCATTGTATTGCGATCGAAGAAAGTGTCCCCTGCGATCGTTGTAGTTCTCAAAGGGAGTTACCGTCACATGCAATACAGGCGACACTCGCAGGGCCCGTGGGCACGCGAGTCAATGGCGGTCTTCGGACAGCGAAGACGTTTTACTTTGCGGCTCACGTTGCGGCTTACGTTGCGGCTAACGTTGCAGCACCTAATCGATGTTGGTCAAAACGGGGATTATACAAGTAATAACGAGTCCTGCTGGTGGTTACAAGAATCCCAGCTGTCTCCGGATGACGGTGATGGCAAGAACGTCAATCAGGTGTATATACCTTCGGACCGATCACATATATTCATAATTTGACTATCTCAATTTCTCTAGCAGAACACGACATGCAGCTTCCAGATTGGAATTCACAAGATGGCAGCACAATGCACTACTGCCCCAACGTATCCAGTCCGTCGCAAAGTGACAAGTACGACCATATCCTTCAGTTGGGTCCATCTAGCGATTGGGGCACATGGAATTATGCTTGTGCAGCAGAGTTTCAAGCAGCTGGCCCAAATACCTGCCACGAAAATGCTTCCGGAGACATGCCACATAATTCGGTCTCGACCTTGCGCGCTCCGCCAATGGCTGGTGGTGTGACTGAAACAGATGTCTCTTTCCCCAGAATTGAGGTGGGGCTGCGAGGGGACTCCAGCTTTTCATGGCAGTGCAACAAGCAGCATAACCACGATACAATTGTCCGCGACGGGGAAGCCAGCTGGAACCATACCGACCGCGATTTCTATTCGCGCAAACCTCCAACATACACCCCGTTGGCTGGCACCGATAATTCGTGGCTGCCTCACGATGTGATGGAGATGGGCTTCATCGACGGCGAGGAAACTGGCGGTGCAATTATGCCGGGTGTAGCAGTTCGAAATACTTCGATCGAGCGTGCGATTTGCGCAAGCACTATCAAACTCACCTGCGACGTTACTTTTGTAATCGAGTGGGGTGCCGCTGGTCGCAGATTGGATTTGCAACGCGAAAAGACTGTAACCGACATTAGACATCACACAATCCCATCTTTCACTGCCCAATTATAGGCTGCCCTAGAGTTTTTGCGCGATCAGGTGAGTCGAGCCTGTAGAGATGACCAGCTTTCGCGCCGGATTCAAGGCTAACGGAGGCCAGATAATACGATGCAGCACGTTAAGAAGATACATCAGAGCACACGAAACAACCTGTTCGCTCGGCCTTGCAGGCAGAGTAGTAACAGACTATCGCAGCACGAGCCCGACTTGCAGTAGATGAGTTGCTTAAGTCGACGGCGTGGCAGGATCGATCCACGCGGCGATAAACCTTCTACCAAGACCCGGTCGTCACGGGACAAAGGAAGTCGTGAAGACCAAGGGAATATATCGAGTCTGAGATCCTCGCAGCTGGCTCGATCTTAGCTTACCGGTGCTACGTCTACAAATGCCCCAGAAGCCTTCTATTCATAGTCGAGCAACGCAAAACGTACCCCGTCCCAGTAGCGACCATTCTGCCACCTGTATTCGCGGTCTCTCCCTTCGGGAACGAATCCCAGCTTCTGATATAGCCGACAGACGCCTTGATTGGTTCCCAAGGCTGCAATCTCAATTCGGTGCAAAGCAGCCGTCTGAAACGCCCATTTTGTAGCCCAATTGATGGTCTCCGTCCCGTAGCATTTGCCTTGAAACTCTGGAATAATGTTGATACCGATTCTCGCAACTCTGTGATGTGCTATGGATGCCGACCGACCGGTCAGATCCAAGACTCCGATCGATATTGGCTCTGCCTGGGCGTCCCGGGCATGCAGACAGATTACAACACCTAGGAGAGATTCGCTAGCCATGCGTGTTATGCGCCTCCTGGCATCCTCGCGAGATTGTGGCTTGACGAGCTGTGCGATGGAGTTTTGAAGACCTAGCGTGTCGAGCTGGATAGCGTGAGAGAAGTCTTCTTCTTTGCTTGGCTCGATCGCACGATAGCTAAGCCGGGCTGATTTGAAGACGTCCATCGTTCGTACGGATCGGTGGATGTGGGTTCCAATGGAAACGAATCTCATGTGTCGGCTCAAGATGTAAAGCTTTCTGATCATCCTAGCAGTAGGAACAAATAGTCACCCGCAATCATGCCGGCTTCGGGGTCGATAGCTTCTCCTTGTCATTGTTGAAACAGTGTTCAGAGCTCGCCCATGCAGAGGACCTATCGGAGGTACGCTTCGGTATCCAAATACGACCGAACTCTGCGCGTCCATCGTCCGGGCTCTAGAGTCTCTCCACTGCGGCGACATGCATGCCACTGAGAAGCAGTGATGCACGGTCATCATTCTCTCCTTTACGAATCTCCGTATTATGAACCCACACCAGCGTGCCCATCGCTTTGCACAAAGCTCGTTGTTCCGCAATGGTCAGTGCCCGGCTCACGCCAGCGTCACACCCAGCTGCTCTCAACGTAGGCCTGACGATCTGCAATGCCTTCTACATCGTAATTCGTGGGACAGGCTGTTGCACAAGTCCACCATTCAGTAAGAGAAAGCTCATATGTTAGCTATCACCTACTAGTAATGGCAGCAACGACCTGTTCATATCACATAGATGCCTTGTGATGTACAACAACGACTCTTCGGCCACTTGCATGCTATAACTCACATTACTGCGGCATGAATGGACATTCCGGAATGTGATCGCCTGGGTTGCGCGATGTGCTGGGGAATCAAATAAGCTCCCTGGCAGTCTGGAATGAAGCTGAGCTGACGCTCAAGTCTAGTGTAGATAGGCCAGCTGCTCATGTCCAGGGCCTGGAGGAGGTGCTACCCTTTATGCCTGCTGAAGAACTCCACGGCCGCATTCGAGAAGGCGTTATCAAGTCTTGCTGTCGTCTCTATGGTAGGCTAACCAAGTAGGAAGCCTCTTGGGCCATTGTTCGATGTGGACACTGCAGTTGCAGCCCTGGAAATGTCTCTTAGCTGAGCAGATAAGTTTGTCGCGACTTTATCAAATGTTTCCAGATTTGTCGCCGCAGTTCCAAGTTCATTGCTTACTGATCCTTCGAACACGTTACTGAAAGGCGCTGGGGCGGGAAAGTATTTCCCAGGACTTGCACTGGCAACGGTGATCACTGCAATAGGAGACACTGTTCCGGACCCTCCTTCAATTCCGAGCAGGTTAACATTCAGCCGGAAATGACTAGTAACAAACTGCAGAGCGTCCCAAATAGCCTCAACGGCGCTCATGGTTTCATATTGCGTGCCCGAGAAGAGTGCAGATTCTCTCTCTAATATCGCGAAGACTTCAACCCGAATCAACGACACCTGTTCTTGCGGGTCGTGATGAATAATCGCGAAATGATTGCCATTCAGAAGCACGCGCGACGAAGATGTGGCAGGAGGGCCCTCATCACACTTTGACTCGTCCGAACAATCTCCTGCTACACGGCCTGTTGCAGGTAAGCATCCGAGCGTTCCAGGGTCCATTTCCGATCCAGCTATCGGGAAAAGATGCAGAATTCTGCCGCAGGTTGTTGAACTGAAGGAACAGGACTTCGTGCCGGAAAATCGCTGTAAGGCTGCGCCAATCATCCCGACTCTAAAGAAGAAGTTTCGAAAAACTTCATATTCAAGAGCGACCCATGATACAACGCATTTGAGCTCGATGCACAGCTGACCCGGCATCGTAGGGTACTTTGCCACGCCCGCCTTAAGCAATTCGTCCTCGTAACAAATGTGTTGTGTTAGAACGCGAAAGCTAGACGGAATGATGTCCGCAATATTGTGACGTCCTGTTGAGGACCTGGATGCAACAGCGAAGATTCTACTGTTGCACTGAATCGATACCGCGCCAGTTGTATCCACTGCAATTACACCACAGCTGGATCGAACAAACTTCTCAGCAGATTTCAACACCGACCGCGCGACGGCACTATGCAGAGGCTGACCGGAGTGATACTCTGTAGCTGCTTTGCCGGCAACGGTGGTCTTCAAGATCGCCTCGCCACTGCCACTACTGCACTTTGGTCAGTCGCTGAGCAATTTGGATAGAAGAAAGGGGTTGATACCATGCGATAGCGATACGATCGTCGGCGTATATGCCAGCCCCCAGAATAGCCGTGTCGCCTAATCGCCCTTGGCACTTGAACGCCGTGCCGCCCGTGGAGTTGGCGGCCGCCAAGTTACCATAAACATCTAATGCCACAGCACCGACGGTGCCGTGATCCTCAGCCAGAGCTTGCGCAGATGTCACGCGCGAGTTCCAGTATTCCTTGCGTTTAGGTGTTGTGAAATAAGAGTTATCGACCGTTCGCAAGCCTTGCCTCTTCGCCAGCTCGTCGCCGGCTGGGCCAAAGATGAATGCAGGATGATCGTGGTGCAACATCATACGCGCGAGCCGGACGGGATTCTTGGTACGTTGTAATCCAGCGGCAGCACGATATTCAAAGGTGGACCCATCAACGACTGCCGCTTCCAACTACAAGGGTCAGTACTTGTATCATCTCTCTACCCAGCGGACATATTCACCTCGTGGAAGCCGTCATCGTTAATTGCGGCGCCTTTGCCAGCATTAAATTCTGGGTAGTCTTCTAGCGCTGCAGTTATCTCCGTGACGACCTCGAGGGCTGTGGTACCAACGCGAAGCATAGCTTCAGCCCTAAGAGCCAATTCTTGCAGAAAAGCCTTCGTCTCGGCATAAGTCCGGGCGTCTCCGTGCCATGACTCTCCAGCACCAGCATGAAGTGCTATACTGTAGAGCGGCTGATGGCAGTCTTCCGGTGGGTTTCGCATTGTCGCGGATCAATAGAATGAGTGAGCAGGGAAACGATCGTTGATTCGTTCCAGGCAATCACAATACACCAAACGTGTGTCGCGTGCAAACCTTTTAACACATATTTCGTTTCCAGCAAGAACATCCGGACTTGCAACTCGGTTCGCGGTCTCCAGAACCCACTCCAACATGTCGTAAGACTGGATGTCGCATTCCGGCTTCGGTGATGGTCGACGGTGCCCGACGAAATCACGGCCAATGGACAGTGTATAGTCAATCGAAGGCGTGTCCGAAGATGCATGTAAGTCTGACACCATGCGCATCGCCCGAAACGAAGCCTCTAGTAAGGCAAGGCCGGACAACCCGATGGAGAAGGGGAAATGCGTCATTTGCTCCCTGATCCATTGAGCTCTGCTCACTATATCTTCGTGCTGTGAGTACGACCATTCCCCGACACTATATCAGCTTTGCCATCGACATTCTTTTGAATCACACAAGACATCGAGTCCGCATCTACATATTATTCAACCACCATGGCACCCGGCAGAATTTACGACGATACGGCGGATTCCGCGCCTACCACTGATGTGGTGACTGCAGCAAGAGATACAAACAGACATGGCGGAGAACAGCGCATGGCGATCCCCAAACTGTGGAAAGACCCCGACACGTTCGCTACAAAGGCGATCAACTCGAAGTGGTACACGGCCATGCTTGACATTCAGAGCACACTCTACCACTCCGCTGTGGATTTCTTCCATGGTCAGCTCGGATACCAGTATATGGTCGTGCCAGTGACTACGGCCAGCATCAGTTCGCCCATGGGCCTGGGATCCGACTCGCAGCCGGTGTCAGTGCGTCTCGGCGGCTTGGATACGTACCTTGCCGACAGCCAGCAGTTTGTGCTCGAGTATGCGCTGCGGCTACAGCATCGGGCGACAGGGGCGTACTATGTTGGCACTTCCTGTCGGGGCGAGGATCCGGATGCAACACATCTCAACGAGTTCTGCCATGTGGAGTGCGAGCTTTATGGGGGCCTGGACGAGGGTATTGAGGTGGCCAATCGCTACGTTGTCAGCATGACCGAGTCGCTGCTCGCCAAACACGCCGATCACATTAAGGCGTTTGCCGGCTCGACGCAGCACATGGAAGACCTGCTACAGTTGTACAAGCAGCATGGGAACAGCTTCCCTCGAATCACACTCGATGAAGCGCTGGCACTTCCGGAGATGAGCGACGACATGTGGCAGTGGGCCGTCGAGGGCGAGCCGCGGTACGGTCGTAGCCTGACGCGCAAGGGCGAAGTCATGCTGATCCGTAAGTTTGGCGGGGCTTGTTGGCTCACCGAAATGGACCATCTCAGTGTTCCCTTCTACCAAGCCTACACGGACGACAGCAAGAAGAAAGCGCGGTGCGGGGATTTTCTGCTTGGTCTCGGCGAGGTCATTGGATGTGGCAACCGGCACGTCACCGCCAGTGAGGCGCTCGGGGCGCTGGCACAGCATGAGGTCGACGCCGAGGAGTACAAATGGTATGTGGACATGCGGAGGGAACAGGCCATCAACACAACGGGATGGGGCGTTGGCTCGGAGCGGTTCGTGAGCTGGGTCATGCAGCACGATGACATTCGCGATATTCAGCTTCTGCCGCGCCACAAGGGCGTTCTGTGTGCGCCGTAGAAGGCATTTGGCATTGTGCTTGATCGTCTGCATCGGGGGTTTTGGTCGATAGGGTATGCAATAGAATAGACTTTGCTAGAGCAGTACATGAATGCTCATCACACCGCTGATAACTCCGGTTTCTCCAGGGCGTTCTGTATCGATGGCATGGACTATAACTTGCATCTTTGGCGTCTAATGCAAGCTGACCAGGAGAGTGCCAACATGGTGTAAGAGCTAAGAAAGGAAGTTTTGGCGGGGGTGGAGCTTCCTACCACCCTTGGTGCGAAAATGGAGCTCGATTGAATGTCGGCTGTCATTTGAGGCCGCACACCAACCCGAATTTTTACACCCACAAATATATGCAACGTATATACAGCACTTGTCCCCGCGATGAATTCTGCGGCTCATTGCTCTGTTTCTCGTCATCATGTCCTACGGCTCGGCTGCTGCGCGAACCGCTCGGCCGGGCGCCATCATCCACATGAATGGATTTCCCGGGACCGGCAAGCTCACCATCGCACGCGAGCTCCTCCGCATGCTGCAATCGCGCGTGGACGCGAAACTGGTGCACAATCATCTCCTCATCAATCCCGCCGACGCCGTCCTCGACCGCACGCAGCCCGGCTATCAGACGCTGCGGCGCGCCATTCGCGGCGCACTCTTCTCATCGCTCGTGAACGAGGCCGCCACGCGCGACACGCTCTACATCTTCACCGACTTTCAATCCGACGACAACATGGGCTCCGCGGTCTGCCGTGAGTACGAGAGCATGGCTCAGGCGCGCGGCAGCATCTTCGTGCCCGTGCTATTGCACTGCGACCTTTCTACCAATCTCGCACGTCTCGGCAGCGCGGAGCGGGCGGTGCACGCCAAACTCACCGATGCAGCAATCGTCACCCACTTCCGCGACCATGCCCGCTGCTTCCAATTCCCGGGATGTCTAGAAGCCTTCGCGCTGGATGTGAGCACGCTGTTACCCGAGGAAGCTGCTGCGCATGTGCTCCGCCATATTATCAAGGTGGTGCCGGAGCTGCAGGAGCCGCGGTAGATATCTGTTCACGCATGCTGTGTCGATTTCGAAGTAGTCGGTCCATGTCGACTGGTATTAGATTATCATCCTCATAGACTCTCTTATCATCCTCATAGACTTTCTACTCCCGCGCTAGCGCTACAGGTAAAGTACCGACCGTTCCACTTCGCCCATGCTCCTCGCATGCCTGAGCATATACAGGGCCCTGCATTGCTGCGGGCCCTGCATTGCTGCGGGCCCTGCATTGCTGCGGGCCCTGCATTGCTGCGGGCCCTGCAGGAGCAGCTATGGTCCGTCGCAGGGTAGTGAATATCTGGTCGCACCGTGACACTGTCGCTTACCATTTGTACAACATCTCGTAAGGAAGACAGAGCTAGAGAGTGACAGTCTTGTCTCGCTACTATCATCGCGCTTGATCGAGGTGCCACTGTCGCAAACCTATAGTGGATGATGGCGCATCAATCAGAGCAATGCCATGGTCAGTGTCATCGGCCAAACTTTGGCGTGCAAGGTATCACGACTCATTGAACTAGGCACGTACAGCTATCTTGTGAGACAAGAGAACTGTGGCGACGAGCAAGACGACATTCAGCCCGCTTGGTCACTACTGCTGGCGCCGTCTGAGCTCCGCACCTTCACCACCTCCATCCGTGATGCTCGACTGCATAAAATTGATCGAGATATAGATGGGGCCGACCAATCTCTTCTGGTCTTGGACAAGATCCACCAAAAAACGGAGCATCTGGCTGCACTTGGCCTCTGTCACGCTTTGATCCTCATAGGATCTCCTACAGCCGGTTTCGTCATCCGCTCAGACCTGGTGAGCCGGCGCTTACACAGCATCCATGCCGCAAGTGCTATATACGACTTGCAGAAGCCGGGAGCATGGGTGGATTCGATGCGTTCGTGTCTGGACGCCAGATCACCAGACTGGCTCCATTTCAAACATGCGGCGTTGGCCCTCGTGGTTCTTGAAGACACTACCGATGCCGGCTTGCGAGCAAAAATCTCATCGACGTCTGCAGAGATCAACAACCGTCTCTCCATTCCTCTGACGATGCAGAACTCGGCGCCCTCAAAGAGGATATGCGTGATCGGGGGTGGTTTGAGCATGGCATACCGCGCGAGTCTATTTGCAGCCGCTCGAAACCTTCTAATCAACCTTGTCGTGCTGGATGAGTCTGGTCACTGGCTCGATGGCCTGCCCAACGTCTGTGAGGCATTCATGCCTACGAACATGACTGTCGACGAGGCTTTCGACGACAGGGTGATAGCTGCCATGCAGGCGTCTGGTAGGACGTTTCATGGCATTGTCACCATGAGCGATCGGTGGTTGGAATCGACCGCGCGTATCGCGCAGAGGCTTGGACTCCCGACTCCGCCTCCCCATGCATTCGCGTGCTGCACTAATAAGGAGAAATTCCGAGAGCAGTTTCCCATTCAACAAAGTCCATCGCTGCATGTGACTTCACTCGCCGATTTCTTGCAGCAGAGCCACATTTTCGATGATGCGTATCCTTTGATTGTCAAGCCTTCGGCCGGGGCGGGGTCGCTGGGTGTATTCAAGGTGGATTATCACAAAGCTGCCGCGCATCAGGTGAGAGCATTACTGCAAACACACTCAGGCGTGCTTGTAGAAAAGTTCGTCCAGGGGCCAGAGGTTGATTTGAACGCTGTTCTCATCGATGGGGAAATGGCATTTTGCGACATTGCCGATGAGCCTCCCACTACAGCAGAGACTCATCCCGATGCGCCTTATGCTTCTTTTCTTGAGTCTCAAGCGATATGGCCCTCTATTCTGCCGCCGTCGGAGCAGGAAATGTTGCGACGCCACGTATACAACGCACTTCGCCAGCTGGGCTTTACGAACGGCCTGTTCAATGCTGAGGCTCGTGTATCTGGTTCTCAGTTTGCATGGTCCACCGACGCCAACGGGGTCCGAGAGCTAGGTTTGTGCGGCCAGCGGGACGCCGATGAGACCACAGTAGCGCTGATTGAAATCAATGCCCGCATCCTGGGCTACCCAGGTGTCATTGGGATCGAAGAAGCCGACGGCATCGATTTCACTGCGCTGATGCTTCTGCTAGCTGTGGCGGACACGCAGCGCGCGAGATTGTTAAGTCACCCGTTCCGCGGTCAGAAGGATGCGTGTGTCGTAGTCGACTGGGTCCCAGCGACGCGTGGAGGACGCTTTACCGGTTCATCCATGTACGAGGAGTTGGGGACGCGTCGACCAGACCTCACACGGTGGCTGGCCGGGTCCGTGGTCTTCTTTCAAGATGGACAAGTTGTGCCACAGCCAGAAAAAGGGGCTGCCAAGTGGGTGTCATTCCATACTGTGCGGTCAGATATAGGCCGTGATCATGCGAGGAAGGTGTGCAGGGAAATCCGAAGCGAGTTGAGATTTCTGGTAGAAGACTGCTAGCTTTGAAATAGTCTTTTGGAGCTGTAGACTAATGTATCTCATGATTGAGGCTATGCTCACGAATACGATTGTTGATGGCGGCAAAGCCACGAATCGGTTAAACCGGGCTGTAATACATCAGTTAGACATTGTGGGCTAGCATAATGCGTCTCACGGACTCCGATCCCCGTCAGTGAATGTGTCATGAAAACTCTCGGTACCTATGCGCCGGCTACAGCTTTCGGAGATCGAGTGCTAAGGGTCGAAACATGGAACGTACGGAGGCCCCTAAAAATGGATGTGTGGCACCTAGTACCATCGGGCTCGCAACGCTATGCTGCTACTGCTTACGTCAACCACGGTATTCTCATGTAGACCAGCAGCGGTCGTTTCCGATTCTCCCACTCTAGTCGGCTATCTTGCAAGACTCATCATCATTCAGCCTCCTGTGCGGGAACTAGTGGATGAAGACCGGCTCCTCGATCTGTGTACGCGTATATATTTGTTTCAAGAGAGCATGCAGTGGCAGAGTCGATATTCTTGTATCCTAGAGTTTCCGGGCCAGACATAAGAGCACTGTTCCTTGAACCTAATTTGGCTTTCCATCCCACCTCGTGTTTACGATCAAATGCATTTTCAAGACGACGACAATGAGCGTCTACTTTCTGCGGACGAATTGAATACCTCACCAGAAGATAGCGTGTGCGATGATGGAGATCGACACACAAACAAGCATGAGTCGAAAGGATGCAAGGACGGCGTAACGGGCATTACAGACGCCCGCTTCCAACTTTCGACAGTCAAGCTCGTACTTTGCATTACTGGTGTGTATGATCACCCTCTGCTCGGATCATATCCACATGCTGACCGCTTGTTTCTGCATTCAAGCCATATTTTTGTCGAATTTCGTAAGTCTTCACACTACCAAACACCGCACAGACACTGATATTTTCCCAAGTCCGTAGCCATTGACTCTGGCTTATCCGCATCAACCCATTCTGCTGTAGCATCGGCATTCAAACGCAACAATCTAGCCGCGTGGCCCATCCATTCCTTTGTCATCACCTCAGTGATCCTCCAGCCTCTTTATGGCCGCACCTCTGATTTCATCGGCCGCAGGATTCCCTACCTCACAGCCTCCAGCTTTCTCCTCCTTGGAACGCTCATTTGTGCCACGGTATCGAGCTGGACTGGACTGATCGCAGGACGAGCTCTGTGTGGCTTTGGAGCTGCGGGGACGACCACAATGGGTGCGTGTGTACAGAAGCTCCAGAAAATTATCAACTCCTTCCCGCTGACTTCTGACGAATTAGCTTCAGTCGTATTGACTGAGGTGGTGGGTATTAGAAAAAGAGGGTACTATCAATCGATGAACTATGTAGTTTATGGCGCAGGGTCAGCGTAAGCACACGGATACAATTAAGCCTACCGCAGTAGACCGCAGAGCTAATGTTCCTCGCCTCAGATTAGGGTCATCTCTCGGCGGAGTACTCGTCCAAGCTTTTGGGTGGAGATCTGTCTATCAGGTCAGTGTCTTCTTCTCTTTCCGGAACCGTGCTTCCACTTAAGGCAATGCTTCGCCTATAGGCTCAACTGCCCACAATTAGTATCGCCCTGATACTTCTTACATTGAATTTACCTCCTGGAGTTCCATACTTCGGGTCAAATGATCGAAATACCACACGCAGTTCCTTTACAAGATATCTCTTCGAGTTTGACTGGAGAGGATCAGGCTTGCTGGTACGTACACTGTCCGCCTCTTTGGAAAATATGCCTGCTGAACGTCTAGATGGTACTCCTTGTTTCTCTCGTGACCATCCTCACGACAGGAGGAAACACCTTAGCGTGGAGTCATCCCCTGGTAATACTGGCCGCTGCAGTCTTCGCCATCTCGACATTTCTCTTCGTGCGTGTCGAGCACCGGGCTGAAACGCCCATTATGCCACTCTATCTCGTCTTCCGATTTCCCACCCGGAACATCATGCTTACAGGCTTCTTTTCATCCATGATCAACTACATGGTGCGTCATGACCTCAATGCAATGGGATAACTATGCCTGCATTTCTTCCACTACTGATGATAGATTTTAGTCCCTGTACAACATAACCATGTTCTTCCAAGCCGTACATCTCGACTCTGCCCGCAAAGCCGGTCTCCGCATGCTCATTCCTTCCGTGTCCTTCACCCTAGCGAGCGCAATGACGGGGTCAATCATAGCACGATTGGGAACCCCGGCATACACACTCTACGCCGGGCAAATATTGCTTTTCCTTGGCAGCTTCGGCCTGCTGTTTATGTCGGCCATTCTGCCTCGTTTTGCTGATACTCCGGACTGGATCTACAGTGCCATGCTATTCGCGCCTGCTGCGGGTGTTGGCATGATTTCACCTAGCACTGTTTTGACGCTGCTCAACATGACATCTGCAGAGGATCACGCAGTTGCGAACACGGCATTACTTATGACGCGGTCATTGGGTGTGCTTGTTGCCACCGCGCTGGGCACGACCGTGCTCCAGAACGTGTTTCGAGCATCTTTGCCCCAAGATTATAGTGAGGCGACAATTGCAGTAAGACGCGCTTGCTCATTGAACAAGGAATGAAATTTGCTACAGATGCGTCTGCTGACGATTACTCCCTTCCTACAGATCGTGAACATGGTCCGCGAGAACACGGCGCTGATGTTGCACCTGGACGAGCCACTCAAGTCTCAGTGTACGTATTCTCGAATGACTGTTGTTTGTCCCCTGACACAAGTATAGTGAGGCAAACACATACTAATACGCTCGATAGTGGTCACGGCGTATAAGTGGGGCTTCATCGCTGTCTTCACGATCTGTGCCCTCGCCACTTCGTTTATCACAATCTGCATGCTCCGTGTGCGAGTTGACGCGCTTGGAAGTGGCCACAAAAGCAGCAACAAGCCTGAAGCCAATGATCAGTGTCAAACAGAACGGGAACTTTCATTCGAACTTGACACTATTAATCTTCCCCCGGCGGGAAGGAGGAGGAAGAAGTTTGGGCCAAAGGATACAACTTTACGTCCTCGTCGGATATAGAGAGCCGACCAGTTGAAGAATTGGGTTAGAGGGCTTGAACATCGCATTAGTTTTTATGAAAGACTACCTGAGAAGACTGTTTTATATAGTTATGTCATTAGGCATGCACATGAGTCTCCCCAAGAACTATCATGAGTCACTTACCTCCTTCTGAAACCGGATCAGCAGGATTGAGCAACCTTATCAAGTCGACCTGAAGGGCTAGAGAACAGTTGAAATCATCCCCAAGTGTGGCGCTATTCAACTATGCGAAGAGGCAACGGTAAAATCCATGTCAGGCAGAGGCTGATTCAAAAAGATATTAAGGATCGCTTGAATGAAATTGACAGCTTCATCACGGATACTGTATAGTTAGTAATAGATCAACCGAAGAGGTCAATGCCGGTACTAATATAAAAGACCGGCACGATGTATTAAGAAAAGTTTTTTTTTTGATAAATGTTAGATTCGGAAAATTTCATCCTAGAGCAACTTTCCGCAGCTTCTATAAATCTCCTTACTATTAGGGTCGTCTTCGCCTAAGTATAATTTATAACGGACGACTCTTCGAGGATGTCCTGCTTACTGTTACGGATCGTGCCGTGAACACTAAAAGAAGCCCACAGCCACTCGCCTGCCCGGGTAGTCACGTGACAACAGAGCGCTCTCTGCTCTCTCTCGACAGAGCAGACAGAGCGACAGAGCAGACAGAGCGACAGGGCGGGAGAAGCTGTGGGATACGCCAGGACATGACACTATATAGACGACGCTCTTTACCAAGTAGATAGGGGCCTCGTGCTCAACTCAATACAACTCTCTTGGGGTTATGTTACAAACCTTTCAGGACCTTCTCTGATATACCACGAGGACATTACGAGGATCGACACTTCCCAGGCCAACCCCATATCAGATTAGGGTTAGGCTGCCGACGGACAGGCGGGACGTAACAACTTTGAGCACCAAAAGCCGAAGGGAAGCGCTATCGATCAATGTCAAAAAAGACTCAGGACGTTGCCGACACAAGAAGTCCATCACGACAACAGCTATCGACTGGAATCACGGAACGAATGAGCAACATGTCGATTAACGGAAGCGGGAAACAATCGACTCCCACTATGAGCACAGCGGGCTCATACGAGTCAACCCACGCACCTAAGATATCCACGCCGGAGACGTTCGACGGGACTAAGGAGAAGTTGGAGAACTTCCAGCTGCAGGTCCAGCTGTACCTCCACTTCAACGCGCACCAGTTTCATAGCGAGGCCGACAAGGTCTTGTATGCCGCATCCTTCCTACGGGGAAGAGCCGCCAGAGGATTCCGAGCATACCTGAAAGACTGGCTTATCTGCCAGAGTTCAGATGATGAGCCAGAAACGGAAACCAGAAGAATCTTCCACAGCTATGACAAGTTTGAAGAGAAACTTAATGATCTATACGGGATACCCAACGAAGAGGCGCACGCCGATCGCCATATCCGACAACTCCGACAAACCACTTCTGTCGCCGCTTATGCGTCAGAATTCCAAGGATATCGAGCCGATCTCGAGTGGAACGACGCTGCCTATCGTTCGCAGTTTTACCTGGGACTGAAGGATTCAGTCAAGGCCGAATTATCCCGAAACTCCAGCATGACCACGCTTGGTGCAATGATCAAAGCAGCAAAGGAAATCGACGAGAGACTCCAGGAACTGAAGTACGACCGATTCGTACAGCCTGGATACCAGAGACCCGCTCGAGGCGGAAGAGGGGGCTTCAAGGCCAGAAGTCAGGACCCTGATTACGGAGATCCAATGGAGTTGGATGCTACCGAACGTACGCGAGGAAGGAAGCTGAAGAGCAAAGGCTTCACCTGCTACGAGTGTGGCGAGGAAGGCCACTACGCGCGGAACTGCAGAAAGAAGAACAAGGTCAGCCGTGAAATGAATACCATGGCTCGGACAACGGCATACCGGGAATGCGAGGAAGACTCCTCGAAATCCGACTAGTTCGGAGGGACAACCCCGAAGGGCTCATTGAACCGCGGTCTCTTGGTTCGATGACCTAGGCAAAAGAGATCAGCACGACGATAACGGACAACGGAACAAAGGACGAACGGTATAGGATCGAAGCAGACTTCCGACCAGAATTCTTCCGGCACTTCCTCCATGTTGGACCAGGGAAGAATCGGAACTAGATCCTGAGGGAGCTCGGGAGCGGCGAGAGAGTCACTCTCCTCCGCGGCAGCTATGACGGCGTCGTCAACCTTGAGCGCCTCTGCCTCGCGGGTCTCAAGGAGGTCCATCTCTTTCTGGAGACGGGACTTCTTCTCCCACGCCTTGGCTTCCTCCTCTTGGAGTTTCTGGAGGGTTTCTCGGAGCTCACGCATGCGGGCAAGATGACGAGTCATCTTTTCCTCAAGAGCTGCGCGTTGCTTCCGCAGACGGATCCAGTCGCCCTCAGAAATCGAGATATCACACTCTCTGCAGTTTGCGCGAACACAGGCACTGCACTTTCCAGACGACATGTGAACACGGCAAGAGATGTTCTCGCGAACACACCGACTGCATTTTTGCACCATTTCTTTCCCAAGGGCGTCGATCTTATCGGCTTGATGCTCGCGACGAATGGTGGAGGCTCCCAGTTTCTTGCGCTTGGGTTTGCCTACGAAGGAAGATGGAGTGGGAGGAAGGAAAGACATCGTTGGATGACGAACATGGAAACAGGGTTCACTTTGTAAGCTTCGGGACGAAGCTAGGCTAGAAGGGGGATGGTGTTACGGATCGTGCCGTGAACACTAAAAGAAGCCCACAGCCACTCGCCTGCCCGGGTAGTCACGTGACAACAGAGCGCTCTCTGCTCTCTCTCGACAGAGCAGACAGAGCGACAGAGCAGACAGAGCGACAGGGCGGGAGAAGCTGTGGGATACGCCAGGACATGACACTATATAGACGACGCTCTTTACCAAGTAGATAGGGGCCTCGTGCTCAACTCAATACAACTCTCTTGGGGTTATGTTACAAACCTTTCAGGACCTTCTCTGATATACCACGAGGACATTACGAGGATCGACACTTCCCAGGCCAACCCCATATCAGATTAGGGTTAGGCTGCCGACGGACAGGCGGGACGTAACACTTACTAGAGGCGTCGTTATTAGCCTTATTACAATGCCTATAAGGAGTAGCATTAGGATTGTCGTAAAAACCTAGTGCTTACTTAGCAGAACATGCTAGAAAATAGCCCTATCGTAATACGAATTATTGCAAGATAAGGGAGTCCTCTAAATCTGCGCAGAGCTATAGTCCAAACTTATATAGGCGTGTCTTACTAATATCGCGAGCTAGTTAATCGTATATAGCATGCATATCTCTCGCTTATTCTATGCTAGCTATCTAGTTAGGGCTCCAAATTTCTTATACGCTTATAACTCTTAATACCGAGTTTATAGCGAACTTACAACCTAAAAACAGTATTGCTATTAGGAATATTAGGAAGATCGTGCCGAAATCGAATCGTATATTATTAGAAATCGAGCTTCGCGCTCGGATTAGTGTTAGGTTTATCTGCGCTGGGCTGATGACCTAAGATCTCACTAAGCAGAAGCTTGAGCTCGATCGGGGTTTGAGCTTGTCGGGTAGTCTAGAGGAAGGCAACGAAGTAGGAAGAGTCACTTGATTCCAATCAGTGAGATAGAACAGTGAGTTGTACGCGATGACTATCTAGAGAGGCGATACTCATCGCTGCTAAATACAAATGAGATTTCTCTGTCTTGGCTCCTGGAGCGGCAGCCAGAGTATGGAGCGGTCGCGTCGCTCTGGAGCGGTCGCGTCGCTCAAGTTCTTCTGCGTCGCTCAAAGGATTTGGAGCGGTCGCCAAGCCCCAGAGGCTGAGCGTCGCTCACTTTTCGCACGTGACGGTCCCATGACTTGGGCTGGCCAATCATGAACCGTAACACCATCCCCCTCTTAGGCGGAATCGTCCCGATTCCTTAAGTAAGCTTCTCGTTCCCTGTTTCCTTCGTCATCCTTTCTTTCCATCATGTCGCGATGGTAAAATCCTCCAAAGACAAAACTGCTAAGGAACGGAAACAGGAATTGTCTCGAAACATCTCGGAAGACGGCTTTGCGATGCCTACTCGGTGCTATCACTGCGAGAAGTCGGGGAAGGAGTGTAAGGTCGACATTCGGTCGGGTCGGTGTGCGGAGTGCGCTCTGCACGGTCAATCGTGTAATCTCCAGGTTACTCGGATTGAGTATGAGAAGATTCGTCGGGTGCGCCAGAAAATCGCTCGGGATCTGGAGGCTGCGGAAGAGGAGGAAGATTTGTTGACGCGGAAATTGTTGGAACACCGCGCAAAGGTGCGCAGGTTACGCAAACAACTTCGGATGAAGGAGGCGAAGGAGGTTGAGGCGCAAGAGGCCGAGGTCGCCTCGATTGCCGCTGCGGAGGAAGTGGAGTCGTTGATGGAGGATCCTTTGGCTCCGATTCCTCTTGATCTCCCTGAGAACCTGCCTCTGCCCGTAGATGGTCGTCTCTGGATGAGTCCTCACGCGTGGAGCGTTATTGACGGCGTGCCCTGGCAAGTCTCTGGTCAGGAGGGTTCTCCCGGTGGTACTTCTCCAGAAGCGGTTTGCAATTTGTGAGGTTTTTCGGTGGTTCCCAGGTATTGTCCGATTCCGGATATCCTTTCCACTTGATGAGGTATTTCTGATTCTTATAGTCCAGGATTTTTTCGACTTCGAACTCGTCTTCTTCCTCAGGCTGGAAGTGAAACGTTTCTTGGCATGGAGTTTCGGCGTCGGCGGGTTCCAACAGTGATACATGGAACACCGGGTGGATCTTTGCATCTTTTGGCAACTTGAGCTGGTAGTTGACTGGTCCTCTGACTTCGTCAATTAAAAATGGTCCGACCTTGACGTGATCCAGTTTCTTGGTCTTCTTTCTTGTTTTCAGATTTTTGGTAAGAAGATAGACCTTATCCCCCTTTTTAAGCTGAGGTGCCATTTTTCTTTTGTCTTGTCTGGATTTGGCGATTGTTTTTTGTGAGTCCTGGATGCGGCTGTTCAGTTCGTTGTGAACGTTTTTCATGTCTTCTGCTGCAACCATAGCTCGTTCAGCTTGGGGATGACTATGCGGGTCTCCGAATAGGTTCGGATTTCGTCCATAATTCGAAAAGAATGGCGTAGCCTGCGTAGTTTCTGATTTGTGGTTGTTGAGTGCTATTTGTGCCATGGGGAGCAGTGTAACCCAATTGTCTTGTGCGTGATTAATGTAGTGTCGTAGGTATTGTTCCAGGGTTTGGTTTGTCCTTTCTGTTTGTCCGTCTGTCTCTGGATGGTAGGCTGTAGATAGCTTGTGCTTGATTCCGATGGTTCCGACCAGCGTTTTCCAGTAGTTCGATGTGAATAGCTTGTCTCTGTCGGTAATGAACACCCTCGGGAATCCGTGGTATCGCACTAGCCTATCCATTACGAGGTATCCGAGTTGTTCTGCCGTGTATTTCTCGCTTGCAGGTATGAAGTGTGCATATTTGGTGAGTCTGTCGACTATGACCATGATCATGTCGAATGTGGTTTCCGTGACTTTATCCTTGGAGGGTGGGAGTTTCGTAATGAAATCCATCGTAACTTCGTCCCATGGTTGTTGCGGTGGAGTCCTAAACTGTATGTGTCCGTATTTGGCGTGTCGTTCTGCTTTGTTCCTTTGGCAATGCTCGCAGCGCTTGATGTACTTAAGCACTTTCTGTCGCATTTGTGGAAAGCTGAAACTTCTCTGGATGAGTTCTACAGTTTTAGTTGCTCCTGGGTGTCCTCTCGTAGGGTCGTCGTGATGTTGTCGTATGCACTCCTCTTCTCGGTCTTTTGGCACCTGGTATTTGCCTTGCAGTATTGGAAACTGTTCCTCGGTGTCGTTGAGGATTCGTACTATGTTGTTGAATTCTTGAGTGTTGGCACTAAGGCTTCCGTCCGGATTGGCCTTGAGAACTCGTTGCTGTACGGGTTCTTTTCCTTCCATGTAGTCGACTCTTCGACTTAAGGCGTCTGCTCTGCCATTCTCTTTTCCTGGGGTATAGCGGATTTCGAACTTGTACTGCCCGAGCAGTTCCGACCAGCGGGCCTGCCTGCGGGTTAGTACTTTAGTCGTAGTGAAGTAGGTTAGATTCTTGTGATCAGAAAGAATCGTCAGTCCTGGTGCTCCTTCCGCGTAATAGTTCCAGTGTTGCAGTGCTGCAACGATGGCTAGCAGTTCCTTATCGTGTACGTCGTAGTTTTGTTCCGCGGGTGACATCTTTCTTGAGTAGTAAGCCACTGGGTGTCTTTTCCCATCATGCATCTGCGTGAGGCATGCTCCTATGGCTAGATCCGATGCGTCAGTCTCGATGAAGACTGGTTTCTTCGTGTCGAACATCATTAGTACTGGTGCTTCGCAGCACATCTGTACCAGCTTGTTAAATGCCTTTTGATGTTGTTGTTCCCATTTCCATCTGAGGTCCTTCTTCGTAAGGTCTGACAGTGGAGTGGCGATTTTCGAGTAGTCTCTGATGAACTTCCGATTGTAGTTGGCTAGTCCAAGGAATGACTGTACATCCTTGACTGTTTTCGGAGTTGGCCACGTTTTAATAGATTCGATCTTTTCCGGGTCGATTGCGATTCCTTTCGTGTTGATAATGAAGCCAAGGAATTTGACTTCCTTCTTGTGGAATTCGCATTTCTCGGGTGCGGTCCGGAATCCTACTCGGGATAGCCTTTCGAATACGCCTTGTACTTGTCGTTTGTGTTTCTCGAGGGGTCCTTTGGTGTAGACGAGAATGTCGTCCATGTATGCGATCACGCACATGTCGAGCAGGTCTCTGAGAATGTCGTTTACCATCTCCTGGCAGGAGGCGGGTGCATTGGTCAATCCCATTGGCATGACCGTGAATTCGTACAATCCGTAGCGTGTCCGAAATGCTGTCTTCCATTCTTCGCCTTCCGCCATGCGGATAGCATAGAATGCGTCTCGTAGATCGATCTTTGTATACCAGTCTGATCCGGTAAGTCTGTCTTGTGATTCCTCAATGTTGGGTAATGGATATCGGTTCTTAATTGTGATGTCGTTGAGTTTCCTGTAGTCAACGACGATTCGTGTCTTCCCGTTGGGCTTTGGAACGCCGAAGATAGGTGCGCCTGCACTGGATCTGGACTTGCGTATCCAGCCCTTGGCTAGCATCTTGCGTAGCCACTTATCTTCTTCTTGGAGCGCGTGTTCGGATTTCTTGAATAGTGGCACGAATGGGGGCTCCGTTCCGGGTTTCAGGTTGATCCGGTGATCCCATGTCTGGTGTTTAGGTAAAGCGGTGATGTCTTCTACCTCTTCAAAGAGTTTCGCCCATTTTTGATACTCTTTGGGGATATCGGGTTCCGAGGCCGTATCCTTCGGTGGTGCGTTATTTCCACCAATCCTCGTGACTTGATTGTTCTCCTTGCCATCGCGAGTAACTGTCCGAGTTGGGCTCGATTGTTTCGTAGCTCCGGGCGACTGGAGTGTCATTTCGTTGATCTGTCTCCTAGCCTCATCTATCAGTGAACTCTGTCGCTGCATAGGGTCAATG
This sequence comes from Cercospora nicotianae, assembly GCA_029490675.1. Lineage (NCBI taxonomy): Eukaryota > Fungi > Ascomycota > Dothideomycetes > Mycosphaerellales > Mycosphaerellaceae > Cercospora > Cercospora nicotianae. Next base: position 2,928,809 of record JANQAT010000002.1, read on the forward strand.
TCGATAACGCAATCGCATTGTTCAAACCTGAGTACTCCTCGTCTCCAATCGATGATTGGATTGTGCTTTCTCAACCAAGGTATGCCTAGTACGACGTCATGACTGGCCATGTCAGTGATGTCTAAGACAATTTCCTCGTGGTGCTGTTGGATAGCAAGTGGTAACGGAATGGTTTCTCGTTCCACGCTTGGTAACGATGATCCGTCGACTGCGATCAATTCGTACCCTTCGTCCTTCGATTGGGTAGCTATCCCATATCGCTTCACGAATGATTTGGAGGCAAAGTTCCCGCTCGCTCCAGAATCAATCATGGCTTGGACCTTGTGTCCGTTGACGGTAATGTTGGTGCGAAAAACTGATGTTGATGCTTGAGCGCTTTCGGTGTTGCAGAACTCTCTTTGGACGCTCATTCCTTGAGAGTCGGTCCTTTTCCGGCTGGGTCTCGATGGTAGGTGTCTTGTACCATTCTCGGATCTGATGTGACGTGTATCTGATTGTTTCGTGTATGGCCTTTTCCTCCGGGGTTTCGATGCAAGCATACATCGATTGACATTGCTGTATCTTGGCGTATTGTTCGGAGATTCGGCGTATGCTTTCTCGTGCTGAGTTTGGCACGATTTCCTCGCTTGGTGTGACATATCCAAATGGCGTGATCGTGCTTCCGATGGGGACGAGTTCCTGTATGAGCGACCTGAAGTCGTACTGTACTGAGACTCTCGGTTGGTTCCAGAGCTTAATGCGAAGCTCCTTAAGCGCACGATCGAACTTGGTGGGGTGTAGGTACCGTTTTCCACCAATTCTGGGGAATATGTCTTCTTGTCGCATAGCCAGGAATAGCATAACCTTACGCATTATTCCTGCTTGGGTACACGTGAATGTTGTGATTTCGTCGTCCGGGTCTGATTCCTCGTCGGATGATTCTTCAGATACGTCTTCTTCGTCTGCGGAAGAGTCTTGTCCTTCCTCCTCGGAGTCAATTTCAGGAGGGATGTTCTCTTGGTTTTCATGACAAGATTCGTTGGTTTCTTCCTCGGCGAGTCTGAGGTGTGGTGCTAGTCCTTGTAGCTCCTCTGGAATAGGCAAGGGCCTACTTCCGTCATCATATCGCCGGATTGGAGGATCTTCTTCTCGAATTGGTTCGATCGGGAAGAAGTTATTCTCCCTCTTGGAAGAGATGTGTGTTTGGCATGTGTCATCGTAACAGAATCGCCAATGAAGGCTTCCGTGTCCGTGACGTTCTTCCCAGCGGATCTGTGTCGGGATGCTTCGTCGCTGCATCATCCCGAAAGTCCGTTTAGTCGTAGGTTCTTCGACCATTGCGTCCCTTAGTGCCTCGAGTTCGTTGGTAATTCTTTTGTGCTGCTGGATCAGTTCCTTGAATCGCTCGTATTCCTGGTCTGACCACAGCCCGGTTTTCGAGGTAAGAGGCTGCATTTCGTCCTCGACTTTGCTTATTTGTCGGTTGAGTCGGTCGAGTAGTATGAGTTGGTCGTCCTCCGAGGTTGTTCCCTCGTTCTTTCGCTTCTGGGTCATCATGCCTAGAAGTCGGACCTCCTGAGGCGAGTTATTGTCGTTATAACCTCCTCGTCCTTCTTCTTTTCGTTGCATCGTGTTGATGGATTGTCGCTGCACCATGTTCTTGGAACGACAATCCCTCGCAAAGTGGCCTGGTTTGCCACAGTTGTAACAAGTCTTATCGTCACCTTGTTTCTTCTTCGGCTTGCCCCTCGGCTTGCCTTTTCCTTTGATCTTTCGACCTCTCTGGGTTGCGTCAAGTTCCATTGGCTGGGGTCCGTAGTATGGTTTGTTGGACTGGTTGCTTGTCTTGGAATGGTATCCGCGGTTCCTTCCATAGTCTGGGGTGAACCCGGCCGTTCCTCCAACCTTGGAGTCGTACTTGCGTTCCAGGGCTCTCTCGTAGAGCCGGTCGTCGATCTCGATAGCCGCTTCGGTCAAATCTTTCAGGGTGTCGAGTGTTCCTCCGTGGTTCATCAACTGGTCCTTGACCGAGTCTTTGAGGCCACGCCTAAACATCGTCATCAACGCCTGTTGGTCCCATCCAGTCACCTGAGAGTGTTCTTCGAACTTGGCCGCGTATTCGGACGCCGAAGTTCGTTGCTTAAGGTGCTGGATAACCCTGATCGCTTGGGTTACCTCGTTCGAAGATCCGAAGATCTCCTTGAGCTTGATCTTGAAGGTCGTATAGTCCCTGAACATGCCGGTAGGGTCCTGACGTCCCTCGCTGTCCAGGTAGACCTTGAGGTGGGGTTTGATCCAGTTTTGAGCACTACCCCTGAGGTACGTGCTGGCAAAGACAGTCTTGAGATTTCCTTGGACGGGGTTGAACATGAGGAACATGTCCATCTGGTTAACCCAGTCGTCGAACTTGTTTCGATCTCCATAGTAGTGGTCAGGCTTCGCTGGTTTGAAGCTTCTTGGTCTTGGTCCACTATCTTCGTCGTCGGAGTCGTCCGGTGGGGTCGGTCTCGGGGCTTGGACTGGCTTGCTGCGGCTGGATCCTGCTTCGCTGGGGGCGGGATTCCCCCTGGAGCTTCCTGCGGTAGACATCCTTAAGGGCGTACAAAGCTGTTAGGTTTATCTGCGCTGGGCTGATGACCTAAGATCTCACTAAGCAGAAGCTTGAGCTCGATCGGGGTTTGAGCTTGTCGGGTAGTCTAGAGGAAGGCAACGAAGTAGGAAGAGTCACTTGATTCCAATCAGTGAGATAGAACAGTGAGTTGTACGCGATGACTATCTAGAGAGGCGATACTCATCGCTGCTAAATACAAATGAGATTTCTCTGTCTTGGCTCCTGGAGCGGCAGCCAGAGTATGGAGCGGTCGCGTCGCTCTGGAGCGGTCGCGTCGCTCAAGTTCTTCTGCGTCGCTCAAAGGATTTGGAGCGGTCGCCAAGCCCCAGAGGCTGAGCGTCGCTCACTTTTCGCACGTGACGGTCCCATGACTTGGGCTGGCCAATCATGAACCGTAACAATTAGCCGAAAGGAAATGCAAGGTAAAAGCTAATCTACTTTAGCAAGGCAGTTCTAAAGCTCTAATTACCTATATCTTCTTCTTATTAGCTTTCTAAGCTATAGGGACTTTGCGCCTAGCTCGTTATCTAAAGGCGCAACAATTCTAGAGTAGCAGTCCCCGAGAAATCCGACTTTATAAATAGCAAAATATATATTCCTATCTCGAGTTTGCTATAGCTAATAACTACTAATAAGACTTTGCGGCACTAATTATTAAATACTTATAGGCGGAGCTTCTAAGTGCATATAGAGAGAATAAAAAGTAACTAAGAAAAGCTAATAAAAGCTACCGACTAAGCTGCTTTCCTCTAGAATGCATTTTTATAACTATTAGAATAAGTTAAGGAATTAATAAGCATAGATCTACACTGCCCTTCTATACGATCGAGATTAGATTTGCGTTAGTTAGACTTGCTAAAATTAGTTAATAAAACCAAGCAAGAGGCTATAGACCTTCTTATACTTATTCTTCGGTTGCTTAATTGCAAGAAAACTCCTATTAGTTAGCCGGCTAGCGTGTTAACTTGTCGAAGCGGTATAACTTCCTAGTAAGCGATATCGATTTTTGCCTCGATAAGAGTTCTTACTTTTTCTGCTTATTCTCTACTAAGCTTTTGCGAAGCTGTGTCGTATAGGGCGTTTCCATCCGTCAGCAGGATTTATGAGCTAATAAATTTTTTCGGTCTTCTCGACGCTACACTTAAACCATTTATCATGGTACCTTTCTGCAAAACTCGACACCGGACAAGGAATTTCGTGACGCTGCTCTCCAAGCCCTCGACGGACGAGTTCTTCTACCGTATGTGGAAGATCGTTTCTTTGTAGAAGGCATTTCGAGACTTTGGATAACGTTTCGCCCACTTGCGTACCCGACTTTTGAGGATATCTTCGTTCTTCACGTATCCCACGTTGACAATGTCTGGCAGATCACCGCATGTAAATATGTACACTCCTCCCCAATTTCGGACCAGTTTTCGGGGACCTGCAGATCCCCCAGAAACTCTGGTTCCTGCTTTCCCATACCTCCACACTACCTCCACATAGTAGTACGTGTCGATTTGTAACGTCGGACAGGCTCGCATTATAGGCATAACGCGCAGTAGAAGCAGAGGCGATAGGTCGGACCCAACCGTGTTGATTATTTCATTCACATGGTTGGTTGGTTGGCCGGTCGATTCCTACACGGTTGCAGCCGCCACGAAGGCAGCTATGCCCGGATGCAGAGGATTGGCAAACAGCCGACGCAACACTGACAGTGTCAGCGTGCCCCACTTCGCCGTACCGATGGCACGACCAGCTGTTCCCTCACCTCTGCTTGTGGTCTGTCTCTATATCTGACTATTTACATTTCCCTAATGAGTGTCTTCTTGTGCATCTCCTCATTTTACTTCTTGTGTCTGATGTTAAGACTCTTATTGTGTTCCCGTTTGTTGTGGCTCTGACGGTGTCTTGACACCATGTCTGCGACCGTCTACATATAGTCTTCCCCTAATGCTCGGCTTCGTCTGCCTGTTCTGACCCAAACAATTCCCCTCTATGGGCATGGGTGTGTGCATTGAATGCGATCCATGTAATATTGCTGCCTCCTACTAGGTTCCTATGTGGCCGTGTATTCCTTTCCTCTTGCGTCGTGTGTTGTCGGCGGGCTAGCAGCGCAGACAGTCATCGTCCAGCTCTGCAGATGAGATTCTCCAGTCGTACGGGGCGTCGAATTACTAAGTATGAGAGCTCCATCGCGAATCTCCCTAGACCTTGTCGGATGTGTCGAAAGGTGAGCAGTCCTTCTTCACGGGATCTAGGGGGCGACAGTGGACGAGGCTGTCTGTGGACCATGTATGTTATTGCGTCTAGTGTTTCAATTCGCGGGAAGATGATACCGTTCTCTTCAAGGGCTCGTCGATGCGGGACATCGCAGACGTTGTCAGGGGTTGGTGATAGACTGGCCGGAAGCCGATCGGTGACTGTGTGTTGCTGCTGTAGGATTTTTGAATGTCTGGGCTTCGTCGTCCCATCTGTGTTGCCGGCGAGTCGTTCACGGCGCTGCTGCTGCCGCTGACTTCACTACACGCGTTCTGCTCGTTTCATGCTCTCGGTGTTTGGTGGCAGTTCGTCTCCCGCGACCGCGACGGTAGCTCTGCAGGCGCGTGTACGCGGAGGGACGCGCAACAGCCTGTAGACGCCGTCATGGCCGCGTGCAGACGTGTGATGTACTGTTGTAGAACTGAATTCCAAAAAGTGTGCTTCTCGCTATGTCGATGTTTTTCTTTCTCATTCACAGGTTGCATCTTACTCCTAAGACAGGTCATCCGCTTGGTCATGTGACTTGGACCACATGACTTGTGTCACCTGATCTGGCGTCACAGAGTGCCTCTCAGATTGTCCCACTGTACTGCACTACCTACCGGATAGCGTTTTATGGTAGTATGCTCGAGGCAGTACCAGTATACCTTTTTTGCACGATAGTATCTTTGGATAGAAGCGACGACGGTATTACTATATCCTAGTGAAGCTATATAATAGGACATAAAGTGCCACCAGGGCCGGCGGCGAGGTTCACCTGTTCGTGGTGCTGGCTACGAACCCGTCACTGCTCAGCAGTTGGCAGAGCCAAGAGACCCCAGACACATGGAAAACGCGCGCACAGCGGACACGCAAGAGCGGGGAGAGATGACGCAATGTACAAAGATACAGAGCTAGCACGAGGAAGAGAGCACGTCTTTCGAGGTCAACCACAGCATGGTGGCTTTGTTGAAATCGAGCCGTACGGACGCGACGACGAAGCCCAGACACTTCCGAATACCCCACAGTCACATCATACATGCCCATACAACTGCCAAGGTCTGCGACGTCCCACGTTCCTAGGTCTCCGCACAGAACGGGATCATCTCTCCCGCGAATCGAACACCGACATTCTGACACTCTACAAAACGGTGTCACACATCACGCGGATACACGAACAGCCTCGCCAACTGTCGCTCTCAGCCTTCTGCGAAGGCCTGATTACCCTTCATCACCCGACGACGCTTGAGGAGGTTTGCGTGACAGCTCTTATGCCTAGTGATTCGGGGCGTAGTCGAAGTGGAGCATCGCGCACTGGCGGCGAGGCGCCAGTGGAGACATCAGACCCATGGTTGACAACAAAAGACGCGCAAGACATAGCGTGACAAGAGATCCCTATAACAATGCTATCGCTTCGTCAAAGTCTGACACGAGGATACACACAAGAAGAGTTTCATTTGTTTCTAGGGAGAGCAAATATCATGGGAAGAATACGCACATCGGAGATAACAAGGAGATACGTCTGCACCCCATGGTCGGCACCTCACTCCCACCCACGCATGAACAACATCTATGAGGAGGTGGAAAGGAGGTTCACAGGCGCCTTTCGACACGCGATGGCAGGGGACCGGCACGGGCACCGCTGACGGAGATCACGGCGTCGGGACTCTCACCAATACCTCCACCTCCACCACGTAATGATTCCCACGCCTCTTGAGGCACGTCAGGAGCGAAGACAAAGAGCAACGCGATCTGGTGCAGATGGCCCTGCGGAAGTCGTATTGCCGCACTCGTACACAGGCACCGTACCACTTTACGCACACGGCTCGATGAGCCTGAGGGTCTGGTAGGCCTTGACCTACGTGCCCCGGTCCGAAGAGTAGTGGCGCGTGGATGCTTTGGACAGGTCTATGGACCACAGACGGAGGAGTCAGAAAAAATGGCCACAGAAGTGTCTCAATGTTGGACAACATATACGCGCAAGCACATAAACAGGCACATGGATAGGACCAACTCGTCACGCATGAGGACAAGCAGGCAGGTGCGAAGGAACCATTGGTTGCCCTTTATGTATAGCGAAGTGGGTCATGTTGACTTGTTTGGTATTGCGTCAGTTGTTTGCTGACCCTCTGCAACCAGGCATAGCTGCCTTCGAGGCGGCTGAAACCGTGTGGGAATTAATGAATAAATAGACTGCCACTAGCTAAGGGACATTCATAAGTCCTTACTACCCATAGCACCTATACTGACGGAGAGAACGAAGGCTTTTAAATTTTCAGCACGTCTTCGTCTCTAGGACGTTGCTTCTCCGCTACCTCTTCTGGCCTTTACTCCCTCTTAATATTCCTGCTCTTTATGATCAACGCCGCAGGAATCATCACCCCGCTTATTACTGTATAGAATATCCACATATGCTTAAGAGCATTAGTATACACGATAAGATTCCCTCCCACCTGATGCAAATCGCTTAATGAGCTGCCTCCAAGCTTACTCTGCAGAATGACACTTCCTACGACTTTCGAGACGCCGGTAAATAGAGTTCGTGCAAAAGCCATCGCTGACATTGCCGCAGTCAAGTCCTTAGGTTCTGTGTTTGCTTGTAAGGCGATGAGTGGCACCTGAAATACCGGGCCGAGACCACTTCCGGCCACGAAGAGGTATGCGATAATTTTGGCCCAATTTCTTTGGACGCCATAGTCGATAAACAGGCCCATTCCAACTGTGGCTACTACTGTACCGAAGTACATCGGCCAAACATAATTTCCGGTCCGCTTTACAACCCATCCGGTCAGACAAGTCATAAAGCTTACCGGAAATACGAAGGCGAACATAGCAACTCCAGAGATAACCGGTGACAGTCCTGCAACAACTTGGAAGTAAAGTGGTATAAAGAAATCGCACGACATCCACACGAAGTTGTGCAAGCAAGTAACCGCGATTGAGGCGGCATTCGTCCGAGAAGAGAAAACCCTAGGTGGGATCAGCGGATTGCTCGCCAGCTTAGCTTCGAACATCAGGAACAAGCCGAGGAGGACAACGCCGAACACGATCAGGCACGCCACCCCGGCTGATCCCCAGGCTTTGGACCCGCCAGCACCTGTCTCGAGGCCGACAAGAAATAAAATTGTGCCGGTAATAATTAATGCAGCGCCTGTCCAATCGACTGCACGGAGGGCTTCGATGATCGGCAGTTTTGGCGACGTGATGTTTAGGGCGAAAACGAACATCACCAAAGACGCTCCACCAACGGGAATATTGATGTAGACTACAAGAAATTAGCTGAATGGCCGACAGAGAGTGCCACCAGTACTCACAGCACCATCTCCATCCTAGCGACTCCGTAAACACTCCCCCTAGCACCGGTCCTAGACCTCCGGCCACAGCCCATACGCTAGCGGTTATAGCATAATACTTTGCTCGATCCTCGATCCTGAATAGTACTCCGACAAGGATTGTTACTAGTATCTGGAGGCCCCCTCCACCAACACCTTGTAAAGTTCTGCCGAATATGAGCAGTTCTGCTGAGCTCGACAACGCTGCGACCAGACTGCCAGCCATAAAGATGACACTCGCCAAAATCAGCAATATCTTCGTCCCGAACACGTCAGACATCTTAGCCCAGATAGGCGTCAAGGCTGTGCTGGCCAAGGTGTACGAGCTACCGATCCAGGCATATTCCGAGGCTGTCGCTTGCAGAGTTCTAGCGATGGTTGGTAGTGCAGTCGCAATGATTGTAATATCCAGCGCAAACAAGAACTGGGCTAGACACAGAGAGAAGACCACGATTCGTCTTTGAATTGTTCCCATCTTATCCGCGCCATATTCGACTGCTTCGGTTTGCGTGCTATCGACAGCATTCTCAGCAGCTGGTTTCTCGTTATCAACGGTTGTGACCACTTTCGCTGCTGACATTTTGTTATTGGTTTTATTTATCGTAAGAAGATCGACCACAAAAATTTTACTCTGCTACTGGGGAAGCAAAGGAGAACGACGTAAAAGTAGTTCTGGCATGCATGCAGTACCTCATGCAAACAAGGATGCCCACTCGGTCCGAGCGACGGAATTTTTGACCGGAGTCCGGTCCAGGCCTGCTGGATGTGTGCATGTCATAGGTGCCATGAAGTTCTACTCTTCGATCGATTCATATCGAATCTGTGATTCGCTCGTGTCTTTCTCTTTGCGAAGGAGGCTAGTAAGGCCTGGATGTCATTGACATCAAACGTCTATAAGGGTTGCGGCAAGCGGTTACCGGACAAGGACAGAAGTGGTTTAGTCGAGCCGCAGACAAACCGAATTCGCGCTACAGCCGCCTTTCCAACAACCAGCAGAGGTGACAAAGGCTCTATGCTGCTGTACCTCGTCGTGCATTGCTCAGAGCATGATCGTACCACGTGTCCACAGATACAAGGTTCAGTTCTTTGTTGTAGGAATGACTGGAATGCCTTATGCGAAGACTGCTACTGTTCTCCGGTCATCTGCTCTGAGTGAAATTAGATCGCATTGGAACCTGGGGTGCAATCGCTGGGTGGTATCCGTTGTTGTTGTTGTTGAAGCAGAATACACCTTCATGACTGTACCACGACCTCGCTTCACATGCTCGTGTTCTTCTTCTGACTACACAAAAACCATCCTTCAAATGCCGTTCAACAACGCACACGCTCTCGATCATGAACACGCAGTCGTGGAATGGACAGAGCCTTGAAGGAATGGCACGCTTTCGTACCTAATGGTTATGCAGATACTCCTTCCCGTCTGCCGGACACCGGTAGTACCGGAATCCGGTAGCACTGGGAACTCGCAATACGTCGATCTTGGTGAGGCACGCGATAGTGCTACAAGATACTTGCGGTGCGTTTTGGTATAAAGAGGCAGTCTGGCTCGAAACGTCAGCTAACCACACACTCAACATCTCTTCCTGCACTGCTACTGATGTTTAATAAATCTCACAGCATTGAAGACCAGCTCTGCTGCTTCGAGCAATATTCGATGGAAATCACGGACGCGCCATGCTCTAAGTTCATGATCGTAGGTGTGTAGAGTTCGTAGTGTCATTGGGGTCGGGTCGGCCTATTGACATAGGAATAGGAATTGGCCCGCATGCGAAACGAACTTATGTCAAGCACTTCAAAGCACTGGAATCAGAAGGGAAGGGTAAAATTGTGGCAGCAGTCGACATCACCACCAACGCAAAATTGTTGAGGCCGTATGCCGCAGAACACCTTCCTGGCGTCGAACTCATCCTCGTGCCGCGCTTCGTTGAATTCATGCCAGCAACCGTGCAAAAACAGCTCACCAGAGTCGTGCAACGGCTGCAGGTTGATTGCGTTATAGTGTCGACGGAACCGGAATGCCACAAACCGTACGCTCTTTGGGCTGTCGGGTTGGGTTTGCACGTCATAATGGACAAACCCATATCAACTCGAAGTAATGCTTGCAACGATCCCGTGCGGGCTGTTGGAATCGCAGATGACTATATGGAGCTTTTAGAAGCCTATCAAGAGCTTCAAACACGAAAAGAAACTATGTTCCTGGTCAATAGCCACCGACGTTATCATCCAGGCTTTCTCGGCGTGCGGAGATTCATTGAGGACATTCGTGACAAGACTGGGTGCCCAGTCACGAGCCTCATTTCCACACACTGCGACGGTCAATGGCGTTTGCCCAGTGAGATTGCCAATCAACATTACCACCCATTTCGATACGGATACGGCAAGGTATCTCACAGTGGGTATCACATCCTAGACACAAGTTACAAGCTCTTACAGGCAGGCTGGACTCCAGATAAGAGGCCGGATACAATCGAAGTCGTCTCTACGTTCGTCCGCCCAAACGATTTCATGTATTCACTCAGTAACGAGGAGCACGGACGAGCACTTGGTCGAGATGCATATGAAGCATATACGAAGTATACCGCAGAAGAGCTCGAGCTGCTTTTGCAAGACATGGGAGAGATAGATGCCATGATCCAAGTGACTTACAAAAGCGGCAGCAACGTACTTGGAATTGCCCAATTGAATCTTCTCCACACCGGATTCTCACGCCGCGACTGGGTCGACCACGGCCCGAATCCTGATCTGTACAAGGGCTGTGGCAGAGTGAAGCATGAAGCCCACGAGGTTCGATGTGGACCATTTCAAACGATTGTCATCAACTCGCGCCAAGCAAGTGACAAACATGATCGTAGCCGACCGAACACCGCAGAACTTGGCAGTGATAATCACTTCGAGGTCCAGGCGTGGCGAAATTGCGGAGTACTGGGAGGAAAAACGCCGCTCATGACTTATACTGTGAAAGACCTGGACCAGCGCTATGACACTGAGGCAGCGGGACTCTATATTGAGAATATCAAACAAGGAATTCTATGGGAAGCGCTGGACTACATGCAGGGCAAGAGGGGCATTGAGGCTCTTACGTCCAACCTGCCGGACCATGCGATTCCAGCTGCTATGATGAGTGCAGCTTACATGTCACACATTCGCCGCTCCCACGGCTTGAACCCTGTGACACGCATCGATGTGACATACTTAGATGGTGAGATTCGTCGCCCGAACCGACAACTTCCACCAGGATGCTGACTGTGAGCACGTTAGACATACCCAGGGTCACGATACGCGACTCAGACCGCAGCATTCCGCTCCAAATACCTGTCTTGATACCATCATTGACAACCACGCGTAGTGTATCGGACGACGAGGAAATGTCAGCTTCCGTGTCTCGCAACGATGCGGAGACACTGTCAACGAACACGATTTCTTTGACTAAGTCTCTTGAGCAATCTGCCGGTGACTTCCGCAGCGTGATAGAGCGTTTCGAACAGATGGTGCCGAGCACAGAAAGAGCTTCTCGTTGGCCTGGTGCATGGTGATGTGCGGGTGCGGGTGCGTGGTGTGTAATCAATCAGAAGTGGTCTTCATTTGCCCTTAGGGGTTATCAGAGGAAGATGTGTCACGCTTGCACTCCGAGATGGGGCTGTTGTACTTGGAACATCGCCGAGTGATAGCACTCGCCGTCACGAGGGACTTGGCCGGATGGAGTTTGGTAAATCTATGGGCGAAAATCAAATGTTAGTGCTGACTCGTTCAATATGAAAAGTGTATTACCTCCCTCAGTCACCTTTCTATTTCCAAGATAGGCACGTAGGAGTCGTCAGAGATAAGTAGAGTCACTAAAAGATTGCGGACCACGATCGTGAGATCTATTTAGCACCTATAGTATTCCGATAACTGTGTAGTAAGTATGGCAGGGATGGCTACTTTCTCATATGTGCTGGACAACATCTTGCCCAATCGCCCCAGAGCGCTACTACTAGAAGTCAAACGAACTAAGGTGATTCGTTTGCTTTTACGTAAGTAACAACTCTACTTATTATTGTCTACCCATTATTCTCTATCCATTATTGATTGATCAAATGAATGAATGATTTTCGTTCGACTACGACGTTCAGCGCTTGCTTCATCGATCTCTTCCTTCCGCCTCCGAAGTGGTTCGGAGGGAGGAGCTGGTATGCTTCGGCGACGTAGCTGAGTCTCGCGGCGAAAACCGCTTCGAGTCCTTTGCTGATTGTCACTAGGAGGGTGATGGGCCAGAAGGCCTCCGGGTTCGTGTAGTCGGGCTTCCCGGGTTCCCGCAGTGAGACGGTCTTCGCGATCTTCCAGTCTGTCGGTAGCCCTTGCAGGTCGAGCGACGCTTAGTATATCCGGAGGACCGCTTCCCCGACTACTGGCCAGATTTCTTGCCAGACCTCGAAGGTCATCTTGTCTGGTCCCGCCGCCTTCCGGGGGTGTGCTCGTTTGATGGCCCGCTGTACTTCCCGCAGTGTCAGCCTCGGGAGCGTCGCCGGCATAGCATTTAGTGGTGGTCGTGTGGGTTCCTAGCCCACGTGTCGCGGGTAAGGTGGGATCGGATATAACGTTTGCATAAGGAAGCTGGCCTTTTCGTCGTCTCCTTCGGCGGTCCGTGTTCCTTGCTGGAGCGTCGGCACCTTAAATGCCGGGGTCACCGTCTGCGTATGCCTATACGCCTTCCAGATGTTCGCGTCGTCTTCAAGGAAATCGCTCCAGTGCCGTTTCTTTTGTTTCTGCATCGCTTCAAAGTAGGCCTTCCGCGCTTGGCGGACTCGTTCCTGTGCGTGTGTCGTGTCCTCTCCTCTCCGTCGCTGCGTTGTGACTCTATCCCTCAACTGCGTAAGGGTGTTTCGGAGCGTGCTAGGCTGGTATGTTCACCATCTCTTCGCTCACGGCAACGGCTTTGCCCTCGGAACTGTAGTTTCGAGCGCGTCTTGGACTACCTAGGTGAGGTTCTTCGTTTCCTTGTGAAGTTGTCCGAGAGATCGGATCGGCTCTGCAATTAGCCACTGTCCTTCCCGGATCTAGATGTAATCGCGTATTCGGTCCCGTTCCGCATGTTTATACGTCCTGCGTGTAATTGTCTCCGTCACCTCAGTCTGCATTGAGCTCAGTCCTATACGTATGGGCTTGTGATCGGATCCTTAGTCTGTCTGGTGAATAGTGCATTGGAATAGCCTGAGCTGCACCCCTCTACTTCCAAGGATAATTTCTGGCGTGGAGGAGAGGTCTCTGCTCTGGGGCTCCCGTGTTATCGTGCCTGCTAGCAGGAGCGAGGTAAGTCCGCAGTCGTGCAGTAGTGCCACAATTGCTTCGCTCTCGTCCTGTCGGGATAGTGCTGCCGTCCGGCCTCCCCAGATTTCGTGGTGTCTGTTAAGGTCCGTAGTGACAATCGTGTCTCCGTCCTAGTATCGGGACTTGGTTTGGTGTATCGCGTCTTCGATTGCCTTTAGTCTGGCTTGGAATGCCGCATCTTTGTTGTCTATGATGTCCCTTTTATTGGAGTCGTATGCTGCGATCAGTAAAGTCTTAGGGTGGTGTCGTATGGATAATCGACGCCACTCCGTCCGCCTACGGGATTTCCATGGGTTCCGTCCTCAGGTGGTGACGTACCCACAACACCGCTCGGAACGCATGCCTTAGGTGGGCCTCTCTCCTCCTTTCCGTCGGCCGGATCGTGTACCAGTGTCGGTCAGCCGGGACTGTAGCTTGTTCTGTCTGGAAATGCTTGTAGATGTATGGCTCGACGATTGCGATTGCGATATAGTCCTTGAGGGATTCGTCATTTAGGAGCCCCATCTGTACTTGCTTCCTTTTCCCCGTGTGTTGATATAGTATCCGATGGTGTCCTGTCATTAGACGGGTGTGGGGTCTGTCCTCGCCGTCTTTTCCATGCCCTTCCCGTTCGCCTGTCTGCGGTACCTCTGGTGTTCGGGGTGGAGTCTGCACTCCTACGAGAAGACGATATGGCCGGCCTGGCCTCACGCGGGGCATTGAAGTCGTTCGGCGTTGCAGGTCCTGTGGGCATGCGGCCCGGAGCACTTCGCGCATCGCTCCCTTTCCTTACATTCTGTTTGCTTGTGGCCGTATCGGTTGCAGCAAAAGCATGGTCTCTTCCATTCTCTCGTTTCCCACTCCGCGCACCACGCGCCTGTCGCTCCGAACAGCATCATCCCGGCGGCGATCAGGTGGTCCGCGGCGAGTTCGTTCTTCAACAACAGTACTAACTAGTGTCCCCATCGTTTTGGCAGGGTTGAAGCTGCTAATCCATCGTGCATTTGCCGCCGTGAGATCGATCCCGTTGGTGTGGTTCTCTTTCGCGAAGGTCTCGAGGAGGTCCGCTCGAAGGGTGATTCGTTGTTCGTCCTCCGCTCGAGTACGCCCAGCTGCGCCATCCGTCACAGCAGATCGGGTACCATCGTTCGCCTTCCAGTCGTATTTCCGGCACCTGGGCCTTCGCCCACTGCTGGTTCGCTCGCGCTTTCCTCGCCTCTTCCTTCGTGGCGAAGACAACGTCGATTCTTCTTCGCGGGCCCAGTGGGAGGCAGGTATCTTGAGCCCACTGATCGCGTCGTGTTTATTGATGCCCTCTTGGAGGGTCTTCTTGATTCCCTGGAATTCGGTCGTGTCGGTCGTCGTTCGTGCGAATTTAATAGTTACAACTCGCTCGTCTCGTGCAGCAAGGTATCCTGCCTTTCCAGAGGTGCTCGGAGTCCTAGCCACATCAGCGTACGTCGTCTCCCCTACCCTGCCGTTGTCTGGCGGGTTGGATTCGGTCCTGCCGTTGGTGTCTTTCCTACTTGCTGGAGTAGGCATTTCATCGTCTCCATCTCCTTGTACATCTTCGCTCTTTCTGCTGACGCTGCTTCCCTTTCTGCCGCCACTGCCTCGTGGTCCTCCTGCCGTTGCTGGAAAACCTTTTCGAGCAAGACGTACATCTGTTCCAGCCTCGCGGTCATTATTTTCTCTGCCATGCGCTTTCTGACTGTTTTGAAGGCCTGTTCGAACGTTGGCGTTCCCGCTGCGAACTAGATCTTCTGCTGGCTCTTGCTTCCCTTTGGGCCCGGAGCGCTGTTTACCCCTCGTCACCGCCGCCCATTCTGCTCCCCGCCGTCGCGCTAGCGGCAGCAGGACCCGCGCTTACCAGCCTCGCGTTCACTTCACCTCGTCTCTTACCCTCCTTCAGAACACGGCCTTGGGATGGCCGTAAAAGCAGGCTGTCTTAGACAGGAACACGTGAAAGACGACAGCCATTTCCAACATCGACCAAGTCTACGCAGCCCAGGGCACACCAGACAGTGTGGACGCGCTCCGCCCTCTCCTGCTCCGTGAAGTCCTGTCCGAAGCAAAATCCGTATTTACGATCCTCCAGCAGCAAGTTCCCGTACCGCCGGACCTCCGACAGGTCCTGAAGGAGGTTCGCGCAGTGAAACACGCCATCTAGGACCTGCCGACACCCCCTCTCAGTCTCCTCCTGCCCGTCCAACATAGGCTCAAAGGGCCGCAGCAGGAAGCATCGGGCCTCCTATAGCCACTCACCGTCAGCCATGCAAGACACAGACTGCGGAGATCACGACCCGGCTTTGAGACGTCAAAGGTAGAGAAGAGGTGCAAAAGCTAACCATCGAAGCGATCGTGCAGAAAGTGCAGCTGACACATCCCGCCTGCGATCCTCCAAACGCCCGAATGGGAAAAGAGCCTGGGGACATCCGGAAAGAGAGAGAGAAATACTATCAGGTTATGGTCCACCACGTCTCCCATGCGGCCATCGAGATTGAAAGTCCGGATGCGCTCCGCGCGATCGAAGAACAGAACCAGACCCTCCACCCCGGGCTCAAGATCGCGAAAGCCAAATGGATCCGTCGGACATACCCAGCAGGCCAGGCACAATCATTCCTCCTGCTCGCATTGCCCACGGCACAGAGCGAGGATCGCATCGTCCAAATGGGCCTCGTGATCGGATAGTCTCTCCACCTGACAGAATATTACAGCTCGGAACACCAGATCACACAATGCCTCAAGTGCCCCCGATACGGACACATCGCGCAGAGCTGTCGCTAGATCAAGGCCTGCGGATGCTGCGTGGGATCACACCGCACGGAGCAGTGCACGGACCAGGATAGACCCCAATGCACCAATCGCAAGAGATCACGCCCCGCGTGGTCCAAAGACTGCCCCATATGGAGCCAGGCGAAAGCACGCGCACAGTAGCTCCGACAGGATGGATGGAGTTTATTCCGCCCGGCGCTAAGCACCTAAAGGGCACACTACGGATATTACGTCATCAAATCACTTCCTGAAGACTTCCTGCACTCCTAATAGCCCAGTTGGTTTGTCCTATCTCAGTCTGTCATGCCGATCCTTCTGTCCTACATTGCCGCAAATTCGCACTAAGTTAGTGTTGCACAAGCTCTCTTGAAGTCGCTCCTCCAAATGTTCACTGTCCTATCTTCAGCGAGTGAAGCGTGTCTTGTTAATAGTACGAGGGTGCGTTGTGGGGAAACCGTTAGTAATAGTAGGTGTAAGGTTGGTGGCGTTGTGTCCTCTATGTGTCTTGGTTAGCCGTCACCTGGCTAGGGGAAGGTTGGTACGATGAGCTCTCGAGACGGCCTGTAGCTATAGCGAACTGGATTGTCGCCAGGACTGCGTCTATTGCCGGTTTCCACTTCTCGTTGTCCGATGCTGCCTTTCCTCCAAGGAAAAAGGAGAGGTTGCCTCTCATAGTGTCCGTATGTTGTAGCATCTGTAGTCGGAGATCATCCCATAGACGGCACCGGAATAAGAAATGCTCGACGGTTTCACTTGCTTGTGTGCATACGCACTGGTCTGATTCTGCAGCTCCTATCCGGTAAAGGTAACTATTCAGTCGTGACATTCCGGTTCGGAGCTGTGCCAACACGCTCGCTTGTTTGCTTCCGAGGCGATCGTATATCTTTCGTGTGTGTGGACCAGGTATTGCGGTGTCGATTCGTCGTATATGCTTTCCCACCCCTTCGATCGGTTGGCGTCTTTTCCTTGTTTCTGCTCTGAAGTGGCTCACAACAGTCGACTTAGCTGCCGGTCGGGTCGACAGTGGTGTTCGACCGGGCTCTGTCGCAGCTTTCGCCGCTTCTTTCGCTTTCTGGCCAAGTTCAAACTCGGGAGTGGGACACCACGCCAACCGGACAGTATTGCGGCCCTGCAAGGCCCCCACGCTCCTGTAGATCTGTTGTATGGTCTCCTGTCCTGACTGGTGTCTAGGACTGCATACGGCTTGCAGTGCGGCTCGGTTGTCTGAAAATAGATGTATGTTCCGCGAGACTGTAGACGGGGGTATTTGTGCAAGGCCTTCTGCCAACGCTATCAAGGCGGCTGTGTACGGATTGTGCTCGGTCCTTGCTGATACTGTAGTCGAGACGACGATGGATGGAAGCTCTCCCCGCTCGGTGTCCTGTATGGCGACTCCTGCCCCGACGATACTGTTCCTCGCGGAGGAGCTCGTTGCGACGCAGATACCTACGCTCTGCTTGGCAGCGCGTACCGCTTCCTCTGTTGTCTCCTTCGCGTCCGCTGCCAGTCGCGGATGCCAAGGCGCTATTGTGTATGGCGCGATGATTTCTATGCCTTTGGTCGAAATCTTGTGGGTAATTGCAATCTGCTGTAGCGGCGAGCGGAACCTCCGGGTCGGCTTATGCGTCGACTTCGACAGCGGGTTGGTTATGGGCAGCGAGAGAATATCAACCCATGTACTCGTTGCCTGTGCCGCGTGTCGTTGTTGGACCGTGCGGATACTTGCCTCAGCTTCGGCCACTGTTCTTGCGACTGTGCGGAAGCAGCCTATAACTGCTTGTGCGCCGATCCCTTGGACTCGGTTCATCCCAGACGCAAGTCGCCCTTTACACTTATGCATCCACACAGGCGATGCGTAGTCGACTACTGGCGCCACCGTTGCCTCGAAGAGTCTGCGGGCAGTGGACGGTGCCAACCCTCGCAATCGCTTCAGTGCCATTGCAGCAATGAGACCCTTCGTGGCTGCTCTTGCGATATGCTGTTGAAATCGAAGTTCGGAGTCCATAACCACCCCTAAGATCTTTGTGCTGGTCACAGGCTCCACCTCTTGTCCCTTTACTATAACTGATTGGGCGCTACTTCGGCACGGTGCTCGCGTGAAGTGGATAAACGCTGTCTTCTCACCTTCAAAGGTAGCCCCGCTTCGTCCTTCCCACTCTATCGCTTGGTCGACAATCGCCTGGATCCTGCCGTGGTTTGCTTCTGCAGAGGGGCCTGTGACCCACGCTGTGTAGTCGTCGACAAATGCTATAGCACCGCCGTTGCTATCGATCTTGCGCTGGACGAGGTCCGCATTAAAGAAGAGGAACAGGATCGGAGACAATGGCGACCCCTGTGGCAATCCTGCTTGCTGTAGCGCTTGTCGTTCCGCTGCCTGACCATTGACTACGATTGTAGCCGACCGGTCCGAGCAGAAGGCATCGATCCATTTAACTAGCATTGCGGGAATGCCCCTTGCTTGAAGTCGCTGCAGAAGTCTTTCCTTACACACTCCATTATATGCACCTTTCACGTCGAAGCTGATCAAGCTCAGAACCTTCCTGTTACGCCATGCCTTATAGATATGTTCCTGCAAGAGGAGGAGCGCCTGTACTGCCGATCGTCTCTTCCGAGCTCCAAAGTGGTTTGTCGGCAGGAGGCCTGCGGTTTCGACTGCATGCGATATCCTTTCCGCTACTACTGCTTCTAGGGCTTTGCCAAGCGTGGGAAGCAGCGAAATGGGTCGCCACGCCTTCGCAGCTGTATAATCGTCTTTGTTTGGTTTCTTTAGTGGGATAATTTTGGCTGTCTTCCATTGAGCCGGCAGTACTCCCTCTCTCAGCGACGTTCGAAAGAGTATTAGGACCCTCTCCTTCACGGCCGGCCATACCTGTTTCCACACTATCGCCGGCAGCCCATCCTCTCCTGCTGCTTTCCACGACTGGGCTGCGAACACGCTCCGTTCAACTTCGTCCATAGTAAGCGGAGGCATATGGACAGGCCTCCTCTGCTTTCGCTGCCCTTCGTCCTCGATCAAGGGGGAAGGGTGGAAAGAATGTTGATAGCAACTCCGTCGCCTGCTCTCGTTTACCACTTGTAATCGACCCATCTCTTCTCGTAAGGGGCGGGATCTGGGACGAGCCTAGACTGGTATCGGCCTTTAGATACTTCGCCGCCTGCCAGATGTTGTTAGTGTCGTCCAGGAATTCTTCCCAGTGCCTCCTCTGCTGCTGACGGACGGCATCATGATATTCCTTGGAAGCGATCCGTGTCTGTTTCTCGAGTTGTTCGCTGTAGGTGCCCGCCCTACGATAGCTCCTTGCCCTGTTCCTCCAATGGGTATAGATCTGACGAAGCTTGGTAAGGTCACGTGTCCACCACCTTTTGGCATACGGCGACGGTTTCGCGACAGGAGTAAGTGCGTGAACTGCTGCAAGTACCGCACTCATGAGTTGGTCGGCCTGCGTCTGTACATCCACTTGTACATGCCCGTATACGTTTACGGCCAATGGTTGGAGTGTGGTAGTAATCCTCGCACGGATCTCCTTCCAGGGTGCATTCTTGAATAGCAGTCGTGGCTGGACTATATGCTCTGGCGTGTCGACATTAATGGTGGTCTCGATCGCGTGGTGGTCCGATCCGTGCTCGGTCCCATAAATCCTGCACCGGACTAGTGCGGCGGCCAGTTCCTCGGAGGCTAGCACCAGATCGATGGTGCTTTCGTACCTGCCATTCTGCCACGTCTTGGTACCCCTCGGCAGGAGACTGCGCAGCGCACAGTCGTTCATAAAGTCCACGAGTCCGTTGGCCTCTCCTTGTCTGGCAGGTGAGATGTCGTCCCCACCCCATAGCTGGTCATGTTGATTGAAGTCGCCAGTGAGAAGTATATCCATTCTTTCCCTCGTCACCCGTCTCCTTGCAGTGTCCACGCTTTGCCGCAGGCGCTGTATCGTCTCCGCGAGTGCTTGCGGGTTGGCTGGCACCACGTAGACCGATGCGATGAACACCGACCGATCGGGTAGATGCAGCAGCGCTGCAGTGATATCGGGAGAAGGCACCGGGACTGGCTCACTCTCTATTCCCTTCTGAATCCAGAGCATACTTCCAATTATCCGCCTGCCTTCGCGTGTTTCCGTAGGTATCATCTTGGTCCAGTGTGGATGGTGTAGCGGCGCCGTGAACACCTTGCCCTCTCTTACAAACGAGCAAGGTTCTGATAATGCGATGACTCCGAAGTCCTCGAGGTCTGTATCATTCATTACGCTATGCTGCACCACTCGTCGCTTGCCGACATTTAGTGAGAGAACCTTCAAGACGCTAGGCATTAGCGACGGGAGGAGGATACAGTATTCGACAGTTCTTGCTATACGATTCGTGGGGTCCACCGCATGGGATGCACTTTGGAACCAAACCCTCGGTATTGCATTCGGTGTGGCGGTGGCCTTCCTGCGCGCACCTGGCACACCTCTGTGGTTTGCTGCACGTGTGTGCGATGTGGCCCATCTCCTGGCACCTGTAGCACTGCATTGGTCGTCGGCGCGGTTCACATATCCGGGTGTATGCGGACTCTCCTGCCACGTGGAAGTATTGGTCTTGTAACAGGCGTGCCGCGTCGTCGCCTTTAGTCAGGTAGACGATCATCGAACCGTATGCCTTCATACTGTCTTTTCGGCTGATCCATACAATCTTGGCGATTTTGGTCTCGTTCTCTTTTTCCAGCATCTCCATCACTCCCGGTCGGAGGTCCCCCGTCTCGGTGATCACGGCTGTGCGGTTGGCATTGTCGACCTTGATCGGGTAGAGCTGATCCCGGAGTACGCGGCTTCCTGGTGTCGCCGCCGCGGTCTTCAGCATCGCCTCTTTGACTTGCATCAACTCGTCCTCGTTCCTGCACGCTACACGGATCCGGTCGGCGTTGCGTGGGTCCTTGGTGACTGCCACACAGCGCCACCGTTCTTGTCCTTCGACTCCTCGCATCTCTTTCTCTACACATTCCCGGACCACGCCGGGGTGGGTCTTCGCTTTCTCGGCCTCATCGGCTCTCGAGAGGTCTATCGTGCAGTAGAGGGAGTTAGTGAAAGCTGATGGGGTTGTGCTCATACTTAGGCTGCGGATGTTGCTGGGTTGACTGTCTGGGGGTGTGCGTGCTACCTCCGCATATGAGCTACTTCCGTTAGTAGGCACGGCCATAGCGGCCAGCTGTTGCTGGAGGCTCGCTGTTACTTGCTCTTGTACGATAGTTGTAAATTGTTCAATTGTTGGCATCTTCGCTATTTGTTCTTCAAGCTGCTTTACCCGCTCCTCTGCCTGTTTTGCTCGCTCTTCTGCCTGCTTCATTTGCTTACTTATAGACATGACGTGGTTCAGTACCTGCAACAGCATTTGCATCTGTGGTGTGTTGTCGCTAGCCGCTGCTACCATGGGCTGCATGCTCTCTCTAGGTTGTTCTGCTGTCTCCGTTCTCTTCTCTCCTGAGGCCCTAGACTTTGTCGCATTCAGAGCGTGTGTGCCGCGATGCAGGCTCCGGTAGTTGATGGTGCCGTGCGATGCTACCCGTTTGGGGCGCACGGTGATATACTCTTCGTCTCCCGGGGGTTCTGCCATCCTCCTCTTTCTCGCTCGTCTCCGGTCGTCCCGGCCGTCTATGCCTCGTATTTGGTGTCTTCGTTCGTCCTTCCGGCGGTCCTACACAGAGTGGTAGAATCAGCGATCTAGCTCCGACAGATGGGACCCTGGTTCCGTCGAATGCCAGAACAGGAGACCGATCCGAGCCGGATCGACCGCGACTGGCAAATGGTCGAGAATCGAAAGCGAAAGTATAACTGACCGGGACGCCCATCAGCACCCCCTCCGTTAACACATGGCCCAGGCGCCGCCAGCCAGAATCGGCGACCGTCAACCACAACACTCGCACAGTCCCAAACGGAACCACATCGGTGGAAGATTATATATAATTTCAAAGCTAGCAGTCTTCTACCAGAAATCTCAACTCGCTTCGGATTTCCCTGCACACCTTCCTCGCATGATCACGGCCTATATCTGACCGCACAGTATGGAATGACACCCACTTGGCAGCCCCTTTTTCTGGCTGTGGCACAACTTGTCCATCTTGAAAGAAGACCACGGACCCGGCCAGCCACCGTGTGAGGTCTGGTCGACGCGTCCCCAACTCCTCGTACATGGATGAACCGGTAAAGCGTCCTCCACGCGTCGCTGGGACCCAGTCGACTACGACACACGCATCCTTCTGACCGCGGAACGGGTGACTTAACAATCTCGCGCGCTGCGTGTCCGCCACAGCTAGCAGAAGCATCAGCGCAGTGAAATCGATGCCGTCGGCTTCTTCGATCCCAATGACACCTGGGTAGCCCAGGATGCGGGCATTGATTTCAATCAGCGCTACTGTGGTCTCATCGGCGTCCCGCTGGCCGCACAAACCTAGCTCTCGGACCCCGTTGGCGTCGGTGGACCATGCAAACTGAGAACCAGATACACGAGCCTCAGCATTGAACAGGCCGTTCGTAAAGCCCAGCTGGCGAAGTGCGTTGTATACGTGGCGTCGCAACATTTCCTGCTCCGACGGCGGCAGAATAGAGGGCCATATCGCTTGAGACTCAAGAAAAGAAGCATAAGGCGCATCGGGATGAGTCTCTGCTGTAGTGGGAGGCTCATCGGCAATGTCGCAAAATGCCATTTCCCCATCGATGAGAACAGCGTTCAAATCAACCTCTGGCCCCTGGACGAACTTTTCTACAAGCACGCCTGAGTGTGTTTGCAGTAATGCTCTCACCTGATGCGCGGCAGCTTTGTGATAATCCACCTTGAATACACCCAGCGACCCCGCCCCGGCCGAAGGCTTGACAATCAAAGGATACGCATCATCGAAAATGTGGCTCTGCTGCAAGAAATCGGCGAGTGAAGTCACATGCAGCGATGGACTTTGTTGAATGGGAAACTGCTCTCGGAATTTCTCCTTATTAGTGCAGCACGCGAATGCATGGGGAGGCGGAGTCGGGAGTCCAAGCCTCTGCGCGATACGCGCGGTCGATTCCAACCACCGATCGCTCATGGTGACAATGCCATGAAACGTCCTACCAGACGCCTGCATGGCAGCTATCACCCTGTCGTCGAAAGCCTCGTCGACAGTCATGTTCGTAGGCATGAATGCCTCACAGACGTTGGGCAGGCCATCGAGCCAGTGACCAGACTCATCCAGCACGACAAGGTTGATTAGAAGGTTTCGAGCGGCTGCAAATAGACTCGCGCGGTATGCCATGCTCAAACCACCCCCGATCACGCATATCCTCTTTGAGGGCGCCGAGTTCTGCATCGTCAGAGGAATGGAGAGACGGTTGTTGATCTCTGCAGACGTCGATGAGATTTTTGCTCGCAAGCCGGCATCGGTAGTGTCTTCAAGAACCACGAGGGCCAACGCCGCATGTTTGAAATGGAGCCAGTCTGGTGATCTGGCGTCCAGACACGAACGCATCGAATCCACCCATGCTCCCGGCTTCTGCAAGTCGTATATAGCACTTGCGGCATGGATGCTGTGTAAGCGCCGGCTCACCAGGTCTGAGCGGATGACGAAACCGGCTGTAGGAGATCCTATGAGGATCAAAGCGTGACAGAGGCCAAGTGCAGCCAGATGCTCCGTTTTTTGGTGGATCTTGTCCAAGACCAGAAGAGATTGGTCGGCCCCATCTATATCTCGATCAATTTTATGCAGTCGAGCATCACGGATGGAGGTGGTGAAGGTGCGGAGCTCAGACGGCGCCAGCAGTAGTGACCAAGCGGGCTGAATGTCGTCTTGCTCGTCGCCACAGTTCTCTTGTCTCACAAGATAGCTGTACGTGCCTAGTTCAATGAGTCGTGATACCTTGCACGCCAAAGTTTGGCCGATGACACTGACCATGGCATTGCTCTGATTGATGCGCCATCATCCACTATAGGTTTGCGACAGTGGCACCTCGATCAAGCGCGATGATAGTAGCGAGACAAGACTGTCACTCTCTAGCTCTGTCTTCCTTACGAGATGTTGTACAAATGGTAAGCGACAGTGTCACGGTGCGACCAGATATTCACTACCCTGCGACGGACCATAGCTGCTCCTGCAGGGCCCGCAGCAATGCAGGGCCCGCAGCAATGCAGGGCCCGCAGCAATGCAGGGCCCGCAGCAATGCAGGGCCCTGTATATGCTCAGGCATGCGAGGAGCATGGGCGAAGTGGAACGGTCGGTACTTTACCTGTAGCGCTAGCGCGGGAGTAGAAAGTCTATGAGGATGATAAGAGAGTCTATGAGGATGATAATCTAATACCAGTCGACATGGACCGACTACTTCGAAATCGACACAGCATGCGTGAACAGATATCTACCGCGGCTCCTGCAGCTCCGGCACCACCTTGATAATATGGCGGAGCACATGCGCAGCAGCTTCCTCGGGTAACAGCGTGCTCACATCCAGCGCGAAGGCTTCTAGACATCCCGGGAATTGGAAGCAGCGGGCATGGTCGCGGAAGTGGGTGACGATTGCTGCATCGGTGAGTTTGGCGTGCACCGCCCGCTCCGCGCTGCCGAGACGTGCGAGATTGGTAGAAAGGTCGCAGTGCAATAGCACGGGCACGAAGATGCTGCCGCGCGCCTGAGCCATGCTCTCGTACTCACGGCAGACCGCGGAGCCCATGTTGTCGTCGGATTGAAAGTCGGTGAAGATGTAGAGCGTGTCGCGCGTGGCGGCCTCGTTCACGAGCGATGAGAAGAGTGCGCCGCGAATGGCGCGCCGCAGCGTCTGATAGCCGGGCTGCGTGCGGTCGAGGACGGCGTCGGCGGGATTGATGAGGAGATGATTGTGCACCAGTTTCGCGTCCACGCGCGATTGCAGCATGCGGAGGAGCTCGCGTGCGATGGTGAGCTTGCCGGTCCCGGGAAATCCATTCATGTGGATGATGGCGCCCGGCCGAGCGGTTCGCGCAGCAGCCGAGCCGTAGGACATGATGACGAGAAACAGAGCAATGAGCCGCAGAATTCATCGCGGGGACAAGTGCTGTATATACGTTGCATATATTTGTGGGTGTAAAAATTCGGGTTGGTGTGCGGCCTCAAATGACAGCCGACATTCAATCGAGCTCCATTTTCGCACCAAGGGTGGTAGGAAGCTCCACCCCCGCCAAAACTTCCTTTCTTAGCTCTTACACCATGTTGGCACTCTCCTGGTCAGCTTGCATTAGACGCCAAAGATGCAAGTTATAGTCCATGCCATCGATACAGAACGCCCTGGAGAAACCGGAGTTATCAGCGGTGTGATGAGCATTCATGTACTGCTCTAGCAAAGTCTATTCTATTGCATACCCTATCGACCAAAACCCCCGATGCAGACGATCAAGCACAATGCCAAATGCCTTCTACGGCGCACACAGAACGCCCTTGTGGCGCGGCAGAAGCTGAATATCGCGAATGTCATCGTGCTGCATGACCCAGCTCACGAACCGCTCCGAGCCAACGCCCCATCCCGTTGTGTTGATGGCCTGTTCCCTCCGCATGTCCACATACCATTTGTACTCCTCGGCGTCGACCTCATGCTGTGCCAGCGCCCCGAGCGCCTCACTGGCGGTGACGTGCCGGTTGCCACATCCAATGACCTCGCCGAGACCAAGCAGAAAATCCCCGCACCGCGCTTTCTTCTTGCTGTCGTCCGTGTAGGCTTGGTAGAAGGGAACACTGAGATGGTCCATTTCGGTGAGCCAACAAGCCCCGCCAAACTTACGGATCAGCATGACTTCGCCCTTGCGCGTCAGGCTACGACCGTACCGCGGCTCGCCCTCGACGGCCCACTGCCACATGTCGTCGCTCATCTCCGGAAGTGCCAGCGCTTCATCGAGTGTGATTCGAGGGAAGCTGTTCCCATGCTGCTTGTACAACTGTAGCAGGTCTTCCATGTGCTGCGTCGAGCCGGCAAACGCCTTAATGTGATCGGCGTGTTTGGCGAGCAGCGACTCGGTCATGCTGACAACGTAGCGATTGGCCACCTCAATACCCTCGTCCAGGCCCCCATAAAGCTCGCACTCCACATGGCAGAACTCGTTGAGATGTGTTGCATCCGGATCCTCGCCCCGACAGGAAGTGCCAACATAGTACGCCCCTGTCGCCCGATGCTGTAGCCGCAGCGCATACTCGAGCACAAACTGCTGGCTGTCGGCAAGGTACGTATCCAAGCCGCCGAGACGCACTGACACCGGCTGCGAGTCGGATCCCAGGCCCATGGGCGAACTGATGCTGGCCGTAGTCACTGGCACGACCATATACTGGTATCCGAGCTGACCATGGAAGAAATCCACAGCGGAGTGGTAGAGTGTGCTCTGAATGTCAAGCATGGCCGTGTACCACTTCGAGTTGATCGCCTTTGTAGCGAACGTGTCGGGGTCTTTCCACAGTTTGGGGATCGCCATGCGCTGTTCTCCGCCATGTCTGTTTGTATCTCTTGCTGCAGTCACCACATCAGTGGTAGGCGCGGAATCCGCCGTATCGTCGTAAATTCTGCCGGGTGCCATGGTGGTTGAATAATATGTAGATGCGGACTCGATGTCTTGTGTGATTCAAAAGAATGTCGATGGCAAAGCTGATATAGTGTCGGGGAATGGTCGTACTCACAGCACGAAGATATAGTGAGCAGAGCTCAATGGATCAGGGAGCAAATGACGCATTTCCCCTTCTCCATCGGGTTGTCCGGCCTTGCCTTACTAGAGGCTTCGTTTCGGGCGATGCGCATGGTGTCAGACTTACATGCATCTTCGGACACGCCTTCGATTGACTATACACTGTCCATTGGCCGTGATTTCGTCGGGCACCGTCGACCATCACCGAAGCCGGAATGCGACATCCAGTCTTACGACATGTTGGAGTGGGTTCTGGAGACCGCGAACCGAGTTGCAAGTCCGGATGTTCTTGCTGGAAACGAAATATGTGTTAAAAGGTTTGCACGCGACACACGTTTGGTGTATTGTGATTGCCTGGAACGAATCAACGATCGTTTCCCTGCTCACTCATTCTATTGATCCGCGACAATGCGAAACCCACCGGAAGACTGCCATCAGCCGCTCTACAGTATAGCACTTCATGCTGGTGCTGGAGAGTCATGGCACGGAGACGCCCGGACTTATGCCGAGACGAAGGCTTTTCTGCAAGAATTGGCTCTTAGGGCTGAAGCTATGCTTCGCGTTGGTACCACAGCCCTCGAGGTCGTCACGGAGATAACTGCAGCGCTAGAAGACTACCCAGAATTTAATGCTGGCAAAGGCGCCGCAATTAACGATGACGGCTTCCACGAGGTGAATATGTCCGCTGGGTAGAGAGATGATACAAGTACTGACCCTTGTAGTTGGAAGCGGCAGTCGTTGATGGGTCCACCTTTGAATATCGTGCTGCCGCTGGATTACAACGTACCAAGAATCCCGTCCGGCTCGCGCGTATGATGTTGCACCACGATCATCCTGCATTCATCTTTGGCCCAGCCGGCGACGAGCTGGCGAAGAGGCAAGGCTTGCGAACGGTCGATAACTCTTATTTCACAACACCTAAACGCAAGGAATACTGGAACTCGCGCGTGACATCTGCGCAAGCTCTGGCTGAGGATCACGGCACCGTCGGTGCTGTGGCATTAGATGTTTATGGTAACTTGGCGGCCGCCAACTCCACGGGCGGCACGGCGTTCAAGTGCCAAGGGCGATTAGGCGACACGGCTATTCTGGGGGCTGGCATATACGCCGACGATCGTATCGCTATCGCATGGTATCAACCCCTTTCTTCTATCCAAATTGCTCAGCGACTGACCAAAGTGCAGTAGTGGCAGTGGCGAGGCGATCTTGAAGACCACCGTTGCCGGCAAAGCAGCTACAGAGTATCACTCCGGTCAGCCTCTGCATAGTGCCGTCGCGCGGTCGGTGTTGAAATCTGCTGAGAAGTTTGTTCGATCCAGCTGTGGTGTAATTGCAGTGGATACAACTGGCGCGGTATCGATTCAGTGCAACAGTAGAATCTTCGCTGTTGCATCCAGGTCCTCAACAGGACGTCACAATATTGCGGACATCATTCCGTCTAGCTTTCGCGTTCTAACACAACACATTTGTTACGAGGACGAATTGCTTAAGGCGGGCGTGGCAAAGTACCCTACGATGCCGGGTCAGCTGTGCATCGAGCTCAAATGCGTTGTATCATGGGTCGCTCTTGAATATGAAGTTTTTCGAAACTTCTTCTTTAGAGTCGGGATGATTGGCGCAGCCTTACAGCGATTTTCCGGCACGAAGTCCTGTTCCTTCAGTTCAACAACCTGCGGCAGAATTCTGCATCTTTTCCCGATAGCTGGATCGGAAATGGACCCTGGAACGCTCGGATGCTTACCTGCAACAGGCCGTGTAGCAGGAGATTGTTCGGACGAGTCAAAGTGTGATGAGGGCCCTCCTGCCACATCTTCGTCGCGCGTGCTTCTGAATGGCAATCATTTCGCGATTATTCATCACGACCCGCAAGAACAGGTGTCGTTGATTCGGGTTGAAGTCTTCGCGATATTAGAGAGAGAATCTGCACTCTTCTCGGGCACGCAATATGAAACCATGAGCGCCGTTGAGGCTATTTGGGACGCTCTGCAGTTTGTTACTAGTCATTTCCGGCTGAATGTTAACCTGCTCGGAATTGAAGGAGGGTCCGGAACAGTGTCTCCTATTGCAGTGATCACCGTTGCCAGTGCAAGTCCTGGGAAATACTTTCCCGCCCCAGCGCCTTTCAGTAACGTGTTCGAAGGATCAGTAAGCAATGAACTTGGAACTGCGGCGACAAATCTGGAAACATTTGATAAAGTCGCGACAAACTTATCTGCTCAGCTAAGAGACATTTCCAGGGCTGCAACTGCAGTGTCCACATCGAACAATGGCCCAAGAGGCTTCCTACTTGGTTAGCCTACCATAGAGACGACAGCAAGACTTGATAACGCCTTCTCGAATGCGGCCGTGGAGTTCTTCAGCAGGCATAAAGGGTAGCACCTCCTCCAGGCCCTGGACATGAGCAGCTGGCCTATCTACACTAGACTTGAGCGTCAGCTCAGCTTCATTCCAGACTGCCAGGGAGCTTATTTGATTCCCCAGCACATCGCGCAACCCAGGCGATCACATTCCGGAATGTCCATTCATGCCGCAGTAATGTGAGTTATAGCATGCAAGTGGCCGAAGAGTCGTTGTTGTACATCACAAGGCATCTATGTGATATGAACAGGTCGTTGCTGCCATTACTAGTAGGTGATAGCCAACATATGAGCTTTCTCTTACTGAATGGTGGACTTGTGCAACAGCCTGTCCCACGAATTACGATGTAGAAGGCATTGCAGATCGTCAGGCCTACGTTGAGAGCAGCTGGGTGTGACGCTGGCGTGAGCCGGGCACTGACCATTGCGGAACAACGAGCTTTGTGCAAAGCGATGGGCACGCTGGTGTGGGTTCATAATACGGAGATTCGTAAAGGAGAGAATGATGACCGTGCATCACTGCTTCTCAGTGGCATGCATGTCGCCGCAGTGGAGAGACTCTAGAGCCCGGACGATGGACGCGCAGAGTTCGGTCGTATTTGGATACCGAAGCGTACCTCCGATAGGTCCTCTGCATGGGCGAGCTCTGAACACTGTTTCAACAATGACAAGGAGAAGCTATCGACCCCGAAGCCGGCATGATTGCGGGTGACTATTTGTTCCTACTGCTAGGATGATCAGAAAGCTTTTACATCTTGAGCCGACACATGAGATTCGTTTCCATTGGAACCCACATCCACCGATCCGTACGAACGATGGACGTCTTCAAATCAGCCCGGCTTAGCTATCGTGCGATCGAGCCAAGCAAAGAAGAAGACTTCTCTCACGCTATCCAGCTCGACACGCTAGGTCTTCAAAACTCCATCGCACAGCTCG
Organism: Cercospora nicotianae; assembly: GCA_029490675.1. Taxonomy (NCBI): domain Eukaryota; kingdom Fungi; phylum Ascomycota; class Dothideomycetes; order Mycosphaerellales; family Mycosphaerellaceae; genus Cercospora; species Cercospora nicotianae. The sequence goes on from JANQAT010000002.1 coordinate 2,958,934, forward strand.
TCAAGCCACAATCTCGCGAGGATGCCAGGAGGCGCATAACACGCATGGCTAGCGAATCTCTCCTAGGTGTTGTAATCTGTCTGCATGCCCGGGACGCCCAGGCAGAGCCAATATCGATCGGAGTCTTGGATCTGACCGGTCGGTCGGCATCCATAGCACATCACAGAGTTGCGAGAATCGGTATCAACATTATTCCAGAGTTTCAAGGCAAATGCTACGGGACGGAGACCATCAATTGGGCTACAAAATGGGCGTTTCAGACGGCTGCTTTGCACCGAATTGAGATTGCAGCCTTGGGAACCAATCAAGGCGTCTGTCGGCTATATCAGAAGCTGGGATTCGTTCCCGAAGGGAGAGACCGCGAATACAGGTGGCAGAATGGTCGCTACTGGGACGGGGTACGTTTTGCGTTGCTCGACTATGAATAGAAGGCTTCTGGGGCATTTGTAGACGTAGCACCGGTAAGCTAAGATCGAGCCAGCTGCGAGGATCTCAGACTCGATATATTCCCTTGGTCTTCACGACTTCCTTTGTCCCGTGACGACCGGGTCTTGGTAGAAGGTTTATCGCCGCGTGGATCGATCCTGCCACGCCGTCGACTTAAGCAACTCATCTACTGCAAGTCGGGCTCGTGCTGCGATAGTCTGTTACTACTCTGCCTGCAAGGCCGAGCGAACAGGTTGTTTCGTGTGCTCTGATGTATCTTCTTAACGTGCTGCATCGTATTATCTGGCCTCCGTTAGCCTTGAATCCGGCGCGAAAGCTGGTCATCTCTACAGGCTCGACTCACCTGATCGCGCAAAAACTCTAGGGCAGCCTATAATTGGGCAGTGAAAGATGGGATTGTGTGATGTCTAATGTCGGTTACAGTCTTTTCGCGTTGCAAATCCAATCTGCGACCAGCGGCACCCCACTCGATTACAAAAGTAACGTCGCAGGTGAGTTTGATAGTGCTTGCGCAAATCGCACGCTCGATCGAAGTATTTCGAACTGCTACACCCGGCATAATTGCACCGCCAGTTTCCTCGCCGTCGATGAAGCCCATCTCCATCACATCGTGAGGCAGCCACGAATTATCGGTGCCAGCCAACGGGGTGTATGTTGGAGGTTTGCGCGAATAGAAATCGCGGTCGGTATGGTTCCAGCTGGCTTCCCCGTCGCGGACAATTGTATCGTGGTTATGCTGCTTGTTGCACTGCCATGAAAAGCTGGAGTCCCCTCGCAGCCCCACCTCAATTCTGGGGAAAGAGACATCTGTTTCAGTCACACCACCAGCCATTGGCGGAGCGCGCAAGGTCGAGACCGAATTATGTGGCATGTCTCCGGAAGCATTTTCGTGGCAGGTATTTGGGCCAGCTGCTTGAAACTCTGCTGCACAAGCATAATTCCATGTGCCCCAATCGCTAGATGGACCCAACTGAAGGATATGGTCGTACTTGTCACTTTGCGACGGACTGGATACGTTGGGGCAGTAGTGCATTGTGCTGCCATCTTGTGAATTCCAATCTGGAAGCTGCATGTCGTGTTCTGCTAGAGAAATTGAGATAGTCAAATTATGAATATATGTGATCGGTCCGAAGGTATATACACCTGATTGACGTTCTTGCCATCACCGTCATCCGGAGACAGCTGGGATTCTTGTAACCACCAGCAGGACTCGTTATTACTTGTATAATCCCCGTTTTGACCAACATCGATTAGGTGCTGCAACGTACGCCGCAAAGTAAAACGTCTCCGCCGTCCGAAGACCACCATTGATTCGCGCTCCTACAGGCCCTGCGAATGTTGCCTGTATTGCATGGGACGGTGACTCCCTTGGAGAACTGCAACGATCGCAGGGGGACACTCTTTTCGATCGCAATACAATGCTTCATTTGTATACCCGGGGGCGGGGGGATGAATAGCAAGGGAAATATCGATTGCATCTCAACCTAGAAGTATTGGTAATCAGCAATTTCTCTGCTCAATTTCTCGGTCCTGGGCGCCATATAAGTCGTTTTCGAGGATGTCGAAATTGGCTACCTGGCCGCGCTAACAAAAGCACATTATCCTTTCCCGAGACATCCTTGCAGGCCACATTCCGCGTAAAGTAACAATGGCGACTGCGCCAGACTTAGGGACGTGATAGTTCAAATAAGACATGAAGTACTCCAGAGGTCAGAATCTAGACAGACACCAAGCAGGAAGGGTAGAGGAGGAGACGGGTTTATGGTGCGCATGATTCTCAGCGACCCTTGTACCAAGGCTGCATTGCCCGCAGAATCGCGACATGTTCCGAACAGAAAATGTGAAAATGATTGGAATTCCCGCCGCGCTTGAGTTTGAGTAATTATGTGAAGAAAGCCATTAGGACAAGGAGGGAAATGGGGAGTAGCCTAGAAGTCGACTAAAGCTGATGGCCTTGCAGTATGTAATCTTGCTGGCTTATACTTATAACAAAATGGAGAGCATTCTTCTCCGTGGTCGCTTTGAATGTGATCTGACCGCCAGACAACTTGTCCAAGTTAATATTCGGAATATTTTGGAGGCTCGGACGATTTTACCGACTGGCTTCTACAAAGAGGGCGATGTGGTGACTTTGCGGTCGAGTTGTCGGGTCGCTCTCTACCTCAACAAATAATTCGAGACCACACGTCCGCAAGTAAGCAGTCCGTGCCGGTGACGCTTGACAGATCCTGAACTGGGTCACTGAGGTGAAGTCCGTTCCTTTAGGACTTCGAGATGACAATGTCCGAGGGGTGGGCCAACGAGTGCTTAATCTGCTGATCCTTGAGCCATAACCATGACTCTGCTCGATTTTGACGTTGACTTCTCATCCTTTGGCTGGACTGCTGCGAGGAGGTTTCGATACGCATATAGGGCAATGTAGCTTATTAGAATTGTCATTCGGGTTCGCCGTGAGCACTGAATTTCTTGGGTATTGTGGGTCCGTCGGAGCAGCGGCGGATATCGAGTTTCCTGCTCCTGCATCATCAAGGACCGTCAGGGAAGGAGTCGGCGCTTTTGAGATCAACGTAGATATACCAGAACCTGATCGTATAACATTCTTACTGGTGGTGTAATGAGCCTGCAGGTATATTGTTCACGGGAGCACAACACTTCGACGATGGACTGCGCTTGCGACTTGACATGGGGTGTATTGTAACGTTGCCGTCATCCGCATCTTTGAGGTTTTGCTGAAGTTGTAATTGTCCGCAATGCCCCATTTCTTGAACATTTTAAGATGAGATCGAGGCACGCTATAAATGCCATGTCCGTGCATAAAGAGGTAGCACAGATAGCATGGTCTTTTGCTAGCTCGAATATAACGTGGTCTGTGTGAGGTAAACTGCTCCAAATGAGCCAGAATCTGGATTTCAGCATGAACAATTTTCTCTTTCTGCTTCCATTTCGGTATGCTGGGAGGTCTTATGGTGAATATTGTGATCGATCCAAAAAGGGCCTTTGCACGAGTCGCTAATGTTATGAGAGAATGAAAGATCCTGTGATAGTTCGCAATAGCGCGCAGCTGTTGCATCCAGTCCGCTCCAAAGTGCTCAGAGATCGGATCTTGGAAGTACAACAGCTTGTTGGCGCATCGCAAAAGCCGAATCAAATCATTTCGTTCTTCGTCGCCCACTTGCGAGGCCATGATCTGCTGGAGAGCTTGCTGAAATTTCTTGAGACGCCGGTGTAAGCCAAGCTGCTCTTCATTATAGGAACCTGCGGACATTGTTTGGGACAAAATCATCTCAACTGGCTTCTCTATCCCACATCACAAAGTCCCTGATTTCTTTCTGATGCCGAGTCGATCAAAAATGCGGTCTCGATGAAGGGTGACAAGCGTAGTCTGGACTTTCGACAGAGTGTCCTCCCTCGTCGACTCCCCTCGCGACCATTCTTGGAGGTGAGCCAACAGTCGTTGAACTGCACTTTTTGTTGCTTTTGGTACTCCTCCATTGACAGATACTGTTATACGCAAGAATGGCTCATTGGGAAAGTGCTGTACCGCTGCCGCCGTTAGTCCATCTCGGTCCTGCGACACACAAGTCAAGAAGGCTGGATGGATGGAGTTTATTCCGCCCGGCGCTAAGCACCTAAAGGGCACACTACGGATATTACGTCATCAAATCACTTCCTGAAGACTTCCTGCACTCCTAATAGCCCAGTTGGTTTGTCCTATCTCAGTCTGTCATGCCGATCCTTCTGTCCTACATTGCCGCAAATTCGCACTAAGTTAGTGTTGCACAAGCTCTCTTGAAGTCGCTCCTCCAAATGTTCACTGTCCTATCTTCAGCGAGTGAAGCGTGTCTTGTTAATAGTACGAGGGTGCGTTGTGGGGAAACCGTTAGTAATAGTAGGTGTAAGGTTGGTGGCGTTGTGTCCTCTATGTGTCTTGGTTAGCCGTCACCTGGCTAGGGGAAGGTTGGTACGATGAGCTCTCGAGACGGCCTGTAGCTATAGCGAACTGGATTGTCGCCAGGACTGCGTCTATTGCCGGTTTCCACTTCTCGTTGTCCGATGCTGCCTTTCCTCCAAGGAAAAAGGAGAGGTTGCCTCTCATAGTGTCCGTATGTTGTAGCATCTGTAGTCGGAGATCATCCCATAGACGGCACCGGAATAAGAAATGCTCGACGGTTTCACTTGCTTGTGTGCATACGCACTGGTCTGATTCTGCAGCTCCTATCCGGTAAAGGTAACTATTCAGTCGTGACATTCCGGTTCGGAGCTGTGCCAACACGCTCGCTTGTTTGCTTCCGAGGCGATCGTATATCTTTCGTGTGTGTGGACCAGGTATTGCGGTGTCGATTCGTCGTATATGCTTTCCCACCCCTTCGATCGGTTGGCGTCTTTTCCTTGTTTCTGCTCTGAAGTGGCTCACAACAGTCGACTTAGCTGCCGGTCGGGTCGACAGTGGTGTTCGACCGGGCTCTGTCGCAGCTTTCGCCGCTTCTTTCGCTTTCTGGCCAAGTTCAAACTCGGGAGTGGGACACCACGCCAACCGGACAGTATTGCGGCCCTGCAAGGCCCCCACGCTCCTGTAGATCTGTTGTATGGTCTCCTGTCCTGACTGGTGTCTAGGACTGCATACGGCTTGCAGTGCGGCTCGGTTGTCTGAAAATAGATGTATGTTCCGCGAGACTGTAGACGGGGGTATTTGTGCAAGGCCTTCTGCCAACGCTATCAAGGCGGCTGTGTACGGATTGTGCTCGGTCCTTGCTGATACTGTAGTCGAGACGACGATGGATGGAAGCTCTCCCCGCTCGGTGTCCTGTATGGCGACTCCTGCCCCGACGATACTGTTCCTCGCGGAGGAGCTCGTTGCGACGCAGATACCTACGCTCTGCTTGGCAGCGCGTACCGCTTCCTCTGTTGTCTCCTTCGCGTCCGCTGCCAGTCGCGGATGCCAAGGCGCTATTGTGTATGGCGCGATGATTTCTATGCCTTTGGTCGAAATCTTGTGGGTAATTGCAATCTGCTGTAGCGGCCCTTAGGATTGCGATAGGGTCGGACATGTCCCCCATCATAAGGACCCCTATCTCAGATTACGTCTTTCTTTCAGGACGCCTGCCTTATCCTAAGATTTGCTCCATAAGCACACAGCACAGGCTCCGCTGGTGGCGACACCACCTTGCATAATGAACAAGGCTCCCAGTGCGAGTGGGCCAGCGGCTTCCTTCTCTTTGTGTACCGACATGCGCATCCGTCCTTTCGAGCCGCGCAGACGGTGTCTCTGTCGCCGCCATTGCGCGCTACGCCCCGCGACCGAAGTCGTTTCGCGTTACCTGCCCCGGTCTCCCCGAAGCAGGCCGACCATGTCTCGCCGTGTAGGATCGAGATAGCGCCCCAGCCGGCAGCGAAACCTCTTTACCTACCCGACTAACCAACCCTATGCTCGTTGTTTATACAAGTCCGCTACAGAGGTGGCCTGTCCCCTCATCCTGCGAGCAGGATGTGTGGCTTCTAACCCACATCGGCGAACAAGTCCTCTGCCTGTAGCAGTGGCCTGCCTCCTCACGCTGATAGCCAGCGCGTGCATCTTCTACACTGCAAGTAGGAACGAGTCGGCTACCCTCGCCAGCATGTTGCTAGTCTCAGAGCGCGTATAGGTCAGGGGTGTCCTGTCTCGTGCCTAGCTCAATTACACGTCCACCGGTCTTGTCGTCTTAACAGCTGTGCTGTCCCCTACTTCCTCTTAACAGCTGCCGCGCGACCAGCAGCTGAGGGGCGACAAGTGATGCACCGGCTTCGGGCCTGGGTCGACGTTCCAGGTAGGCAGGAGTCGGATGGTTTTCGTACGCCATATCCCCTGGTTTTGTAGGTGGTTTTCCCTTGACGTTCTGTAGCCTCCTGTCAGCCTGTGCTCCGGAGGTGGTAACTCTTACCTCCGCTCTAGAACTCCATCTAGCCATAGCTGCGTATTCCATCGACAGGCGACACCTCCTAAGCTCTCACTTAGTTACCTCAGTGCGAGTGAGGTAGATGGAAGTGCTAGATAGTAAGTGTAGCTGAGGTCAACGCCGTCGCGTTTGCTCCGCCGGCTTCCGCACGACGGCCCCTCGCGCGGCGGCGAGACCTTTTCCCGTCGTTATCCAGGACGAGACCTTTTACGTGTCTCTGTCTAGGACAGGCTAGTCAAGAAGGCGATCTCATCAGCAAGTTGGCGTTCGTCTTGTTCTGAAAGCGCAGTTTCGGTCTGTGCTCCTTCCATACATCTCGGCCTGTCCACGCCAGCCAGTAAACTCTGATCTTGATAGAAGTGTGCCCCACGTGACCCACAACCCCGCGTAAACCTACAGTTTCCAGCGTTTCTCAACACATTCAGTCATTAATTACACCACCATTATGGATGCTATGCAGCAGGCACTTGACTGGCTTAGTAAACAAGACAAGTCGAACATTTCCAAGGCCTCAAGGATATTCAAAGTTGACCGTAGCAGTCTCAGTAACCGCTGGAATGGCAAGACTGGCAGCAAGGCAAATAAGATTGAATCTCAACGTATTCTCAACCACCCACAAGAGGTATCTCTTGTTGCATATATTGATAGGTGTACCTACCATGGTATACCTCCAACTCCATCAATGGTTCTCAACTTTGTTAACGAGATCAGTGGTCATAGGCCTGGAAACAACTGGGTGCCAAGGTTTGTCAAGAGGTGGCCTAATCAGATTACTTCAAAGTATCTCGTTCCAATCGAGCATTCACGCTTCAAAGCTGATTCCAAGTGGTCATTCAATCAGTACTTTGAGCTTCTGAAGGCTAAGATTGCACACTATGAGATAGAGCCTGAGCACACATATAATGTGGATGAGAAAGGGTTCATGATTGGCTTTATGAATAAGACAAAGCGTGTTTACACAAAACACGCCCTAGAGACGAAGAAGGTACTTGGAAACATTCACTCTGGCAACCGTGAATGGATTACAATCTTGGCCTGTATCTGTGCTAATGGTTCATGGCTACCTCCAATGATGATTTACAAGGCTCAAGAAGGCAACATTCAAGATACCTGGGTACAGGATTTTGACCCCAATATCCATAGGGTTTACTGGCAAACTTCTGAGACTGGATGGACTAATGATGATCTTGGTTTTGCATGGCTCAGAGATGTATTTGAGAGGCATACAAAGGCTAAGGCAAGGCTAAAGTGGAGGCTCTTGATTCTGGATGGCCATGGCTCTCATGTTACTATGAAGTTTATCAACTTTGCCTTGGAAAGGAAGATTCTGATTGCAGTGTTTCCACCACATAGTACCCACAGACTGCAGCCACTGGATGTGTCATTATTCAGGCCTTTATCCATCAGATACAGCCAAGAGCTTGACAAGCTTAATATGGAGTACCAAGGCCTCTCTGCAGTAAGAAAGCGGGACTTCCTTAGGTTGTTTTGGCCTGCATTTACCCAAGCCTTTACAGACAAGAATATACTCAGCTCCTTCAGCAAGACTGGCATTTATCCATTGGATCCATCAGTAATACTTGGCATATGGCAGCCAGAATCAAGGCCAGCTACTGCCAGCTCAAAGGCCTCAAGCTATGCCTCAATCCACTCAGAATCAAGCCTTAGGCTTATGCGCAGTATGTTCAGACAGGTGCTGTCTGAAGTATTCAATCTTGAGCATTATGAGCAACTCCAAACCCTCTATAACAAGCTGTTTAGCCTGCAGGCTCAGAATCAGGTACTAAAGGCTGAGAACTATGGTTTAAGGCAGGCTATTGCTAATGAGAAGAAACATAAGAACAAGGGCAAGAGCTTGATTAATAACTGGCGCGAATTGAATGCTGATGGTGCTGTAATATACAGCCCTCAGAAGATACAGGAAGCCAAGGACTTTATGGCTCAACAACAGCTTAATAAAGAGGCAGAACATGCTGAGAAGGAGGCTCAGAAACAAGCTAAGAAACTAGCCAATATACAAGAAACGATTGCAAAGGAACAGCGTAAGTTGGAAAGGCTTAATCAGCGTGCAGTCAAGCAAGAACAAGCTGCCAAGGCTAAGGCAGAGGCTCAACGTGTCAAACATGATAAGGCAGCACACAGACAACTCCAAAACCACCTTGATCAATCAGTCAAGGCTCTTAGAAGGTCAAAACAAGTGGAGTTGAAGCCACCACCTCAACAGCCAGTGTTTGCAGAGCCTGCAAAGCCAGTAGCTAGCCTACAGGCTACCTCAGCCAAACCATCAAGAACACGACAACCAAGCAAGAAGGCAGCACTAAATCTTCAATTTAGCAAGCTTGATATATAGCGATTACAATGCAGTTTGAATTATGACAATCCATGCAGTAATGGTCGAGAAACACCTCCTCAAACATCTGAGTAAATTGTAGGTTTACGCGGGTCCGTGGGTCACGTGGGGCACACTTCTATTTTCCCGAGTTCCGATGCACGACTTGGATACCGTCTCTGCCGACTTCTTCACATACGACGATCGGGAGACCACGCCTCGTGCAGCTTTCCCAAGCAATGTGCATAGGAAAAGCCATGTTCATGTGAGTTGATACGTCATTGGTGAGTGAGGCTCGTCAACCTCATCGGAAGCGCCACAGTGTTGCATTGTATGGGTCATAAACAACTCCAGCCGCGCTTGGAGCCAGGATCTGACCAACCACTCACCGTTGATAAGTATTTAGTACTTGCACCCAAAAAGACATTCATGTCAACGTCTTGTGCACTCTTGCTGCGTGGTTCCGTAAATGATCTACGTGCTCAAGCTATCGATCGTCACACTTTGGGTGCGGGCACCTGATACGCTCTTTCATGTCGTGATGCTGCAGGTGCTTCCGGAAAAAGTGCCTCTTCAGGCCACTGCGGTCCCGGAACTGCTTCGTGCGATGCGAAAGGGGCAGTTCCAGGTTGCCCATGCAAAAGATGCATTGAGTTGGTAGACACTCCATCTGGATTGGATCAAATTCAATGGCGTTCTTCGCGTCCGCTGTTGTGCAGTCCCCTTTGCGGGAAGTGACAAAGCAAGCTGCCTTCTTCCGGCAAACCTTACGTTGTGTCACCTCTTGCCGCTTGCAAAGAGCGGCCACAGCATCTATTGCTTCCACTCGGCGCTCCTGGTCACCAGTATGTTTAGATGGCGCAAAGGTGAGCAATGCACTGAGGACCCGCCGACGTTCGCTGCTTAGGGGCTATTTACCCGGGCTGATGTCGTTTGCTCGGTATTCTGACGGACTCCCCTCAGCTGCTACAGGATATCATCAATCGGCTGCTCCTCCCGGTATCTCGTCTGTACTTGCTTCAATGTGATATTGTGTACTACTCTTTTCGTGTGCAGGTAGTTCCGCTGTGCATGTCGGTATTCCGTGTATTCTCGCGTACCACTCGACCGCTTGATCGTTGTGTGGCAAGCCCGTGCTTGCCTGGCCAGACGATCACGTATCCTTCGGGCCAGGACGACCTCAGGGTGCTTCTTAATCTGTGCCAACTGCTGGTCATTTAGAGATTGTGGTCGGCGCGGGTCAATCGAGCGACTCATCCCACTCGCCGCCCGGATAATCGCAGTCTGAGGCTCGAGTCCGCGATAGGCCGCCTGCGTGTCTTGGGTGATGTACCGCGACAGGTAATTGTGCTGGAAGACGGCAGACGAGGAGTGCTGCAAGATGAGGTTGCGTTGCGAATCGCTGATGTGACCTGATATCAATTAGCGACATGCTGGGGGGAGAATCGAACTCATTGGAGAGGACGAACTACTACTGTCCAAAGCCTCGCCGTGTCCTCTGCGGAAGCAATACGGCTTCACGGGCATCTCAAAGTTCGTAATGGTCCCTAGCCGCCTTAACCTCTCGCGAAGCCAATTCTCCGTTACTGCGTCGTTGGAAACACGCAGGCCACGGACAGTCCGCTCTGTTCTCCGAAACAGCGGGAGCTCGGCTTTCGACTGCTTGATGGGAATGCGGAGCTCGCGCTTGCCCGGCGGGATGCGCAGTTCGAACAGCTCGGCAGGGCTCAGACTAGGTACGGCAAAAGCATCATCAGCGAACAGCAGACCGAGAAGCATCGTCTAAGGACAGAGGAGGAGACAGGATTCAGAAGGAATGTCGGGGACAGGAAATGTGTTCCTGATGGGGGCGTCAGTGAGATAGCTTCCCGGTAGTGGAGTGCAGCGGCAGCACTCACGCGTCTTTACCGCCGAGGTAGCGTTTGGTATGCTCGAAGGTAAAGTCGATCACGAGCCTCGGCCGATCACCCCCGTCACAGTTAGGGAGTAGTGCAATTTTCAAGTCTTTGTATTGCAGTCGGCGGAGAGCACCGGGACGATTGCCCGTAATGCCAGCGAGCTGGATCATCAGCGCCAGCTGCGCCCGTAGGTACTCGTGCTGCAACTCTACGTCTGGGGATTCCCAGAGCGTTTTGAGCAGCTCGAATTCGTCCTCTGCTCGCATGATGGGCTTGTCCTCCTTCGCAGTAGACAGCTTGAACTCTTGCGCCAGGTTCTGCCGGGCCTGGGGTACGGTCAGCAGTGGCAATAACACTGTATACTGGTGACACGTCTCGTAACACACTCACTCCGCACATTTCGACTTGGACAGCAGGGTCTACGCTATAACAGCCAGTCTCTAACTGGCGGACCAGCGTCAGCGTGTTCCAGTAGGTCTGGAGAGTTCGTGCTTTCCGTATTCGGCCGCCCCGCTCGCGCAACATCCAGTGGAAGAAGTTGTACAAATCCTTGATGTGGAAAGTGCGCAACGTGTCACTAGGCTCCTTGCCGTGTGTATTACAATAGCTTGTCATTGCTTCAGCCTGTGCACCAGCTTCAACAGAGCACGCGCGCCTCTTACCTATCCCACAGCTTCTTCAGTAGCGATTGCAGCTCTCTGCTCTTCGGCGCATATATCTTCTTCGTCCGGCCTGGGTCGTAGTGGTCCTCTGCCTTGCGGGGCTCGGTCATCATACTCGTCCGAGGAGGCGTCATGCCAGAATGATAGTCGTCCATTGCGATGTGCTCGTGCTCAATAGAGGGGTTGTCAAAGACGTGATCGACCATGTCCGACGATTGGGTCTCTGCTTTGGCGGCGTGGGCGAGGCGTATCGCAGAGGACAGATCGAGACCGAGATGCGCGCGTGTTCCTGCCGCTGGGACAGAGCGGCAGTCATCTTAAATATTGAAACCCCCGTCGGTCGCAGCACCCGAGGAAGCGCTGCACTGCCGCGAGCGCAGCAGCACGCCGTGCGGCGCAAAACGAGGTAGCGCGCATTGTTGTGCGAAGGCATGTGTAGCGTGGGCGTGTGCGTACGCGTGAAGCGTGCTGTGACGGGGGAAAGTCTGCAAGCTAGAGCGAAAGCGGAGGTGAGATCTGGCCGAAATGCGCCCTAATTTATAGGCATTTGCGTCCGCAATCGGGTGCATTTTTGCCGTCATCGCGCTGTTAACTATAAAAGTGCACTACAGCTGCTAGAATCTTATAAGGCTAGACTAAACTAGTCTAAAGAAATAGTAATGTTTGCTAAGGGAAGAGGGATCTAAGGCATAATACTAAAATGTTACCTATATAATTAGGACTATTTTAGAGGTGTTGCTAAGTGTCTATACCTTAACAAAGCTAAGAGATCTATTAACCTAAGACAGGCTAGTAGGGTAGAAAAGAGAAGATTACTACCTAGAGAGAGTACCTTTAGGAGGAGATCTTTACTAGATAAAGAAGCACTATGTTACGTCCTGCCTGTCCGTCGGCAGCCTAACCCTAATCTGATATGGGGTTGGCCTGGGAAGTGTCGATCCTCGCAATGTCCTCGTGGTATATCAGAGAAGGTCCTGAAAGGTTTGTAACATAACCCTAAGAGAGTTGTATTGAGTTGAGCACGAGGCTCCTATCTACTCGGTAGAGAGCGTCGTCTATATAGTGTCATGTCCTGGCGCATCCCACAGCTTCTCCTGCCCTGTCGCTCTGTCCGCTCTGTCGCTCTGTCCGCTCTGTCGGGAGAGAGCAGAGAGCGCTCTGTTGTCACGTGACTACCCGGGCAGGCGAGTGGCTGTGGGCTTCTTTTAGTGTTCGCGGCACGATCCGTAACACCATCCCCCTTCTAGCCTAGCTTCGTCCCGAAGCTTACAAAGTAAACCCCGTTTCCATGTTCGTCATCCAACGATGTCTTTCCTTCCTCCCACTCCATCTTTCTTCGCAGGCAAACCCAAGCGCAAGAAACTAGGAGCCTCCACCATTCGTCGCGAGCATCAAGCCGATAAGATCGACGCCCTTGGGAAAGAAATGGTGCAAAAATGCAGTCGGTGTGTTCGCGAGAACATCTCTTGCCGTGTTCACATGTCGTCTGGAAAGTGCAGTGCCTGTGTTCGCGCAAACTGCAGAGAGTGTGATATCTCGATTTCTGAGGGCGACTGGATCCGTCTGTGGAAGCAACGCGCAGCTCTTGAGGAAAAGATGACTCGTCATCTTGCCCGCATGCGTGAGCTCCGAGAAACCCTCCAGAAACTCCAAGAGGAGGAAGCCAAGGCGTGGGAGAAGAAGTCCCGTCTCCAGAAAGAGATGGACCTCCTTGAGACCCGCGAGGCAGAGGCGCTCAAGGTTGACGACGCCGCCATAGCTGCCGCGGAGGAGAGTGACTCTTTCGCCGCTCCCGAGCTCCCTCAGGATCTGGTTCCGATTCTTCCCTGGTCCAACATGGAGGAAGTGCCGGAAGAATTCTGGTCGGAAGTCTGCTTTGATCCTATACCGTTCGTCCTTTGTTCCGTTGTCCGTTATCGTCGTGCTGATCTCTTTTGCCTAGGTCATCGAACCAAGAGACCGCGGTTCGATGAGCCCTTCGGGGTCGTCTCTCCGAACTAGTCGGATTTCGAGGAGTTCTCCTCGCATTCCCGGTATGCTGTTGTCCGAGCCATGGTGTTCACTTCACGGCTGACCTTGTTCTTCTTTCTGCAGTTCCGCGCGTAGTGGCCTTCCTTGCCACACTCGTAGCAGGTGAAGCCTTTGCTCTTCAGCTTCCTTCCTCGCGTACGTTCGGTAGCATCCAACTCCATTGGATCTCCGTAATCAGGGTCCTGACTTCTGGCCTTGAAGCCCCCTCCTCCGCCTCGAGCGGGTATCCGGTGTCCAGGCTGTACGATTCGGTCGTATCTCAGCTCCTGGAGTCTCTCGTCGATTTCCTTTGCTGCTTTGATCATTGCACCGAGCGTGGTCATGCTGGAGTTTCGGGATAATTCGGCCTTGACTGAATCCTTCAGTCCCAGGTAAAACTGCGAACGATAGGCAGCGTCGTTCCACTCGAGATCGGCCTGGTATCCTTGGAATTCTGACGCATAGGCGGCGACAGAAGTGGTTTGTCGGAGTTGTCGGATATGGCGATCGGCGTGTGCCTCTTCGTTGGGTATCCCGTATAGATCATTAAGTTTTTCTTCGAACTTGTCGTAGCTGTGGAAGATTCTTCTGGTTTCCGTTTCTGGTTCATCATCTGAATTCTGGCAGACGAGCCAGTCCTTCAGGTATGCTCGGAATCCTCTGGCGGCTCTTCCTCGTAGGAAGGATGCGGCATACAAGACCTTGTCGGCCTCGCTATGAAACTGGTGCGCGTTGAAGTGGAGGTACAGCTGAACCTGCAGCTGGAAGTTCTCCAACTTCTCCTTAGTCCCGTCGAACGTCTCCGGCGTGGATATCTTAGGTGCGTGGGTTGACTCGTATGAGCCCGCTGTGCTCATAGTGGGAGTCGATTGTTTCCCGCTTCCGTTAATCGACATGTTGCTCATTCGTTCCGTGATTCCAGTCGATAGCTGTTGTCGTGATGGACTTCTTGTGTCGGCAACGTCCTGAGTCTTTCTTGACATTGATCGATAGCGCTTCCCTTCGGCTTTTGGTGCTCAAAGTTGTTACGTCCTGCCTGTCCGTCGGCAGCCTAACCCTAATCTGATATGGGGTTGGCCTGGGAAGTGTCGATCCTCGCAATGTCCTCGTGGTATATCAGAGAAGGTCCTGAAAGGTTTGTAACATAACCCTAAGAGAGTTGTATTGAGTTGAGCACGAGGCTCCTATCTACTCGGTAGAGAGCGTCGTCTATATAGTGTCATGTCCTGGCGCATCCCACAGCTTCTCCCGCCCTGTCGCTCTGTCCGCTCTGTCGCTCTGTCCGCTCTGTCGCTCTGTCCGCTCTGTCGGGAGAGAGCAGAGAGCGCTCTGTTGTCACGTGACTACCCGGGCAGGCGAGTGGCTGTGGGCTTCTTTTAGTGTTCGCGGCACGATCCGTAACACACTAAAAGAAATAGTAAAGAAACTTAACCTAAAAGTCTAATCTCTTAAGAAGAGACAAAGCTTAAGGAAGTTTTCTAAGAATATATATACTGCCTAAGAAGATATAGAACCTTCTGCAATATCTAAAGTATCTTAATCCCTATTAGAGGATAATAATATTAATAAAGTTGTATACTTAACTATAGAAGCAAAAGGCAAGTATATACTATTAAGATAGCTGCTTAACTCCTATGCTTTATTATATATAACTAACTAAGAATTACTCTTTAGGGAACTAAAGCCTCTATAGAGGAAAAAGTAGATTAAGGTTAGGGGTAGCTATCTAATAGCTATATATATAGGAGATATAGTAATAGGTAGGAGAAGAGGAAAACAGATTGTACTTAAGAATGTTCTCTTTATACCTAGGTTAGGAGTAAATCTTGTTTCTTAGAGCTAATTTAGCTAGCAGTATAGTGTTTAACTACTAAAATTTATACTTGTTTTACTATCTAGGAAACTAGTTGTCTAGACAAAATTGTTAGGAGGAGTGCTATTTATTAAGGAGATTAATAATATATTGCAGGAACTTATAATATTATGCTTTAATCAAAATTAAGAGAATAAAGCCTATACTTTTAAAGCTTAAGAGAAGCCCTAAGAACAGTAGGAGCTTTAGTGTAGGAGACTTGTATACTTTAGAGAGGGTCTTCTTAGAAACCTATATAAGGTATCTAACTTAAAGGCTTAGATTCCTATTCTAAAGGAACACTAGCTCTATAGGGTATATTCCTTAGCAAAGATAAAGAAATATAGAGGAAAAGAGACTAAAAGGAAACCCTAAAGGTTATCTCTTGTTTCTATTAATATCTATAGCCCTTTGCCTGTCTTAAGACTAGGATATAAATAGTAGCTTAAGATTGTTAATAACTTCTTAAGGAAGAAATAGACTTTCCTAATAAAGTCTAGAGAAGATATACTAAGTATCCTTAGAGACTAGAAGATAAAAGCTAAGCTATAATTAGGAAATCCCCTCTAGATTATAAGGAGTAATAGAGTAAGAGAGCTTCTTGCTATACTAAAGCAGTAGGAGAAGGAACATAGAATTTCCTTCTATATAACTAAGGTATATAACTCTATCTAGAATAGAGTAGTTAAGAGGTCAATCTAAACCTCTAAAGATTATATAGATAGATAAATTCAATTGCTGTTCTATCTCCTATAGAGGAGCACGCAGCGTGCACTACTTGTTTGTCTAGGGAGGAAAAGCTTAGGGCCAAGGCCCTTAGCTACAAAAACCTCTCACTTTCCTTTTGTCTTTGCAGGTTGGCAGCTCTGCACTCTAGGGCATGCATTTCTTTTGGACAAACACAGGTACTCTGGAAGTCCTTCCTCTCACCAGGTCCCTACCCCTTCTCCTCCTCCTCCTGGATCCTCTGGAGCTCCTCTTCCTTTGCTAGGGAGAATTGCTCTAGCACCCCTTCCTGGATTAGCCACCTGGCCGTTGCTAGCAGTCCCCTCTTGGTATTTGTAAGGTCCTTCCAATTGCTTGAGCCTGCAGCAGCAAACAGTGCCTGTCTGTTCTCCTGCCTTTCTGGGCACGAGATACAGATATGCTTTGGGGTTTGGTAGCCTTGGTTGCATGTGCAGTCTGGGGAAATGCCTGGGACTCTCCTCTTAGTTAGGTAGGCCCTTAGCCCTATGTGTTCAGTCCTAAGGAGTGTAGCCATTGTGCTTTCTGGCCTGGACCATCCGTTGTGTAGGTGTTTGCCTGCATTGGCCTTGCCTGAGGTCCAGGCTGCTGCTTGGGCACTGTTCCTCTGGTTTCTGTTTGCCTTGAGCCTAGTCCATGTGGTTTCCCATTTTTGGTGCATCCACCAGTCTTTCTTAGGTGCCTCCTGCAGGGCCTCTTGGCTTGCAACCATCTCCTGGATCCTTTCTTGTCTTGTGCTTTGGTCTAGTTGGGTGTTCCCTTGTCTTTGTCTCTTGGCTCTCTGTGCTTGCCTTGCAATGTCCCTGCACCTGTCTTGGATGTATTGGTATGCTGCCTGGTCCTTGTTCCTCTTAGCTGCCTGCCTTGCCAGATCCTGTGTATACAGGTGGATTGGTGGGATGTCTGCTTCTCTCTGGAGTATTGCTGGTGGGACACTTTTGTATGCCCCTGTAATGTGCCTAAGGGCTTGGTTCTGCACTTTCTCTAGTGGTTGGGTAAGCCCTTTCTTGTGGCCTTTGGTGCCTTCTGGGTCCATCCAGGTGGTGCACCCAAATGTCATTGCTGGCCTAACTACTGCCGTATAGAGGTGTCTTGCTTTCTGGAAGGATGCACCCCATGTAGACTTGCACAGCCTCTGGAGCGACTGCATTTGGTTGGCTCCCTTCTCTGCTGCCCTCTTGATGTGGGGTCCCCACTGCAGTTTGGTGTCCACCCACACCCCTAGGAGTCTGAGGGCTGGGACTGGGCCCTCCTCAAATCCCTGGATTTGGACTGTAGCTCTAAGGTTGTGTTGTCTCCCCCTGGTGAAATGGATTAGCTGGTACTTTTGTGGTGCAAAGGCTGCTCCATGTCTGCTAGCCCAGTCCAAGCATTTTTGGTGGGCTGCTTCCAGTTGTCTGCAGTTCTCTTCTGTACTGTTGCTATACGTTAGGATGTTGGAGTCATCCACAAATCCCATTGCACTTGTCCTTCCCTCTTGGAGGGTTGGGAGGAGGGTAGATGCGAAGAATAGGAAGAGGATTGGGGACAGTGTAGAGCCTTGGGGGATGCCTGTGTTTTGTGGCCTTGGTTGATCCATAAAGTCCCCTAGCCTAAGGCAGGTGGTTCTGCCTTGGAGGAATGATTGGACATATCCTATAAGGTGGTTAGGAAACCCTTTGAGTCTGAGGTTGTGCAGCAGCCTGGTATGGGAGACATTGTCAAACGCTCCTGAGATGTCTAAGCAGAGCATAGATGCTACTGCCTTAGGGTTGGTGGCCCAGATGGTTTTGACTTGTTCAGTAATAAGGTCAAGTGCTGAGGCAGTGGACCTTCCTGGCCTGGCTCCCATTTGGGATTCTGGGAGGAGCTTCCTAGCCTCTGTCTCCTTGGAGATCCTCTTTGCAACAATGGCTTCCAGTGTCTTAGCTAGTGTGTTTAGCAAGGCTATAGGTCTGTATGCTCCTGGTTTGGAGTAGTCTGGTTTTTGAGGCTTCCTTAGGACTACTGTAACGGAGTGCTTGAATGGTTGTGGGTGGTGTTCCAGTTTCAGGCATGCTGTAAACAACCTAGCAAGAGTTGGTGCAATAGTAGTTTTGCATTCTTTAAGCACTAGGTTAGGGATTTGGTCAGGCCCTGGGGCTTTGTTGGCTGGCAGTTTTCTAAGCACTTGCACTACCTCTGCCTCTAAGACCTCCGTCTCCATATGGAAGGGGTTGGGGTATTGTGTGCTCGGGATGTCGCTCAGGTCGGCTGGTTTCTCTTCTGGGAAGAAGTGGTTGGCTAGGATCCTTGCTTTCCCAGTGTTGGTGTTCTCTTTCTCCTGGTTGGGTCCTTGCATCTCTGGAAATTGGGGGTTTTGGTGTGCTTGACTAGCCCCTTCTCTTGCCCATTTGGCCAGTCTCCACATTCTGTTTGGGTTGTTTGTTGCTTCCCTTACTACCTTCCTCCAGGCTAAGTTGGTGTCCCTCTGGATTTGCTTGTTTCTTGCTTTGCTTGTAGCGATGTATGCTTGGTATGCTTGGTCTGTCTGGGTATCCTTCCATTGCCTCCTTGTCTTTCTAGTAAGCTTGATTAGCCTCTGGCTTTCAGGTGTCCAGCTTTCCTTGGCGTAGTTTGAGGGCTTGGCTTTGGGGATTGCTGCTATAATAGTGTCTTGGATTGCTTCTTGCACCTGGGTGGCTGCCTTGTCTATGTCGGCTTTAGTGGCTAGGGGGACGGTGTGGAGTTGGGCTTGGTCTAGCCTTCCTTGGAGGATTCGTTGCACCTCTTCCCAGTTAGCCTTTTTCCATTGGGGCCTAGGGTAGCTTTGCTTTGGGGTAGGAGCTATGTTGCTGATAGTGGTAACAATTGGGATGTGGTCTGATCCATTCGTCATCTCTGGCACTGCTTTGCAGGTGATTATGTTTTGCTGGAGTTGGGCAGTTGTAAACACCAAGTCTAGTGTCTGGCAGCTAGCTCCTTGCTTTTCCCATGTAACTGTGCCTGGCTCTAGGATTTGTTGCATCCCAGCTTCTGCAGTTATTTCCAGTAGCTTGTCTGCCATCTTGTGTGGTGTGCAGGCCAGGTTGGCTCCCCATCTTGGGTGGTGGAGGTTGAAGTCTCCAAGCAGTATCTGTTGGGTGTGGTCCACTTTCCTGCTTTGTTCTAGGGCTTTCTTCGCTTCTTGGAGTGTCCCTACTTGGGAGTGGCTGGTTGGTCCGCTTGGGTTGTAGCAATTGTGAATTGTTATGGGCCCTTGGCTGGTTTGGATTTCTATTGAGACAAGGTCTCCTGTCTGGTAGTAGATTGGTGTCCACGTTGTGCTATCCAGTTGGTTAGAGACCAGTATAGCCACCCTTGGGTGTCCAGCTGTTGGGAGGATTGGGTGGTATCCTTGGGAGATTGTTCTCCCATTCTGTGGGTTTGTCCAAGGTTCTTGGAGTGCAATAACTTGGGTTGTCTCTGGGTCTGCCTCCTGCACTAGGATCCTTTGTATAGTTAGGCTGTGGTTAACATTATGTTGGTGGATAGTCAGGTTGTGGCTATTCATTGCTAGTCTGCTGGGTAGTTGGCTCTAGCATTGCAATGTCATGGTCCTCTTGGGAGCTATTGTCTGTTTGGGAGCTCTGGGGGAATCTGATCTTGCTTGCCTGTCTTTCCCCTGCTTTTGCTATGGCTGTACTGCCTCTTGGCCTCCCTGGTCTGCTTGCTGTCCTCTGTGTCTCAGCTTCACCTGGGGTGGGCTCCAGCTGGGTCCCTTTCCTCTTCTTATTGTGTACTTGGGTCCACTCGCTCTGTGTTGCTGGGGCCTTGGACTCCTCCCACTTCTTGGTAAAGAAGTGGGAGAATGCCTGAGCCTTTGCCTTAGCTGCCTGCTTGACTTTGCACCTTACAGACCAGGTTGGGTGGGTGCCCCTGCAGTTGCTGCACCTGTTTACCGTAGATGTGCAGTCCGTTGTTTTGTGGGGACCTGCACACTTCCCACAGATGGCCTTAGTCTCTTTGCAGTATGGGGAGATGTGTCCAAACTGGCAGCACCTAAGGCACTGGATCACCCTCTGTTTAGGGTGGTATGGCTCTGCTGTGAGGACAGTGCCTGCATGCAGGAGGCCCTTCTTGGTAATCTCCCTTGCTTGCTCCTCACTATGCACTGCAACAACAGCTGAGGAGTGTTGTTGTCCCTTTCTAGCCATCGGGCTCTTAAGCCAGACTGCTTGCTCAATCCTGAGGTTTGGGATCCATCTCAGGTTCTCTTCCTCCATCTTTCCCCAGCTGGTCTTGTCTTCCAGCTGCCATCCTGCTCTTACTCCATGTACTACTACCCTGTGCATTGGCTTGGAGACTGTTGCCTGAGGCCACAGTTCCTTTAGCCAAGCCGAATCTTCCTCCATCTTTGCTTTGTCATATGTCGAGTAGGTTACTACTCTAATGTCCCCACTTGGCAGTTTCTGCACTGCTGCTGCCTTCTGGGCTCCAATCTGCTTCCTTATGGCTTCATTTGTTTGCTTCTTTACTGCGTCTCTTTCTTCTGGGTTTCCCATTCTAATGGTTACTGTCTGGTTAGATGCCTGAGGCTGTAGGAGCAGCCTTGGCACTGTGGGTTGGATTTGGGCTCTTTGGGCCCATGTTGCGGTGGTGGAAGCAGCAGCTGGCTGCTGCTTCTGGAGGTCCCTCTGGATGGTGGAGAGGGTGTTGTCGATGGCCTGGCAATGGGCCTGGTGGAGGAGAGCCTGCTGGGCTCTCTGGAGGAGGGGGAGGAGGGAGGAGGGAGTTTGGGCCTGGTAGGAGTCCAGGGCTTCTTGGATGTCTGCAGCGAGCTTGAGTGTGTTCTTTTGGATGGTTTCACTCACTGTCTGTTTCTCTGGGGTGGTTTGCTGGCCCTGGGGGCCAGCTGGTGGTTGCTGGGGCTCCTGAGAGTGCCCTTGGGTTGGAGGGTGCCAGCCTCCTTCCCTCGGGCGCCCTCTGCCCTCGTCGATGTTTTGCTGTCGCTGGGGGTGGACAGCAACATGTTGGGAGGCCTCGAGGCCTCTCCCGCCTGGCGGTTCTCTCGTCGTCGCGCTCATTTTTCCTCTATTAGATCTTCTAAAGATTATATAAGAGCAATGCTAGAAGATGCTTATATGCCTATTAAATTCTAGCTAGAAGCATTAGCAGCCTATATAGTTGTTAGAAATTCCCTTCCTAATAGCCTAGAAATTAATAGATTTAAGGTATTACCTAAGGAAGCCTTTTTAGGCATCTAACCCTCTATATTACACTTTAGAGTTTAGGGTTGCAAAGTGTTACGGTCTGCTCTCCTACGGGAAGCAAGACCGGAACAAAGAACCTCCGAAGC
This sequence comes from Cercospora nicotianae, assembly GCA_029490675.1. Classification (NCBI taxonomy): domain Eukaryota; kingdom Fungi; phylum Ascomycota; class Dothideomycetes; order Mycosphaerellales; family Mycosphaerellaceae; genus Cercospora; species Cercospora nicotianae. The sequence goes on from JANQAT010000002.1 coordinate 2,980,105, forward strand.
GAGAAGTAATTTCTCGCCATCTACGACTTCCTCGCTTTCGCAGGAAATTATGGAAATCGAAGAAAGCAGAGAAGTCTTATATACATCTCATTTGTATTTAGCAGCGATAAGTGTCGCCTCTCTAGATAGTTATCGCGTACAACTTACTGTTCTATCTTACTAATTGGAATCAAGTGACTCTTCCTACTTCGTTGCCTTCCTCTAGACTACCCGACAAGCTCAAACCCCGATCGAGCTTAAGCTTCTGCTTAGTGAGATCTTAGGTTATTAGCCTAGCGCAGATAAACCTAACACAAAGCAGTAGTCTATATAGATCCTAAGTCCTAGCTAGCTAGGATAAGATTAGACAAACTAATAAACAGAGGCAAAGATGCTATATTTATTAGGTATATCCCTAATACTACTAAAATGTAGCTCTTCTAGGAGCCTAATATAAGGGCTATTAAAGCCTATAATACTATAACTTAGTTTAAGTATAAGAAAGGAGGAGATATAGAGCTAAATGTTCCTAAGCTTAACTAAGCAAGTAGTGCACCTATTAGAAACCTAGTTAGCAGACCTCTAAAGTGTTACGTCCTGCCTGTCCGTCGGCAGCCTAACCCTAATCTGATATGGGGTTGGCCTGGGAAGTGTCGATCCTCGTAATGTCCTCGTAGTATATCAAAGAAGGTCCTGAAAGGTTTGTAACATAACCCCAAGGGAGTTGTATTGAGTTGAGCACGAAGCTCCTATCCACCTGGTAACGAGTGTTGTCTATATACTTGTCCGCTCCTCTCGCTCTGTCCTCCGGTCGCTCTTGCTCGTCTGATCGTGGGCGGGTCTGACTCAGTCACGTGACTTGTCTGAGCGTTCCCTTTCCTACGCTCTGTTCGGGATCGTCCGTTCTTTCTGATTGGTCGCTTCGTCCAGACCGTAACACCATCCCCCCACTTAAGGCTTCTGTCCCAGAAGTCTTCAGTTCTCCTCTCTTTTTCTTTCCTTTAATGTTTTCTTCATGGGTCGTCGAGGTGATAAATTAGCCCTTGCCCAGGAAATCGCCCTTACTGGCACCGAAATGGCCCCCTGTTCTGGTTGTCGCAAGGCGAAACCGCCCCAAGGCGAGCCTCGCCCAAAATGCATCGTGGGCCCGCTCTCCGGTCGTTGTTCTGAGTGCGTTCGAAAGGGTTATGCTGGTTGTGACGCCACTCTCTCTTCCCGACTGGGTTTCCCTCAGGAACACTCGGGACAAGCTGCGGAGATCTCTGGAGGAAGTCGAGGACCGTGAAGCCGTCCTTCTCCATAAGCTTGCGTCCCTTCGTTCGAAGAAGGTTTCCATCCGTCGTCGCCTTCGTGCCGCTGGCGATAAGATTGATGCTTCGGTGGCAGAGGAAGCCGATGAACTGGAGAGGCTGGTTGTCACTGAGAACCAGGTCCTTGCGTCCATCGAAGAGCCTCGTGGCACCCTGGTTGAGGAAAGGCCCTTTTCCATCGACGCGGAGCTGGAGATGCCCCTGACGTACTGGAACATCATTTCTCCTGGTCCTTCTGGTTTCTCGCCTTTTGATCCTCTGTTGAACGACCTCGCTCCGGTCGGTTCGATGGAGGGTCTCTTTTCTTCCGGCTCGTTGTCCCAAGAGACCGCTGGACAACAGCCCACCGATGCTGTTCTTCCGACCTAGTCGGATTTCGAAGAATTCTCTTCGCATCCTCGGTATGTTTCCGTCCGAGCCATGGTGTTCATTTCACGGCTGACCTTGTTCTTCCTTCTGCAGTTCCGCGCGTAGTGGCCTTCCTCGCCACACTCGTAGCAGGTGAAGCCTTTGCTCTTCAGCTTCCTTCCTCGCGTACGTTCGGTAGCATCCAACTCCATTGGATCTCCGTAATCAGGGTCCTGACTTCTGGCCTTGAAGCCCCCTCTTCCGCCTCGAGCGGGTCTCTGGTATCCAGGCTGTACGAATCGGTCGTACTTCAGCTCCTGGAGTCTTTCGTCGATTTCCTTTGCTGCTCTGATCATTGCACCAAGCGTGGTCATGCTGGAGTTTCGGGATAATTCGGCCTTGACTGAATCCTTCAGTCCCAGGTAAAACTGCGAACGATAGGCAGCGTCGTTCCACTCGAGATCGGCCTGATATCCTTGGAATTCTGACGCATAGGCGGCGACAGAAGTGGTTTGTCGGAGTTGTCGGATATGGCGATCGGCGTGTGCCTCTTCGTTGGGTATCCCGTATAGATCATTAAGTTTCTCTTCGAACTTGTCGTAGCTGTGGAAGATTCTTCTGGTTTCCGTTTCTGGTTCGTCATCTGAACTCTGGCAGACAAGCCAGTCCTTCAGGTATGCTCGGAATCCTCTGGCGGCTCTTCCTCGTAGGAAGGATGCGGCATACAAGACCTTGTCGGCCTCGCTATGAAACTGGTGTGCGTTAAAGTGGAGGTACAGCTGAACCTGCAGCTGGAAGTTCTCCAACTTCTCCTTAGTCCCGTCGAACGTCTCCGGCGTGGATATCTTAGGTGCGTGGGTTGACTCGTATGAGCCCGCTGTGCTCATAGTGGGAGTCGATTGTTTCCCGCTTCCGTTAATCGACATGTTGCTCATTCGTTCCGTGATTCCAGTCGATAGCTGTTGTCGTGATGGACTTCTTGTGTCGGCAACGTCCTGAGTCTTTCTTGACATTGATCGATAGCGCTTCCCTTCGGCTTTTGGTGCTCAAAGTTGTTACGTCCTGCCTGTCCGTCGGCAGCCTAACCCTAATCTGATATGGGGTTGGCCTGGGAAGTGTCGATCCTCGCAATGTCCTCGTGGTATATCAGAGAAGGTCCTGAAAGGTTTGTAACATAACCCTAAGAGAGTTGTATTGAGTTGAGCACGAAGCTCCTATCCTACGGTAAAGAGCGTTGTCTATATAGCGCTGCACCTTGGCGCATACTGCGACACGAGCGATCGTGAGCGCGGCGTGCGACGCGGTCGCCTTGTTCGCTCCTTTCGCTCGCTGGTAGTCACGTGACCGCAGCCCTGGTGACGTGTTAAGTTGAGAGCGACAGGCGGAGGAGAGGCGGTGCTGTCGCTCCTCCATCAAACCGTAACATAAGTTAATATATATACCGGCTATACTATTAAGTAGTAGTTAGCGAGTTTTTAGCGATTCGTAGAGAGTTATAGAGCGCGTAGTAGTAGTATAGATAGTATAAACAAGCTGCAAGTACTCAAAAAACGATGTTTTGAAGTTTGCGAATTTACGTAATTGGTCACCTAATACAACTGTACATTCAGGCCACTGTCATCTGATGGTTTGTTTGGGCCTAACTTGATTGGGCTTCGTAAGCCGCAGGCGCGTCCAGCATCTTTCCGACCGTTGTCGATGCCTTCGACATCGCGTTGTCAAGCTCCGTTCGCTCAGCTGCACCTTTCTGGTCAAAGAAGATGTTTGCTTAACGCGACTGAGGATGATCGGTACTCAGATCAAGTGCTTTGCGAAGCTTGCTGCTTTTGAGCAAGGCATGATGGCATGCCCCTCACTCCATGTCGGCTACCGCTTAGCCTGCAAGATGGTTTGGGGGGCGCATGTATCTGAGGCAAATGTTGTCGTCAGCGAAGGAGTCCTAACTTCGACGAGACTGGTGAGCAGATATTGTTGAACTCTTGAACATTTCACGATTCAGCCATGGCCGGCGCGTACGACAGTATGCCTCAGACGATGGAGGACATGTTGAGTAAAGATCCCACAGTGGCAGCAACAAGTTTGAACGATTCAGCAAATGGAGAGGTGCCCGACCCTCCCATGCGATATGGCGAACCGCTTCCGGACAACCATATTCCACTATACAAGAAGCCTTCGAGAACACCGACTCGCAAGTTACGAATTGCTTGCATAGGTGCCGGCATTTCTGCAATGAACTTTGCTTACAAGATATATCACGAATGGAAAGAAACTTTAGGGGAGAACGTCGAACTTGTCCTGTACGAGGCTAACGACGATATTGGTGGAACGTGAGTACATGCATTCGTCCGCAGGTTGATATTTTGTGCATTCTTGGGGATATTTGACTTCGGCATCCAAGTGGCAATCTGTCACAGGCACAAGAAAATTCTGACAACTACTCCAGATGGCTCGTCAACGTGTACCCTGGCGTGTGAGTGGTTCCTTCACGACTTGCGAACAGAAATTGATCGATAGGTTGAACAGTGCTTGCGATGTTCCATCAAGTATCTATACCTTCCCATTCGAGCCGAATCCGAACTGGAGTGCCTTCTATGCATCAGGCGAGGAAATTTTGGAGTACTTCAAGGCAACTGTGGCGAAGTGGGACCTTGCACGAGACGTCAAGGTCGGTCATCGAGTGTAAGTAGGCTCTGCGGGAGCTCTTCCTCTGCCCCTTCGCCAGATCTGCTCTATTAAGCACAAATAGATCAAACGCTGAATTCTCGGAGGAGTCTGGCCAATGGAACCTGCAGCTGGACACGAAAAATGGTACTATCGAAGACACTTGTGACGTTCTGATATCCGCAGTAGGCTTTTTGTCCAAATGGCGCTGGCCCAGCATTCCCGGATTGGAAGATTTCCAAGGAGAGATGATGCATTCTGCAGACTGGAATACCGAATTCGATCCTACCGGAAAACGCATCGGAGTCATAGGCAATGGCAGTTCAGCAATTCAAATCATCCCGCAACTGGTTGAAAGGGCAGAACATCTGACCAATTACATTCGACATCCAACATATATTACACCTGGACTAGGCTCGGGAGCCATCGGTGGAAAGGTACAGTATTACTTCAGCGAAGAGGAGAAACGCAACTTTCGTGAGAATCCGGAGGCACTCAAACAGTATCGAAAGAAAATACAGGCGGCCAGCAATAGGGCCTTTGACATGTTCGTCAAGGACTCAGATGCTCAGAATGCGGCTCGTAAAGCAACGGCGGACCAGATGAAGGAGAAGCTTGGAAACGACGAGACACTGGCGGCGAAATTGACACCGGACTATGTGAGTTGCAACATCTTCTTTCCAGAAGCCTGGGCATCCTCCATGAGTATGATGCTAACACGGAGTAGGAGGTTGGTTGCCGAAGGGCCACTCCTGGACCTGGATACCTGGAGTCTTTCGTGCGTGATAATGTGTCGCTGGTCACTGACCGCATCGAGAAGATAACACCAGCTGGCATTGTCGTGAAAACATCAACGGACGAGGAGATAACGCACGAAGTCGATGCCATTATTTGTGCAACCGGTTTTGATGTCTCTCATCGACCGCCTTTCCCATTGGTTGGTCGTAACGGCGTATCTCTTGCAGACTGTGTAAGTACTCAGGAGCTCACTCTAAGCAGACGCAGATGAATGTGGATCTGGCAACGGCTGTCAGCTGGCGCTCGCTCCGCTGTCTTGGTCTGAAGTCAGCCCATGGGCTATCCCAAAAATCGTGTTGTGGCTGCTTCGAAGCAGTTGCAGTCTTCAAGCGGCAAACATTAAAGAATTCGTTGAACTCTCACTAATTGTTCACAGTGGTCGACAGAGCCTATGTCATACTTGTCGCTATGTGCCTCTGGCTTTCGTATGTATGCATCCTGCAGCAGAGTACAAACACTTATCATGAGCAGCCAACTTCTTCACATTCTCCGGACCAAACGCTCCTGGTAAGACAGACAATGCACTCTGGTAATCCGGCTAAATGTTTCACAGTTGGTCACGGCTCTCTCATGGCCGGACTGGGATGGTCTGCAGACTACATGTGCCAATGGGTCCTCAAGATCTTGCAAGAGGTATGCACTTCCCTGTAACGTTCGCCGTTGAAACGTTCCGTGCTAACGCGTGGCGAACTGAGCTGATGCTGATGACCCTTCCAGGACATCAAATTCATCGACGTGAAACAAGAAGTGCAGGATGAATTCAACACGTACGGCGATGAGATTATGCAGACTTTGGTCTGGTCAGGAGGATGCCAATCGGTACGAAGATCTTGTGTGTGATGAGAGTTTGTAGACCCCTTCTCTGACCTTCGCGCGAACAGTGGTACAAGAATCACAGGGTCGACGGGCGGGTGACAGCTGTTTGGCCCGGGTCGGTGTTGAGTTACCATGACATGATCTCGACGCTCAGACCTGAGGATTTTGAGATCAGATATCGTTCGCGGAACCGTTTCAGATTCATGGGCAATGGTCGGACATTGAGAGAGTATGATCCTGAGGCGGATCTGGCTTTTTACTTGGCCAGGTAGATAGGTTCGGACACACATTTCGGAACAACAGCTCGTGTCTTGCGACGTTTGTGCTGCGAGTTTGAGGTTTGAACGGGTTTCAGATCTGGGGACAATCTATTTTCAACGGCACGAAAGGGTTTGGACGACCAAGCCGGCTACAATCATCCCGCACCCTGCGTGCTGCGTGCGCGCCCAAACAGCGGCACTGACTTACTGACTCGAGAATGTCGCAACGGGCCAGCAACGGCTGCACATAGATCTACAAGGCAGTTCGTGCAAACATGATCTGGATGTGTATCGGAATGTTCGTGGGTCTGACTCCTCAGGCCGCACACAAGCTGTGGACTCGGATCTGGCCAAGTGCGGAGCCGTGTTGGGCAATTTATCATACCGTGCGCTGAGACAATGTGGCCGGAAATTATGTGCGCAGAGTCGCGTATGAGCCCGGGTATCATTGTAAAGTTGATGCAGCCCCTGCGTGCGAGACTGCGAGTCAAGGTGTGGCATGTGTCAGAAACGTCGAGGGTCGGATGAATGATTACAAGCTCCACCCCTTTGGGTCTATCGCTGGCGGAGGCTAGCCATTCATGGCTGCGTACTGAAGAGCGTCATAGCGAGTGGGAATCTCTTCTGCGCAAGCTGTGAACATGGTCTGCAGCTCGTGTTGCTATCTCGGTCCAGCGTTCGCAGACGGCGCGCGATGGAGTGGCAGCAGGCATGGCATGGACGGCGGCCGATAGCTGCGAGTGAATGGTCGAAGGTGGAAACTAGGTTGCCCACTTGCCAGGCTCTGTGTCATTCATGAGCGGCATTGATGAGAGGTGCAGCGTATATCCAAAGCGGGCTATAGTGTACCGCGCTGCTCAAAATGAGCGCGTCGTCCACACTCCCACCTCCTGCCGCCTGCGTGCATTTGTGCCCAAGATGTCGACGACGGAGGAGGAATTCCACGAGGCGCACGGAGGAGGAGGACGAAATTACCAGAGCAGACTAGCAACGCAAGCGAGCGTAATGCAGGGGATCGTCGCGGGTCGTGGCGAATCAGGACTCGAGCGCAACGCAGACGAGTACCCCGAGCGGCGCGCAGCCAGAACGAAGACCGCGCGACGAAGAAGTCGCAGCAGTGAGAGCAGCGTGCGCAGGAGACACGATTTCTACGATTGTTCAGAACCAGTGCCAACAATTCCCACCCGATTTCTGGTCGACGCGATCCCGCTCCCGCCTGCGTCACACGGCAGCAGTGCGACGCGTTGTTCTCCTCTCACACACGCACATGCACTTTCATCGCCCCGCATCCACCACAACAGAAGCAACAAAGATTGCCATTGCAGATCGGCAGAGGCTGTAAGTGAAAGGGCTACCCATCACAATCCGCAACAGCACCAGCACCAGGGGTGCCTCCCCGGCACGCACCACACCGCGCGCGCTCAGCTAACCCGGCGTCAGTATCCCAGCAGCGCGACAAGGATAGAAGCGAGAACACCCACCTTCACCCCTTGGGACAGAGAAATGCCTTCCTCCCACCTCTACCAACCACACTCCCACTCTGCTCGCGACGAAGACAACGACTACTTTCTGGAGCTCGCCGACGAACAAGCCGCCGCCAGCCACGCTGCCGACCGCTCCTGCTCACGACGCTCCATGTCTCGAGCCTCCTTCTCCAAACGCCGGTCGCTGCCCGCAGAGGCAGCGCGACCCAGCACCAGCGGCGGCAACGTCTCACGACCTCCCTCACGCCTCGACACTCTGCGCGCCTCAACAGGCCTCTTCCAGCACGCCGACCTCCAGCGTCGCGCGTCGCTAACGCGCACATCTCATTATGACGACACCACCTCCACCGGTCGCACGCGCCGCTTTTCCACCTTCGCCGACCGCTCACCCATATCGCCGCGCCAGCAGCGACCACGCTCGCCTGAGCCACAGCCGCTCGGTCGCAGAAGGTCATCCTCGGGAACTGCCTCGTTTGGCACCAGACACCATGACAACCACCTCTTTCTCGCTCCCACTATAGAATCGCAAGACTCTCCCACGGAATCCTCGGACCGACAGCACACAGACTCCTCCGTTGATTCACAGACTGCAGACACGGTCTGGGACGAACTCGATGAGCTCAAGTCTCGCATCAAGAAGCTCGAGTGCGACCACAAGCAGCCCTCTTCATCAAGTGCCGCCGCCTCCGGCGACTCTGGCGACCGTCCACGTACGGCGACCACAGCACCAACTACCATCACATCTTCGCCCAAGCAGTCCACCACCAAAGACACTGCAGAGGCACCCACGACCGCATCACCAGCTCTACCTACGGAACAGAATGTTGGAAGCTTGTGGGCGAACATCCACCCACTTCTGCACGACGCACTAGGCAGATCGAGAGACAGCCTCTCATCAACTGTATTCCATAACCTGGAAGTCGTCGTTGCCGACGCCCTGAACCTCGCCGCACTAGCCGGCGTGCCCGCAGGACAGAATGCCAATTCGGCATCGCCGCAAACCAATCAGACACCCCTTAATGAGCGTCAGGTTCGCCGTAGAGTGGACAACCTGTGTCGCAACTTGACTGATCTCTGCATTTCGCTACGCGAAAGCAAGCCATCTACACCAGCTACCCCCGGTTATGTTGCATCTCCGGGCATCGTAGCTTCTCCAGCTCAGCTGTCCTCGCCGGCTCACTTCGCATCTCCTGCACAAGCTGAGCTTCCCACCATCGACCTTCCTCTACGCAGGACAGTGCGTAAGAGCAGTTTGCCAGTCGCTGCTTTGACACCTGGTCGACCCATGAGTCGTCTTGAGCAGCGCAAGTCAAGCCTGCTAGGTCCACAAGCTATCGATACTCTTGCAAACATCAGTCCACGCGGCAGTCACGGCGATCTCTCCGGGTCTGAAGCCCAATCTACTCCGACACACTCTGCCACTCTGCAGCCACCCCACCGCATCAGCGCAGTGCCAAGCAGGGCGCTCCGCAGCCGGATGCAACAGAACCACGATACCACTCATGAAGAACGCACACTGCGTGCACCATCGCGCGCCATGACCGACTTCTCCTCTTCTTTCCGCGCCAACACTCGACTTGCCAGCCAGGATCGTTCTCCAGGGGCTCAAAGACAGATGCCTTCTCTGAGAGACAGCCTGGCAAGTAGACGCAAGTATGACACGTCACCCGTCCTCGAAGAGGACGCCTCCAGTCCTGTACCTCAACCTCGAGCCCGTATATTCTCTTCTGGACAGACATATAACAAAGTGCCCAGCCGCACATCAAGCATCATTCGGTCGAAGCATCTGATGGAGTAGGTTTCTCTCGATGCTATTTTACAAGCGAGCATGATTAAACAGCAGGCGGCACTCAGAGTTGCTTCGCAATGAGTGTGCATTCATCCTTTTTCAGCTTTTGGAAGCGTTTTTTGACTGGACGCGTTACGAGCATAGCATAACGATGGGAAACGAGGCGTTTGAAAGACATTGACCGGCATTGACCGGCGCGTGTCAAACGAAGGCTTGTTCACATCACGACGGAAACGAAAGCGCGCGTTTGTTTTGGGTGGAACTTTGTGCAAGATACCAATCGCAGCTTTTGCTGCGCGCATTACGACTGGTTTGTACGATAACGCTGAAAGGGCGTTCTGTTTGTTTGTTTGGTTGCTTGTTTGTTAGCATGACTGCACTGTTCAGTGCAGACTCTGATCGATTCCTGATCAGACAGCCGAGTTTTGGGCTTTTTTTGTACGTTTACTTCACGACGGGGAGAGCGAGAGACCTTGTTGTACGAGATGGTTGCAATGGAAAGTGCTTTACACATTACACGCGGTTCTGTCAACGTCATCGCATGTGCTTGCATTAGTTCTTGCTGTCTTTCCAACCACGCACAGCCACATGCCTCCTTCACCAAATCCGAAACCTGGCAAGGATGCAGATCCGACAGGGATGTGACCAGGTTCACACACACGTCCTCACCAAGTGACGTACGTGCATGTCGCGCGTGGTCGCCAACACGTACTGATGCCAACTCGGCGTCAACTCGATAACTTGTTCTGGCGCGATGGGGCGACACGCTATAAATGTGCATGAAAAGAATCGACACAGAGGCGACGGTAGAAACACACATATCAGCTGAGCGACAACATTTTGTCAGTATCGCGAAAGTGCTCCACATCGAAATCAAGAAATTGACACCAGCCGCAGCACTTGATTTAATCTACGAAGAATCTACGACGAATCCCACCAAGATGGCAGATGCATTAAAGAACGTTGGCCAGCAGGCTCAATCGGGCGCTCAATCCGCCGGACAATCAGTTCAAAACACTGCTCAGTCTGCCACCAACAGCGGCACAGATCAGTGGTCTCAGATGTCCGAGGAGCAGAAGAAACAGACGTTTGATGCTCTGCCAGAGGACAAGAAGCACAACAAGACTTATACGGAATGGATCAAGGAAGGGTACCAGCACCAGAAGGAGAACTGGATGCCTTGGATTGAGGATATGTATCTGCGATGGTTCACCAATGATAACAAGGCTAGTTATGCGACCAAAGGTGGGTCAGGGTGCTGGTCAGGGAGGGGAGTCATAGACTGACAGTGTTAGATACGCTCGGAAAGACGAAGGTCACTGGTATCGACCAGGTTGACACTTTGCAGGTATGTTCGATGGGCAAGCCGATTGAGTGAGAGTGACGCGATGCTGACACCTCTCTTGCAGGATGGCGTGAACAACCTCGTCTCTGGCCAGGTCGGGCAAGGCGGGCTACTCCAGCCAGTTGGAGATGCTGTGAGCAAGGAAGGCGTCAATCGAGCCGAGAGAGGCGGCAAGGGCAATGATGGCAGCTATGGCGGTGCCGCTTCCAGTGTCACCGACCCGGTAGTCAACAATGCGAAGGCTGCAGGTCAGAGTGTCTCGAATGGCGCTCAAGGTGCCGGCTCTTATGTCAAGAGTGCTGGAGGTTATGTGGGTGGCCTGTTCGGAGGGAACAAGAACGAGAATGAGGCTGCGGGTCAGAAGTGATCTGCTGTCGGGATGATGTACCTTAGTTCAGTCAGTTTGATGATTCACGGCCGTAGATGTGTTATTAGATGAACTTTTGCAGAAGTGTGATCTTGGCCCGATGATGTTGATGGGATGAGTCTACGCTCAAACTTCCCACTTTTTGCATGGTGCCAAGGCCAGCTCCGTTGCCCCAATCAGGCAAAGCGGTGACATTTGAATTCACTTCATGTACCGTCTGTGCCCATCACCCTCGTTGCTTCTTTTATTGACCAAGCAAAGTGCCCCTTCTGCAACAAAACTGGCACGTACCTTCCCACGATTGAAGCTGCCCCTCCTTCACAGAGTTACGCAACCACAAGAAGCACACATTGCGAAAAATCGAGCCATGTCTGAACGAGGTGGAAAACGCAGTGGTCGAGGCGGCGGACGAGGCGGTCCTATGCCACGCAACGTACAAGTATCAAAAAAGATGTCCTGGCTCCTCCGCCACGGCGCGGAGAAAGAAGGTCTCAAACTCGACGCAGGCGGATTCATCAACGTCCAAGACGTCCTCAACAACCGCAATCTCAAATCTCTCAAAGTCACATTCGACGAACTCAAAGCATGCGTGGCCGACAACGACAAGCAGCGATTCACCGTGGTGCCCATTTCAGACTCAAAAACAACAATAGACGCAGCGGAAGGCACACAGTCATTACCTCTTTCTCCCGACGACCCGAGCCAATACCTCATTCGGGCAAATCAAGGACACAGCTTGAAGGTGGAAGGCGAAGGTCTCTTAAAACCCATCACTGAAGAGAATATGCCCTCACAAGCAATTCACGGCACAACACATTCGGCCTACGTCAAAATTGTCGCATCAGGAGGCCTCAAACCGATGACTCGCAATCACGTACATTTCGCTTCGGGACTTCCAGCAGGCTTCAAATCAGTTGTCGACGCGCCGAATGCTGAGGATGCAGCTGCGCCTGTGATTTCAGGAATGAGAAACTCGAGTACGATTTTGATATTCGTGGATGTGCAAAAGGCAATGCAGTCGGGTATCAAATTCTGGCTGAGTGATAATGGGGTCATATTGAGTGAGGGAAATGCAAATGGCGTGGTACCGGTGCAGGTCTTCAAGAGAGTGGAGGACAGGACAGGCGCGGGAATTCTGGTTGCAGATGGTGAGATTGTGAAGGAAGCACCGGCAGCATGGGGAGGCAAAGCGAGGGACAAGAGTGCAGCATGAGCATCGTAGCAGGAAGCCCTTGACCCGCATGATTGAGCAGGCTGCCTGAACGAGGTCCAGCGCTCATTGCAGTATGCCGAGCATCGATACCGACTATCACGCCGTATTTTTGCTATACTGCACCGAGAGAAGCTACACGCAGACTTGCCGATATGCTGAATTTGAGGTTGTTGTTGTATGAGGTCACACAGCGGGCTGTCCTACACTGGTTCTGACCAATCTACTTGCTCCGTGATGGGTGCTGCACCACCTTGAGAATAAGTCAACTTCAATCGCAGTCGTAGCTTCGCGGGAGGAGCCTGGGGACTAGTCAGTATCAAATGAACCAAAGTTGAACGTTGAGCGCATCACTTACCCCCTGCACGCTTGTGATGCGCATTTGCTGCGTCGCTTCTTGGCCGCCTTCAATCTCGGAGGAGCTGATCGCTTGCAATTGAAGCTTCTGGGTCTTAGGAACAGCTGCTTGCAGATTCAGAGCGCTAACGCTTTCAAAGTTGTTGTTGTTCCGGAATCTGGCCAGCACTTGGACCGCCTGGGCTGTGCGCTGTACGCTGAAACTCAAGTTTAGATCGTTCTTGTTGTAAACTGCAAGGGCTTGCTGTGATGGCGCCGCTGCGCTATTGCCCGATCCACCCATGGAACTGCTCGGCATGCCAGAGCCTGAAGATGCCGCCGGCTGCGAGCCAAAGAGGTCCATGATAGAATCCATGTTACTTTGTGTCTTGGGTTGACCATTGGCCACGGAAGATGGAGCATGTGCTGCTGTGGATGCGCTCGCGTCACCGCCGCCTAGGATATCAGCGAGCAGGTCTGCGTTATTGGCCTGCATCCCATTGATCGTTGAACCTGTTTCGCCAGACGGCAAGCTGGAGTCGCCTCCCATGAGGTCGAGCAGCATGTCCTGCTCCGTAATCTGACTAGGCTTCTTCTTGGCTGGCAGCTTACTGTGCCGCTTCTTCGTCGCCTCGCCGAGCACGCGTTGCTCCTCCCTGATCTCTGGCGCTGGCATGCGTTCGAGAACGCCTGTTCGCACCTGATCGTAGCCGAAGAGATTCCCGTACTCCACGGCTCGTTGTTGCACTTCGACGTCAAGGTCCGCTTGGCGACTAAGTAGCAATCGGCGTAATCGGTCAACCTGTGATGGATCTTGAAGTCGTGTCGTGAGTTTGATCGCAGCGGTGATGATGTACTGTGTGACAATTTGGCCCGAATAACTGGAGTTCAGTATTGTGGAGAACAAATCCACAATTTCGTTCTCTTTCACCTCCTTAACCAGTTCTTCTTCCTCGTAGGACCCGCCACGAAGCAGCGCGTCACCATACTCGCCGATGACCCAGGCTCCAGCGAGGTTGAGGCCTTCTTGGCTAATGTCGTCCTTGAGCGCCGTGTACAACTTCTGTGCGCAATACGTCTGGAGTTCCGGAGTAGTCGCAATGAGTCTAACAAACGAAGCCAAAATCTGTTCTTTGATGTAGTTTCCTGCCAGCTTAAGGACCCTAAGCATGGTGTCCACGTGCCAGCGCTTGTTGGGGGCGAACCGATCTGCAGCGATGCCGATTTGTGAGGTCATAATGGGTTTGAACTCATTATCAGCTACCTCCAGAAACGCGAGCAACTCGCGAACAAGGACTCGGACGTTAGACTCGTTGATGAGAGTAAAGCTGAGATCCAGGGCTCGTCTCCGTATGCTGATATCAGGATCTCGCAAACAGTCAAGTACTGTGTTACGGTGGCGCTGCACTGCGTTCGGCTCAATAGCAACAACCTTGATGAGGGTGTTGAGAGCGACATAACGTATGTTATTATCTCTGTTCGTCAAAAACTTGCCCAAGATGTTGACACCCAGTACTCGAAGTCCAGAATCGGCCTCGATATCCAGAATGGTCAGCACAGCCTCATACAGGATTGAGTTACCAACGTTCTTCGACGCCTCGGTATTTGTTGCGACTTGCGCAAGGATGTCGTTGATCTGCTCGCTCGTCTGCTGATCGCCTCTTCCGAGCACGCGAAGTAGTCGTAGGATCTTGACTTGGAGGAAAGGATCCGTGATTCCAGTCACGTCGTGCTCGGGTGCATAACCGGACTGCGACAGGGCTTTGAGAACCTTCACTAGACTGCCGGTAAGCGGTCTGAAGAGATCCACTACACCCTGCTCGCCGCCCTCTTCCTCGTCCGCCTCGCAAAGACTGATAACAAGTGTCAGACCGCTCAAGAGAACGCCATGATTTCGGTCATTGAGCAAGACTTTGGCCTTGTCGAGGAAGTGTTCCTGCAGATCCGGTACTTTTCGACATATCCGCATGGCACAGAGGGCTGCTTTTCGCCGAATGTAAGGATTCGATGACGAAAGGGTTGTTTCTACTTCTGGGAAAAGATCTCGAGACATTTCAATCGATGCAATGTTGCCCAATGTGCAGAGTGCCAGCCCAACAATGTATTGGTTGTTGTGATTGAGATCACTGAGTCCTGTCAGCGGTGTATAGCGTTTGTATCTTGCGCACCTTGAACATACTTCTTCAACGAGTTCGTGACCAACGTCAAAACCTCTTGATTCTCATCCAGCAGCAGCATCGTACCCAAGTAGCCGAGTCGCTTGTCCGCGAAGCGTGGGGAGGCTAGAAGCTTGAGACATTCGATTTGACCGAAGTGGGTTCGCTCACCCAATGTGAAAAGATAGAGCAGCTTGGCCACATTGTTCCGCCTGCAACTATATCAGACTCTGTTCGCATTGCAGCCCCAATGCTTTGGCAATATATTGTGCTCCCCTACCGTCGGTCTGGATCATGACTTTCTTCTCGAAAGCTGGCTCTGATGGCAGCGCTCTCTTTCTGTACTACAGCTCGCTCGTCGGCAATCGTCTTGGCAGCTCGCACGTTGCGGATGAATTGCTTGACTGTGCGCAGAGTAATCAGCGGCTGCCGTACGGTTGGAGAAAGTGGTGGTGGGTCCTGTGCCTACGTGAGCTCATCGCGGCGGTCGCAAGGACCCCGATCTACACTGTGAAGCTGGGCAGCGGAGGTGTATCATGCGCGCGTTCTCGTTCACGTGTTCGTTGTCGTTGGCGGCAGTGTGTGTCGACGTTGTGGTTCGGCTGGCCAGATGTGAGGTTCAATAGCGGAACAGCCAAGTGCCAGCAACACAACTTCTACCAGGGACTCAGGAGCGCCAAGCCTTCACGTTTCTCCCAACTGACGCCGCCGGCAACCCGATCCACGCATGTGCCATCAGTGGGGACAGCGGACGATAGGCGGCATACCCTACAGCTGCTTCCAGTGAAGCATCGCTCGACGCCCTCATCGTTATGGGAACATCCACCGAGTGACAGATGGGCCATCCGATGCCTCTCTGCCTTTCTGCTTTCTGCCTGATTCGCCGGTCCGAGTCGAAGCGTCACTGCCGTACATAGCGTGCATTTGCCCACGCTTTCCGCCATATACAACAGTACCACATCACACGCTGCCGCGACTCGCCATTCCTTTCACTGCCGTCGCGCTGTTGTGTGTACGCGCTACGTGTCGTCAACTTGCCAGCCACCACCACAATGGCCATGACCGACTCGTCGCTGGACGACTCGATCGATCAGCGTACAGAGACCAATTCCCTTGCGACCTTACCCGATGAACTCCTGTTGCATATCCTCAGTTTCTTGACACCCCTCGAGCTGGCGCAGGCAGCGCAAACGTGCCGCAGGTTGGCCATCACAAGTTACGACGACATCTTATGGAATCCCATAGTCAACAAAGCTGCCGCCGAAACTGTTCCTGAGCCAACCCCAATGCGATCCTTTCGAGACCTGTATGTCTCGCTGTTCCCTTACTGGTTCCTGGTCACAAATCGGATCTGGTTTGGCGATACAGAGCCAACTGGCAAGCTGATCCTCGCGCGCTATGATTCCTCCTTGGGTTCGATCGTCGCTCACCAGGTCGTGGCGGTTGTAGCTAGGTCCATGGATCAGGTGAGCTTCTGGGAAATGGACAGAGACGTGCTCATTCATAGCTTTAACCCAGTTGTATGCCTGGATATGAATCAGCCGGTACTCAAGCTGGACATTGCCAGTACCAGAGAAGAGGGCTCAGTCAATGGTAGTCTTGTCGGCTCCGGTCGAGTAAATTATGGCAAGGAAACTACTATGGAAACCTTTGCACAATCGGGATTGCATAGCGCGTTGACGCTGTGTCGCGCACTTCCAGCTGGAGCTATCTCAGACACAACAGCTGTCTGGCCACCCTTGAGAATCCCTGCTGCCAGCCGTGCCCGCAACGCAAGTAGTGATGGGTTCAAATCTGCAGGCCACGCACCAGGAAGCTTTTCTGAAGTGAGTCAGAACAACTTCCGGCTGAAGAAATGGGCAGAATATCATGGTCGCGCTTCCAATTCGTTCGGCGCCGCAAGTAGAATCGCGGCGGCACTAGGGATTGGTATGCCATTTATCGAACATCTCTATCAAGACAATATGGAGTTTGGTCCAGGACCGAAAGACATCACCACTTACAGTTCGCTGGTGCCGGAATGCTACATGCCAACATCGGATAAGCCTTGGCAGGGGATCTTTGTCGGTGATTACAGTACGCATGGCTGCGAGTTTCTCCTCGTCACTCAGCCCGATGAAGAACACGCTAGACCATTACCAAGTGGGATGGATTGGATGCGGGAATGGTTCCGTGGTGGACCTCTCAATCTCGCGGCAGCTGCCACCGTTTTCGACGACGACGAAGAAGAAGAAGAGGAAGAAGAAGACGGAGATGAGGACGATGAACTGCACACTCATGCCACCGAGCAGCCAGATCCCGAGGTCGAAGTCCGCGATGCTGAAACTGATACTTTCCAGAGTACCGACACAGTATCCAACGCATTCCCGTACGTGCGGTCACAAGACTATGACGATGTGCCATCCGGACGTCTCGAAGCGATCAAATTGACAGGAGATCCGAACGTGCCGCGCTCGCAGTATAGCTTTATCGCACCTGACATCGGACACGGCGGCTTTCTAAGGGTTGCAGACGAGAACACCTTCGGAGGCGCTCGTGTGGTTCGTGCCGCAGGCCATGTAGCAAGCCGAGGATTTCGAGAGGGTCAGTCTGCCCGGTTAGTTCAGGAGCTCAGTTGCTGACTGTCATCAGATCATTACATTCCCAGCCAGCTGTTCATGATTTCACACGATCGTCTCGCGCAATTCTGGTGAGTTTGATCACAGTAGGGTCAGCTGTGGACATCTGGACAGCTCCACAGCATGGATAGGCCGTTTGTGTACTGACTTGTTGCAGGGAGGCCTTTGGGCACATCAGTTATTACACACGTGTTGATCTCGCCAGCTTGACGAGTCAAGGTGCCGCTAGAGCTAGCTGATCCACCGCCAAATACATACAAACCTATGGGCCTGTTACTTTCTTCTTTCGTTACCCTTGCCGTGTATATCCATACGGCGATCGCCAGAGCCCGGCGATATCAATGCACGGACCGCTGAATATACAAATAGCCGCTCCTCTATTGATCGATCAACACGACCTCTGATACCCTCCGAAACGCCATTCGCTGATACTCGGCCAGATAAACAACATTCGCTTCCCGTTTTAGATTGCTTCCATGACATATTGCAAGGTACCATTCCTGTGCTGATGTAGGGCTTCAAGATGTAGCCTCGACGGTTTCGCCAGGAGACTTGTCGTCAGAATTTTCGCCGCCAGATCCTGATCTGCTTTGTGCGGCTTCCAGTCTCTTCCTCATCTCCTCGTTCTCCTTCTTGAGGATCAGTAAGGCTGCATTTTCCTTTTGCAGTTTGCGGATGTACTCATTCGCAGATTCCACCGTAGCCGCCTTGCTGCTATTGCTCTTTGCAAGAGCATCCTCCTTGGACTCTTTGGAGTCCTCTGCGTTGATCTCAGGACTGCCATCCCTCGTACTAGTTTCTTTCCCCTTGGGGAGCAGTGACTGCATCTCCTTGAGTGCCTCATTGATACGGTTCCTCCTGCCTTGTTCAGCTACTTTATGAGATGTCCGCTTCGAAGTCAGACCTGTGGACAAGGACTCTGGGTAATTCACGCCTGGTAATTGATTGCCCTCGAGAAGATTTTGATAGTTGGATTTGGACGCCAGGAGAAGAGCGTGGGTAGGAGAATGCAGAGCGGCGCCTTCTGGCAATAGCGGCTTGATGCTGGGACTTATCCGGGGCCGTAGCGCGGGAGACACCATATTAGAACCGCCACCACTGATGCTGCCTCGCTTCTTGCCTCCTCTACTTGACTTTGACTCTTTGCGTTCTTTCAAAAGTGCACCGGGCGTGGAAGCAGTCATCGGAGAGCCGACGATGGCTGGACTCGGAGCCGCCGACGCAAGTCTAGCAGACGAAGGAGTGCTCGTAGGCCCGAGTTTCGGTGTTTTCCGGGCTGAGAGTCGCGGCGTGTCATCATTCGACACCGTGGTTACTTGGGTCTGTGGCCGTTCATCAACGCTTTGATCTGCCGCAGCCGGTAATTGGAGATCCTCCAACTCCACGTCACCTGCGGTTCGATGTGATCTGGGTTCGGAGCGAGTCGCCGCGCCGCGACCCATCGACAACAAGGACTTCGGCGTTGCGGCAGGCCCCACAGAGTTTGCGACTCCGTTCGATTGCTGAGCTCGAATGGCAGGGGAACTTGTCCGGCTGGAGGACGGCCGTGGTGGCGGTCCCATCAGAGCCTCACTGAGTGGTTCTGGGCTTATGCTGCCACCAGTTGTGGAGCTATCACTACGCGGTATTGAGAGGCCGGCAGATGTAGGCTGTGTGCTTTTTGATCGTTGCACCTCGAGATTCGCGTCCATCTCACGAGAGGGCGGCAACGCTGAAACGACGGTACCAGATTTGCGCTTGATGGCTTTCTGAATAGGACTTTGCTTGACTCGGGCGAGTGGACCTGCACTTCGTGGAGTTGGTACTTTCCGTCGTGTTGACTTCCTGGTTGGTGCTTCAGCACTCTCGGCCTCATCTGCCAGCATGTCCACATCTACAGATGTGTTCAGTGGGGATGTCGCGTTGGAGCTGGCAGCGGTGCTGGGATTGGTGTAGTAGCCATGCTGCAGGGGCTGTGACTGGGTCTGCTGTGAAGTCTGCGCGTGGAGCATTGGCGAGGTCAATGGGGAGAAGTAGGCGCCCGGAATGGTAAATTCAGGCTGGGCATTATACTGTGGTGTGCCGGCAGGAGAGACCATCGGCGTGAATGCGATCTGATTCAGAGTCAGTCTGCGCGTAATCCTCTCGGCGAGCTGCGAACGCACCGCGTCCTCTTTCCTAAGATGATATTTTTGCTCGAGCAAGGCGCGCTGCTGCGGGTCTAGTTGTGACTGGAGGAAACGTCCTTGTTCTCCGTGCATCTCATAGCTGTTAGGCGTTGGGGGTATTTGCTGATGCATGGGGTAGCCGGGCATGGCTTGAAACTGAAAGGACTGGCTGGGATGGAAATCGTGCTGCTGCATCGATTGCTGGAATGCTACGTCCGAAGTGAACTGCGACGACTGTGGGTGCCGCTGCGCCTGATCTGCAATTGCAGAGGGCCCAAAGCGCTGTTGTCCTGCAAAGTCGTGCGCATTCCCACTTAAAACGGTGTGCGGTTCATTGAGCTCGTTGAACGGTGTGCTCGGATGAGTGCTCGTGTGTTGCATATGCTCATCGTAGGACGCGGATGTGTCTATGTTCGGGAGGTTGTTCAGATCGATGTCGCCGAACTCAAACAGGTTTCCCAGATCGTCCATGCTGGCGTTCAGCGTCAACGGATCCATATCGTCCACCGAGCGCGACCATGCTTGTTCGGCCGACGCATCCATGGCGGCCAACCCACTACCACCGGCACCACTCAGGAGCGGGGTCGCTGGAGTCGCTGGATGCGCAGGCACGAGCGTGCGCGGTGCGCGTCGTCACCGCGGAGGGCCGGGGTCGTCGTCGGGGGAGTGAGGTCGTCCGAGGGTGCTGCTCTGTGCGCCTGCGCCAATCGTACAGCGTGGGGCATGTGCACGAACTGGAGTTTTTGAACCAGCGCTCCGGACGACGATAGGATCGTGCTGGCCTGGGATTGTGGTCGCTGTGTCGCGCTGAGTAGTGAGGGACGCGGTACCAGAGGGCTATGGAAAGCGAGTGGGAAGATGGTATGTATCGTCCTGGAGTGGTCCGCAGCCGTCGGCCCTAAGTTAAGAAGCGAACTAAATCTTCGTCTGTTGGTGTCAAGCGTCCTCGCCGTTCCGCCTGCCAGTTCCAAATCTTTGCGCTACACTGCCATTACGCACACTATGCACGCGGCTAAAATCGAGTGAAGCGGCCGTGGGCATCATGATGGTTTCTACGATCGAGGGCAAGTTATTCACAACCCTCTCTTCGCGTGGGATGCACCAAACTCTCGCACGCTTTCGCGGACGCCATAAGGTAAGCGACCCCGCGACGAGCACATTTACCGCGCCGCGCCATTCAACACTTCTAATTCGTCCGTCCTCTCCATGCTTTGCTTCTACGGCCACACTACTAACTTACGCCCACCTTATTCCTCAACTTTCCGAGATGGCCAATTTGGAGGTCAACACACATCTTTCTCTGCTTATGTCTAAGTCTAGGAGGTCCTTCGCACGGCTCGATGCCCAAGTCACGACATACTGCTTGTTGATTCGCATGAAATACAACATCTCAATCTGGCAGTCGTGCATGTTCTTGCACAGAAGAAGGAAATCCATGTGAACCGCTGGTCAAACGTGGGATCTTGCCCTTTTCAATTTACATATCAGCCATATAGCCGTGTAGCCGCTTCATTATGCCATGTGGAGGACTGTCTTCAGCATGTCGGTCGACTGCCCAGAATGCTGTGGTCATGCACTGGCTCTTGAAACAACGGGCAACAGTGGCGTGGATGGAGAGCCCAGCTAAACGGAGAAACGTCCAGTGCTTGAAATTGAAATTCGCGAGAAGGCAGCGGATTCGTCTTCCATGCTTGAAATATGGATGGAAGGGACGGGGCCGCACAATATGGTACAACTGCCTCATTCTACACGTGTGCATGGCCCTTATCTGTCCACCACCCCGTGCTTTTAGTTGTAGCAAAATAGATTCCTCATAAGCCCTCGAGGATAGCGACTCTCCCTAACATATTGAACCGCTGAAACGCCAATCGAAAGACCGAGGTATAGAAAGGGTATCTGGCGGGCGGCTACATTACTGAACAACAGCCGTTCGATTGTTGAGGAGCGTAAGGGTCTTCACGTTTGTCGATGGTGCCCCAGCGACTAGGCACCATAAAGTCCTGCAGCATGTCAGTATGTCGTAAGCAACAAGCTCAGTGCATGCAACGATTATGTACCTTGGGCTCTTTGTCCGTGAAGGCAATCAAACTACAGTGAATGTCAGCATGCGTCAATGAACCGGCTCCAAACGTTGAACACGTACTCCATGGCAGCTTCCGATACAGGTATCCGCCTGCGATTCAGATCTTCTTGTAGTCTCTGGTTGAGCTCCGTGAGCCGCCGCAGCTTGAGTTCGGCCATGGATTGCTTCTTCGTCTTGCCGTTGTCATTCGTGCGGATTTCGTAAGGGGCGGACATTATGATATGCTGGAGGCGGCGGTGCACGGCACGGCCAGTGATGCACAGGAGGGGATCTCGTCGGGTTCAATGGTGCTCGAAGTGGGCGGGAGCGGCGACAGCGATGGCTCAATCGTGCGGCGCGATGCGCGTTATGTAGGCTGTGCCCGGCGAGCGTGGGTCGCGTGTGTTCAATGCGCCGGGGCGGCGAGCGCGCAGCGGTCAGAGGACGGTGAGGTGCTCGGAATAGGTGGTGCAGGCTGATTCCGACAGCTTGCGACAGCTGCGCGCAATCAGCGTGTATTCTCGTCGATGAAGTCTGGTTTGTGCAACCTGCAAAGCTTCTCGTGCTTTTCCTAGCTGCTGCTGCTGCTGCGGGTGCTGCTGCGCTTGGGGCCGGGCCTGGGTTGCGGTCGCAACGGATGGGCGGTAAAGAACGACGGGAGGCGACACGTGGAAGGCAGCGAGCACAGCAGCGGGCGGTGCGGACGTCGCTGGTCGCGGAGCACGAGCAGCGGTGTTGGGTAGGAATAGTGGGCGACGAGAGCACGGCGGCGCGGCTGTCTGCGGTTTCAGCGCTCTTCACCCTCCCCTGCAGGTTATTAGAATGAGCTCGGTGCCGCAGGCCACAAACTCTTGGGATAATGAGACGCGGCGCTCGCATGTGTCACGCAGCGTCCGTGGCGGGCGACGAGGACGAGACGTTGGCTGCCTGCAGACAGCGATATATGTTGGTCTAGATACACACAGGCCGTCTGCGCTGCTATTGCCATGGGGGTCGCAGCTCTGGCAGCAGCACTGCGCAGCTGCATCGACCACACCGTGCACTAGAAGTCGCTAGCGAGCCGAGACAAACCACCACCACTTCTGGCCCGCGCCTGCGTCGACACCGTGATCCTGAGGCAGACGCTCAGCGAGCAAGGTGGCCATGCCCATGACTATGCACTGTACGCTGGCCGTCCGTCTGGGATACCGTGCCGCTGGCACTCCGCAGACGGGACATGCTTGCACGCATGGCAAGTGGGTGTTTGTGTGGTGACCACTGATCAATCGCGCGGTCATAGGGTCGCCAATCACGTGCGTGCGTGCCAAGAGCCGCACCTCGTTCTGAAAGCAGAAACTTGATTGCATCAGCGTCCTACGATCGACCACGTCTTCGCACCGCGACGAAAGCTGTCACCGCACACAGCTGCCATCTGATCACAGTGCCTGTGATCGGATTCCCCACCGAGGTCGCCCACCATGCCGCCTCCGCCGCACACGAGGCCGGAGAACGTCCTCAAGCGCGCCCAGGAACTCATCGGCGTCGACCAGAAGCAGGCCGCCCTGTCCATCCTCCACGAACATGTCACCTCGAAGCGGACTCGAAACAGCACTATTGCCGCGCTGGAGCCGGTAATGCTCCTGTTTGTTGAGCTGTGTGTCGAGCTGCGAAAAGGCAAGTCGGCCAAGGATGGTCTGTACAACTACAAGAACACCAGCCAGAATACAAATGTTGCCACCATTGAGCTCGTGTTCCGACACTTTATCGAACTGGCCGAGAAGAGAGTGACGGAAGCCCAAGCGAAGGCGGATGAGGTTTCAGCGCAGGGCGCCGCGTCTGGCGATGGCGAGGCGGCGGACAGCACGTTGGCCAATGTCACCGACTTGGAGGCCATGGAAACCCCAGAGTCCATCCTGCTGTCTACTGTATCAGGCGAGCAGTCCAAGGACCGCACCGATCGTGCCATAGTGACCCCATGGTTGAAGTTCCTTTGGGAGACTTACCGCACAGTCCTGGACATCTTCAAGAACAATGCTCGACTTGAAGTCATGTACCAGACCACCGCTCACCAGGCCTTTCAATTCTGCCAAAAGTACACGAGGAAGACAGAGTTCCGTCGTCTCTGTGAACTTCTTCGTAACCATCTGCAGAACGCGGCCAAGTATTCCCAGCAGGTGCATGCTATCAACCTGAGCGATCCAGAAACACTTCAGCGTCATCTCGATACTCGATTCATGCAGCTCAACGTTGCGGTAGAACTCGAATTGTGGCAGGAGGCATTCAAGAGCGTGGAAGACATCCACACTCTCCTCAGCTTGTCCAAGCGACAGCCAAAGCACTCCATGATGGCGAACTATTACGAGAAGCTCACTCGCATTTTCCTGGTCAGCGAGAACTACCTCTTCCACGCTGCATCATGGAGCCGTTACTACAACCTGCTCAACTTGTCTGCGAGGCAAGTGGCAGCTGGCGCGGCAAAGAAGGACAATCCCAGCAACATTTCTGACACCGACCTTTCAAAGGCTGCCTCTTTCGTGCTGCTTTCTGCGCTCTCCATCCCTGTCATCAGCACTTCACGCTCTCGAGGTGCGCTGATCGATGTCGATGCCGCTCGAAACACGAAGAATGTCCGCTTGACCAATCTTCTGGGTATGAACTCGCCGCCCTCGCGTGCGATTCTGTTCAAGGATGCATTGAACAAGGACATTTTGCAACGCGCCCGCCCCGAGATTCGAGATCTGTACAACATCTTGGAGACTGACTTTCACCCTAAATCAATTTGCGAGAAAGTTTCCCCAATTCTGTCGCAGATCGGCGCCGATGAAGAGATGAAGCGATACGTTCTCCCGCTACAGCAGGTCATCCTCACACGCCTCTTCCAGCAGCTATCTCAAGTCTATACCGATGTCAAACTGGAAGATGTCCTGGCTCTAGCACGCTTCCCAGATCCATTCCAAGTATCTGCTGCTACCATCGAGAAGTTCATCATGAACGGCTGCAAGAAGGGGGATCTTTCCATCCGAATCGATCACTCCACCGGCATCCTGACCTTCGACTCTGATGTGTTCTCGTCGGCGAAGGCCATGCATCCGGGCTCTGGTGCTGGATCTGCTGAAGCCGATGCAAGCTCCGTACAGCGATTGCAGAGCACGCCTGCAGAGATTGTTCGATCGCAACTGTCGCGACTCTCCAAGGCACTCTACATTGCCGCACAGTACGTGGACCCATCGTTCAATGAGGACCGCCAAAAGTCGCGACTCGCGGCGCTCAAGCGAGCCGAAGCGGGCGCTGAAAAAGAGCACGCCGATCTCCTTGCACGCCGGGAGATCATTCAAAAGAAGAAGGAGACTGCCGCGAACGTGCAACTTGCGAGACAGAGAGAGGAGGAGCAGAAGCGTAGAGCTCGCCAGCAGGAACTGCAGGCTGCCGAGACCGAGCGTCTAGCACAAGAGACGAGAGAGCGTGAAGAGCGCCGACTTCAGGCCGAGCGGAAGAAGGTGCAGCGTGAGGAGGCTGAGAAGCAACTTCAGGAACTGAAGAAGGGGGTGAAGGGCGTGGACATTTCTGAACTCGATATCGACAACCTCGATACTGGTAAGATTCGCATGCTCAAGTTGCAGGCACTGGAACGGGAGAAGAACGAGATCGGGGACAAAGTGCGCATCGCTGGCAAGCGGATCGACCACTTGGAGCGCGCATACAGGAAAGAAGAGATCAAGCACCTTGCTGATGACTACGCCAAGCAACGCGAGCACGATTACAAGGCCTGGGAAGACAGCAAGAATGAAACCTTGGAAGCCGCGCAGGAGAAGCACAAGCAGGAAGTGGCACTCAAGCATCGTTTGAGCAGACTCGTTGGTCCATACGAGGGATTCAAGCGAACCATCACCGAACAACGTCATGCAGACTTTGAGAAGCGCCGTAAGGCCGCAGAACGCGAGCTCAATGCTGCCATGGACAAGAGACGACGTGAGGTTCGTGAGGCCAGAGCCAACGCGAAACGCCGAGCAGAGGAAGAGGAGCGCGCTCGACGTGAGGAGGAGGAGCGTGCACGTATCGAAGAGGAAGAAGCCGCTCGTGCCGCTGAAGAAAAGAGGATCAAAGACGCCGAGGCCAAGGCGGACGCCGAGAGACGTCGGCAGGAGCGCGCAGAGGCAGCCAAGAAGCAAATGGAGCGTGAGGAGGAAGCAGAGCGCAGACGCCTTGAGCGCAAGCAAGGTGGTGCTGCCGCCGGTGCTGGCGCTGCTCCTAGGACATTCGAGCGCCGTGCTGAGCCTGGCCCTGAGCCGATCGCGTCCTCAGGCCCGCCCCGCCTGGCGCTTGCTGGCAACAAGCCTTCATGGCGCGAGCGTGAGGCGATGAAGACTGCACAAGGAGGCGCGCCCGCGAGCGAGACTGCTGCCCCGGCCGAAGAACGTGCGCCTGCGGAGGCGACTCAGCCAAAGCGCAGTGGCTACATTCCGCCCGCCCTCCGTGGCAAAGCTCCCGGTTCCGATTCTGCACCACCCGCCGCTGAACCCAAGACTGAGCGATGGCAACCACGACGCCCTGCGGAGGGTGAGCGCGAGCCTGCGGGCGACAGGTGGGCTCCTCGACGTCAGGGAGAGACTCCGCGAGGAGACACCCCTCCCGCTCCAGCAGGCGGTGCGTACAAGCCGCCGTCTCAACGCACTGGTGGCGCATACAGGCCTCCAGGAGCACGTTAATGTGGAAATGAGCAAGACATGAAGAGACATGGAAAGTACTTATTATGAAATTTGTGCGAGCAAATCGAAAGTGCTTGAAGGCGTTTTGCATGGAAGTCACATCGGCGCGTCGTTCAGTTAAGTAGGCAGCTAGCACAGCGCTTCAAATGCTGAGATCAGCTCTGAATCATCACAACACGAGTAGATTGGTTCCGTGCAAGACAATGATGATGACGTCTGGAACATGGTAGCATAGCGGTCGTTCTAACGTGTCACATGCGCATGACCTTGGTCACGGACGCGAGAAGCCGATCCGATCAGTGGGGCGCTCACACCCCGCGTGCCGCCGTTGACTACGACGCCGATAACAACAACACTGACCTCTAACTACGAACCCTCACAACTGCTCTCACACGAATCGAGAGCGCAACACGATCATAGAACGCAGTGCAGCCTTGGCCCGGGCAACACACGCACAGCAGACCGAACACGGATCGCACCCAACAAAGGAACAGCTCTCGCACCGCCGAAGCCTCCCCACCGCGATCGTCACCTTCGCTATTGCTGCATCCCCTCCTGTTGCACACGCCCTCCACCCTGTCCCCGTCTGACAACGGAGAATCGTGGCTGTACTGCACGCAATAGCTATCGCGATCGAGGAGAGTGCCCGGCGTAGACCGCATCGTTGCGCTGCCCGCGCGTCCTTGCACGCCGGCTCCTGAAGCGTCACCAGCTGCACGACATACCGCTCGTCTCGGCGGACCCAAACGAGGCGTCGTCAGGCTGGATGCCACCCGCCGAAGACCTTGTGCCCGACCTCGATAACAACCTCGACGAGCCTCGTCCACTTCCCGCTACAGCGACCGCAGCTGAGTCCTCTGCGCTAGACACCGAGGAGGCGTGGGGGCTCAGTGCATCGCCCCCAAAAGCCAGCAAGAGGAAGAAGAAGGGAAAGAAAAATGCCAAAACTCAGCCTACCGGTGACGAGGGTGATGACACAGCTCCATATCCCAAGTCAATAACACCATCCCCGCCCACCGACGGCGTCAGAATTCAGCCAGCGGAGGCGAGGCCACCAGAGCCGCCACCTCTGCTTGATGTGGAGGACGACTTCAGCGGGCCAGAAGGAACGGTGGCGTCCGTGACGCGAGAACCAGCTGCGAAGCCTGCGCCTGAGACGTCTCCTGCTGTTCGGTCGCCTCACCCAGTGCCTGCCAGACCAGCCTCTATACCACTTCACTCGAGCCGACCAACACCGCCTCAACATGTCAGAGATCGTGCAGAGAGCCAGGTGGGCTTCAATACAGTGGGAGGTCCGGCTTCGACACAGTCACGCCGCGAGTCATTCATGGCACAACCAGCTCAGCGACCTCGCTTTGTCGAAGCACCACAGCCTCACATGCCACAAGCTCACTTCTTTGGTCTCCCAGATCTTGGTCTAGGGCTCGGTCAAAAGCAAGAGTCCGGACGAGTGGCGGGAGCAGATGGCTATTGTTGTCGCTTGGACTCATTTGCTGACGCCGGCAATGACACATGTGCGCAAAAGTCAAAGGAGGCGCTGCTTGTGGGGAGTGATGGAGCACTTGAAGTCTTTAGAGTCCTACCGAATAAGCTGGAGCTCGTTGGTCGCATCGAAGGCTTGCGAGGTGCTGTTATTGGTGCCAAAATTCTGCCTCACGTCGAGCGGTCTGATACGCTCATCGACCTTCGTCCACTGGTTGCCGTTGTGGTCCATGGACCGATGCTCGATCTTCGCCACGACTCTGGCAGCGAAGGGTATCCGGATCACGATGCAGCGTTGCGGCTTCAGACGACGGTTGAAGTATATTCGTTGGAATTGCAGCGGCATCTTGCTACACTTCATGCTAGTGCACCGGTCGCTACGGGACAACCTGGAATGGGCCCGGGCACACCCCTTCCTCGACCTACTGGAGATTTCGAAGTCGACGCACAAGGGCCGTACATAACCGTATCCTCTGGCAAGAGTGGCGAGGTTCTAGTCTTCACATCGTTAGTGACCGAGCTGATACAGCAGCCCCGATTTCGCTGTATAGGGAAATTTTGGACGGCAATCCAGAAACCGGTATCTGCTCGGCCTAGTCCTAGTAATGAGAGTGGCATTAGCGTAACAGAGTCGCCGGAAGAGCCCCTAAAAGCTATTTACAGCTTGAGCTCTCGTTGGCTCACAATTGTGCCTCCAGCGCTGTCTTCGACAATCTCGCTGGGTGGTACCCCTCTAATAATTGATGCGAATTCAAGTCCACCTGGCCTCTCAACACATGCGGCTCCTCCACCCCCGCCAATCACTTGCGAGGTGGTAAGTACCGATGTTGAGGGCGCATGGGGGCGACTTGGGCGCCAAGCAGCACAGGGTCTGGTCAAGGTCTCGCAGAAGGGCTTCGAGATGGGTCGACAGGGCTGGAAGGAGCTGACCCAGCCCTCACCTCCAGGCTTACGTGCAAATCACGATCGCGGACCTCAACAAGAAGAATTTCCACCCACAAAAGCGCCAATGAACGATCTCCGCACAGCGAAAGAGCCAGCGCTCGTAAGTCTCATCGACTTGGATAACCTTTTGATCTGGGAAACACAAAAACCAAAGTACATGCCCGTGCCTATGTCAACGTTTGCGCTACTGGACGGCTGTAATTTTGTCTCACTTTCGTCCACTGGCACTCGATTATTGACCTCTAGTCGCAAAGGCGAGGTTTCCATGATATGGGATCTAGGCCAGGTTGCGCATGGGACGCCGAGACGCCTTGACAGCGCGGGCGAGGAAGCCAGCACGTGTCCAAGCATTACCCAACTGCTCCGGGTCGCTCGTAACAGCCCGTCGACTCTGTTGAGCTGTGCCTGGAGTCGAGACGATGATGCCGTGGCAATGCTTACCAACCATGGTACTATACATCTTCATGAAGTGCCTTCGCGGCCGCAAAGCCGCAAGCGCAAGCGAACAGCACCGACTACGACCAACGCCGCCGAGAAAGCTGATGCCACGGTCAGCTTGTCTACCGGGCTGTCGCCTCCCAGCTCGGGATTTTTGGGGAGCATCAAGTCATGGTCACAGACTGTCAGCACACAGGTTAACTCCATACGAACGACCAGTCCAGCATCGGCTTTTGGACTCCCTACCACATTCGCTGGCTTCCGCGAAGCTACTGCAGCGGCTGGCAACGCTGGATCTCGAGCCGTGGCACGAGGCCTAAGCCAAGGCCTGACCGCTGCCAAAGGCGCTAGCAGTGATTACTGGCATGCTGATGACAACAAGATCAGGCACACGAAGGCGTTGCAGACGCCACTCTCTGCGAAATCGGTCAAATGGATCAAACGCAATAGTGCAACTTCTGTGGCGATTGTCTGCGGTGGCACCTTGCACGTCCATCCTGTGCAGCGCGTCACTCGACGAAAGGGATCCCAAGTGGTCACAAATCTCAAACACGAGAAATATGCCCACAAAGCCTTTCCACTTCCCCCGATAGCATCCAAGCCAGAATATTCGGCTGCGAAAGGTGCAGACTTGTCATGCATTGGGCAAGGGCCGCACGGCTTCTGGAGTCTGCGACAGGCAACCTCTCCAGTTGCAAGCGACCGTCGCGCTGGCACTATGACAGCGCCTCGTGGTTGGGCCTCGGCTAACGATGTGGAGACGAATGCGCCCTATTGCCCATTCCACGTCGGATCCCAGATCGGAATCTACGCATTCGATGAGATGGAATATAGCCAATACAGGGCATGCCCCGCATTCACTAGCTTTCAGCAAAGAGGACATGGCAACGACCAGCGACCTTGGACTTTTGGCGATGCTATGCCTCCTAGCACCAAGATTAATGAACAAATGCCTGACGAGTTCCGCGAAAGCTCGTACGCCACTGGACTCGCTGACGATGATCTGGAAGAAGAAGTGGCTAGTCAGATGGAGAGTAAGCTGACCATTCAGCCGCCGAGTGGCAAGAGACAAGACGAGCATATACGGGTTTCGACACGCCGCAAAGGGCGAGGCCAGGGGGTCGCAGACGATGGACATGAAGGTCTCGACCTGATGGAAGACGACCAGGGCCACGTTGGGGTTTGATTAGGGGATATTGGAAATTTGGCTGCGTGGCGGAGTGCACCTGGATCCTGGCACCGTTCGAAGCGCTTCTACCTGAGCGGAGAGGGCATCGGCCAGGAACGAGATAAGGCTGCTATCACCTCCCAGTACAATTTTGTGCATAACTCAACCACCAGCGCTTTTACGGAGGACGAAGGCTCGCATATCGTATGAGATGAGCATGAAACAGTAGTAGTTTTGGTCAAGAGAACCACGTGAGTTTGGCAAACCAAGGCTCCGCTGTTCATGATATTAGGGCCTGTTGTGCTCTTCATAACTTTCTTTGTGCATCGTGGGAGAATCTGCGAGCTTTTATGGAGAGCGTTCCTTTCCTCTTCTGTCCGTCGATGCGTCGCGTCTCCTTCGCCTCCGTGAATCCGCGTCAGAAAGAGAATCGTCCCTCCTAGAGCGACGCAGTGCGTCACGATCCGCTCGACGCTGCGACCGAGAGTGAGTGCTGGACTCATCTCTGGGCGGCGACTCATGTCGAGATCTGTTTGAATCACGATGGCGATCTCGCCGAGAATGGTGTTCGTGTCTGCGCCTTTCTCGGTCGCCATCGTCTGACTCGTCGCCTCGCCGAGATGACCGATGGTGGTGATGTCTGCTGTGTTTGCGGTGTCGATCATGGCCTCTTTTATCTCCCTTCTGTTTTACGACAGCCTTGAGAGCCTCGGCTACCTCCTCTCGTTTCGCCTGGACGAGGTACTCTTTCATGGGGTCATCATCGTCATGTTCTCTTAGTAGCTTCTGCAATTCGATTTCTTCTTTGATCAGAGGCCGCTCCTCTTCACTCTCGCTCTCATCCGTCTTCCTCCGCTTCCGACGCTCGTCGCCCTCTCTGTCGGTATCATCTGCGTCCTCGACATCTTCATCGCCTATGCCTTCCACCTCGCCTTCCTTCTTCTTGTATCTCGTGTGGTCGACGCTGATCACACGGCCCATTACACCAGCGCCGCTCAAGTTGTCGACAGCAAGATCGCAGCTCCGTTGGTCTTCGTATTTGAGAAAGCAGAAGCCGCGCGATTTTCCAGTGTCCTTGTCACGCACCAGGTTGATGTGCACCGGGTTTCCATATTGGCTGAAGATGGTGAGGATGTCGCCCTCTGAGAGCTCAAATGGCAAGCCGCCGATGTACAGGTAGGCTGTATCGCGGTAGTCAGTGTGCCAGGACGCGTTAGGTGGTATACATTTGTCGAGCTCGGTCTGGTTGAGGCGCTCGATCTGGCGAATGGACTGCATGGCGACAGCGTGGTGCTCGTTTGTTCAGATGTTGTGGATACATGCGATAGCCACAATTATTTCCACTTGCATGGGCGCGCACGTGGCAATGACGTCGGAGTCGAAGCTGGAGTGGGCACATCACATGCAAGTAAACTCACTCTGCGCACTCCATGTCCGCTCTGCACTCTTCCACCGCCCAGCATGGCCCCGGCCCTCACAATTTCCATTCCCACGGCGACGACAGCGACCCCGGTGGACGCCAAGCCCTTCACGCAGTACCATGTCTCGCTGCAGCTGCCTCTCCGCCGCCACGACATCCGCAAGCGATACAACGACTTCGCCGCGCTGCATGAAGCTCTCGTGTCCGAGGCAGGCAAGCCTCCTCCGGCACCTTTGCCCGCCAAATCATGGCTACGACGCACAGTAAACAATGCGAGTTTGACCGAGGAGCGACGTGCCGGCCTGGAGAAGTACTTGCAAGCCATCATTGCCTCAGACGATGCTCGATGGCGGAGTAGCGCTGCCTGGCGCGGGTTCCTCAATCTGCCCAGCAGCATCACAACCACTAACACACCGGGTTCGAAGCGTCCAGGCAGTGCTCATGGAGGAGCAGCCACAGACCCGAATCAATGGCTGGACTTGCATCGTGACCTCAAGAGCCAAATACAGACCGCTCGTTCACAGCTGAAACAGCGCGAATCTACCTCGACGGCCCAGTCACAACATACACTCTCCGCTGAGGCCAAGGCAAGCCTGGTGCGTGCGGCCACTTTCATCGCGCAACTGGAAGATGGTCTCAAAGCGATAGCCGCAGCAAGCAAAGGCGACGATGCTGGCTGGGGAGGCGCCAAACGTCTCGGCGAAGGCGAACTACGCCGCAGAAAAGATCTGATTGGTGCTGCCAAAAAAGAAGTGGAAGGTCTCGAAGGCGTGCTGAAGAGCATGGCCACACAATCTGCGAAAGTTTCTGGGAGCAGCAGTGTCATGAACGCCTCGGCCGCAGCCACGTCAGAGCAAAAGTCAGAATTGTGGAAAGGCACCTCGGCGGCGAAACCGAGTGGACGCGTACTGGGAGGTCCGATGAAGGAAACAGAACGAACGAGGAGTTGGACAACTCGGGTGTGTTGCAACTGCAAAAGCAAATTATGCAAGAACAGGATGAAGATGTCATGAGCTTGGGCAAGACAGTGGCGAAGCTGAAAGACATGGGCATCTTGATCAATGAAGAGTTGGCCATTCAAAATGAGATGCTTGGGGTCATTGAGCAGGATGTGGAGAGAGTGCAAGGAAAGATTGATGTGGGACGGGCTCGAATCAAGAAAATCAGTTGATCTGCAGGAGTTTGCGTGCAGCTTCCAAGTCGGAGAAATTGGCGAGGTTGTGTGATATCTGCTGCGTTCAAGCGAGCATTCTGGAGGCTCTATTGTACAATTGTATCTCTATTTAACTCAGTCTTGAGTGCACGTTTCCAAACTCACGCTAATACAACAAATTTTCAGTGCACGTTTCCAAACTCCCGCTAATACAACAAATTTTCAAGTCAATTATGTTACAGTCTCAGTCTGCCGCCTTCTGGTCGTCCCCCAAACCATTTGGAAAGTGCTGACGGGCCTGACTCATCATCTTGCATCCATTTTGGCGTCTTGAACGCACTCCCGATCTTCTGCATGAACTCTGGCGTCTCCACTGTCGTAAAGGTGTTCTGAATCCGCTCTCCTAGATCTTGATAAAAATGTCTGGCACTATCATCTTCCTCCTGTTGATTTGTGATGGCGTTGAACTGCCTGTTCGCCTCGCGAATGCCTTCAGTTCGGGGAGGCCGGCGGTCACTGAATGTATCTCTGAAAGGCACTGCCACCTGAGCAGGGGTCGCAGATATGCTATCCTCACCACCTTGGATGTCGTTTCGTTCTAGATCCAAGGATGCGCCTCGAGTGGAGAGACCAAGCATGCTGTCGGTGCCACGAGATTGCAGTTCACGATCGATCAAGGCTTTTCCTTCCCGCCAGCCTCCTGTGCCGAATCCAGATGGATTATCCTCGCTCTCATCTTCGAGGAACCCGAAGCCAAGCAAGCTCTTCATTCTTCCATAGACGTTGAACAGAGTAGCAAAGACCGGAATCAGCACAAAGCAAGGGAAAAAGCGACTAAATCCAGAACCGAGCGGCGTAAGATCGAGAAGCTTTCCCAAGAACTGGAAAAACATCGTTTCTTCGAATACGCTCGGAGAAAGCATAGTCACGAAGTTGTACGATAATGGGACGGTGAGCTTCGCGATCTGCATCGAGTACCAAGCAGCGCTTTCTCCGTACGTTTGCCGCTTGACGAGAGCGCGGTTGCCCCATACCTTCACGTCCTGGATTGCGTAGAGCGCAGCAGTATTCATATACAGCAGCCATGCGGCCGCGACGATCTGGCCGCCGATATTGACTTTTCCACCGCTCGTCGAGGTTGGATGATGGACCACGGTCAAGCCGATAACCGATAGTCGTGGCGCGAAAGCCCTAATCACTTCGCTCCATACAATGAGTACTGCAGCGAGCGCAAGAGCACTGGAGACTGCAACACGTATCGCTGGTACGAGGTTCATGTGCAGATGGTACCTCATGGTTGGCGTGAGAATATCGACATTCCGTCCGATTCCGCTATGTCCGAATTGTAGCTTCTTCGAAGCGGCTGAGTCCAAAATGGTCTGGGTTTGGTAGGCTCGTTGTACAAGGCGATCCCACTCATCCACAAAGCGAGCCTTTCTATGCCGGGCGCGCTTCAGTTTGCGAGTCAAATCGGCGAGATACCGATCAGTGACAACAGCTGGAATATTGGGGGTGGAGGTGTGTTGCGTCGGTAATGCATTTGGGCGTGTAGCAGATACACTGCTCAGCTCATCGATCCACTCCTTCTGCTCCGCGCTCATTCCGCTCTTGAGTCGTCTTAGTTGGAGTACAGTGTTCTCCAAGTGTTCTAGCTTTTCTGTAGCCTCGTCCAACCTGTCTTTTATCTTCGGGGCCCGGCCATGCAACCATCGTAGGCGAGATGTCACATTTGCATTTCTGAACAGACGTCTTGGTATGGCGACCAAGCCATGTCCCATGAGGCCAATTGCCAGAATTAGGCCCCAGGTGTAGGCCAGTGCCATGAGCAGACCCTTGATCGTGGCGAAGTGGAACCCATTCTCGAGAATGAAGTATACGAGGCCTACTGCGCCTGCTGAGAGCACGATGATTTGGTAGCGGAGGTTCGATCGGACGGCGTCGGCGATTCGCTCACTCGTGTCGCGGAAGCCCGAATCGCAGTATTCGCCCAGAAGCGGCAGGATGAACCACGTCAAGACGAATGTGAGCCAGTACGCTATGCGCCATGCTACGAGCGTCACACGCTCAGGCAACCAGATCGCATGGTTAGCGTTGGTTGCTGCGCAGTCGATAGGGACCAGGAGGATAATCGAACAGGGCAAGAAGAGGGCCAGGAAGACGGGGAGCAGCAGCCAGTGCGGCGTGTTGCGAAGAGGCAAATAGTGTCGAATAGTCAGCAAAACCAGCAATGCGATGGTCAAGAGTGCCGACGCCGCGAAGATGTTCGAGGCCACCGACGACGCTGCCGAGGCCGATGCGGCCTGCTCGTCGCCGATCATGTTGTGCGTTCAGGTGTGCTCCAGCGGGTGCTGATCCATTGCATTATTCCCCGACGGTGCTGACAGATGCTGCGTTGGATACAGAGGAGTGTTGTGTCATGTGTGTGGAATCTGTGGATGAGGTTGATACCCTAAAGACGAGAGCGCCGTTCCGGATTGACTTCCGCCTATCGACTGACACCCACTGCAAAGCATCCTCCTCCCACCACTCATGTATCGCGATGCCCACTGCGGTAGCCTGCTGGCGCTCGGCGTTGCATGGCACTGCCGCACGTGTCTGCCTGCTGATGCGAGTGCTGCGCGCGATCCGATGCTCTGGACTTTTCTCGGACCCATCGCGCGTGCCAGCGAGGCCAACCCACATCATGAGCACATCAAGTCCCCACTCGCCCTAGTGTGACGATTGACGGGCGATGGCCGTAAAGATGGTGCATAAATCGAAACCCGCCTCCTCTGCATCCCTATCGCAAGCTTACCAGATTCGACACTCACCATGACGGTAACTCAGATCAAGCAATGGAGGACCGCTTTCGATGGCCTCGACAAGCTGAGGCAGACGACCGCCCAGATGCCCCAGCCAAGTGACGGAGAAGTTCTTGTCAAGATACTGACTGTCTCCTTGAACTACCGCGACACTGAAGGTGCGAGAGTCACTCTTGGCCCCCGTGGGAAGTGATATTAACATCTCGTGCAGTCTGTATGGGCCTGTACAATCACCACAAATCTGTGGACAGCCCGGAAGATCTCGTCCCATGCTCAGATGCTTGCGGCATCGTTGTTAATCCTGGCTCATCAGATTGGAAAGAGGGCCAGCGTGTCATGTCAATCTTCAACCAGACCCACCTGACTGGACAAGTGAAGCAGAAGGACATGGCAAGTGGACTTGGGCTTCCGCTGCCAGGCGTTCTGTCGGAGTACAGATGCTTTGATGCGAGTGCCTTGGTGGCTGTCCCAGACTACCTTTCGAACGAAGAAGCCGCAACTCTTCCAATAGCCGCAGTAACCGCTTGGATGTCGATCAACCAATTCCGATCTTTGAACAGTCCGGCAGACGGTGATGTGGACGAAACAGTCGTGTTTCAAGGCACTGGAGGAGTGGCGATCTCTGGCCTGCAAATCGCACATGCAGCTGGTTTGAAGACGATTGTCACTTCCTCATCTGACCAAAAACTTGAGAAGGCGAAGAAGCTGGGAGCTGATCATGGCATCAACTACAAGGCCAACCCCGAATGGCAAGAAGAGGTCATGAAAATCACAGAAGGCGAGGGCGCTGATATAATACTCGAGACCGGTGGGGCTCAAACGTTGCGCAAGAGCTTCGATTGCGCAAGCTTCGGAGGTCTTATTTCCTGCATCGGCTATCTCTCTGGAAAAGAAGATGCGCCTGGACTTAACACAAACCTACTAGCACTCCGCCGGAACCTGACATTGAAGGGAATACTCAATGGCCCCAAGAACCGCTTCGAAGAGATGTGCAAATTTTACGCCAAACATCAAATTCATCCTGCGATAGACAGGACCTTCAACTTCGATGAGGCGAAAGACGCTCTGCAGTACCTATACTCGGGTGGGCATTTCGGAAAGGTTGTCATCAAAGTGGCTTAATATCATCGATCACGATATTCGACATGCGAGCAAAACTTGCAATCATTTCAATAGCAGCCGCTTTCGCAATGCTAACATTACTTCCGCTTGCGGGCTTTCTGCTTCTTCAGTTTCGACATGCCGGAGTCAACCGCATTTGTGACTCGATCTTGCACATTGTGCTTCTCAGCTTCTTCCTGAATATCATCAATCACATCGTCCTCGTCAGGGCACGACGTCCCAAAACAAAGATCCAACAGACCAAGCCGACCATAGTTTCCAATGCCGTAACCGTCACCAACCGAAGCAAAGTGAGCTTCGTTCCGACGAGCCATCCCTCCAGTTATGATCGTCGATGGAAGCGCAGTATATCCGGAAAAGATGAAGAACTCCTCTAGCGAAACCAAGCTGAGGAACAAATGCCAGGTCAGGACATGCCAGCGAAAGATCACGGCTGGCAAGAACGTCGGTAAAAATCCCTTCAGCAGATATGCGGCAGGATGGTCGTATGCTGCGAGCATGCTGAAGGTGATGTCTGTGCAGTGCTGATATTCCAGGTGCCATTTTTGTAACACTGATTCCCACTCATGCAGCACGTATCGATGTACTGCGTAGTGTACAGCGCCCCTCACAGCAAAACCCTTCAGCACATCCATCAGTAGTGTCCAGGGCAGAGGAACGGCCTTGGAAACCTGCAGGAGACTGCGAAGATGAAGTATTCGAGTGGCCACAATTTCGAGTATTGCCTGTACCAGCACACCCAGAAATAGGTTGCACGTTGCAAGAGCCGCAACGTGTAACAGCCGGTCTCGACCAAGCTGGTGTGGAAGATGCCGTTTTCCTGATGCCTTCACTTTGCGACTCATGCTGGGTATCGACAAATCGAAGCCGAGCGAGAGCAGCGACGGTATCAAGTAGCAGAACAGCCTAATGATTGCAGTGCCGTAAATCTCGATGGTCAGCGGTCCTTTGCTACATTGGTCGATCGATCTTAGCAACATCAGACATATGGATGCATTCGTTCCCAGCTTACCTCCAGATCAAGCTTATCCATGTCAGGTAGAAGAAGCCGAGGCTGACAGTGGTTGACGAGCCGCCGTACAGCGGAATGGCAATGAAGGATACCAGTGGGAGCGGCAGTGTCAACATGCCTGTCACTTTCGACATGACAGTGCCGTATAGCTCCCAGAAACCCGTCGGCCATCCTGCCGAGCGACCTGATAAATACCCTGACCCATAGACGAGTTTATCGCGAACAGCCTGCATTGTTGTTGCGGTGTGTCGTTCGAATAAGATACATGTCACTCGATTTGCACTCAGAACGCGAAGTCCTCGTCGTCGCTTTTCGACTGTCGCGCTCTCGCAAAATCAAAACAGGGAAACGCGTCGTCGGTGACGTCACAGCGACCACGTGGACGCGTGACACGTCGCGTACCTGTACTCGGGCTGCCTCTGAGTCTGTGTGTCTTGCTACTGTACTGCTTTGAGAATTGAAGTCGTGCGTCGAGCATCGTGGTGCAGACAGCTATTGGCAAGAAGTCGGCAGTACGCATGAGCGGAAGGATATTGCGGGCAACGCAGCTTCCCATCCCCTACCTCAACGTACTGTCACGCGACTGAAAACATCATCACGCACAGTCATGAGTTGTAATGTGGGATCTCACCTAGCCATCGGACATCCTGCTATCGAAGTCAGATACGTGCACGTGGGCTTGTCTGCACTGGCGATAAGCAAAGGTCGGTGTCACTCGGAATACGAATCTTGCCGATGAGCTCTGCCGACCACAAAGGATCGTTCCATCGAGATTCCATCGACTACAGGCCATCACTGTTACCGAAGGGCGGACCAAGCACTAGAACTCAGTATGAGCTTCTCTGTCTGCTACTACAGTCCGTCACTCGACGTTGTATATTGGCCAGCCACGCCAGCGGCACACTTCAGCACACATTGGTCAATGAACCTTGCGAGCCACTCTTCTTGAACACCGCAACGGATCCCTCGACGAGTACCTGGCCTGCCTACGAGGACAGCGACGCAACAATTACTCGATGCACGCCCTGT
This sequence comes from Cercospora nicotianae, assembly GCA_029490675.1. Taxonomy (NCBI): domain Eukaryota; kingdom Fungi; phylum Ascomycota; class Dothideomycetes; order Mycosphaerellales; family Mycosphaerellaceae; genus Cercospora; species Cercospora nicotianae. The sequence goes on from JANQAT010000002.1 coordinate 3,019,046, forward strand.
TGCGCAGCGAACATTCAACGTCATTCTCTGGATTCGATATGCAGCTTAGGTCAGCAGCCACCCTCCGATGTTCCTTTTCCATTGTAGGGCTGAAGCCATTGACGAAAGGATTCTGTCTGAATCCTGCAAGATGCTGCGCACAAACAGAGTACGTCTCTTCACCGCAATTGCCGGAGTCTATGAAGAGCTGACGCGCCCTGCTGAAGAAGTGGTGTGCGGACACATGTGAATGTCGGGCTCGACTCCCGCTGGCACGAATTCCGATGCCGCTCGTTCCTCGCCTACCAGCACATATGAGATCTGGTAAGACGTCTCGATGATTCGAAGCATTGACAAGCAATCGCGTAGATTACTCAGACAACCAAGTATAGACTGGACCGATGTCACCGCTGTGATTACAACATCCTCTGGTGACTGTGAGCGCCATCTACATCAGGCGCTGCGCACAAGCTGCACAGTACATAAACATCTGTGGCAATGGTTGGGACTAGATGGCGGGTGAGCACTTCATCATGCACGAATATACTAATGTGACGAACGAGAACTGGAGGGGCAAGAATGACCCTGCAGAGAGAAGACGTATACAGAATCGAATCAACCAGAGGGCTTTCCGGCAACGGCAGCGCGAAGGAGAATCTTCCAAAGGTTCTAGAAGTCAAAGTCCGTCAGAAAGTGCTGCTTCGGAACCTTCGAGGCCCGAGAATGCAGTAAAGAATGGCGTGCAAGGCACGTTCAGCACATTGGTACCACAACTGAGCATTGGGAGCAATACGTCAACAGGCCGCCACTACGATGATCTGGCTCGCCTGATCAATCGAAACTTCTACGCGGCAGTCTACTCGAACGCTCGTTCCCTAGGCATCAAGCAATCATCAATTCAACGTGCAGAGGTCGGCCTGACAGCGAAGTCGGACAAAGCAGTGCCAAAGACACTGGCCCCGATTCCAACTCAGTACCAAATCGCGCACGATCACCTTATCGATGCTCTCCCGCACCCGAGGCTCAGATACAACATACTACGGGCAACGGCATTGTCACAGATCGATGCAACTATGCTGTGCGACGAATTACGTTGCTCTGGAGCACTGGAGTACATTGGCGGCACTTGGCAGAGATGCGGATTGATCGTTTGGGGCGATGCAGATCAGGTGCACAGCTGGGAGATATCCGCCGGCTTCATGCAGCGATGGTCCTCTCTCCTCCATGGATGCGAGGATTTGCTGGCAGTCACGAATTCCTGGCGAGCACAGAGAGGGGAGCTCATGTTTTCTCACTCCATGAGTATCAGCTGATGAGATAGTGCGACGTTGTTGTGCAGCAGCTCAGATTGTTTCGTGCGTGAAGCGAAGGCATCGGATGAGCAACATGAAGTCGAACATGGCTGGTATTAAAATAGAGCGTAGAAATCCGGAATCTGCAAAAAGGGCTGGCTAGACCGGCAGGCTCCAACTCCGTTGACGCTCACCTTTCGTGATGGCAAAGGCCTGAAGACGGAGAGAGCCGGTCCATATGCAGAGGCAATGAAACAGAATGAAGTGGCATTTTCCATGCATTTCGCACGCGGCGGGGATATGCAAGATGCACGCGGTCCCATTTATAGAATCGAAGGATGCAGCAACAGCAACAGTACTATTCGCCGTCATCGCTGCCCAAGATCAAAGCATGATTGAACAGCATATGAACTGCCGCTGGGAGTGCAGTCCTGTTCGAAAATATGGTGAGCAAATTGTGGGCTACTTTTTAGGTCGCCCCTTGTATCAATATTGAGACCTGAAGGTGCATTGACGCAAAGCGCAAGTGCAAATTTCCGAATTGCTATCGATGGCGCGCATTGCTGCAGGGTCCCCTTTCTTCCCCGCTGCATCACCGTCTTCAAGTTCCATGCTGTCGGGCTCGTCGACAGCATGGCTGGCGCGCAGTTGCAGAAGCTCCGCGCAATATTCGTGCACATGTGTGCTGGAGCAACAACAGAGGCAGCCAACAGCCACCCACCTGGCGTTCCTGACGGCGATCTACCCGTCTGCCGCGGACCGGTGCGTTTGTAACTTCGCATCGTTCCCAGTGCTTCGCTTGCGCCCAGGGCCTAGCGATAGCGTGCTAATAAGTAGGAGGGTCAGGACGAGCGTGCGAGCGTTGATAGAATATTGCATGGAGACGATCCTGCTGCTGCTGTTATTGCTGCCTCGCACTGCATGCTGTTTCACCGCTGTCCGAAGTGTGTTGCGCGTATAGTGCGTTCCAACGGCCGCCTGTGCCTGCACGCACGTTCTCGCGCCGCACCGCACCCACTGCGCGCGCCTATCGACGTTGCTCGGCGCCGTCGTGCTATACCGCTACAGTGAGGCGAACCACCGAGCGACAGTGCAATGGCGTGGTGAGCGGAATCGAGAGCAGCTGCAGCGCCCACCATCGTCTGCTGGCTCCTGTCGCGCCGTGAGCTCGCGGTGCCTCGCCATGGACGTCGACGTTGCAGTCGACCAGCGCGGGAGACATTGGGACCAAGCGGCAGAATCGTCGAAGTCTACCTCGTCCCAGCACGTATCCAGCAGTCGCCCCAAGACCCGTCACGCCAGCTCTGCCGTTTTAACGTCCATCATCGACTCGCTCGACACCCTGGGCCCATTGCCTGACATCCACGCCCACGATCACTTCTCGGAAACAGCCAGCCGACGTTCCCTTCCCGAATCCCTCAACCGCTCCGTGGCCAGCTCGGCCTCCATACATAAGAACACCATCTCGCCCGGCTTTGGCGTCGAGTACGGCGGACAGCTGGAGCTGGACGATGTCGACGGCGTGACCGATGCTGCCCTGCCCCCTACTGTCCCCACCTCCAGGCCGCCTTCGGGCTTGTCGATGCACCAAGTGCCGCGACGGGAGAGTAGCAGGAAGTCGGCATCGATCACAGGCTCGTTGCGCCCGCAACCAGCTTCGCGCAAGAGTTCTCTGGGTTCCGTTGCAAGTACTGGCAGCCCTCGCAACACTCTGAGCTCAGAGAGCTGGGTCCGCAAGAGCACGTCCAAGGGAGGAGACGACGACGATTCAGGCAGCATACGGGGCAGATCAGTGCGCAAGAGCCGCTTGAAGGGCGTGAGCTCGCACAGCGCATTGCGCATGGATGAGAACTGGCCGTTGTCGAGGGACATCAGCGAAGACAGCACGCGTGTGTCGTTGGCCGACCACGTCATTGCCAAAGCTCCTGCGCCGCCTCCTGCTGGCCGAGGCAGAATTTACTTATCAGATGCCACGATCAACGAAGATCGGTCTGAAGTCACTTCCCCTCCATTGTTGACGCACAACTCCTCTGGTGGGCGAAGCGGTGGCAGTGAGAGCAAAGCTTCAGAGCGGCTGTCCGTATCGGGGTCCTCCTTGAAATCTCCAAGTCCGATCGAAGATTCTATTCCCACCAGGTTTTCTTCGCTGCGCATGTCCAGTAGTAGTTCCACTGGCAAGAAGAAACACAAGAAATCGAAACGACGCGCGACTCCGAGCAATACTGACAAAATGGGCTACCGGCCGTCCTCGCCAATACCAGAATCGAGCTGGGCAGATCTAGGCGACGATGACGAAACAGTACGGCGCATTAGACAATTGCGAGAGCAGCGCAAATCACGACTACAAGAAGAACTTGTTTCTGCGGAAGGCACAGAACCCAGCGGGCTACTCGCTCCTTCCCGAGATCCCGTCCCACAGCGCTCTGCGAGCGAAAGGCGACCGTCCTCACCAGACGACAGTGCTAGAAAGGCCCGCAAGCTCCAACGACCGATCCATCGCCATAATGTCGATCAAGCGAAGGCGCACAAAACCTTGGGTCTACGCGACTCAAGTAGGATGCGGCAACGTGTGGATGACATTGATCCAGCGGGCCTGGTCAGACCGGCAGGATTTAATATCGATCAAAGACCAGCATACTCTCTGGATATCCAGCGGCCCTCATCGCAACGCAGACCACAGACAGCGAAATCGGTAGACCGGCCCTCTTCGCAGCGACTTTCTCTCGATTACTCTTACGCACAAGCAGTAAATCTGTTCCAGAACGACATACGCGACACCAGTCGCTCGACCGAGCACAGAAGCCGAGAATCGTCGGCGCCTGCGCCCGCCGTCAGAAGTGGAGACTCGGACACTCCAACGAAGCCAGGCTCACTTTCGAGCGCGTCGCGTTCGACAAAAAAGAAGGCCAAGCGCACAGCAGAAGAGAAGCTAACAGGAAACCATCCCGATCTCCCACTGAGTTTCGACAAAAGGAGAAATCGAAGGAAATCGATGAGTGACGCCCGCTTGGCATTATCCGGAGACAAAGATCCGGGTGCCTCGCGACGAGATAGCATTGACGAAGCAGTCTCAGAGTACCTGCAAGCGCCGCGGCTGAATCGCAGAGTAAAGAACCTGCCCAGCGGACGTGTCATCTCATACTCAGAGGTCGGCGATCCCAAGGGAGCGGCTGTTTTCATTTGCGTGGGCATGGGCCTCACTCGATACGTGACTGCGTTCTATGACGAACTGGCAACGACCTTGCGACTTCGGTTGATCACAATCGATCGACCCGGAGTGGGAGGCAGTGATCCGTACCCTCCTTCAGACAAGAGTGGACCACTGAATTGGCCCGAGGACGTACTGACGATCTGTCAGCACCTTGGGATCATCAAATTCAGTATCCTTGCGCACTCGGCAGGAGCAATTTATGCGCTGGCCACGGCTCTCATCCTTCCCCACCTCATACGGGGTAAGGTCCATCTGCTGGCCCCTTGGGTTCCACCAAGTCAGCTTGAGGCGATTTCACACCCAACTTCGTCTGCGCCTCCAGCGAACCCCTTGCCAAGGAGCCAGCGCTTCCTTCGCGTTCTCCCAACGCCATTTCTCAAGGCAGCGAATGCTTCATTCATGACAGCCACATCAGCGTCTCTCAAACCTGTCTCCAAGCGAGCGAACAGGTCAACTCCTACCAAGCCTTCGCCAAAGAGACAAGTCAACGGGGATGAGTCCTTACAAGACAAGTCGTCAGGTCGTGAGCGCCCAGAATATAACCGACGTGAATCTATGATGTTGATGGACCAGTATATGCCATCAACTAACCCGCTGGACAACTTCCCAATCCCTGTGCAGGAGGAGCAGGAAGACGAGGAGAAGCGTCGAAGAGGTTCCCTCGTGCTTACTGCAACCGCAACACCAATGGATCCGAGCTTCGCATATGCCTCTATTGGTCTCCATGCTGCCGAGCACGCGGAGAAGGAACGCCAGGTCGAATATACCAGCCGTTTGACGCAGGCCACTTGGGACATGGCAACGCGGGATAGCAACCCTGCCACAGATCTTGTGGTCTGTCTGGAGCGCAATCGCGATGTTGGGTTTCGTTATACGGATGTCGCTCGCGAAGTAGTCATCACTCATGGTTCTGAGGACAAGCGTGTGCCGGTAGCAAACGTGAAGTGGTTGGCAGAGCAGATGAACCGAAGGGCATTGGGAGCCACTATTGAGAGAGGCTCCGGGAGAGACAGTAGAGACAGCTGGGTCTCTACTGCGAGAGGTGGTTGCGAGGTGCGCATCTTGGAGGGCGAAGGACATGGCTTAATGGCTAGCCCTGTGATTATGGGTGACATTCTAGAAGAGATTGCACGCACAGCCTACGAGCGCGAGAGTCTACAAGAAGAGAGGAGAGGCTGATCTCGTTTGAGATGACTTGAACGGTTCTCATCTGTTGGCGCTGTCGCTGCGAACAGATGTCATGGACAGCGCGCCTTACCCATCACAGGACAATGGGATTTCTAGCATTTGCAGTAGTATATTAGTATGATACCCACGGGCTCAGCACAGCTGCAGCCTGATTGCTTTTTCCTCATGCCGCCTGCTTGACTCTGTAATACTCCGGTCCATATTCCAACAGCCACGCCTTCTCGATTTTGGTGACCTCGCGAATGAAGGTCTTATCACCACTCTCCAGCACTTCGTTGAAAATGACCCAATCGGCTTTGCGATTGAACATGAGACTCGACGGATGAGCATGCAAAGTCGTCGCACCATCTACAGTCTTGAAAGTTCCATCCGGCATCATGCGCGCAGCATGCGCAAAGAACCCACTGGCTAAGCATCGCCTAATCGATTCTTCTTTCGATCGACCACCAACTCTGATCACTCCATCTCCGCTCAACGACTCGGTGACATCAATGCCGAATCGTTCCAAGTAACGGCGCAGCTGATTGCGGATGCTGACTGCTCGAGTCAAAGCTTTGAAATTGAGATAGTGCTGTTGACACCATCGAGACTCTTTCTTCCCTTTGGTGACGAAGGCTTGGTACACATTCAATAGTGTCAGGTGATCGCCTTGTTCGACGGCGAATCTCCTACGTGCAGTCTCTTCGGCTTTCTTGCTGTCGTGTGATATCCACAAGCTGCCTTGCAAGCTGAGCATGGCGGCAATTGTGAGCATTTCCGAGAGACAATCAAATGCCGGAGCGCCTAGCAGACATTTGGCGAGCATTGGCTCCACGGCGAGTTCTGCTATTCTTGTCCCCAGTGGTTTTGTCAGCTTCGCGTAGTCGTCCAGAGCACCTAGTGAGAAGAGTAGCTCCAAAGCCCGGATGATCAGCTCCGCTGGTGGAGGAGTGATGAAGTCGAAACGTGCGATATTGTCAATGCCCAGTGCTTTCAGCTGCAGGACCAGTGGGGCAAGGTTCGAGCGTTGAATTTCAGGTATAGTGGCTTCGTCCATAGAGTCAAATGCTTCCTCGGTGTACAGGCGATAGCATTTGCCTGCTTTGGTGCGCCCAGCTCGTCCAGCACGCTGCGTCGCCTATTGGACCGGTTAGAATCTGAAATTTTGAAGTATGGCTCTTCACACATGGCGGTAGACGGGAGATAACACTGTCGGACTTACCGAAGATCTCGAGACTGGGGTCGTTGTGAGGGCCTCTATTCCTGTTTGAGGGCTATATGCCCGTAGCTTGACGAACCCGCAGTCGATTACGTACACGATGCGGTCTATCGTCACGCTGGCTTCTGCAATGTTTGTTGCGAAGATGACTTTGCGTGTATCCTCCGGACTCGGTTCAAAGACATACATCTGCTGTTCGGTGCTCAGGCCTGCATAGAGGGGGAGCGCAAGCAGGGTGGGTGCGCCTGGGTCAAGCTGTGGCAGGCGTTCAGCCACGGCTTCCATGGCCTTCTCAATTTCTTCGCGTCCTGTCAGGAAAACCAATATGTCGCCATCTGGCTCGCTTCGGTGAATGTCGAACACGACTGATACCGCACGCTCGAGGTATTGCTCGCAAGGGCTCGTCAAGTAGTGGATGTCGACTGGATAGGCTCTTCCTTCGACACTGACAATCGAAGCGTGAGTTTTGTCAATCTCGTCCCCTGTTTGTGCATCCACAAGGCCGAAGAACTCTAGAAATCGCTCGGCATGCAATGTTGCAGAGCTGATGATAATCTTGAGGTCTGGTCTTCGCTTTTGAATCTTTTTGAGGAGACCAAGCAGAACATCAGAACTCAGGCTTCGTTCGTGTGCTTCGTCTACCATGATGACACGATATCGTGACAGTAAAGGATCCACGAGGGCCTCCCTGAGAAGCAACCCATCGGTCAAAAACTTGATCCTCGTAGCGTCAGACGTGACATCCTCGAATCTGATGCTATAGCCGACGTCTTGGCCAAGTGAACAGCGCATCTCATCGGCTACTCGCTTGGCCACTGTAGTCGCCGCGACTCGGCGGGGCTATGATGAACCTGTAAGCCGCCGTCAACAATCATCAAAAGTGTGTGGCTTGGGATCGTACATGCTTGAGTAATGGCCATGCATTTGCCGTCCGAGCACCATCCTGCTTGGTCGAGATATTGTGGTAGTTGCGTAGTCTTGCCACTTCCGGTCTGGCCGATCAAGATTGTGACTGGGTGTTGCTCGATTGTGTAGAGCAAAGCATCGCGATGGCGAGCGATCGGAAGCAATGAAGACGGCTTATGGAGACCGGGAATGAATGCGTCGGTGTCGGCCATGATGTTGTCTCTGAATGCCGACATTCGGGGCGCTGCTTCAGGCGCATCGCATGTCTTGTGGCATACTATCTGTTGTGAGTTTGATAGTCTTCTGCAAGAACGCCATGGGGAGGTCGGAACACGGAGAGTTCTGGCGGCACGGATCGAGCCGAATACTAGCGCATACGTCACTTGCACACTTGTCGAGGCAGCACGTTTTTGGTCCAGTATCGCCAATACACACGTGCACGCTCTGAAGGACTGCCCAAAACCCATATCCTTCAGCTTCGCAACCTCTCAGAATACCAGTAGCAGGCGAACCGAGCAGGTCGCAGCCAGCGACCACAATGGCTAGCAAGAACAGCCCTCCGGTGTCTCCAATCAGGCCCGAGGAGTCGGCCACGACACGCGAGGAGATGAGCTTCGACGACGAACAAGAGACGGGCACCGTGTCTCCACAGGGACATGAGACTCCCACTGAAGGACCTACCAAAGCTCTCTCGCCTCGTCCCCGTGTCTCATTCCAGGATGGGCATGAAGAGATCCCGCCCACGAAACCACCGCGGCCGCTCAGTACCACCCAACAGGCCGAGAATACGCTGATCGAGGCGTTTCCTACCATCGACGCCAAGGTTGTCAAGGCCGTCTTGACAGCGAGTGGCGGCAAGATCGAGCCTGCTTTCAACGCCCTCCTTAGCATGTCGGATGAGAATTTCCAACCTGAGGAAGACTCAGCCGCTCCACCTCCGCAGCCACCCCGATCCGCGGTTCGTCAGCAACCAGAAATGAGTCAACTCGAGGCCGATGAGCTATATGCGCGACAACTGGCGGAAGAATACAACAGTGGAGGAAACCGCTCGCAGACTCGCTACAATCAGCGTGAGCCTGGGCGCCGAGGTCCGAACCAGCAACGCCCATACCAAGACGACGAAGACGATCGCGAGCGCAGCTTTTTTGACGATGAATTGCCGGAGATAGGACGCAACATTCAGCAGGGCTTCCTGGAAACCCAGAAACGAGTTAACAGCTGGATCACAACCTTCAAGAAGAAGATTGACGGCGAAGAAGAGGACGATGAGGATTTGTACTCTTCATCGCGGACAAATACGAGGCAGAATACTGGTCTTGGTGGCAGGCAAGATTTTGGCCCGAGTCAAAGCGAGCAATTGCGTGGTATCAGAAAGTCTGCGGAGCAACAACGCAGAAGTACAGATGCGCAGCGCTATGATGCAGACCCGCGGGAGATTGACGCAGGAGAGTTCGAACGCCTCGAGATGCGCGATGATGAAGCTCGTAAGTAGTGCAGCAGAGCATACCTGGGTGCAAATATTGACTGCAAGACAGCACCTCCCCAGCCCCCTCGAACGAGCAGCAGGAAAGCAGCAAATCCGGATCTTTTCAAGTCGCAGCCGAAGCCTCCTCAAACGGGGCCAGTCGATGAGGTCGACGCGGCCGATAGGAAGGCCATGGGCAAAGATGCAACAGAGGCAGATAAGAGTAAGAAGTGGCAGCCTTTAACGAGCGTCGCTCCGAACCCCGAGGACGACAATGATCCGTTCTCCCTCGGCGACGATGATGAAGACAAGGACAAGACGGAAGACATTCGGAAGGAAGATACAGAGAGGCTCAAGCAAGCTGCTCGCAACAGTGTCAGTGCTGGAACAGACGAGACGACCCAGCGGAAGCCGTCTGAAAGTGACTCTGGGGTGAGGAACAAGGAGGCTGAAGAGTTGTTAAATGCTACCAAGAAGTGAAACATGAGGTGTACTACGATTACAGCTTCGCAACACTGACGGGCATGGCACCTGTGCCAGATACGTCCAGGATAGCTGCACGTGGGGGGTGACAATTGAATTAGCATTAATCAAGGATCTGGACAGCATTGTGTCGACACTGAGACGATACGATCGTATCCGGCTCAAATAGAAGGGGACATTACGTTTCTCGGCCCCAGCTGTACCAAAACGGAAGGCAGTTGCGAACGACGCTCGAGCTCGGCAGGACAGAACAGGCACATCACCTTATCAACTTGGCACCCAACAAAGGTCAATACATGTAGCTTCTGCCCTTTTCACATTGCACTGTTCCACAACGTATCCAATGATGGCATTGCACATCTTTGTTGGCCTTATCGGGCTCTCTCTGGCTCGTGAAATTACATTTCCACCAGTGCAACATCCTCTGGGAGTCGAGACGGAAGCGCCAGGACTTAGCGAAGACATTTCTCTCGCGAAGTTTGCTGGCTTGACTACTTTTGCGAATCTGGTATGAGTGCACGATTGCATTTTATTGTTGTTTGCTTTATCACTGATAATCGTCTGTCGATGCCCAGCCATATGTCCACTGTCTCTCGTCTGATAAAGAAGTGGAACCTTACGACATCGCAATACTGGGCGCGCCCTTCGACACTGGCGTCACTGCCCGTCCGGGAGCTCGGTTTGGCCCTCTAGGTATCCGAGAGGGATCAAGGCGCATCTCGCCAGCTTTCGGATACTCGGTATACACAGGCCAAAATCCGTTTGACCAGGGTTTCAAGATCGTAGACTGTGGTGATGCCCCCTTGACTGTTCTCGACAATACTGTCGCACTCCGACAACTTGGGAAGGCGCATCAGGTGAGGCCGCGACATCCAGAGCACCTTTCTTCAAACACTTATCAACTACAGGTGACTTCCTCTCGAAAAGCCAATTCAACAGAATACACTGTGCCACGAATCATCACGCTGGGTGGGGATCATACAACAACCTTGCCAGCTCTAAGATCTACGTTCCACCACTGGGGAGCTGTGTCCGTAATACACTTCGATTCGCAGTGAGGATGTCCTATGTTTCTGCGCACTGAGAGGATGACTGACCGCTGAACGCGAGAGTATAGTCTTGATACATGGTAAGCCCAGATGGCAATAACACTGAGGATCGCAAGCGCTCATCAATGGGCCAACGGATAGGAATCCCGAGCTTTTGGGAGGCGGACTCTCTCACTACTCAGGTGTCAACCACGGAACATTTTGTAGGTGATACTGAGCCCGAAAGACGACTGAAGCGGCACTGACTTACGGCTTTTCCGCATCCAGTACACATGTAAGCATGCCTGGCGAGGCGGAGATTCTTCATTTACTGAGTCAACGCAGCGCACACGAAGAGGGTCTTGTCCTCAATTCGTCCATCCACGCTGGAATCCGAGCGCCAGGTGAGGGACTGCACAGACATGGCACAAATTGAACCGATGTACTAATTAATGATAGTATTGAACAAGAAATATGATCTCAAAAATGACAAGGCGTGCGGGTTCCACATCTTGACCGCACGAGATGTAAGTTTCTTTTCAATATTGTGCCTACGCTCAATTACGATCGTTGCCCCGCCTAAGGACGGAATATAGTTGCGATGAGGCGTGCTGATTCCTCTTACGTGTGTTACAGCTTGACAAGTTTGGAATGCCGGCCTTCGTGCAAAAAATCAAAGATCGAGTCCAACATACGAAGGTCTACATCACGGTAGATATTGACTCTCTGGACCCAGCATTTGCGCCTGCCACTGGTACCGCGGAGCCAGGAGGTTGGACGACACGAGAACTGCTCACTGTACTAGACTCGCTTCAAGGCCTTAATGTTATTGGGGCTGATGTTTTAGAGGTCGCACCTGTGAGTTTCTCGAGTTCGAAGTTGATTGCAGATTGCTGAAGTGTCGCTCGTAGATCTATGATAACCCTGGCGAGACCACAACTCTTGCTGCGGCTGAGATTGTGCGGTCTCTGATCCAGCTTATGGTGCGTACAGCGAAGTTGAGAATCTCGTTTGAAGGAAGTCTGGCTGACGTGAAACGTGGCTGATCGTAGGTCGATACTCCTGTGGCACCGTCCAATGCAGTGCAGCATGGCGAGCAGTGAAGACGATGAGACTTGGGGATGGTCAATTTCATGGATGGGTAGGCAAGTGGACGTCAATAATTGATGCATCAGATGCGCTGGCGGGTCCGTCCGATGCAGGGTTGCGTTAGCGCGGGAAGCTTGTTCTTCTCGCTCCGCAGCTGTAGAATTCTAGCGTCGCGTAGTATACGAAATTCTCTAATTCCTCTTCTCGCAAAACATCCTGCCATTCCACAATTCGCAGCATGGCGCCCGCCGCAAAGCGCCAGCGGCTCTCCGATGGCAGTGCCGCAGCAGTCGAGACCGACAATGCGTCCACGGTGGCCACGCCTCGTGCACAGACGAATGAAGACCAAAAGCAGGCCGCGGCCAAACGATGCTCACTCTTCGTGCGCTCCCTGCCCGCCGACACTACCACCGAGCAGTTGACTGAACTGTTCTCTGATGCCTTCCCGGTCAAGCACGCCACCGCTGTCATCGATCCCGAGACCAAGCAATGCAAGGGCTACGGCTTCGTGACCTTTGCCGATGCTGACGATGCGGCACAAGCCCGCGCACAATTCAATGGCCACGATTTTCACGGAAAGAAGCTGCGTATCGAGATTGCAGAGCCCCGACGTCGGGATGGCAAGGATGGCGAGAACGCGGCTCCCGTGGGTCGCCAACAAGCAGAACTGGAGAGGCAGCACCAGCCGTCCAAATTGATCGTACGCAATCTCCCGTGGTCGATTAAAGGCCCGAAGCAGCTCGAAAAGCTGTTTCAAAGCTACGGGAAAGTCAAGAAGGCATATGTGCCTCAGAAGGGACCGGGCCTCATGGCTGGCTATGGCTTCGTTATCATGCGTGGGCGGAAGAATGCCGAAAAGGCGATTGAAGGCGTTAACGGGAAAGAGGTGAACGGAAGGACAGTGGCCGTTGACTGGGCTGTTGAGAAAGAGGTTTTCACAGAGCAGACGGATACTGAAGGTGGAGTCGAGAACAATGCAGATGCTGCAGATGGGGAAGCAATCGACGAAGATCTGATGCAGGACGATGCAGACGGCGATGGACATACCAGCAGTGCGGACGAGAACGAGGACAATGAAAGCGAAGACGGGACGAGCGAGGACGAAGGCACGGACGCCGATGCAGACGAGCTGAACCTGGACGATGACAGGCAGGATCGTGCCGAAGACAGATCGAGTACTCTATTCATTCGCAATCTGCCTTTCACATGCAGCGATGAGGATTTGGAGGACCATTTTCAACAATTCGGAAGCACACGTTACGCTCGAGTTGTAATGGACCACGAGACTGGACGCTCCAAAGGAACTGGTTTTGTATGCTTCTACGAGAAGGCTGACGCAGACGCATGCCTCCGGTCGGCGCCCTTGAAACCAAGTGCCGCGAGTGAAGAAACCAAAAAAGGCGGTAAGCACGTGCAGAATGCGCAGTCAGTTTTGCAGAACGAGATGGCCGATCCTACTGGACAGTATACTCTGGAAGGTCGCGTGTTACAGGTCACTCGGGCTGTTGGCAAGTCTGATGCAGCTCGATTGACGGAAGAAGGCACCAATCATCGAAACAAACGCGATCGTGATAAGCGCCGTCTGTATCTGTTGGGAGAAGGCACCATCGCGACCAACTCCAAGCTATGGCAACAACTGCCGCCATCGGAGCAGGCAATGCGTGAAGCCAGTGCCAAACAACGAAAGCAACTCATCGAGAACAATCCTTCTCTACATCTGAGTTTGACTCGACTTTCCGTACGCAACATTCCTCGCAGTGTCACTAGCAAGGATCTCAAAGACCTCGCACGACAAGCTGTCGTCGGGTTTGCTACAGACGTCAAGGAGGGTCGCAGGGATCGACTGTCCAAAGAGGAGTTGCTGCGTGGGGGAAGAAATGCAAGCTGCGGAAGCCGCTCGAAAGAAGGCCGGCAAGGGTATCGTGAAACAAGCCAAAGTCGTGTTCGAGAGTGCTGGTGGAAGCAAGATCAATGAAGAGAGTGGAGCAGGGCGTAGTCGAGGTTATGGTTTCATCGAGTACTACACGCATCGAAATGCCCTAATGGGTCTTCGTTGGCTCAACGGTCATGCTGTGGATTACCAGGTCAACCAGGGCAAAGGAAAGCTGAGCCGGGAGGAAGTTCAAGATCGTAAGAAACGACTGATCGTGGAGTTCGCCATCGAGAACGCGCAGGTTGTGATGCGCAGGAACGAGAAAGAGCAAAAGGCTAGAGCGCGCACTCAACCGGGCAACGGCGACCCGGAAGACCAGGATTCGGCAGTCAACAATGCTTCGAAGCCCAGATCGCGAGGTGACAAACCTGGTCAGCGGAAGCGTAAGAGGACTTCCGACGAGACACCCGATGCTGTGAAACCTTCAAAAACGACCTCAGACAAGCAGAAGAAGACCGTTGACGAGAAAATTGCGAAGCGGAACCAGATCATTGGAAGGAAACGAGCGATCCGTGCGCGCAGGAAGGTCGGCAAATGATGATTGAACCATCCAACCAAACTGGATACACCGTCTGTCGTACTGGCATTAGTTGCACGGCATGTCTTTCGACTAGGTGACATTCATGCATTCATGAAGGCAGGCTTTGCACTAATGCCCAGGTGCAGAGTGCAATCGTGCACGCGCCGCTGAGTGCACGCAAGGTTGGTGGAGTGGGCCACGATGACCAGGTTAATATACACCTTTAACAGGTCTGGTAACAATGCAAGTTGTTTTGACGTGGTCGTAGCATTTCACCAGGATTCGGCATTCAAACCCCCGAATCGAGTGCGCTGGTACAAGCTGGCATCGGATGTCAACTGCAGACGAAAGGGAAGGAGTACCGGCGGCCACGGTCCGGTGGCAGGTTGCAGACAGCAGCCAAGCAAGTTGCCGACCAGCTGCTGCACGGCCCAATATGGCCACTGCTCGAGCTTTATTAACCGAGCACTAGGGTCACGATCTGCTGTGCTGTGCGACATACAGCAACCGCGGCATGTGTCGGGGTAGTGCCGGTCTGAACCTGTCAGATGTTGCGCAGAAGTTTACGCTGCACAAACTAGTGCATGCAATGTCAACGTCCACGGGCAGTGTCAGACCAGCAAGAATGATACATAGCAGACCATGAAAACTGTCAGCGACGTCGTTCGCGACCCGGACATCAAGTGAACTGGCGGACACGGCTTCGCACTGCCCTTTCAACAAAAATGTCCAATGTATATTTCGACGACTTCTGTCAAACTTCAGATTCGAACAGCGTGATTGACCTGAATGAAGATGGGTGACATCGCTGCCCTGCCCCCATGCTTGTAATGCGACTGATAGCGTATTTCTCTCCAGTACTCATGCCGTGGCAGCATAGAAGAGCAGAAGTGGGATGCTTTGCGTAACGCTTGCGACGTTGAATGCTCATCACAACCTGACCCACGACCTTTGTGAAGGGGTTCTAGCCATGATGGATACCACTAGCATCGATGTACTGTCGATGATCCATGGAGGAAGTGGAGACGGCTTCCTCACAGCCAGAACAGGCCACAGCATCCAGACGCTCCACGTCTGCAGAGAGTTAGCTATAAAATCACATAGGTTTCTCACACAGTCTGACCTCTCCCTCTCCATCCTTTCCACAACTCACTTTGTCAGATTCGTTGGACTTTTGCTTTTTCTCCTCGATTGCAGCTGGTGGTATCCGTTGCCGTTACTCACACGAGCCGATCAGCTTCTGATATCGGACACATTGCACAGTCAGTATCCTTCAATGCAATTCATGGACGACACCATACTGATAACACATCCGCAGCCCACCCAGTGCACGACCACAAATCCTGTTTCACCCGATTTCTTCCTACATCGTGCAACATGTGCCAAGTAAGTCCACGATCTTGTCAAGGATCCACAGATATGAGCTCACAGAAGAGTCAAGTTCGAAGTCATCCACTTTCACTGTGGCCATGCCGGTCGTCGCCTCATCAAGCACTGCCACGCTGCTCGCAACGATGCCAATCATCAATGCTTCGGAGCATGGGCCATCAAGCGTGAATGGTACAGCGCCAACCAGATCTGTCAACAATGCGGCCAGCAACAAGCCATGATGCGGCACGCACAACAAGCACAGCTTCAAATGTGAAAGGGTGGAAGAGTTGTCGTTGCAGCGTGGGAAAAATTCATGAAGTATGACGGAGTTTCGGCGTTGTGGACATACCCATTGAGTGCTTTTTATTTTTCAGCGATCGTTCAGTTTGCGGGATATTGTGGGTTTCAAGGGATGTGAGAGAAGAGGCGCATAATGGCAAGAGAAATTGAAAGGTCTCTCATCTTCAAAGTGGCGCTCGCGCTGTCTCTCTCTTTTCGCATTTACTCTCCGGTATTCGTGGCACCTTCCACCTTGCCCTTGACATTATACCGCTTGCTGAAAAAGGTGAACCAATCATTCAGCACCTTCTTCTGATCATCTGTCAAGTCGTACCAATCCGGTCGGCATTGGTCTTCCTTCAGTGATGACTGTGCCAGAGCTCGAGAAGCATCTTTGCCAGCGAAGACTGCAACAGACGAGAAAATTTCGAGGTTAGTGGCGTGCACCAATATGCATGCATGGGTTTGATGTGAATCGAATGGGGGAAATGGTCTGAGCTGCTGGCTGGGTGCTACAGGTGGTACGAACCTTTGTACGAGCCTTCAGGGCCGTAGGCTTTGTTACCCGTCACATCGAAGACCGTGCCCTGTGCGAGTTTTAGCTTGGTCTGTGGGGAGAACCTGGGATGTGCGCCTTGTGCTGGTTTACCTTGATGGCGACGTATGTAGGATAGCCTTCGTGTTTTCCTAGCAACAGTGATGTTGAGTGAGCGCCGGGCTTCTATGAGGACAAACCCGATGATTGTGTTCTTACCGTCACACTTGGCGAGATAGTCGAGACTGATGATGTCGTCCTTGGGAGGCTCGAGCTCCACCTTGTGCTTGGGCTCGAACGACATGGTGCTGCGTGGGAGGCGAGTCGTACAAATATTCGTAGCGGCAAATATGTCCTGTTTCCGATTGCTTGGGTTTGCTAATGCAAGTTGACCTGAAGTGAGAACGATGGGTGGATTGATGACACATGCGGACGTGGGGTCAATTTCTTGGCGATTCTCAAAGTGACAGGCAACACATGATGGGAAGGACATAGAATCTCCTCTGCTTGAGTAAATGTTGCTGCACTATTCTATTCTAAATAATCTATGCTATGATGGACGCTGCAGTATCAAGTTCGGTGATGCAATACTAAATTCTCATTCCTCCCAGTGGTACGGCATAGAAAGCAGTACGAGCCACTAACAATCGAGTTTGTGCTCAAGTGTCATGTCATTCTCCGGTTCCAAACCCACACATGCTTTAAGAATGTTGATCAAAGCGCTTCGCTGCTTTCCGAGAGCGTTGACTACCGGTGTACCAGGTGGCGTCAAAGGTGCCTTGAGCATGTAGCTCAGTACACTGAGGACGCTGTGGAAGCTCTTGTAATCCTGCTCGCCATCGTGTCGCCATTGGATGCGCGTGAAGAGTTCTGTGAGTATGACCAAGTCGATGATCAGCGGTGAGGCGAGCAGCGAGTCCTCGCAGACGTTGAATATGCTGATGGTTTGATGGCCGCCCATAAAGATCTCGGCATAGTACTCATCGAGCGCACGCTTGTTGTCGCCAACTGCAGGCATGTACTTGATGACAACAGTGTGATCTGGATGCTCGTCCTTTTCGTACAGCACGTTGTTGGCTGCCACCATATCGTCGACGACATTGGACTTGGAAATCTCCTTTGATCGAAACTGCTTCTGCGAGGAGAGGTTCTTGCCATCGTTGTTGCCGAGATGGTTGTAGCTTGCAATAGAGGTGAGCTTGATACCCGCGTTGATGAGGAAATCTACGAGCGCAGACTTCATCTTGGTCTGGCCGGATTTGAAATCGTCGCCCCCAATGAAGGCATTGTGCTTCTCCGCAAGCTGGATACAGCCAGGGACAAAAGTATTTTGCGGCGATCCGTTGACGAAAGGCGCATTCTCCAGGATACTTGCAACTGCAAAGACAGTAGATGGTGATACTTCTTCGTGCCCAGCCTCAATGGAAGCCATCAAGTTGTCTGCGGTGTCGTTGACGCCTGGGATCACCTCAGCGTAACGCTCGGTGTTTGCCGTCCATAGAACGATGACCTTGTCGAGGCTGTTGGAGGATCTGAAGTTGCGAATATCAGCACGAATGTGCTCAACATGCTCCAAGCATGCTTTGGATCCCGGAATGACATTGTCTGCTCGGTCGCCTTGGTTTGAAGCGATGAAGTCTGGGTAGTAGATACTTGGCAGCGGCTTCATGCCGGCCATCTCTTTCTTCACCAGTTGCTTCAAAGTCGGCTCTAGAACTTTTGCGCGGTCCATCGCAGAGGCAAGATCCATACCACTGATGTCCCAACCGCCAACGACGAGGTCATCAGGATGCACCATGGGGAGCATGCTTTGGAGAGGAATGTTGACATCCTCACCACTCTCAGCATCAGTGCCAAGTTTGACTGTAGAAGACATGACAACTGAGCCGTAGTAGTTTGCAGCGCGCGGGCCCTCACGCGTCTCCCATGTGAGCTTGCGGCGATTGGCGATGATGCCAGCAGTGACGGTGGTGCCATTGTTGCCACCAAGTCCGACGAGCATGACACCGACCTTTCCGACATGGCTCTTGGTCTTGAAGTCGTAGGTGGTCTGCTTGGGCTTGGCGACATACTTCCCATTCACGCGCCGAACCTCGGTTGTGCGGTAATGGTACTTGCTGAGAATATCTTCTTTGGAGTACTGGACATGGGGTGCTTCGACACTGAAGTCGTTCACATTGGCACGCTGTGTTGTTGTCGTTGGGTTGTTGGTGGAGAAGCCCTCCGAGTCATTGGCGTGAGGTGCCATGTTTGCACAACTATGCATCGGTCAGTAGTGTCCAGCGTAGCGAGGTGCAGGTGAAGGGGATAACGTAAGACTTCATAGAAGCAAGGTGGTGACATACGAAGAAAGTGTAGTGCTTTGAAGAAGTGACTGAGACCGACGAACTACTCGACAAAGCGGTCGCGCGGTTGTAAAGAAGTAGGAGTGAAGATGGGAGTGGAATGGAGAGAAGAGGAAGAAATGGAGGGAAGTGCGGGATACTTATCCTCTGCATCGTGCACACCGCTTCCGGACCTTCCTCAACCGCGTGATTTATTGCATGCTTCTGAGCGTATCGACGAGAGCAAATTGCGACGATGTGCTTGAGCTAGGAGGAACTGTTGTTGCTGAGTTGCTGATATCCGTCCGAGATTAAGCTCCAGTGAGCTTTCCGGATCATTGGTTTGTCCGATGGTCTTGGCATGCCGAGTGAGAGGATCGCGTTTGTGTCTTCGATGGAGCCTTGGACACCAGAAAGGTGAAAACTAGTGATTGATATCTGCTCATGCAGCTTCCTGTACGCTTGCAGGTGCCAAAGGCAGCCGCCGAGAGGATGAAGGCCGGATTGAGCAAGCTGGAGCAGAACCCATTCATCATGTTCTCAGAACGACGTCCAGACTAGCTTCCCCTGACTGAGCAGAAGGCCGAATGCCTCTGAACTTGATAAGTCGATGACTTTCATGGGGCAAATGCAGCAGCTGGATTGAAACTCCTCATCCTTCCGATCCTGAAGTCCTCTGAGCAGTACTTGTGGTGTCGCAGACAGCGGGACGTGGCTGATCGAGCATTCTTCTTCGCGACTGGAGTCCAAGAGTTTATTGGGCGACCGAGCTCCTAGCTCGTGTCAGAGCTTCGCAGTGGTAAGTCGTCGATGGAACCGATAATGCGGAAGAGCAAGAGCATGACTGCAGTATTCGTGGGTGCAACAGCTGACAGGCTTGGCCCGAGAGATGTCCATTTGGTATGCAGCTGGAACTGCACGTCGTGCTGCAGAACGAAAAGACGGCACAGGGCGAGCGGCAGGTCGGCAGTCGCAGAATCAGCCAAGCAGGGGCATGCTCGTATGTTCGTGTTGTGGCGCGCTGCCCAGGACGCTGGGAAAAAGTCAACCTGTCGCACAGCGAGAACGCTCCTCGGCCCGCGAACGGGTCGTCGAGGGCTATTTCGGGCGGTTGCTTGGGACGCGTCGCTCCACACCATGTCAGAGCAGCAAGAAATGCAGGACGCGTCGACTGTGCAGCAGCGCATACTGGCGCATCGCCACGACGTCTTTCTCGAGCAGTGGCGACCACTCCAGACGCTCTGTGGTGCCGGTCGACAAGGGTGTGAGTGTGGAGTTCCACCATTCAGTCGGCCAATACCGAGCACGGACGCTCACAGCCCAGCACGGCTTCTCATTTCGTTTATATGATACATGCAGCTGCCGGCCTGCCCTCTTGTCGCCTGCCTCCTCTACACGCCATTCGTGACACTCGTTCGTTCCATTCTTCTTTCGCGCTGTCTCTAACATCGACATCGACATTCTACATCTTCCACAACGAGAATTACCATTTGATCATCACCAACGACCCGTCGTAGCATACATCGATCAACATGCGTTACTCAGTATTGGCTCTGGCGCCATTTGTGGCTGCCGCATACGCCCAAGACACCAACAACGACGATCAGAACAACGATGTACGCTCCTTGACGATGCTGCGCTGTGGATGCAACATCTCTGACAAAGGGACCAGGCTCAGACCTCTTCAACTTCCATTTCGATTCCACCGTACTCAAACACCATGACCAACTTCCTCACGCAAACCAACTCGGATGGAGTAAGTTGCGCCGTCGCATGCTTTTGACCAAGCACCAAAGCTAACATCATCCCCTCAATAGGTTGTGACCGGCATGCCTACGCCGCAAGTTGGAGGCCAAGGTGTTGCTGAGACCAGCATTCCCCCAGTCGCCACAATTCCAGCCGGTCTTGCTCCGGGCTCTGTATACACTTTGTTCTACGGAAACGCGACCTCTTTCACCGTCAGCGTCGCCTCATCAACTACCGTCGTCGTCGGTCCTGGAGGCTCTCAGGCAACGGGCGTGTCTGTCACCACAGGAAACAATGCTGCCACACCAAGCTCTGCGTCTGGCAACGAGAACGCAACAGAGACATCTGAGAACGGCTCGACCGAGACCTCGGATTCTGCGGCCAGCGGCAATCTCAAGGTTGCATCCGGTGCCATGTTTGGCCTCGGCGCTCTCCTGGCCTTTGCTCTGTAAAGATTTTGCGTGGTGGTTAAGGATGAGGAGTTGGAAATAAGCATACGGTACTGGAGCTCGCCAGCTTTTCTTGTGTTTTGGTGGGAATTGTTCATGAACGACAGTAGGATGGTGTTAGTTGTATACCCTTGTGCGGATATAGTAATGCACTTTCCGATGTTCAGATTTGACTTGGTCGCGTGCCACGGGTCGTGACTACTCCAAGACTTCTGGACTCTGTAGGCACAGATTGATGCAGGCTCGTTCGGGCTTATCAGCAGGCAACGCTTACGTCGGAATATGCTTGCCAGTCTCCAGATGTGGTACCGCGCGAACTATGGTAGTCGTAATGTTCAGTCAGCCGCGAGTTGAGGTGTGGAAGACATTGTTCGGATCGCTTCAGCTGGTCAAACAGCGAGGCAAGGCCCACTTCCACTTCCCCACGTCTCGACTTCACCGACCACATCGCGTCCACATTTACGACACAACCCAACACAAGACCCTTCATTCCGCCTCGGGATTGGCGCACACTGACCGACAACGCAAGATGGACGAAAAAGACCTCGTCCAGTACCTGACTGATGATCCGCCTACCGTTTGCCCACTGGCGATCAAGCCCCACTTTGACGCCTTGTAGGAGACTACCAGAACTCGGGCTGCCGCTGACTTGAGCTAACCGGAGACTAGGACACCGCAGGAGAAGAAGTATGCTCACTATATCAGTCGAGCGGCCTTCTCAGGGACTCGTGTCAATTTGCGCCAGGTCTCAGACGAGTCAGAACCGTGAGTCGTTCGCAGTGCACGTTGCTAACAGTATGCTGACACCTTGCGTTCTAGCATCTACGTAAGCCTGTTCTGATGCAATGCTATGGGTCGTTGGCCATGCTGTTGTTGGCTATGACTATCGACATGGCCTCTGCTGCAGCTCATGGGGAAGAAGCTGACCATCTGGTTTTCGCCATTGACAGGACTTGATCGTGGATCTTCATAAGCGTTCCAATGGGGACTGGAAAGCATTGCAGTCCGAAGCTGGCATTTCCGACGACGATTTGAAGCACTTCCTATCGTTCGCTGCCCAGTTCTTGGGGAACACTGGAAAGTAGGTTGCTCGTGGTTCTGGTCCGCATTTCAGCAGTGGCTGATCTACAAATTTGTAGCTACAAGTCCTTCGGAGATTCGAAGTTCATCCCACGTAAGTCTTTACCAATTCGAGCCGACACAGTGCTACCAAGGTCGGGCAATACTGATTCAATCTCTGCAACTCTAGGTATCCCAAAAGAGAAATTTGCCGCACTCGCGAAGACATCTGAAAATGCTTCACGTCTATTTCAGCAAGTCGAGGGCGTACTCTACGACTCAAGCTCGGTTCCACAATTGCATCTAGGATATCCGGAACAAGGCCACATTTCGACATACTATCCCAACTCTCCAGGCATCAAGACTACGGAGATCGCTGCGATCTCAGACTTCTTCAAGGAGAAACAGCTCATGCCTGAGAACACTCGACTTCGGAAGACTTCTGCCGGAGATTTTGAGTTGCTCGTTGCATCAGCAGTCACAGATCCAGCACAACGCGATCTGAAGGCGACGGAGTGGACTGTCGATGGCAAGAAGGTCCGTCTTGTTTTTGGTGACCACGCTGTGGAGATGGGCAAGATCGCGCGAAACTTGGCAGAAGCCAAGAAGTTTGCGCTGAACAGCGATGAAGACAAGATGCACGGAGAATACGTCAAAGCTTTCCACGACGGATCTATGCTTGCACATCTTGAGTCACAGCGACACTGGATTCGAGACAAGGTCAGGTCGATTTCTCTCTTTCAATCTCACAGGCTGACGTTCTGGCAGGGCCCCATCGTGGAGACCAACATCGGTTTCATCGAAACATACCGCGACCCGTACGTCGAGAGCAGTTGCCATTTCCTCGGTTTGGCTAGCTTGCAAATCACAGCTCGAGACATGAATACACGCTGACAACTATCTGTAGGCACGGCATCCGTGGAGAGTGGGAAGGCTTCGTGGCGATGGTCAACAAGGAGAGGACTGCTGCATTTGGCAGGCGTAAGTACATTGAATCTCCGGGTTGCTAGACCACTCTAGACGAAGCTAACTCTATCTTGTAGTCGTTGAGTCAGCACCTGCGTATGTTTCTGCTCTCCGCGGTAAAGTGAATTCGGCTCATCTTCTCACAGGCAAATCCCCAAACTCCCCTGGCCCGCGGCATTTGAGAAGTAAGTGTTCTTTCAGCTCTCTGTCGTGATACCGAATGTATCCTCGGACTCAGCTGACATGATTCATCAGAGATCGATTCCTGAGCCCCGATTTCACATCCCTAGAAGTCTTGACATTTGCCGGCTCTGGAATCCCAGCTGGAATCAACATACCCAATTACGATGTCGTCCGACAGACGGAAGGCTTCAAGAATGTCAGTCTGGGCAATGTGATTTCTGCCGCTGCGCCAAAGGAACCGACACCCTTCATTCGGAAAGAAGACCAGGAGCTGTGGGACAAGTACAAGGATGCAGCTTTCGAGGTTCAAGTTGGTCTGCACGAACTCCTCGGACATGGTGAGTTTTGCATCAAAAGCATTTATCTCAGTGGTACAAGCTAATCACGGAGATCTTCTGTAGGCTGTGGCAAGCTTCTGCAGGAGACTGAGCCAGGCGTCTACAACTTCGACGTGAAGAACCCTCCCTCAATCCATGGACGGGAAAGCCCATCACTACTTGGTAAGTATGGCTTCACTTGGTACTCCACTCAATATCGACAGCCATGACTCCAGCTAGAGGCTCCGCAGACACTCAGCTGACCTTTGTGATCCAGGTACAAGCCAGGCGAGACTTGGGGCACCGTCTTCGGTGGCGAAGGACCCAGCTACGAGGAATGTCGAGCAGAGTCAGTTGCCATGTCTCTGTGCCCAGACTACAGCATCCTGTCAATCTTCGGCTTCGGAGATGGCAAAGAAGACATCAACAGTGTGGCAGGGGATGTGCTCTACATCTGCTACCTGCAAATGGCTCGTGCTGGAGTTGCCGCTCTTCAATTCTGGGAGCCATCCACACAGAAGCACGGCCAAGCACACATGAAGGCTCGTTTCGCTCTACTGAACGTCTTCCTTGAGGCTGGCAAGGAATTCTGCGAGCTTCGCTACACCAAGGATGATCTTTCGGATGTTGAGATTTATCTCGACAGGACCAAGATTGAAAGCCATGGCCGACCAGCCGTGAATCGATTTCTGCAGAAGCTCAACGTCTACAAGGCTACAGCAGACCAGAAGGAGGGTCTTGAGTTCTACAAGAAGTACACGACTGTGGACGAGTGGTTCGCGACTAAGTTGCGTCCGGAAGTCGTCCGACAAGCCAAGCCCCGCAAGGTGTTCGTTCAGGCCAACACCTTCCTCGAGGGCGACGATGTCGTCTTGAAAGAGTATGACGCCAACCCGGAGGGTCTGATTCAGAGCTTCGCGGATCGAGACTACATTTGAGGCGGCAGACTGCGCGGCGGAAGAGCGTTAGTTTGTAGGAGCTGCTATGAGATGGCGAGCAAAACCTTGGTCGTTCGCAAGTCACCCTCCTCAGCGTTCGCAGTATAACAATGCAGCCTCAGGTACAGTAGGGCGAGCTCAGATCGCACATTGCGGGATCTAGCCAGCCCGTAGCATGCTCAAACCCCTAGCAAGTCGTGGTCATCACATAAAGTCATCTTCGTCGAATCCGTCTTCATTGCTCCGCATCTGATCCTCGGTATGCACGTCGTCATACATGTGCTCCTTCTGCCACTTGAGTTGCTTTCGCTCTTCCGCAAGTCGGGCTTCTTCTTTCTTCTGCATATGAAGTCAGCAATCCAAGCGCTCATGCCAGTAGTAATAGAAGCACACTATGGCTGCCTTACCTTTGCCTGCGCAGCTATCCTCTCCTTCTTTCTCTCTTCGTTCTCACGATCTGCCTTTTCCTGCCGCAGATCGGGATATTTCTCCACCTTGGTCTTATTCAAGCGATTCACAATGGCATTTTCCCGCTTTTCCACGTACACCCTCTTGACCAATTTATTGTTATGGAATCCGACCTGGCCCGTAGCCATATTGCCGCTCTTTTTCAGGTTGCTCCATGGTGTGTAGATGACAGTGATGTTATCTTTTCTGTTCCCTTCGATACTGTTGGCTTTGGTGAGCTGGGCGCAGTCGTTGAGTAGCTCCTGTGGAATGCGATCCCAGGTCTCGCCATCGCGCATGCGCAAGTAGACGTGGGCGGAACTCAGGTTGTCGACGTGGAACCAGACATCTTCGTTCCAGCCGTGGGCAATGAGATCCTCGTCTCTACGAGAGTCAGCCTGTGGTGTTCTTGTGCTCTGAGGATATTGCTGCGTGTGGCTTACTCTCGACTTTGTCTTTGCCGACGTAGATGAAGGCCGGCGGGTCGACGATGTTGCTGGTGAAGTAGAAGACCATCTTGCGCTCGTACTTGCTGCTGCTGCTGCTGGGAAACGTCTTCGTGCAGTCACTGCAGTTGCACATTCTCATCATGGCCCGCGCAAGCCGCGTCGGGCTTTGGTGCAGCCGCGCCAAGACCTGACTGATCCTCCAACATGGCATTCAGCTCTGTCGCCAACAACATTTCTGTCTTCGCTATGGCAATGGGCTATTACTGGGCCTCGATCGCTCTTTGTGCTCTTGTATTTATACTTGCGCTGGACATCATGGGCATCTTCTCGAGGAAGAACCACTTTGACGTGGATGGCCGGGTATGCAAAGCGCAACGTCTTGCATCCTGCATGAATGCTGACTTGGCAGACGGTGGTCATCACAGGCGGCTCGCAGGGCATGGGCAGAGGTTTGGGCAAGCTTCTGGCTCAGAAAGGGGCGAACGTCGTCATCGTCGCAAGGACACAGAAGAAGCTTGATGAAGCCTTGGAGTACATATCGGTATGTTGATTCCAAAATGTCGGCGTCTGCTCGCCCCTGATTCTGTCCTAGGCAGCGGCCAAAAATGGCGAACGTCAGCGTTTTCTCGCTATCAGCGCAGATGTGTCCAAGCCCGAAGAGAACCAACGCATCGTACAAGAAGTCACTGCCTGGAATAATGGCAATCCTCCGGATGTCGTCTGGGCAAATGCCGGTATGGCGCAGCCCATGCTTCTCCTCGACGCTTCTGTCGAGCTCCTGAAGCAGCAGATGGATGTGAACTACTTCGCCGCAGCATATCTTGCGCAGTCAATCCTCAAAGAATGGGTCAAACCAGCTGGCACCAAGGCCAACAGCGCATCAAGTCAGAAGCCGAGACATTTCATCATTACTTCAAGTGTCGCTTGCTTCACTGGTCTCGCTGGCTATGCACCCTATGCGCCGCCGAAGTCGGCCTCGCGTTCGCTGGCCGACACGCTTCGCTCCGAGATGAATCTGTACAATGGTGCTCGGAAAGGGGACCCCATCAATGGCCCGGCTGCTGAGATCAAGATCCACTGTGTATGCCCCGGGTCAATCACATCACCTGGGTACGAGAATGAACAGAAGACCAAGCACCCAGCTACGAAGATTCTTGAAGAGGGAGACATGGTTCAGGACGAGGACCAAGTGGCTGCAGCTGCAGTGCGCGGTCTGGAATCAGGAGGATATCTCATCACGACTCAACTGCTTGGCCATGCGATGCGAGCGGGCACTCTTGGAGGCTCTCCGCGTAACAACTGGTTCGTGGATACAGTGTTCAGTTGGCTGGTAGCCGTGGCGTGGCTCTTTATTGGACCTGACATGGAGGGGAAAGTGTTTAATTATGGCAAGAAGCATGGGATCACGAGCTCGTGAGTGGTCAATAACGCCTGAGGAAAAGCCAGGCTTAGGCCAGAGTGGTGTCTCACAAATGTACAATATCATCAAAGTAAGTTCAAACGAGACCCGTGAGGAAGTTTGAGAAAGACGCGACTATGTGAAGCAGAAGTTGTTGCAACGGCGGTGCATGCACATCAACTTTCCGAAGAAGTATTTGTGCTGATGCAGAGGGAACTTCGCAAAGCGATGCTGTTGGCTTCGAAGGTGAGAACAGACGTGAGGTCCTGAAAACGCGTTTGGTTCTTGGCACACCCCTGATGACATGGAATGAAGCGCGAGAAGAAAGCGGCCATTGCGCGTTCTACTTCACTTCGACATCATCAAGAACAACGGTGCACACGGTCAAGATGCCTCGCTCTCGTCCTCCAGGCTTTCCTCCGCCTCCTCCTGTGCACTGGGCTTATGACCCATACGCCGTTCAGGCAACATACCAGAACTACGCCCGACGTGGTATTCGAGAACGCGAAATGGACTCTCGCCAAAGTAACGAACGCGTGGAGCCCTGGTTCACCATGTGGTGCCACTGGATCCAGAACTACTACTCTCAGGATGGTATGACCGCAGTGGACTGGTTTCTCTCGCATTACAAGAATGAGTGGCTCTACCAGTTCAAAGACAGACCTGCTTCGTTTCAGCCACCACCTCCCATGCGTACACACTCTCGTCGTCGAGACGAAAACGCTTCACTGCAGGAACCTTCTACGCGCTCGCTCACGAGCCATCGATCTGGTCACGAACAGCGACCGCATCGGCAGTCGTATGGCGGCCAGCAATCCAGACACGCGCAGCAGCTTGCGGTAGTTCAGCCTAGAACCGCTCGTCCGTCGCTATCACCACTCGTTCCAGACGACTCGAACTCTCGCGAAGAACCTAGACCTGCAGTTCGTCGCTCGGCTTCCAGTCGGCCAAAGCCAGTGCAAGCCACCAAACAAGCTCCATCAGGCAAGGGGAAGGTTCGCGATCACGTTGCGGGCCCAACTCATCGAGCAGCTCCAGGTCGCGCAACAGTCCCACCTCCGCCGACTATACACGCACTAAGTAGACTGGTACATGGGAGCAATGGTAGCCTCATCGCACCCACGTATGCCACTGCACCAGGATCAACGGCGCGACAGCCGTCAAGACCAACTGGCCGCGTGCTGAGTCGCGCAAATGGAGCCATCGACACTCACGCGCACACTCTTTTGGAAACATCCCCAGCACGATCTGCTCGTGCTCTAAAGACCCCACCGACGCAAGAGGCGAGTTCAGTGGCAGGCTCTATCAACGCGAATACGACATTGGGAGAAACCGCCTTTGAGCTGTCTCGCGGCGAGGCCACCACGAGGCCGATGTCGACCTCGATGACAGACCTCCCGTACGACCAAGCAGCATTACAGCAGCAGGTAGAAGATTTCATAAACGACATAGAACAGCAGGTACTAGGTGACCGTCACCGCTCCAGATCGCCTCGTCGCGGCTCTGAACACTGTTACCGCGATCGCGAGAACAGTCGACGTCCACGATCGCTGCCTCGCCGAGGCCGAAACGAGCCATTCACGCAAGTTGATCAGCATACAGAATTCTCGGACGTTCCGCACGATCCTCCACCGTCAAGTGCGCCTCCGAATCGCAATCGCGGCCGTGCCCGTTCTCGTGGCAGTCACCACTCTAATGCGGACTCCAATCGGATACCGCATGGCTCAAACGTCGTCATACTCACAGGCCACGCCGCGCGGCGGTATAACTATCGGGAAATGCAGCGCCGTCTGCGAAAGGAGCATTCTGATCGCAGGTCCGATCGGGCCGGTCGCTAATGCTTTCATACGGTATACGGTCTTCTGGAGGTGCAGACCACTCGTGCGCCTCGATAATTGACTGCACAGCCGATGTCGTCCTCCTTCTACGTTCTTCCGAAACTGCTCTAGTGTGATCACGCACTGTCGAGTATGCCATGCCTTTGTATGCCAGGAATTCCGAGTTGTCAAGAACGCTCGTGAATCCTGAGATGGATCGTGTTGCCATTCAACATCAACTTTTAACTTGTATGCCAGGATTGTCGAGTCTTCAAGAACGCTCGCGAATTCTGAGGTGGGTCATATTGCCGTCCAACGTCAACTTGTCCCACACATGCCCGGATTCTGGAGTCGTCAAGAACGCTCGCGAATACTGATGTGGCTCCTGGCAACATGTCCCTTGCGTGCCACAACTCTCGGGTGGCCAAGAGCGCTTGTAGAGATGTGATGTGATTGCTGCGGTTTTTGAGAACGCTCATGAAGCATGCGTGATGGCGCCGTCAGGCTCATGCTCGGAATCTGTTTGCCTGTCAGGCTTGCTATGAGGGGCTGCCCTGCTTGGAAGACATTGACGAGGTGGCAGACACAGCTCTAGGGACGATTCGGGCAGCGAGAGTGGGGAATATGATCTGCAGGTGGCGGATACGGCTTCAAAAGGGAAATGGGCAGCAGGAAAGATTCAGGTTACGAGGGAAAAGCGTTTCTGGTGGGACTAACAGATCATTCAATCAAACAATCATCTGTTCCATTCATCGTGGTTCTATTTTTGTTCCATGTGCAACATGACTGCGTACACGGTGGATCAATCCGTGGGAGAAGCAACGGATGAGATCAAAGCAAAACGGTATTCACTTAAGCTAAGCGTGCTAATGATCCCGCTTCCTTCCAGAGTTTCCCACGATGTCAGTCTCTCAAGTCTGCCCTTTATTTCTTGAGCTATGTACACATCCACCACCAGTGCCGCTTTGCCAATTGCCTCCAGGTCAGATCTCATTGAACACCCAGCAACTCTACTGAAAAGGTCCGCGATGAGCAGGTCGACTGCCACGCTGAACTTGCGGGATACCAGCATTGATGCAGTAGCCCTTGAACTCATCGGGCAGACTGTTTTGGTCGCCAACTTGAATAACATCCGAAACGGTATCGCCCCACTGGTTCGAGCCATTCTGAGGATCGCCCTGGACTGCCAAGTTGGTGAACGTGAGGTCTCCAGTCGTATAGCCAGGTCTTTCGTTTCGATTCAGCCAAAAGCCGCCTGTCAAAAATGTACTGTCCTTGATAACGTAGTCGCGAGAACCCTCATCGGTGTAAACGGCGGCTGTTTTGGGGCTCAAGGTTAGCTACATGTGTGTCTTAGATCGCAGAGAAGGGGAGGGAACTGCACTTACCGAATCCCACACTTTGAGCGACACAGTTGTTCGTCACGCTCGTTGCGGGGCTCTTTGCCAATGTGTAGAATGCCCCAAGATCCGTCATGATTGTTCCAAATCGCTGGATGAGGTTGTTGGAGATGAGTCCGTCTTTCAGCGTAGTAGGAGTGTCATATCTGGGTTGGTATTGGTAGAGACCCCGTTTCTCGTATTCATCGCTACCACCCTGGTCGTTGGCTCCCCATCCATAACCGTAGCAAATGCCGGAGTAAGGAACGTCGTAGATATCGTTGTAGGTGATTTTAGCTCCAGTGAGATATGTAACGAAAATTGGCACGCAGGACTGGAAAGTATAAGCCATGTCGGTGAAAATGTTCTCCGTGATTGTGATGTCTTGTACAGTCATCCTTGGGTCGCTGGGGTGGTGGGCATCGGCTTGAATACCACCGACCGTGATGGCGTTGGCGCCGGTTTGTTTGAAGAGCATGCCAGTAATGTCAACTTTCGATGCCCCGAGACCGACTTGAGAGGCATGAGCATTCGCATCATTGCCAATACCGAAACCACCCATGATGGCAGTGAGACTGCCCCCACGGAATGAGACATCTTTCACTGCGCTGGCCTGGATAGAGCCTGGGACTTGGTACCAGAATGGTCTCGAGGATTCGAAGACATCGTAGACCTCGTTTCTGCCAATGTATCCACCAGTCTGTTGGTCCACATAGCCAAGATTGGTAGAGGGTTGGTCTGCGTATAGATTGTTAGCTTGCTGACAAGAAAAAGAGGTATTGGGAAGAATGACATACTCCACGTTGTGTGCATGTAATTGAAACCCTGGAACGTGAGGTCGTGGACAGGAGCATCGTACGTCCCAGCAAGGGCCAAGAGATACTCCAACCGAGGTAGGACCACATTCTGGTTCGACATATCGGCAGCATCAGGCTTGTAATAGACAACCGATGCATCCTCATCCAAGAAGTACTCATTCGTCTCATCCAGAAGACCTAGCACATTGGCAATCCAGAGTGCACCCTCGTGGGCAGGTACGGTGAACGTGTCAAAGCCGATAATGTTGTTTTTGAACGCAGGATTAGCCATGGTGAGGTCGTTGCCATTGACGGACTCGATTGGTATGTAGCGATCAGTGAACGAAGCTCTACTGCGAAGCTCGCCCTTTTCGATGCCCGTGAGTCTGGTCAAGTATTGTCGATCAGGATTCGCGATTGCGAATCCGTTCGAGGTGAGCCTCAAATCAGATCGGGCAAGTTGTTGACGTGCTCGCGTTGCATGCTTCTGATTCACGTACAAATGGCGAGACCGGGACCCTTGTGGTACGTTGGCCTTCCAAATGTTCTTTCCAGCGTCATGAACAGACCAGGCTGTGACTGCAGTTCTGCGAGGTATTTCATTAGTCATAGTGCCCATTTTGTTGCACTTTCGTGTACATACCCGCCAGAAATGTTCACTCCATCGCCCGTGGCGCGCCAAACTACGCGGCGACCATTAGATCCAGAATCAGCAGGCTCGAAGGTCAGGGGTTTGTCGAGATAATAAGTTCCAGGCAGAACGTTCACGAACAAGTCGGACTGCAGGTTTGAATTGACTCGTCTGACAGATTGCCGGGCGGCATCTAGTGTTGCGAATGGTGATGCTTCACTCCCGTCGTTGGCATCGTTCCCATTTGGCGAGACCCAGAAGTCGGCGGCGCTCAGGTTGGAGAACGCACAAGTCAGCAGCAACGTCGAGAGCGTACCGGAGGTCCACATGACTGGCGGATAGGACTGTTGAAGTTGCAAATGCTGCTATCGATGATATTGTGCCACAGTAGGTTTCCCCACGGGGTACTTAAATATCTCGCTTGACCATGCCAGAGCCACGTGCTGACTTCTTGACTGCGGAAGAACATTGCATTGGTGTGCAGTTCGATATGGGGTTGCACAATGCCGGCACTCGTGCTTGCGAGCTCGGCTAGAGGCCTAGCTGATGCATTCATCAGATCCAGTAGGCTATTTTTTCATTCGAGTTGAAGATCTGCATCGTGTTGGAGTCAACGCCCAATTCGTATCGCAGTCAGTCTGAATCAGAACTAAGTCGTTAGAAAATTACCCAGTTGGCGGAAACTCCTCTTGAAAATACGCCCTTCGAAAGACACAGTCTTGGAAGGGCCACATCTGATGCCAAGAGCAGCATCGTGTTGATTCTTGCGTTTGACCTTCAATTAACCGATAAGTCTTGGAAGTTGTCTGCTGACACCGCTCTCGTAAAAAGTAAGCGAATATCGAGCCTTGCATCGACCTTGGAAGTGTTGCAGCTACGAGTTCAAAGTTCACGCCGTTGTGCGGAAATCATGTAACCAATGAGACAGCATGCTTGTAATGGTGTTGATCGACAGCATGCATTAGTCAACAAAGAATACCAGTAGTACGCTCCTTTCCACATAGAAATCGTGGCGTCTACAGTCGTTGGAAACCCGAACGTTCGAGTGGGGAATCTCGTGTCGTGGAGGTCTATGAAGTAGACTTGTGGATAATAACTTTCTTCCAGCTGGAAAGGTCCTTCCAAGCGACCTCTGCGGGGCCCCAGACTCCTGAGTTAGTCTACCACAATGATAGATGGCAGGATGCGCACAGTACGGGGAATTAGGCTACCATTAGCGGATTGTGATTGGACGAGCCGCATCCTCAACCACCATAGATGCCCTTCACCACCACAAAGGGCAAGCATTTATCATTGGCTCAAGATCTCCAGTCCATAACGAGAGTGCACACCGCGGTCTGCTTCAGCTAGAACACGTGTGGCTCTTTCGAAGCTCATTCCGAGGCCGACATGGCAAAAAGCATCATCTCTGACTACGCCAATGGCTACAATTACTTCTGTGGTATGTTTGTCGATAAGCCGTGCCCGACGTTGACGCTGACTGAGATGCTCTCTAGCCATATTTGTGGGAATTGGCTCCCTTCTGTGGGGCTATGATTCAGGTAAATTGCCAGCTTCTGCTGTGAGGAGATGATTGTCTAACCGGAGAGTGAACAGGAATCTTTGGCACGGCTCAAGCACAAGAGTACTTCGAAACGTTCTTTCACCCTTCAGCTGCTCTGCTTGGTGCCATCATCTCTACCGTGAGTTCCGGTGCTTTCGGGTCGGTTTGTGAAGCTTTGTGCACTGACGTTGCGCTTTACGACAGTACACAGCTGGCGGAGCCATAGGTTGTCTGCTTTCATGGCCGATTGGCAATTGGACTGGCCGGAAAGGCACACTGCAAATTGGTGCCATTGTGGCGATCATTGGATGCTCGCTCCAGACAGGCGCTCAAGAGGTCGGAATGCTCATCGCCGGACGTCTGATTGCTGGTCTCGCTATCGGGATCATTTACTTCGCCATCCCACAATATCAATCGGAACTTGCGCCACCAGAGCATCGGTAAGTGGGCGAGCAGTCTTGCACTCGATGCAAATGTCGCCATGAGCTAACATGTTTGCGAAATCCAGAGGAAGTATTGTGGGCTTGCATGCGCAGTTCATCGGTACTGGCTATGCGGTATCGAACTGGATAGGTTTCGCAGTCTACTACGCCGAGGGCGAGTTCACGGTAAGCCTGGTGAAGGCATGTGCAGGTGGAGGCTGTGACCTAATTCGTCCTAGTATCGTTTCCCAGTCGGCCTCCAAGTCCTATGG
The DNA here is from genome assembly GCA_029490675.1 of Cercospora nicotianae. Classification (NCBI taxonomy): domain Eukaryota; kingdom Fungi; phylum Ascomycota; class Dothideomycetes; order Mycosphaerellales; family Mycosphaerellaceae; genus Cercospora; species Cercospora nicotianae. The sequence continues at coordinate 3,052,661 of JANQAT010000002.1, forward strand.
GCAGTCGTGCTCCTGGGTGGAACGTTCTTCCTCCCCGAATCGCCGCGATATTTGCTCCAAAAGGGCTGCCACGAGGAAGCTTTCACCGTACTCAAGAAGATGCGCCGACCCGGCAACGAGGAAATGGTCAAGAGGGAGTTCGTCCAGATGCGCGAGCAAATTACGTGGGAGCAGGAGAATGAGGTCTCGTCCCTCATGGGCATATTCCGCAAAGCATCCTATCGCAGGCGCCTCTTATTGGGGAGTGGGATCCAGATTGGCCAGCAAATTTGCGGTATCTCGGCGATCAACTACTACCAGACCATCATGTACAAGTCGCTCGGGATCCAAGGCGCGACGGTGCTGGCGTTGGCTGGTGTATGGGGCGTCATCGGCCCGCTGTCGAACTTGTTCTGCCTGGCATTCATCATCGATCGCGTAAAGCGCAGGACAATGCTCATTTGGGGCTCGGTGGGCATGGCCGTGGACATTGCGATCGTGATGGCTTTCGTGGCAGTGTTTGGTGGCGGGCCTAACAAGATCGGAAACGCGTTCGGAATCTTCTTCCTCCTCCTGTTCGGCATCATATTCTCCATCAGCTGGAATTCTGGAGCACCGGTATACTGCACTGAGATTTTCCCGACCCAGATCCGGACAGCAGGAGGTGCAGTCTCGACTTTCTGGTCCTTCATCATCCAGATCATCCTCGCTCAGGCTTCGCCTACTGGACTCGCCAACGTCGGATGGAGATATTACATATTTTTCATTGTCATGAACGTGGTGACGGCCATTGCAGTGTGGTTCTGGGTGCCGGAGACGTCCGGAAAGAGTCTGGAGGAAATCAATGAGCTCTTCGGCGACACCCTTATGACGGATCATTTGAACGCTGTGCAGATTCAAGAGAAAGGACAGGAAGCGGAGGTTCGAGTGGAAATGGTCAATAAGAGCTGATCGGGCGTGCGACGTGCCAAGTCGGGCGCGTGCGTTGCTCTTCCCGCTCTCAGTAATTGTGGTAGTTGTAGTTGTAGTGAGGTAGTGACGGTGGAGTTTTTGCCTCAGGTGTAATTTAGTTCCTCTTCTAGATTATAAGCCCTCACCTCACCTGATCTCACTTGCAGGCCCAAACTATCAGACGCGGTAGCCATATGTACCTGAAGTTGCGGAAGAGAATTGCAGTGTGACGGTGATGTGATATGTACTGTACTACTTGTACTTGCAGCCTACGACGAGGAGAACTTCAAGACACGTGCGCACGGGACATCGGGCACTTCCACGCGGACGCTCCCGTCCTCGCCATCCACGTCGAGACGTGCTTCGAAGTCGGCGGGATACAGCAGCGTGGCCACGCGCAGATGGCGGAGCGGCGGGGGCATTTGGAAGCGCGTGTTCGTCGGTCCTCCTCTGCGCCAGACGGCCACGACCGCACTGCCGTCCGCCAGACTGAGCCCCAGCGCCAGCCACTCGTCGTGCCACCGCGGCAGTCCCAAGGGCCAGAAGGGCCGCGAAGTGCACAAGTGCGCGCGAATGTGCTCGCGGTAGACGCGCAGGCCCTCATCGACCAGTGCGGACTGCCGCGTGCTGAGCAGGTCCAGCCGGCCGCTCAGATGCACGCGCCCGAGCAAGGCGTTGACGACGGTGAAGGCGTTGGTCTCGTCGCTCCACTGCGGCTGCGGGTACGCCCACGACGCGCTCTGCTCCGGCACCACCGCCGTCGGGCACGCGGCCGCGATGGCGGCGTAGAGCAGCGGGTCTTGCTGGTCGCTGGTCGACTGCAGCGTGTGCACCGCCAGCATCGCGTAGTCCATGCGCATGCCGCCGCTCGAGCAGTTCTCCACCACCAGCGCGGGATGCCGCTGGCACAACCCCGCCACCCATGCGAGGTAGGCGCGCTGGTGCGCGAGGTGCGCCGCCCCGGACTGCCCGCCGCATCGCTGCCGCTCACGACGTCGATGTTGTAGTCGAACTTGAAGTAGCCGATGCCGTACTCGCCCACCAGCCCATCCACCACCCTGTCCATGTGCTCGCGGACTTCCGCCTGCGCAAAGTCCAGCTGGTAGCGCCCGCGTTCCTCCAGCCGGTGGCCATGCAGCTGGAAAAATGCATGCTCTGGGAGCAGCTTCGCCACGGGACTGCGAATTCCAATCACCTCCGGCTCCAGCCATACGCCCGGCACCAGGCCCCGCGCTTTGATCTGGTCCATCAGACCGGCAAACCCCGAGGGAAAGCGCTTGGACGACGGCCGCCACGCGCCCACGTCCTCCCACCAGTCCTGGTCGTCCGCGTACCAGCCGGCGTCGATGACAAAGTACTTGGCGCCGGAACGAGCAGCGGGTTCGATGAGCGCGGCAACCTTCGCCTCGGTCGGATCGCCCATGAGACAGTTCATGTAATCGTTGAAGATGACCGGCAGCTCTTCCCGATCGACGTGCGGGCGCAAGAGACAGCGACGGTAGTCATTCAGCACGCCGAACGCGTCCGTGAGAGGGCCAGCAACGTGACAGACGGCTACAGGAACCGAAGTGAAAGCTTCATTCGCAGCCAGAGCCACCTCCCAGTCGTGGTCGAATGAGTTTGGTCCACCTGCGGCGAGGTACAGGCCGTCTTGCCAATCGCCAATCTCCCATCGCCATGACCCGTTGTGCTCAATTTGCCATAGCCAGCTGTCCGACCCATCTTCGCGCGAAATACCACCCATGGGCAAATGCCCTTCCGCAGAAAAAGAACCACGATTCGATACTCCATAGCGAGCCATCGTGGCTCGATGTCCTTGGTCCAACTGCAAGAGCCCGATATCATCAATGCCAACATCACTGAGCGATCGTTGCTGCCACTGCGCTTCACGAAACCAAGTGTTGTTGGCTTCCCACACCGAGTAACTCCGGTGCCAGTTTTGATCCCCGCGTGTCAAACCACCGATGGCAAGTGACGACGCCTGCTTGACGATCACCGCCTTCTCAGATGTGTTTCGAACGGTCGTGTAACTCCGAAGCACAGGCACACCGCGGAAGATCTCCAGAGTATGGACTGCCTCGATGCCGGTCAAATCGTCTTTTGACACGATGTCCAGACAATCGCATTTGGGCGTAGATCGCTGGGAATGACCCCGATACATCAATCGACTCGACAACACTCCGCCCACTAAAGACTTCGAGGTCTTCGCCGCACTGTGGCCACGGCCGTTGATCCGTATCGCGTTCAGAGGAACACTCGCCGAGGCAAAATATGGCGAGACGTTGCGAGTGTGCGGTGCTCCTGGAGAGTGCACCTGCTCGATGCATGGTGCGCCATTATCGTTGAGGATAAACTCGACTACAAGATCTTTTGTCCCCCAGCTGAAGGACTTCACTTCCTCGCAGCTCTCGTTGATGGAACCCATTCTGAATCGACAATTTCGTCCTCCACCAAGATGACCTCCGCGCCTGGCTTTTATTGGACGCCATCATGATCTGCGTTCTTGCAGCTATACGTGGTGTCCACTTGGTTCAGTAGCTGCTGTTGTGATTAAATAGCCGGATCCGCGTCTGTTTGACCAACGACAGAGCAGCTTTAAATCCCGTTCTGTACGCGAACCACAGTCGTGTCCGGGACCCTTCTTGCACGTGGACAGCAGACTTTGGTACAGAGTCCCCCGCATTTGTGATCGGCATGGTGCTGGGACCAAACGTGCCTAATAATTGTTTTCATGCTCCCCATCCTCGATATCGTTACTCAGCGCTGCCACGTGCAGCGGCCCCGGATTTGGACATGGAGAACACTGAGGAGGATCCGCAGTACAGCTCAAACGGCGACGCTGGCCAACCACCACCGGCTCCACCCGCAGCGGCCGTAGGCGCGACCACACGACGCCGGGCTCGAAAGGCATGCGACAGGTGCAACGCATCTCGTGCCCGATGTGATGCTGCACAACCGTGTGGTCGGTGCAAAGAATTGTCGGCGGATTGCACCTACGAGCGTCAGAGTGGTCGCCGAGGACGACCACGGCGAACAGCCGTCGGTCTGATATTACCCCATTGCTCCCCAGCAGAGGCTCAGGCAGCGTTGGTCCGTACAAGTGGTACTGACTATGATCTTTCAAACGGCTACCAACCCGGGACGGAAGGCAACTCGACACCACATCGGGCCAATTTCTCCACGCAGGAACCATGTCAGCGACTCAGTGGCATGGACTGTACGACTCCTTTTATCGGCATGCCGGAATGGCTGATGGATGCCTGGGCTGCTGAGCCCTGGGGAACCATGGATGGTAATTGGGGCCACTCTGGTGGGCAAGTGACGGAGCCGGACATGCCGGAGGCGCATCTACAGTGCCTAGATGTTCACTCCTCGAATTTATCGTATGTGTCGAACAGTGCCGACCACGCTACTGTTTCTGCATCCTCGTCGAGCCTGAGATATCCAGTCTTGGCACCTGTCATTCCTCATCTTCGACCTCACATCTCTTCCAACCTTGCTTGCGACTTGCTGGACGCATATTTCAAAGACCATCCTGAACAGCCTCACGTTCCGGCATCGCCAATCCTCCTCACCCATGTCTTTCGCAAATCAGTGTTCCTTATGCACGTGGAACCACGATCGTGCACTCCGGCGTTACTTTGCAGCATGTTGCTAGTCGCTGCAGTCACGACTGAAGCTCCCTTCTTCGGCGCTTCGCCCACGGCGCGAGCGCGGCTCCTGGATCGTTTGCTCACCACCACGATCAACCTGTCTCGTTTCCCAGGCTCCGGTGGAGCAACACAGCAGGCTAGTCCTGGAAAGAGCACTCCGCGACAATATGGCAGACATCGCTTTGTGGATGAGGTCGCTACTTACCTCCACTTGGCACTTGCTTCTATGGTGACTGAAGTTGGGTCTTTCGCGTCGATTTGGTGGCGCACGGCATTTCAACTCGCCAAAGAGTATCGACTGAATGCAGACATAGCATACCGCCATCAGGATGCGACTACCACTGCGACTGGCCGTTCAAGATGTCCCACCTCAAGTGCTTCAGGACAATGTGATAGCCCCTACGATGGCCCGCGCAGTCAGCCGGCCGGCGAGGAGGATCCGACACTCGACATTGAAGGAGCCATTGTAGTCGATAGGAAAGACTATCGCTTTCTGAACGCATCCCCAGAGGAGATGGAGGAGCGAAGACGGATCTGGTGGACCCTCTTCGTCTGGGATAAGCAGGTCGCTCTCGCGCACAACGCCCCGGTGGTATTGACCGAACTAGACTGCCGCGAGACCTTGATTCCCATTGCCGAAGAGATGTGGCAATCCGACAGATATGCTGCCGTGCACCATCAAGCATGGGATGAAGACAGGCGAGTTTCCGACATCTTCAACTTTCTTGTGCCATTCAGTGGGGCACTGGAGCTCATGATTGATCAACATCGAGCTGCACTGCGAACGGATCCAGCCCAACTCGACTTCTTTCAGCTCCGTTATGCTCACCCTAAACGTCAAGCACTCGCAAAACTCTCCGAAGCTTTCGACTATTCTATCAACAACCAGAGCTCTGATCGAACAGAGCGCGAACAGCCTTGGACGGCATATCGCAAATTCCTGTGTCGCGTTCCACTCGTCCTCGACGGAATGTCCTGGGACATGGCTCTTGCGCTGCAGGGCTGTACAGTGGGACGTCTAAACGCCCCTGCCCAGGCCAATACACAGTCTGCTCATCTCAAAAACATTCACGCCCTATCGCAATCGCTCCAAGAGGTATTGACTATCGATCCCGATCTCAATATGAATCATTTATTCTGCGACATCTTTCTCTTCCTCAGCGCCAGCATTGTTCACGTCATGCTCGCAAGCTTCGGCCGCTCTTCTCCAGCGGAACTGGTACACGCAGGAGAAATCTTTGTCCGAGCACTAGAGTCGAGTGTTTCGACTTCTCGGATCGAACATCAGGTATGTGAATCTTGTCAATGGATTTCGATCTTTTCTTATTGTTCTTCCCCGCAAATGGGAAATATTTCTTCTTCTGACGTGCAATTCGTGTCCTATAGCGCAAAATGCGGCGGTTGCTGCTGATGAGTTTGGCTGTGGCCAAGGGGGCAAAAGAGGTTTCGCAAGTGGATTTGGATCTACAGCAGCAGATTATTACGACCTATCGATGGTCAGCCGGCGGGTATGGCGTGAGTGGTTGAGCCCTGTCTGGGTAGGACTGGAAAAGTGCCATTTACCACTCTTGGAGTTGCTTGTAGTACGGCTTAAGCAAGGATTGTCGAGTCATCGTCTCTGCCGCCTGGACTGCAGTTTTGTACTTCTAGAAGAATTAGATGTTCTTCATGTTGCCTTTGCGCTAAGCTTTCCGTGAAGCGCGTCGTGTGAGTTGCTGACGAAATGTGCGTTTTCGACCTGACTGCGCATCCAGCATCATCATTTGTTGCCGCTCTTCATGCTCTAATGCGGTCGTGGTGCTGTCAAACAGCTTGCCAAACGTGCGAAGCAAGCCCTTCAGATTAGACAGACAGATAACCTTATCCAAGCAACAACCTGTTCCGAATCTCGCGACCATCCTTCTTTGCATCGCGACTCAAGTGCGTGGGCTGAAGTGACAGCTGAGGAGGTCAAAGCAAATTCTCGGGCCAACGTTCTTCCCCTGGCCAAGCGCCTCTTCGTTGGTCTTGTGGTCATGATTTCCACTTGTCCTCACCGTCCCGTACCCAACAAAGTCCGCTTCTTTAGACCCGCATCAAGCCGCTACGAATCTATGGTAGCAGATTTTACAAAATCTACGATGATATTCTCGCAGCTTCACACGTTTGCGACTCCGACACAATGCGGCATGACATTCCTGTATCGCATCAGATGGTTGTGGGTAAGCGCACGAAGTCCACGGATACCGTATACAGGACAGCCATCGTAGCCATCAAAAAATGTCGGTTTTTTAGATTGAACGAGCATTGGCCGATTCTCGGACAGCCTTGGACAGAATTTTGGGAGTCCCGCGACCTCTTGGCATGCAACCACTTTTTACGAAAGATTGAATAAGTGGCATGCCCTAGATACGACACTGGCTGTCCCTCATGTCGCTTGTATACCCAGTGTTGGCACGAGACGCCTGCCGACCCTGGATTTCATACCTTTGCGGCGAGTATTGGCCTGCGATGGTAGGCACGCCCCAAGCAGCCTTTCTTTCTACAGTCCGAGAGTCATATACAGCTACAGCGACCATCCCTACATCGCAACAGCTCTTCATTGGTCTAGTGGTCATGATTTCCGCTTGTCATTGAATCAATCTCAAGCGCGGGAGACCAGGGTTCGATTCGTGAGTATATTCGAGTTTACCTCCATCGGGCTTCAGCTAACTTGAAAATTTAGCCTGATGGAGAGAATGATCGGTCAAGTGGTCTTTTTTTGCCATATTCCAGGAACTTTTGTTGCATCGCGGATTTTAGTTTCGACTTTGCGCTGCAAAGACTCCCCGTTGGGTGCGGCATGAGAACAATCGTGCCTTAGCCGCGGGCGGGGCTTAATGGGAGGGCACGAAGATCAGGTTTCAACTCACCTTTTCTGCTCACACTGTGCGCTGTACCTGATATTTTTGTTTTGACTCAACAGGACAGGTGCAAGAGTCAAGCTATCTGACCCCACAATATACGCTTGGGGTGCGCTGCTATCTTCAACGGATCTGCAACACAGCTTCGACGCTCGATTACATCCACCATGACTGTATTACAAGGAGAGAAGGCAGTCCTTATCGTCGGAGCTGGCGTATTCGGCGCTTCGACAGCATATCACCTAGCTTCCCAATACAAAGATGCTTCCAAGATCACAATCATTGATCAGACCCCTCCATCGCCAGATCCAGCAGCAAGCACCGACATCAACAAGATTATTCGTGCCGATTACAGCAGCGCTTTCTACGCAAATCTCGCCTATGAGGCCATGAAAGCTTGGGCAGAATGGCCAGAGTTGCGAGACTACTATCATAAAACAGGCTGGATCATGCTGGATCGCGAAGGAAGCGATTTGTCAGACCGGATTCGAAGCGTTTTCCGTGATAGAGGGCATGATCCTACTGAAGATATTGCACTAGACAAGCTCAATGATCACTGGGATGGTATTCTGAAAGGCACAGATCTGCGAGGATTCAGTAAGGCTTATTGGAATCCTGAAGCAGGTTGGTGTGATGCTTCTGCAGCGACGGCGAGCATCATGAATGCGGCTATCTCAAAAGGTGTGAAGTATGTTATTGGCACAGTGGACCGCATTATCTTGAACGATGACTCCAGCATTAAAGGTGTCCATACCAAGGATGGTCGCACCCTCACTGCAGACACCATCGTACTTGCAACCGGCGCGTGGACGAGTAAATTAATGTCTCCGATCGAAGACCAGCTCCAAATCACAGAAGACCATCGTGTAGAACGACAAGTCAGTGCCGCAGGAGTAGGAGTCGTCCACTACAAAATGTCACCAGCGGAGATGAACCAACTCAGCAAGATGCCCGTTGTGGTGTACGGCGAGAATGGAGAAGTCATTCCACCTCCAAAGGAGAACTGGCTACTGAAGTACACAAACTCCAACACATTCAAGAACACCATCCAAACACCTTCTGGTCACAGAATCTCCGTCCCACCCGAACGCGACCAGCACATCGTTCCAGAGAACCTCAAACGCGAAGCAATCAGGGACATGAGTAGAAAAGTCATGCCCACGTTCTCGCAGAAAGAACCGGATTATTGGCGTTTATGCTGGGACGCATATACCCCTACTCAAGATTGGCTGCTTTGCCAACATCCCGATGCGAGGTTGAAGAATCTCTACTTTGCTACAGGAGGGTCGTTTCATAGCTATAAATTTTTGCCGATTATTGGCAAGTACATGGCGAATGTGTTGAGTGGGAAAGGAAATGGAGAGGAGAGGGATCGTGCTTGGGCATGGAAGGATCCGAATGTGAAGTGGAAAGGAGCGCATGAAAGTACGGCGCCGAGGAGAGAGTTGAGAGATCTTGAGGTCAATTCCAGTGCTGGTAGGGACAGTCATCTGTGAGGAATGAAATGTTATATTTGTTACATATTTGGAAATATGACAACAACGAGGCAATGCTTTGAGTGCAACAATTTTTCAATTCACTACTTCGTAACGCCTAGAACCGGCAACTTGCTCTCACAATACCACACACCAGCTCCTGGGCAGCTCCTCGGTGGCGGAGCTGTCTACGCTTTCATCGTCAAGCTGAGCTTGGCGCAGAGAAGAAGACGGGCGTCTCGGACGAAGCGTGGGACCTTGGGCACTCCAGGGTGCTGCAAATTCGATTCGGTCTGTTGCCTTCCACGTTTGATTCTTTGGGAGACCTCGAGGTGCGGTGACCTCCTCTTTCCGAAGCGGCTTGGACGTGACATTCCTGGGAGACAACCCATTGGAGCCGCTGTGCTCTGAGACTCCTACCGGTCTCGGAGCGGGAGCGGAACTTTTGCGTTTCGTGACGCCAAAAGAATTATGCGTCCGGTCGTACATTGGCCGAGATACTAGGTCCGAGCCTTTCTGAGCCGGTTTCTGTACATTACTTGATTGCGAAAAAGTGTCGGATGTGTTCGAAATGGGGCTGGGCCCGGGCGACAAAGTCGACTCTCGCTGCAGGGCCTGTGGTCCGTACTGTGGTCTTGGATTAAACGACACGCTCTTCTTCTGACCCGGGTGCGGAGTGGCAGCGCGACGAGAAGGCTTCAACAAGAGTGTCGGACCATTCCGAGAACCGTTTGCCTGCCTTGCAGAAGAGGTAGGTGCATGAGATGGGCTGGTAATGCCGTTTCGATGCAGGGCCGGACTCTGTGCAAGTGAATTCGGTCGTTGTTCAGATGGCGTTTGCGGCTCGCTAGGCTTCCTCTTCTTAGCGGGCCTACTGTCTTCGCTCGAGTCTTCGCCATCGTCGACATCCTCTACGCCAGCTCTTCTAAAACTGGAAGAAGGGCGCTTGATCGCCTGCGTTACTTTGAAATGATTCACCGGAGATCGACGCAAAGGGCTGCCAGCACTCTCCTCATCTCTCTCATTACCCGCTCCGTCGTCGCTCTCGATACCATCGTCAGTGTTATCCTCATGTTGTGAAGGCAAACGTTCTTTGGACCACTTCTCGTATCCTTTTCTCGCCAAGGCCAATGCTTCCATCGCATCTGGTCTGCGTTTTGGGTCTAGGGTCAGCAGTCTCTCAAGCACTGCTCTCAGAGTTCGTGAATAGTTCTGTGGCAAGAGTGTAATATCCCATCTCTTCCCGCCCAGCTGATAGAGCTGGAGTGTTTGGAGCACAAATGCTCGTTCCCTTGTTATACTTGACCATCGCAGCAGTGTTGAATCGCCGGGGTCGATCCATATGCCGCCCATGAGAGCCACTGCGACAGCACCTATACTCCAGATGTCACTTTTTCCACCCACCGGGTGGCAGCTCGTAGAGCTCTGTGCCCCAAAATTGCCTGCATCTTTTTTAGGGTCAGTGTCAAGTAGCCATGACAGCTCTGGAGCCTCAAAGTCTTCCTGCTGAGGGTGCTTCTTGTGCGAAACGGATTGGAATTTCTCGTCGCGCACACTGGAATTGAGTGAGTTGGTAGAAATGGGATCGAGTACTATTGCACGTGAGAAATCGCCGAGTTTGAGAGTGCCGTAGCGGAGCTCCCTCTTCCAAGGGCGATTCAACCAGATAGTATCGGGATTGATATTGTTGTGGACCACCGGTCTCCAGTCGTCCTCAGGCCGTAATCGCTCGGGGAGGCCATGATGAAGCCAGCGCACCGCATCCAAGAGGGAGACGAGAAAGTACCACACAAACTCTTCCTCGACACCATCCGGGCGCTTTGTCAGTGTAACGCCAAGCTGCCTGCCGTCCATGCGCTCCCAGACTAGGAATGGATGTGGGAAGAAACCGGGCAACACTTTAAGATCAGTGGAGAAGCGTCCGTCCCGCCACCGACGTCGTTGCTCCTTCCACTGTTTCTCGTCCCATCCCGCCAGATTCCCCAAATCTGTGGCCGACTTTTCGACAAAATTTCCTTCCGGGCCGGGCGGGTAGCGCACGAATTGTCCAGTCAATGGATCTCGTTTGGGCAGGTGACTGCCATCGAGCAGCCTGATGATATGAGGATGATTCGTTGTTTGCAAGAGGTACATGATACCGTCCCAGTCCACGTCCTCGGCCTTTCCAACAATTTCAGTAGCCACTGCTGGAATGAAATTGCGAGTGGAGCCATCGTGGTACCATGTTACCCAACTACGCTCGATGCCGTTTTTTCGAGGACTAGTAGGCACACCCACAGGGGCCATGACGACTTTTGATCCTGTCGATTTGTACGATTTTCCATTCGGCTTGTACTGTCTTCGCTTTGCGAGCCATGTAGATTGCGATGGTAGTACACTCCCTGGAACAAGACTTTCTGTTACATTCGGGCTATCTTGTGCTGGAGCAATCCTGTTCGCATATGGAGTAGTTGGTGGGAAAGCTCCGGGAGGCCTGGGTGTTGGACGGTTGAGAATGAGAGAGCTGCTGGGCGAGGTTGGAGGAGCGGATACCTGTGGTGTCTGTGGCCAGCTGCCGGGCGGCGGAGGCTTTGGCAAAGGCGTCTGCACCAGATGAGATCGTAGTTCAGTACCAACGGGGCGGTGAGGAGTAATGGGAAAGGAGAGCGTCCAATCCACCCCATTACTGTCTATGGCAAGCGATGAAGATGCCACCAGTTTGTCCGGTATACCATAGGTGGACTCATGCTCGGCGAGATGATAGACGCCAATTTCTTGTGTAGATTCCTCTGAAGTCTGCGACGACGAGCCTGGCGATGCAAGGCCGTATTGAACCATTTTGCTATACACGAAGCAAGCGGTGCCTGTACTGTGGATGTCTGGGTTAAGCTTGCAGCTGAGCATCAGGTATAGTTTGCGAGAATAAAGAAATCGTGATTGATCGATGCACTCTGCCTACCGTTTCCGGTGTGTTGAGCACTGGACAAAGCAGAGCCCGGCTCCAACACAGCTTCGTAGTCCATTGTTACAATCTGGGGAAGTGACATGGGCGCTTGAAGGTCATCGGACTTGTACAGTTCGAAGTAGGGCATTTGGTGCGATTGCATATTGCATAGGGAAAGGAAGTCGTTGACGGGCAGTCGTTGCCAATAATGCTGCCTGAGGCTTCAAATGACCGCTGCAGGCAGCTCGGGCCGCTGGACACAGGTCGCCGCCCGAGCAGCCGGCGCCGATTCTCGGGCTCGTGCGCATCTCGATCTCACGCGGGCGGGAGAGAGGGCGGAGCCAGGTCTGTTGCGGTCGCGGCGGGCACGGAAGTGTGATGGGCGATGCATCAGCAACAGCCATGACCCCGTGAGCCTGGGCAATCCATGCATCAGATGATGAGCTGTGCGTCGGGCAGTGTTTTTCTTCTCAGCTTGCGTGCTCGTGCGGGAGGAGTCAGCAGCGCTGGCGGATGACGAGACGTGCGTGGCGAGATGTGCGTGGCTCGACGCGCCAGGTGAACAAGGCATGCGCCAACGTGTCTTCGCGAAATGGAGCGGTGCGTGTGGTGTGAAGGCACGCGATAAGAATCAATCCCGGGATGCTGTTTGATCGTGCAAAGAGTGTTGGGGTGAGCGTCAACTGAAGCAATAGAGCTGCCACTGTGTACAAGGTTTTCAGACTCTGCGAGCCTGACGTTTTCTACTTATCGTCTCACTTCGCGTGTTCTGGGTATCTTCCATCTTCCATCTTCCATCTTTTGCCTCTTTCTGCTGTTCGTTCTCTGAACCTGGTAACCTCGATTCCGAAACCTTCCATATTCGCCGTCCAAGTAGTCTTGATAACCCTCTCCGCTCTTTGAGCCTTCCCATCCCTGTCCCTAATGGAGCCAGCTCAGTCCCCTAGGGATGACTCGCCTTCCTTCTGTAACCTGCTGCTTACACCTCGCGTCTCGTTTTCAAATGGCTCCAGGTTTGCATGCTCCTTGACGTGCCGGGTCAAAGCCTTTCGGATGGACGAAAGCTTTGCCACATCCGTACACATCGCAGATGAATCGTTCGACACCCGAGTGTACAATAGCGTGCTGGGCCAGATTGTTTTGACGAGTGAAAGACTTGCCACATTTTGGGCAAACGAATGGCTTGACACTCGAATGTACGATGGCGTGCTCGGTCAGACCGTCTCGACGAGCGAAAGACTTGCCACATTCTCGGCAAACAAATGGCTTGACTGAATGTACAATGGCGTGCCGGGTCAAATGGTCTTGACGAGCAAAAGACCTGCCACATTCTTGGCAAACGAATGGTTTGACTGGCCAACTGCCGAATGTACAGCGGCGTTCTTGGTCAATTGTGATTGAACGGATTGTCCACCGGCCGTCTCTGTTATGGGATGGATTCCGAAGTGCTTCTCAATCTGCACAAGGCCTTCGACACCCATTAGCTTAGTCATTGCCAGATCGATAAAGCTGAGGTCCGGCTTCTTTCGTTCTAAGAGGCTGTACATAAAGTCTCGACATGGCTCGTTCTGGAGTGCCGCCGCGACTGGCATGCCGCCTTCCGTAGCGTTGAACATATGAGGCAGCGACGTGAGCAAACCGTGAATCCCGTCTCCATCGAAGTGTAATTCGATATACGGTCAAGTGTCAATTTGAGCATCCGCCTCCGACAGATACAATCGGTGATTGCGGGTACGTTTCGTTTTCTTCTTGTAGCTTTCGTGCGCTAATGGTCCCGTGAAGAACACCAGAGAAGCGTTTGATATTTCAATCGCATCACAGAGAAAGCTGCGCAGTTCCTCTTGTACGCCGACCAACTCTGGCCGACCTAGAAGTTGACCATCCCTGGAGGAGTGTCCAACATCGCCTACCTTGTACTTCAGAGGGACATTGTCGACGATCATGTCCCGGCCTTCCTGTAGCCCAAAGCATTGCTAAACTATCTGCGTCGAGGGCGCCTTCTTCCAGAATTCGTGCAGGCCGGTGTTGTTAGCGACGGTAGCCTTTTTGCTGCGAGAGGCGTAGGTGGCAGTCAGTATACATCGGTGGTGTTGTGGTCTCCGTACGCCTTGACCCATTGCTTGTCCTGAAGCTCAGTAGTTTTGCGATACGTGCTCGTTGGGATTCTTGAGTGTCTGCCGTCATGCCTGCGGGACCGTGCTGCTGTTTTCGAAACTCTTCGTCTTGTGATGTTGCATAAAATACGTTCAGCTGGTCACGCAGAGGACCGTGCAGGGAGTCGAGGATCTCCTGGTGAATCTGTTCCAAGGCCATCCTCGTGTGCACGCCATAATACAGTTCGAGGTGGCTGGGTTGCCGCTGGCGGAGGCACATCATCGTGCAGCACAAACCAGGCACGCTCGAAACGGCTCACCTCACCGCACATGCGCCCATCAGCTGATGGCCTATGAACTTCCTCGCTCCACCTCCGCCGCCACCGCCCTTCTCCTGCGCGACAGCAGCAGCAGCAGCACTTCCAGCAGTAGCAGTAGTAGCAATAGCACTACCAGCATGTCTGTCGCACCATATCCCGACTACCGCGGCGATCCACAACCGACAGACGACGTTCGTGGTCGCCGAGCTGCGCCTCTCGACGCAGATCCACCCGCACACATCCCTTTGCCTCCACTTGGCGCCACTCTCAAACCTGCTCTCAAGAGAGAAGGCTCGCGCAGTCGTCTGAACCCCGACGAACGCCCTCAGTTCCCCGACGAGGCTTCTTATCTGGGCGGTCGCGCTCCCGATCTCGAGGCTAAGAACCGACCCCGCGACAAGCAGTTTCGCGACCTGCGCGACGGCTACGAGTCCGACGAGGGCGAGCATCACAAGAGCTCCAAGTACACTCCACGCAACAAGATGCCGCGCTCCAACGACGATTCGGCATATGATGACCGCCCACGGCGTTCCAAGAGAAACGACTACCCTCCGCCCGACAGCGCTATCTCAGGCACCACGCGCGGCGGCTACGATGATGGTCCGCCGCGGCGAAGACGAGATCGCGACGAGCGTCCACCCTACGACGACGACTACCCTCCACGCAGGCGAGGCGATCGGCCACCTCCCGTAGAGTACGGCGCCGACCCTATCCCATCTCGCCAGAAGAGTGAGCGACGTCCTCGGCCACGTCGTGAATACGATGATTATTCGGACGAAGACGACTACCGCCCACGTCGTCGCCGGGGACGAAGTGCCGATGGATACGGTGGACGTCCTCCGCGCGACTATGACGACGACCCATATTATTCAGACCGACCCCTCGCAGACGCCGCGACGACGATTACAATGACCGCGCACCAGCACGGCGCCGTGACGGCAGCAGGAGGAGGCGAGACGATTACGACGACTACGACAGGTACAGCGACAGATCACGAGACAGGCGAGGCGGTCGTGACGGCCGGGACAAGCCACCGCCCAGTATCAAGATTGGCAAGTACGACATTGGACCATGGGTGGAGAAGGGAAAAGAGCACTGGACGACGATTGCGCCAATCCTGACTCCCATTGTTTTGGCGCAAATCCGTAAGATGGGCAGCGGTGGTGGCAGTGGTGGCGGACGACGTTAGGAACGTGTTCTTGAAGACTACTACATGGACTACTACCGAAATTCGCGGCGATAAGCCCGGTGATGATTAGGACGAGGCATGGGTGGGGGATGGGAACTTGACATTTTCCGAGAAGAACTGTGGCACATAGGCACACCTAGGCGTTCGGTTTGCATGATGAGACGATACAGTAGTGGATCCTCGCGGAAGTATGGAGACCTACGAAAACTAGCACCACGTTGCCGCTCATTGCAGTAGCGAGTTAAAGGCGACCGGACGGCGTTGAATGGTTGACTCCATGTAACGAGCAATGACACAATTTTAGCACATCTTTGCCGCGACCAAAGCAAGCTTCTAGGCGGTGGCCATTCGCAGGACACGTTCGTGAAGCAGCACATGGGGCGGAGAACTGCTGACGGCCATACAGTATCTCACGGGCAGCGCGGGGAGCAAACGCGTGTACGACACGACGCGGCGGCGTCTCGTGCGGGAGCGGAAGCCTGCACTGCAGAGGCAGGCACGCCCCACCAACGACGAGCCTCTCCCGCAAACATTATTCGCGTGCTCTCTGCTTCAGTTCACCCACATCGGAAGCAGCTCAGACTGCTCGCCACGCGTGCAACGATGGCGGAATACGTCTCCGTCACCTTCGAAGAAATCGATGGCAACGAGTGGGTGCCATGCAAGTGCTGCCGCTTCAACAAAGGCACTGGTGCGTCGCTCGTCACCGCTGCCCTCCCAGTGCTTCAAACTGACGGCTCCCAGACTTGCCCATCCCCGCGAGTCTCAGCGATGAGGACATCGAGCGCGCCACGAAACGCTTCTCCGCGTCCATCTTCAAAGACTGGACGAAACTGAATGCGATTGTGAAGCGATACGAGGGCACGATCCAGAAGCGATGGATGTGCGTGTCGCCCCAGAGCCATCGACTCCGTGGACCTGGCTGACCTCTGCACAGCAAGAAGAGCGTGACCCAGCGCCGGCAAGTCCTTCTTGGCGCCTGGCCCAACATGTCCGCCGGACATCGTCCCGATTTCAAGAACTTGCGCTCCAACAAGAAGCGTGTTCCATGCCTTCCAGAGGCGTACTTGTGGCCATATATCAACCTTGAGGATCTCCTGAAGCGCAATCTCCTGCTTCTTTTCATCAAATCCCGTGGTCGCAACTTGCCCGACACTTTTCGACTGGCGGACGTCAACGCAGCGTATGTGGTTTTGGTTTGGTGTTCTGCTCAGCGTGCCTGACACTGACGGTCTTCCAGACATCTTGGTAGCGGCTGGGATCGAGGATTTGACTTCGCCGACGTTTTTGAGGACTACTGTTGCTCAGAGCACTACCTCGAAGACCATGACGAAGACGATGCCGGTATGCTGTTCGAGGACAAGCACTCTCCACAGCATTACGGCAAGCTGATCAAGCATCACGCGATATCGCTGAAGACCTCCCAGTACAAGTCAGTCTTTCCGCTCATGCGCATAGTACGAATACTGAGCAATGTGATTATACAGGTTTTTGCGACGCTCAAACGAAGGCCTCCTCTCGCTCGAACTCCTTCAACGCACGTACAAGTTCCTGCTCGAATGTGTCAAGTTGATTTTGCACGACATACGCCCGACGATGTTCTTCTTGGCGCCTTCAATTCCGGAGCCACCGAAGATGCCAGGGTCGCCCGGGCCGGATGAGTACCCGTCGATGACTGCTCACTCCCTGGAAGCTCCGTATCGTGTTCCCCAAATGCTCGATCTCAAGCGACTGAAGATGCTGGTCGACAGTCGCTGCGAGACATCGGAGGATCATATTTGGCTTCTCAAAGAGGATCCGGGATATTTCGCAGCAACTCTACGAGAATATCGTGAGCACGACGGGGAGACTGAATTTGGCTGTCGTAGCGACTGGCAGACCGCCCTCAACAAGATGTTGACCAACGCCTATCTTGTCTTCGTCTTTTGGGATGACATCGCCAAACGGCTGAGCTCGATGGCCTCAATTGACGTCCAGCTGGCTCGGGCAAACGACAAGACTGTTCGCTTGGCAAAACAAGACGAAGAGAAATGGGCCGCTATGCATGAGGTACTCACACGACTCATGATGATACCGATCTCCATGCTGCACGGAGGACTGCAAACTAGTCCACGGCTCCGGAACAGGTATAGGTTCGAACTTGAGGATTCTGCCTCGCCTGCGAGCGGCCGATGGATCCTGCAGTTGAAGGCAACTAGCTGCGAGAGACGGCTCGATACGTTGTTTTTCTCGATCCACAACCAACACCAGCGCGAGCTGCACGGTCTTCACGGCCTTGTTCAAGAAATTCAATACGTAAGTCTTATCACGAGATCACTGACTCCAGAGCCTACTGACTCCGAAGCTAGATGTTTGAGACCGACTCCGAAGCAGCAAGTCTCATAGATCCATGGATTGCATCTCAGTTCGCAGATCTGGCACTGGTCGCCGAAATCAAGTGCATCGATGCACTTGCTCCTTGGTTCGACGAGAACAAGGCGACGTTGTTGGCATGCCGCAACGACGTGGCGAAGACCGTGGATAAGACGCGGGTTCTGGTGAACAAGATGCACTATGGCATCAGTGCAGCCACGAGCCACAACACCATCTTGAAGTTCGAGCCGAACGATCGGGATATGACCGACTACCCAGCAGTGGCAGAGAAGCGGCCTACCAAGGCCACTGTCGACCAAATGGTGCGAGCAGAGAGGAAACTCGATATCTTCTGGAAGTCATTTGAAGCGGTTGTAACACGCTCAGCAGGCATCAGCCTGACCAAAGTTCTGAAGAATAGAGCAAGAACCACCCGAGAAATTCACAGGACGCAGCCTTGGAGTGAGCTCTCAGAAACGCTCATGACCTCGCCGTCACACGCCGTCCACAGCGACGATCGAAAGGGGGTTCTCGCTGAGCTGGACGGCAACGTTCATCACCCGAACTATCTCGACTTGCCAATACCGAAGAAGGAACTCGTGCGAACCCCTGTCAAGAGCAAAGTCAAAACTCATGGCACACCTGCCGCGCCCGATCCTCGTCGGATCTTAGCCGACGATGATCTGCGAGAGGTGGCACGAGCTGGAGCACCGCCGGAGAAGGTCACGATCCCTAAGAGGGCATTCAAGGTCTTCACGGCACTGCTGCCATCGCCGTCCGCTGCTGCGCAACAACGTTTCGAAGTACCTTGGGATGACTTGTTGTTCGCATTCAACGCCATCGGCCTACAGCCTGTCAAGTTATACGGAAGCGCCTGGACATTCAACCCCGTACCGAAAGGTGAAGTCGTCGAGACAGATGCCGGCGTTCAAACTTCCGGCAAGCTGGATCTGCAGAGATCCATCTCTTTCCATCAGCCGAAGGAGGTTCGCAAGGGTGCCAAAATCCCCAAAGCCATGGTCCGAACTTTCGGCAGACGTCTGAAGCATGCCTACGGATGGCAGGTCGCTGAGGATATCTTCCTGTGTGGTTGAGGCTTACTTGGGCTCTGGGATGGTTGTCATTGTTGATTCGAAGTCGAAAGTGCCCACCGGTGCTCCATCGTCGCCAACTGTCACACGAATGCGGAATCGCACATGTTGTGAGCTCCGTCTTAATTCATCGCAATCGCAGTTGGTGTGAGAGAGAAGTGTGCATCAAGCATGATACCACTGATGATGAGCGTGGCCTCAGAGGCACATGGCGTCCAGCTCAATGTGAGCCGACAGATGTGCGCGATCAGACGATGGTTCGAGAATAAATTACATTGGGGGTAAAACCTACGTTAGTCGTTTTCTGAAAGATTCGGCAGATACAATCGTTGCAATGCATGCTATGTATCTCAAAAGTTCTCAACTCGGCGAAGCACAGAAGCTCATCTCATCAATGGAAAGTCAGCCCGCACCAGCAACGGCACGCCGAGACGGGCGATCTACGCGTGACATCAAACTCAAATGGATCCAAGCACATCCTTGTCCATGCCCCATCATCATTCATGCATGACATCCCTGCCGGGGAACTGAACTCTCGCATCTCTCTTTCCAAGCCATGCTTTTTGACTTTTCCAACGAAGAAGAAGGCAGGCAAAGACAAGATTTGAGTTTGCTGTTTAGACTAGTGATCTAAGTTAATTAATTATCCTAAGTCTTATATATCCCTTAGTTCTTATTCGACGTCTAAGTTTAATTCTATACTCTAGCTACTACTACCTAATATAGTTTAGTCGCTTAGTATTATTTATACCTTAATCGCTAATTCTAATTCTTATAGAGGTAGTTAGAGGTATTAGTATTATTAAAATAAGCGCTATAAGTGCCTAATTAAGGAGGTAAATTAGTATCTAACTATATAGCGATTAGTATAGAACCTCTTCTACTATTATACTTTTCTTACCTCTATAGTAGTATAGTATATTACCTCTATCGATATTATTATAGACAATAGGAAAAAAAACATGCACGACGGCGACGACGAGCACCAGAGGCCGCCTCAGGGCAGCCAGACGTACAGACCACGACAAGAGCAGACCCGTGAGGGCGCTGACGGAGGGAGGGGCGGTCAACCACGTCCTCCGCCAGCACTCCCGCGGGCGAGCCAACCGGGCGCGACGACGCGCCCGGACAACTACCACACCAGAGCCAAACTGACAACGAATATACAGAAGGACCTAACCCACAGATTGAACCGAGCTAGAGAGGTCCTCGAGACCGAACCCTCCCAAACCCGGGAGGCCCTCCTCCATGCCCTCCGAGACGCGTGCGAAACCGCGTCTATCCTCCTCCTCCGCTCCCACGAGAGCAACCACATCGAGACGCTCACCCGAGAGGTAAGCAAACTGACCCAGGGAGGCCAACGAGCCCCCAATACAACCACCACACCGAACGACACCGGGCGCAGCACCACCTCAATTCCGGAACCTGTAGTCAGTCACGTGATTACAGCATACATACCTGAAGGAGAGGAACGGGATGCAGCCCGAAAGAAGACATTCGCAGAGATTGCGGCTGGCCTTAGGGAGGCTGGAGCCGACGTCGCTGGGATCCGGAAGTCCAAGTCCGGAGAAATCAGAGTGTTCGCGTCGAGCGCGGATAGTCTGGAAAAGATGAAGAAAGATGGGGAGTGGGTGAAGGTTCTAGGAAAGAAGGCGGTAGTGCGGACACCTAAACACCAAATGCTAGTGCACGCGGTACCGATACAGGGCGCAGAAACACCCGCCAATAAGATCGCAGAAACGATCGAGAAAGACAACCACCGACTTCACCCAGGGATAAAGGTCAGCCAAGCCTTCTTCTATAAAGGAAAGGCTAGGAGAACTGGCCAACGATCCACCAGCGTCATTATAGAGGTAGAAAACTTCGACATCGCTAGAAGCATCTACAAGCGCGGGCTGTCATATGAGGGCACGATCCTGTGCGCAGAGCCACACTCTACTAAGTGCCGACCGGTACAGTGCAGGAACTGCTACCAGTGGGGACACGTTGAAAAACACTGCAAATCTCCGACTAGATGCGGAAGATGCGCAGGGCGACATAAGGAAGCGGGGTGCACAGCAACACAAACGAAATGCGCCAACTGCGGAGGCCCACACGCCCCATGGCGAGCGGAGTGCGGTATTACACAAGTATGGAAGGAGAGGACGCACAGGGAGCGAGCGGCACTATGTGGACTGTTCGAAGCAGGCAACGCGAAGGGTCAGGCACGGCCGACCACAAACGGCCCCCGGAAGCACTACGCACAACGGGACAGAAGCGGCCGAGAGTAGAATCCCCTCCGCCGTCAACACCACTAGCGCTGGCCCAAATGCAACGGACACTACGACCATCTGAGCCTGTAATGGGCCCACCGGTGCAGAGACGAGGCCCAGGACGACCACGTCTGTCGGACGTCTCTAGAACACCGAGGAGCCGCAGCCAAAGCCAGATCACGACCTTCGGCAAGAGACAGGAGGAGCCGGAGACGGAAACTACAATAGTATCCAGCGCACCCGAACGAAACGACACCTACATGGAAGAAGATGACGAGTAAAGACACGCAGACCCTTACCATCGTACAGTACAACACGAACCACAGCCGCGAAAAGGTCATGCTGCCGTTCCTACAGGCGCTCGACCCTAAAACCCACCAGATTATCGCTATCCAAGAACCGTGGATAAACCCAAGAACGAGCCTAACAGTTCAAGCGCCAGGATACTACTGCGTCCAATCAAATACAGGAATAGCCCGCACGTGCACATACGTATCGAAAGACATTCCGCCGCAGAAATGGCGGCCAGAACGAACTGAAGACGACATCGTAGCGATTACGGTCGACACCGGAAGAGGCCCTATTCGGATCATAAACTGCTATAACCCACCCCAGCCGATAAACGAGACAAACGCCGGCACGCTCACACAGCTCGACGACTGTCTCCTAGACATTGGTAGCCATATAGTCGTCGGGGACTTCAACCTTCACCATGCTCAGTGGTCCGGAAACAATAGCCGCCCCCACAAAATGGCGGACCAGCTAATCCAGATAATGGATGGCAAACATATCGAACTCGCTACGCCCCAAGGCCTAGTCACCTGGGAATCACCGAGGAGCAAACAAACCCTCGACCTTTGCTGGATAAGCAGAGACATATCGAGGAGAATCATACAATGCCGCGAAGCTAAAGAGCTGGACGCAGGTTCCGACCACCAGCCTGTCCTTACCGAACTTATCGCTACAACGGCGACGGCGGAACGGCCGGGTCGCCCACAGTGGAAGAAAGCCGACTGGATCACGATAGGGAACGCTATCCTGGAAGCAACAAACTCAATCCCGAACCACACCCTACAGACGAGAGAACAGATCGACGAGGCCGTAGCGAACCTCCAGGCCACCGTCCAGACTGCCCTACGGGAGAATATACCAACAGCGCGACCATCACCGTACGCGAGCATCCGGTGGACCCAGGAGTGCACCGACCTTGTAAAACAGGCTCGGAGGGCAAAACGAGAATGGCGGAAGACAGGGCTGCTCGACGACTACGTCGCATACCGGAAGGTCGAGAACCGGAAGAAACGCCAAATCCGCAAGGACACAACAATCGCATGGCGCAACACAGTACAGGACGTAATGGCCGACCCGAACAAATTCTGGAAGCTTACGCGTTGGGCGAAACAACCTAAAGAGAATACACTCCCGCAATTCCCAGCGATCCGCGCAGCTAATGGAACACTACAAACTACCGAGGAGGGGAAGGCAGAGGCCCTAGCGGCGCACTTCTTCCCACCCCCAGTAATAGCGGACCTAAGCGACATTACGGACGAAGGGACACAGGCCGAGCTGCTGCCAATAGAACCGACAGTATTAGAAGAGGACGTCAAGAAGGCGATCAAACGCCTTCCCCGGAACAAGGCCCCAGGGCCGGACGAGATACCGAACGAAGCACTCAAGGAATGCGCCGACGTACTAGCACCCCCTAAGCAACATATTCACCGCCTGCCTACGCCTAGGATACCACCCAACCAGGTGGCGAAGCTCGATAACGGTAGTGCTCCGAAAGCCCCAGAAGCCCGACTACACACAACCTAAAGCATATCGACCAATAGCACTTCTGAACACTATGGCCAAACTGCTCGAGGCTATCGTAGCAAGGCGAATGTCCGAGCTCGCAGAAGAACGCAAACTCCTACCAGAAACCCAAATGGGAGCCAGACCCGGAAGGTCGACGCTATCGGCGCTAGAATCACTTGTCGAACAGGTCCGTACCGCGTGGGGCCAAGGGAACAACAAGGTGGTATCCATGCTCTGCCTCGACATCTCTGGAGCATTCGACAAGGTCTCCCACGAACGACTACTATACATCCTCCAGTGCAAGGGCTTCCCGCAATGGACAAGAAACTTCATCGAATCGTTCCTAAAGAACCGCACGACAAGCATCCGCATTGGGGGATTTACTAGCCCCGAACGCCCGACAGAGACAGGCATCCCGCAGGGGTCGACGATCTCACCGATCCTGTTCCTATTCTTCGCATCTGGCCTCCTACCCGAACTGGAAAGCGAAGATACATCGGCAATCGGATTTGTAGATGACACAAACATACTCGCATTCGGCGAAACGACGGAAGGCAACTGTAAGAGGCTGGAACGGGCACACGAGAAGTGTGTAGAGTGGGCAGCGAGACACGGGGCGAAGTTCGCCCCAGAAAAGTACCAACTAATCCACTTTACCCGTACCCGCACACGTAAACGCGAACGACACAACAGAAAGGCACGTACCCGAATCCCCGGCTTCGAGGGCGCCCCAGCAGAGTCGCTCCGGTTCCTCGGGGTCCAAGTGGATTCCAAGCTCAACTGGAAGGCCAACTTGAAGGCGGCAAAAGCAAAAGGGGAACACATAACACAGGCGCTCCGGAGCCTTACGCAGTCCACCTGGGGAGCCGGTCTCCTCCGAACGAGACAGATATACACGACCATAATCAGGCCAGCTCTCACATACGGGTGCCAAATCTGGGCCCCGCAAGCAGGAAACGGCATAAACAGCATTGCTAAAGTGCAACACGCTAACCTCCGGCAGATCGTTGGGGCGTACAGAACTACCCCCACGATTGCACTCCACAAAGAAGCAGGGATTCCCCCCTTAAAGAATACACAGACGCAATGGCGGCCGAGTATTCAACCAAGTCGAACATGACAGAGGCGACTAAGGAAATACGGCGGCGGTGCCAGAAGATCCAAGCCCGCCTTAGATACAGAACAGCCCAATGCACGCCGTACACGCTTCAAAGGGATAGAATCCTAGCACAGCAGGAGGACGCACAAAGAGACAAGAGCACTAAGTTCCCCCGGTGGGAGAAGACCTGGGAAACGACTGCAAGGGAAAAAAGGGCACAGTCTAGCAAACACCCGCCAACATGGTGGGCGCAGGGACGAAACGACAAGGCGCGTCACCGCCTACACAAGGGACTTTCAAGACCTGAAAGCACGATATCTACGCTCTTACGAACGGAGCACATCGGATTGAAGGCATACCTCTACAGGAGAAAGGTCCCAGGAATTACGAGCGGAGCCTGCGAATGCGGTGAGCTACAGCAAACAGGCAAGCACATACTACTCTTCTGCCCTCGCACGGCGAAGGGCAGGCAGGAAATGTTCCAGAAGATCGGAAGCACAGCGTACCGCGACATTCTAACAAGCACGAGGGGTATGAAAATTGCAGCGAGATATATACTCCAGACGGGAATCCTAGAACAATTCAGGCTTATACAGGAGCAGGAGGAGAGACAAAAGGCGAGAGAAAGGAGGCGAAGTGAGGACGGACGTACACCGGAGGAGGAGTAGGTCCCGAGGACCGCCGAAAACAAAGGCGGTACTGCCGAGAAGGAGCACAATACACCATGGGCGCAGTGACGCGCGCCACACATCGCAGAGAAGGGGTTTTCGTCCGGAGAGGTTTCGCCCTACGTAACTAGTATAGATAGCCTGCGTGGACCTAGATAGGAACCGGTTCAGGAATACAAGACTTTATCTATCTATCTATATAATAAATATAGAGAGCCGAGATATTATTCTAGATATAGACTAGGTATAGTAATATATACTAGATTTCGACTAGAAGTCTAAAATTATAATATTTAAAGATAGTACTATTATAACTATAGAAGGTAGTAGTAGAGAGGAACCTATCTAGGTTTAAGCTATAACTATCGAAGAGGCTATAGCTATAGTCGATATACTACTAGACGAAGAGTATCTCGTATAGGAAGTCGAAACGAATAATATCGATACTATAATCGAAGAAGTAGTGTCACGGGCTGGGCCCGTAGACATAGGACTGCCTGGAAGTCGGCGGAAGATAGTAACGCCGGCCCCGGCTCACGTGCGCGGGAAGCACGGGAGCGCCTGTACACTTGTGCGCTCGAAGAGAGAAGGCCTCCCCTTCTGCTCTTCGAGCTACGTCCTGTCAAGAAGGGCTACCCATAGGGTAGCACAGTGTCTGTAAAGCCTGTCCGTAGCACTCTGTACCTGTTGCGACATTACCTACCTTTCCTGCCCGTCCCCGCCCGTGACACTACGTAGCTCCCGCCCTTAGGTGCTGTCGCACTCCCGATGTCCCAGCGACCTTCGCCGCCTCAGGCGGTAGACCAGCCTACCGACCTTGTGCAACGCGTACAGGAGAGCCCTACCGAGTGGCTCTTCTATCTCCGCAACCTCGACGCCTATATTTCGGGCCTCGAGGAAGAGCTGCAAAACGCACGCGAAAGCGCTCAGGGAGCGCAATCGCTAGCTTCCCGATACCAGAAAGAGCTAGAGGATAAGAACGCTATTATCCAGTACCAGGGACAAGAGATCGAAGCTGCCCGGCGCCAGGCCTTCGCTGCTGAAACCGAGAGAGATAGGGTGTTCGCTGCAGCGCGCGAAAACCCTACACCTACTGTACCGACTCCCGATTCTCCGCCTGTCTCTACCGCTGCTAAGGCCGCCGAAGATGTTGCAGCAAGAGAGGCTACGCCTGCTCTTGCCACACCTTCCAAGCTATCTCTTTCCGAACGCCTCCCTGACCCGGTCCAGTTCAACGGCGAAAGGAAGGACCTCCGCCGTTTCGTCCAGCAGATTTACGCTAAAATGACCGCCAACTTAGACCGCTTCCCCTCCGCTGCCTCCCGCCTTACGTACGTTGCTGGCCGCCTCCAAGGCGACGCGTATAACCTCCTACTACCGAAGATGAAATACGGTGTGCCCCAGTTTGTCGACTACCAGCAACTCCTAGAGTTCCTCGAATCTGCCTACGGTGATCCCGACCGCGTTCAGAACGCTCAGAACACCCTATACCGCCTTAAACAACGCAACCAGGAGTTTAGCACCTTTATCGCCGAATTCGACCGACTTGCCCAGGAAGGAGAAATGGCCGAAGAGGCCCTAGCTCCGCTACTTACGCAGGCTATCTCCCGTGAACTCCAAGATATGCTCCTGCACAATGAAGCCCCTACGCAGGAATACCGCGCTTATACCCGACACCTACAGAAGCTCGATAACCGGTACCGTCAACACCAACGCCAGACCGAACGCCCCCGCCTACCGACGAACTCTAGCACTCGTACTGCTGCACCCGACAACCGCCCTCGCACCCCGCAGCCTACCCGACAAGAGAAGAGCCCTGTTGCTAAGCTTAAGAATACGGGCGACCCTATGGATCTAGACGTAGGTCGTAAGACCGACAAAGAGCTTGGGAACTGTTACCGTTGCCACAAACCCGGACACCGGGTCGCCGACTGTCCTGAACCTGACCGCCGTCCCCTAGCTACCCAGAAGCGCGACGCCGAACGCCGCCGCGCAGCTGCTGCTATATCTCCCTCGAGAGATCGATCTCCGCCGAGCCCACAACGCACTATCTCTCCTCCTTCTCCTCCGCCGTCGGAAAACGGAGTACGCCTGGCTTTAGTCGCAGCCCGGCGTTAGGTCCGCGCAGCCCTGCCCTGCCTGAAGTAATCCGCGTCTCCCGCTCCTCGATCGAACCACTACTTGCTGTTCCGTACAAACACGACCGCTCTACGTCACCGAAGATCCCGTTTTCAATCTCCCTAGATGGGAGGATTGTCTCCGACTACGCTTTAGTCGATACTGGTAGCGAAGCCTATGCAATGATGGACCTACAATGGGCTAAGGCCCAGGGCCTTAACGTCCAACCTCTAGAGAGAGAGGTTATTATGCTGCCGTTTGACGCCGATAGCGACGCCGAGGGAGTAGCTATCCGCTATGGCACTCGTTGTGCACTCCGAATTAACGACCACCTAGAGGAGGAAGTCGTTTTCCGCCTTACAGAGATAGGAGGAAGTCCTATTATCTTAGGGTACCCGTGGCTTGAGGTCCACGACCCCGACATCCGTCCGAGCCGCTCTACCCTCCAGTTTAGGAGCGAGCACTGTAAGAAACACTGCTCTGTCCCTGCCGAGTCTCTACCTGTCCAGATGTATACGAAACGTCTCCCCCGGATCCAAGAAGGGAAACGTCAGACTATCGACGTGTTTAATATATCGTTCCGAGCTGCTACTAGGTATGCCGCCCCACAAATGCAACGGAAAGGATACCGCCTCTGCTATACGACGATCGAGGACCTACAGTCGATATTTACCTCCGAAGAAAAGGCCGATATCGAAGGACAGCTACCCGAGTGCCTCCGTGACTTCAGCTCTGTATTTTCTCCGAAGCTAGCTGACCAGCTTCCCCCGCACCGCCCGTACGACCACGATATCAAGCTAAAGGAGGGCGCCGAACCGCCTTTCGGCCCTCTCTACGGAATGTCCCGAGACGAACTGCAAGCTTTAAAGGAGTGGCTCGACGAGAACCTCCAGAAAGGCTTTATCCGGCCAAGCTCCTCTCCAGTCGCCTCCCCGTCCTGTTCGTTAAGAAGCCCGGAGGTGGCCTACGACTCTGCGTAGACTACCGCGCGATAAACGAACTTACTGTTAAGGATCGTTATCCGCTCCCGCTAACAACCGAGACCCTGAACAACCTAAGCGGGATGAAGTACTTCACGAAGATCGACATTATCTCTGCTTTTAACAATGTACGTATGAAGGAAGGGCAAGAGTACCTTACTGCATTCCGGACCCGTTTCGGGCTATTTGAGAGCCTTGTAATGCCTTTTGGACTTACCGGTGCGCCGGGAACCTTTCAGCGGTTTATTAACGACACCCTGCGCGAATTCCTCGACCAGTTCTGCTCAGCCTATCTAGACGACATCTTGATTTACAGCCGAACCCGGGAAGAACACGAGAAACACGTCCGAGCCGTTCTGCAAAAGCTGCAAGACGCAGGCCTCTACGCAAAGCTATCGAAGTGCGAGTTTTTTCAACACGAGACCAAGTTCCTAGGAATGATCGTAGGCCGAAACGGTATCCGGATGGACCCCGAAAAGATTCAGACAATCCAGAACTGGCCCGAACCAAAGAATGTTACCGATGTCCAATCCTACCTAGGGTTTGCGAACTTCTACCGCCGCTTTATACGGAACTTCTCGAAAATCTGCCAGCCGCTTACAGCTCTTACGCGCAAGGACATCCCGTTCGCCTGGACTCCTGCCTGCCAGAAAGCCTTCGACGACCTAAAGCAAGCCTTCGTAGAAGGCCCGATACTCGCCCCGTTTGATTGGACTAAAGAAGTTATCGTCGAAACCGACGCCTCTGACTACGTATCCGCTGGGATCCTCTCCCAATACGATAACGAAGGGATACTACGACCTATCGCCTTTTTCTCAAAGAAGCATAGCCCTGCCGAATGCAACTACGAGATCTACGATAAAGAGCTGCTTGCTATTATCCGCTGCTTTGAAGAGTGGCGTCCTGAACTCGAAGGAGCCGAACACCCGATTAAAGTCTTGTCCGACCATAAGAACCTGGAATACTTTACGACAACAAAGCAACTTAACCGCCGTCAAGCGCGCTGGTCCGAATTTCTGTCCCGTTTCCGCTTCCAAATTACCTACCGACCAGGGAAACAAGGCCAGAAACCCGACTCTCTGACCAGGAGGTCAGACGACCTGCCTAAAGAGGGGGATGAACGCCTGCAGCACCAGAGCCAAACGATTCTGAAACGAGAAAACCTCCCTACTCCTAAGGAACAGAAACGAGTATCGTTCTCTGACCAGGTTACGATTCATACGCTGCCAACGCTAGAACCGCAGCTATACGTATTTCCAAT
This sequence comes from Cercospora nicotianae, assembly GCA_029490675.1. Lineage (NCBI taxonomy): Eukaryota > Fungi > Ascomycota > Dothideomycetes > Mycosphaerellales > Mycosphaerellaceae > Cercospora > Cercospora nicotianae. The sequence continues at coordinate 3,081,744 of JANQAT010000002.1, forward strand.
CCGAACAAGAGAACAGTCCCCGCCGAGAGACGCCACCAGTACAGTACAGATTCCCGAAGAACTCCAGGAAACAATAAGGCAAGGATACCGAACCGACGAGGCCCTCCGCGAGATAATAGACGCAATACGAGAAGGGAAAAGCCGTTACCCGACAATCCAGCTCGCGCAGTGCGAGCTACGAGAGGACCTGCTCTTCTACCGAAGCCGGCTCTATATACCGAACGACGAAGAGCTCTACGACCTAGTTCTCCGCCTCTGCCACGAAACACCAGCTGCCGGACACCCTGGAAGAGCCCGTACATACCAGATCGTATCTAGGGACTACTACTGGCCAGGTATGAGCGCGTATATTCGCCGCTGGGTCCAGAACTGCCACGTCTGTAGTAGGATCAAGCCTAGCCGACAACGAAATCGAGGACTCCTACAACCGTTACCGACACCCGACCGTGCCTGGGATTCGATTTCGATGGACTTTATTACGCACCTGCCTAAGTCCGAAGGGTTCGACGCTATCTTCGTAGTTGTCGATCGCCTTACGAAGCTACGCCACTATGTCCCGTGCCTTACGACCGACGGCGCCGAAGAGATCGCTCGCCTGTTTGTTAAGAATATCTTCCGACTCCACGGGAAACCGATTAACATTGTCTCTGATCGGGACGCCAAGTTTATGTCTGACTTTTGGAAACACCTTACGCGGAAACTAAGGATTACCTGCTCCCCGTCGACCGCCTACCACCCGCAGACAGACGGCCAGACCGAGAGGCTGAATGCAGTCCTCGAACAACACCTGCGCGCGTACGTTTCGTACCTACAAGATGACTGGGTAGAATGGCTACCGCTAGCAGAATTCTCAGCGAACTCAGTATTCTCCGAAACTACCGGCCTGTCTCCGTTCCTAGCTACCTACGGTTTCCAACCCCTCCTAGGGACCGAAGTCCTACAGCATACGACCGACGCCCCTGCAAGCCGGGAAGCAGAATCCTTCGTCGCAGATATGAAGGCAATTACCGACTTCCTAAAGGCCGAAACCAGCCTTGTACAGTCCCGATACGAGGAGGCTGCTAATCGACATCGTAGCGCCTCGTATAAGTTCTCAGTCGGGGATCAGGTCTGGCTCGACGCTAGTAATGTCAAGACTCTCCGCCCTACGAAGAAACTCGACTGGAAGAACTTAGGCCCGTTCCGCGTCCTCGAAGTGAAACCATATACCTGCCGACTAGACCTGCCTGCAACGATGAAGCTGCACCCGGTGTTTAACAACGATCTGCTTACTCCCGCCGCGAGTAACCCGCATAACTACCAGCACACGCCCCCGCCGCCACCTGTTATCGTCGACGGAGTCGAGGAATGGGAGATCGAAGAGATCGTCGACTCGAAGGTCGACCGCCGCGGCCGCGGCGGCAAGGAACGACTGCGTTACGTAGTAAAATGGAAAGGCTACGACGTACCGACTACAGAACCTGCCGATACGATTATCGAAGATGTGCCACACCTCGTCCGGAACTTCCACCGTCGGTACCCGCTAAAGCCAGCGCCCCGTCAGATGCCAGTATAAGAAGCAAAAGTTCAGCACGACATTGAAGCACCGCCGGCGCTATCAATGTTATACATAGCCCGTCTGGGGTTCGAACCCAGAGCGTCAAACACAGCTACAGAAGAAACGACGCGTTGTTTCTCTGCCTGCACCTGTGCCCCAGACCAACTGGACGAGCTGACAAAGCACGATTCCGGCCGCCATATAATGCCTGAAATCCGTTAGACGCTGAAGACTTGCGCTAGCATACGGCTGCAGCAACACCCGCTAGAGGTTACACGAGCCCACTTCGATCGCAGATTTACCCGCGCATACAGACCCGAGAAAAGTCACGTGACCTCTTGGCACACCCGCCCGCTCCGCCAGCTACCCCCTCTGACCTATTGCGACCCGAACTCGCACCCGACACCCTGCCCCCACTGGGGATTGAACCCGTGACCTCGAGAAGATTGGCCTCCCCGCCGAGAAGGGCCATATCTTACCCGTCGTTGCCGGGAAAAATGTCCCGACTTCACTGCCTACACGCACATGACCCCTGCTACGCGCCTACACCCCGAACCGCCCGAAATCCGATACTTGGTTCCTGCCCCTACCGAGGATTGAACCCGAGACCCCAGATTCCTGCTGGACAATCATAACCACTGCACCAGGGAAGCAACCTGGATTCTGAAGAGTTATGTTGGATCTGGAATCCTCTGCTTGCAACCAATCAGACAAACTGACTATGGGGAGCCCCTCCGGGGGTTCCCATAAATTGAGGGGCTGCATATGAGACTGGCCTGACCACCCAGTAACTCTAGTGCAGTAAGAGGGCCGTCCTGACCACGAAGTACTGTGTACAGTAAAGCTCCGGTATTGTCTTTGGATTCTATGCACTTAGTCGCAGCAGCGATGTGGGATTGGGTTCTTCGAGCGGGCTGTGCATACCAAAGGCAATACCGTGGAAGGCTCCTGCTTGCAGGAGCTAACCTGTTTGCTCCGCTGCCGTAAAGCATCTGTTTTGTTTTGTTTTGCCCTCGGGTAGGACCCGAGGAAGAGGAGCTGCGTGCTGCCTAGGAAGGGAGTGCGCTGCACCTGCCCTATTTTGAAAGAACGTGACCCGGAGCGTCACTGCTAGGAAGGGAGTAATGTCACGGGCTGGGCCCGTAGACATAGGACTGCCTGGAAGTCGGCGGAAGATAGTAACGCCGGCCCCGGCTCACGTGCGCGGGAAGCACGGGAGCGCCTGTACACTTGTGCGCTCGAAGAGAGAAGGCCTCCCCTTCTGCTCTTCGAGCTACGTCCTGTCAAGAAGGGCTACCCATAGGGTAGCACAGTGTCTGTAAAGCCTGTCCGTAGCACTCTGTACCTGTTGCGACATTACCTACCTTTCCTGCCCGTCCCCGCCCGTGACAAGTAGCTACTAATATTATAGTAATTAGTACTAAGGACTTTAAAAAGTATATATAGCCTAAACCGAGAGCTAATATTAATATAAAGTTACCTAGTATCTTTTCCGATTTTAAGAACTACTTCGACCTAGTAGTAGTAGAGATACTACTACTATACTATATTAATAACCTAGCTATCGATTTCGAACTAGGTACTAAGCTACTATTTATTCGGCTACGACCTATAAGTATATAAGAGTTAGCTATAGCTAAGAAGTACGTCGACGATTTGCTAGCTAAGAGCTATATTTAGCTATTAATATTATAGCTAGTCTTATCTCTTCTTATTATTAAGAAGCCTAGTAGAGAGCTAAGAGTTTATATCGACTATAGAGCTATTAACGCGATTATAGTTAAGAATAGATACTCGATACTATAAATCTATAAGATACTAAGTAATATATCTAAAGCTAAAGTATTTATAGTACTTAATATAATTACTACCTTTAACGAATTAAGAGTACGAGTAGAGGATAAGTAGAAGACTATATTTACCTACCGCTATAGAACGTATAAGTATATAGATAGATAGATAAATTCAATTGCCGTTCTATCTCCTATAGAGGAGCACGCAGCGTGCACTACTTATTTATCTAGAAAGGAAAAGCTTAGGGCCAAGGCCCTTAGCTACAAAAACCTCTCACTTTCCTTTTGTCTCTGCAGGTTGGCAGCCCTGCACTCTAGGGTATGCAATTCTTTTGGACAAACACAGGTACACTGGAAGTCCTTCCTCTCACCAGGTCCCTATTCCTCCTCCTCCTCCTGAACCCTCTGGAGTTCCTCTCCCCTTGCTAGGGAGAATTGCTCCAGCACACCTTCCTGGATTAGCCACCTGGCTGTTGCTAGCAGCAGCATATGATTATACTCGTTCCTACAAACTTATATAAGGCAGGAGACAAAGCCTGCCCACGCTTTCCGGCTTAGGGACACCAATTGAGCCTTTATCGCTTCGAGGGAGGGATCCCAGGCCAAAACCCCTACCCTACGCTCCATATACTGTTTGCTCCTTAAGCTTCAGTCATGCTCTTTCGGGCTCCAGCGAACTGGAGAGCGGTCGCCTCTCTTCTGAAACCGACATGCGCATCCGTCCTCTCGGGCTAAGCAGACAGTGTCTCAGTCGCTGCCATTGCTTACCACGCCCCAGGAGAGCGACTCCCTTCGCGTTACCATACCGCATCTCTTTGGCTATGGCCGGCCATGTCTCGCAGGTTTGCTCGGGCTCCTACTCCTAGCCAGGCAGCAGTGCCCTTGCGTTTCCACCTACTAACCAATATATCGCCTCCTCCTCGCCCCCTCACGCCTTGTACCCTTCTCCTTCTTGTCCCGATTGTCCTCTTTGGCTCGCCTCTCTGTGTCTCCATTGCCTGCTTCTCTATGTGGGCCTTCCTAGGTTTCCGAGCTCTTCCGGGCAGCTGCTGGACTAGGTGTCCTTCTTTGTAAGGCTGTGCCCCGGGCAACACCCTCCTACTCGTACTTGAGCAATCAACAGGCCCCTACGGGCTTCGTAGCGTTACTCCGAGCTCCATTGCCCGCCAACTAACACTTTCCTTCCGGCCCTGCTGCCTAGGCTCTTCCAAGTGCATAACGCATTTGCTTCCGGTCTTAACAACGCGTTCGCTCTCCGATTCTTCTCGAAACCTTCGGGAGGTAGGTATTCCAGATCCAGGAGCTGCATATTGGGTGACTTGTTGTCCTTTTGGCTCCAAATACCCTCAGCTGAGGATTCCTCCCATATACCAGAGGTGTCCTATCGACGCCTAGGAGTTCCGCGGCTCTTTCGCACGCTCACGATCGAGCGGACCTGTTTCTAACGCAGGTAGGTCGTCGTCGGATGGTTTTCGTACCCGTTTCGGTGGTAGTCCTCTGTTCGGAGTAGTCTTGGCGAAACCGCACCGGATTTCGCACTCCACCACTCCGCTCCACCATGCCGTGCACTTTGCCAGCACGGTCGAGTTGCGAGCTCGACCGCCTGTTTCCACCTGCGGCCGCGTGGAGGCGTGCAATCGGTCTTCGCAGGCCGTATAAGTATATAGTAGTACTATTTAGCTTATATAATACTCCGAGTATATTCTAAGTATATATTAATAAGTTACTATATAAGTACCTAGATAATTTTATATCTGCCTATTTAGACGACTATATAGTCTATACTAATAATAACCGAAAGGTAGAGAGCTATCCGCTATATATATAGTATATATATAAGATTCTCTAGTATTTTAGAGAAGTCTATCTACCTATCGATATTAATAAGTACTAGTTCTTCGTATACGAGATAAAATATCTAGGTATTATAATCCGAGCTAGTATTAGCCTATATATAGACTCGGAAAAGATTAAATATATTATTAAATAGTAGACGCCGACTAGCGTTAAGTAGGTCCTCTCTTTTCTTAGTCTAGCTAACTTCTACTATTATTTTATATATAGTTTCTTACTAATTGTTCTCGCTCTAATAGAACTTACTAAAGGTACTAAGAAAGTAGGTAATAAGATAATCTTCTTTCTATTTATATAGACGGCCGAGTACTAAAAGACTTTTAATAACCTAAAAAAGACTTTTAGCTCTACGCCTATCTTAGCGTATTACGACTTTAGTAAGCTAAGCGTAGTAGAAGTTAATACTTCTAACTATATAGTTAGGAGAGTAATATTTTAGATTAGCGAAGATAGTTACCTATACCTAGTTATATTCTACTTAATAAAAATAAATCTAGTAGAATATAACTACGAGATCTATAATAAAGAACTAATAGCTATCGTACGAGTATTTAAAGAGTAGTACCTAGAACTAATAAGTAATAAGACGAGAGTCGTAACCGACTATTATAGACTTTAGTACTTTATAATAACGAAGATTCTAAACTATAAATAGGCCTACTAGTTAGAATTCCTCTTAGTATTCGACTAGGATCTCGAGTATTATATAAGTAAGTATAATAATACTAACGCTCTATCCTAATAATACTAAGATATAGACGCCTCTAAGAATATTAGATATAGATAGTAAGTAGTTCTAAAACTATATAACCTATTACTAGAAGCGCGTATATAGATAGAGGCTAGAATTATAGCTCTTATAGTTAATCTAGATAGAGGCCTATAGTACCGAGCTACTCTAGCTATACTAGAGGCTAACGAGCTTTAGTCGAAGAAATAATTTAAGAAGTATATACTAATAATAAGCTCGCTATGTGACGAGCCGTTCTGAGTGACCTCGTATATTCGGAAGTTTACGTACGAGTCTACTAAGAGGTCCTAGGGACGGAGTGTTTATATACGCGAGGCACGGCTGCCAAGCCGGAGCGGGCCGAGCCACCCACGTGACTCAGGTGAATCCATTCTCTGCCCGTAACACTACCCCCCCCCCTTCGCAGGTTGCGTTCCATCGCAACAACCTTGTGCAACACGCATCGCATGCGCGAACACCTTGTCGTTTTCCATGTCTTCATCCTCCATCTCCAAGTCCTCACCACCAGAATCCTCAGAGTCCATATCCACGCCGCTATCAGAGGCGTATCCAGAGTGCTGCGGCGACACACAGCAAGCGTCGCTTGAGTGTGCAGTCTTGGCTTCGTACGTCGACAGAGCTGAATACCCGACACCAGCATCCTGTGCTGGCCGCTGTTGTTCAGATGTGATTTCGGAATCAGGACTGCCATCGCTCTGTCGCTTGTCGCAGCCGATTGTCTGTCCAAAGTCACCTTTATTGAAGCAAGACCTCTGAGCAATGCTTCTGCCTGATGAGCTTGGTACTGATGTGCCTTGGAAGGACGGTTTTGAGGGCCCAACACCAGTGACTACTGGCTGCTGCCAATCAATCGTTTCCGGCGACAATGTTCGCAAAGCTTGTAGCGGTGGTTGCCCTCCAACGACATTCGATGCCGCGTGCGTAGCACGTCGAGTAAACTCGTTTGGAATCCAGCCATCAGGGGCAATCACAACATCAGGTTTGGACTTCGTGGGGTAGTTGTGGTGGAAATCCGCGACAGAGGCGGCAGCGTGCTCGGTCACCTCCTCAGCTCGTTGCCATGTCGCTTCGTCCAATCCATAACCCTGCCACTTGATCTTATACCACAATTGCTTCTGCTTTCCGCCTCGAGGTGCCCGTCCGCGCGGCGTGCGCCATTCAGAGTCAATTACTTCCTCCACCACGTATTCCTTGTCAACCACACCGTCCTCTCTCTCAACTTCAACAGGTGGAGGAGGCGGTGGGTTCTGCCCTGGCAAAGGATCATTAGCAGCAGGTCGGAGTAACGACGTGTGGAATGTATTGGCGACACGTATCGTTGGTGGCAATTCGAGCCTGCAGGCACCTTCCAGAACTGCCGTTACTGGGTAAGGTCCAGCCCATTTATCATCAAGTTTCTTCGTTGGCCGTGCTGTCTTCCAGTTTTTGGTGCTGACAAAGACCAAATCGCCAACTCGAAACTGTGGTGCCGGATTCCTGTGTCGATCAGCGTAATCCGCCTGCGTCGCTTGAGACAATGCCATATTCTCACGTAGCCACTCTTGCATCTGCTTCATACGTCCTGCAAACCGGTCTGCCGCTTCAGCGTCGAGTCGTTGACGTTGTGGAAGAAGAGGAAGAGGGATCGCAGTGTTGAAATCAGTGCGTGGGTTCCGTGCGGTGTCTGCAAAGAATGCCGAGACGCCCGTGCTTTCTGACACGTGATTATTCAAGGCAAACTCGCACAAGGCCAGCCAGTCGACCCAGTCATCCTGTGCGTATGTCACAAACGCTCGGAGGTACTGTTCCATTGCCTTGTTCGTGTTTTCTGCTTGTCCGTCGGTCTCAGGGTGATATGCTGACGACATGGCTTGCTCAATCTGCAACAGCTGGCATAGCCGCTTCCAGAATGCTGATACCCACTGTGATCCTCTGTCGGAGGTAATGCGCAGTGGCAAGCCATGATGTTTGTACACTCTATTGACGAACACCAGCGCGCAGTGTTCAGCGGTCATCGAGTCTACCTCAATCAGGTGCTTGCCCTTTCCGAGCCGGTCAGTCACCGTGAGGATGTTGCGATACTCGTTATGATTGAGGCTGCTGCGGCTAGGGGGTAGATCAACCACAAAGTCCATCGCAATGTCATCCCACAAGTTGAACGGTATTGGCAACGGTCGCAGGAGTCCAGAATACTGATCCTGTGATGGTTTTGTTCGTCGACATGTCCTGCAGTTATTGATGTATTGCCGCACAGACTGAGAGATTCCAGGCCAGTGGTATGATCGAGCGAGAAGATCGAGAGTCTTGGCCCTACCAGGATGACCAGCCGAAGGCACGTCGTGACAAGCTTCAATCACTCGCGTACGGACCTTATTAGTCGGGTCATCACTCGGTGGCAGGTACAAGCACAGCTTTCCATATCGATTCTTCACATAGATCAGTCCTTCAGCAGTCGTCGCATCTCGGATCTTGTGTCGGCGTAGCATTGGACATGGTTCGCCTGCTTCCAGCTGTCTGACAGCCTTCTGCACTTCCTCATCTGACGCGTACAGCTGCTGTATTGCGAGATTCAAGGGGATTTCCTCTTCCTCTTGAGGCGCGCCAGCAGCGTCGGCAGTGGGGTCTGTTGCGAGAGGCTCCTCAGTCGCTAGTTCTTGGACCGTGTTGGCGGCAGTGTACAGAAATCGATCCGGTGACAGCAGTATCCGCTCCTGGTGCTTGACACGTTCATCATCACTGCCCGCTGGCAGATCCTGAGTACGTCTGGTCAAGCTGTCAGGTTTGGTGCCCTGTGCCCCCGGTCGGTAGGTGATCTTAAAGTTGAAACCGGACAAGAACTCGGCCCAGCGTGCTTGTCTGCGGTTGAGCTGCTTGGTTGACATAAAGTATTCGAGGTTCTTGTGGTCAGACAGGACTAAAATCGGCTTGTCTTGATCTCCAGGAAGGTTCTCGAACTCTTCAACATGTTCAGCAGCAGACAACTCGGGCCTCCATTCTTCGAATGCCTTGACGATGGCCATCAGTTCCTTGTCGTAGATGTCGTAGTTGCATTCAGCTGGTGTCATCTTCTTAGACAAGAAGGCTACCGGCCTGAGGATGCCATCACGACCTCTCTGTGACAACACTGCGGCAGTGACAAAGTCAGAGGCATCAGTTTCCAGAACAGTCTCCAAGCCGGGTTCGAACATAGCCAGAATTGGCGCCTCCGAGAAAGCCTTTTTCAAGCCTTCGAACGCGCGCTGACACTCTTCTGTCCACAACCACGGTGGTGGGTTCTTGGTCTTAGTCAGTGCCACCATTGGTGACACTATGCGGCTGAAGTTCTTGACGAAGCGACGGTAGAAACCAGCAAATCCAAGGAACGCCAATATGTCGTTTGGTTTCTGAGGGGTTTGCCACTCTTGAATCGCTCGTACCTTCTCTGGATCCATGCGTATGCCATCCTTGCCGATGATCAAGCCCAGGTACTTTGTCTCTTGCACGTGGAATTCGCATTTGTCGATATCCAATTGCAGCCCAGCTTTTGCCATTTTCTCTAAGACGGATGCCACATGGACTTTATGCTCTTCCAGAGTGTCGCTGAAAATCAACAAGTCATCGATGTATGCTGACACGAAGTCATCCAAGAATTCGCGAACAGAGTCGTTCACGTAAGATTGGAAAGTGCCGGGTGCATTGCACAGCCCGAAGGGCATCACCAGGCATTCGAACTGTCCATATCTTGTCGTAAACGCTGTCTTCCATTCGTGACCTTGTGCAATCCGGACTCTGTTGAATGCAGCGATCACATCAAGCTTTGTGAACCACTTCTTGCCGCTGATCCGGTTCAGGGTGTCTTGCATCAAAGGGATGGGATATCTTGACTTCACCGTAATCGCGTTCAACGCACGGTAGTCGATACACACCCGCAAGCCACCACCTGGTTTCTTGACGATAATGACTGGTGACGCCGCTGGGGAGTTGCTCTTTTGAATGTTGCCTTTCTCCAGTTGTTCGTCGATCCATTTCTTTACCACGTCATTCTCTGCGTTCGACATAGGGTAAGGTCTCTTGAACGGTGGCTGGGCATCGTCCTTGAGCTTGATTTCCATGTCGATATTTGGTCGGTGTGGTGGTAGCTCATCTGCAGCCCTGCGAGAAAACACCTCCTTCCAGTCGCTGTACTCAGCAGGCAGCTTTGAAGGTGCTTGGTCTTTATCCTTCCCGTTCATGAACACTTCAACATCAGAGGCTGACAGTGCGCTGGCCCTCAACAAGAAGGTCGAGCTGTCTACTGCCTCTGCAACGCTGTTGTCGATGTACATGGCACAGGCGAAGGCTTCATTGCTGGTCTTCGTCCTTCGAGCTGTCATGCCGTGAGCCATCAGAGTCATCGCGGTGACAGGATCAGCAGGGGTCTTGAATTGGTTGCTTTCTTGCGGGTTGATGTACACAAGATGCACTTCAGCACCCTGTTGTCGCGACATCATAGCGCAAGCCTGCAAACCAACCTCCTGTATGTCGATAGAGTCATCGCCTCCTACACGCTCAATGCCTACCGGAACCGGTGCCTTTGGCAGTGGTTTTCCAGGTAGGGCACCTCTCACCATAGGCACTGTTACCATCTGTCCTCCGCTGCAATCAGCAATGCAGCGCGTATCACGGAATTCCACCAAGCCGTCACGGTACAGCTTTGTCGGTTCGTGATCTTCATGCCAGGACTTACCCAAGGTAATGTCGTAGTCGATATCGGCAACCCAGCATCGTATATCTTCCTTATGTTCACCGAGCTGGAGTGAGAACTCCGCATATTCAGTGATCAAGTAAGACGACGTGCTGCCATCGGCTAGTCCGAGAACCAAGGGGTGATCCAGTCTCTTTGTTTCAATGTTGTTCCGGGGATTATGCGCAAAAGACGTGTTTACATAAGTTGAGTTGGCACCATCATCAAGGAATGTGTTTGCATGTTTTCCGTTTACGCTACCTGCGACCACTACGTGATCAGTGATCCGAGGCAGTGAAGGTACCGCTGCGGGCATCTTCACTGATGGTTTCTTCTCAACTTCTCGTAACTCGTCATTTGGTCCGCCGCTCCTTGCGCTTGAGGGGCAGACTAGGCATTTCCTGGTCGGTGCCAGCTTCGGTGTTGATGTTGGACGAAGAGGCGTTCGCTTTCTTCTGGTCCTCGTTAACATTCTTCGGCATGCCGTAAGCGAACAGCGGACAGGCCTCATCATTCTTGACGTGACCCTGTTGCTGGCACTTGTGGCACTTGCCTTCCTTCATCAACTTAGTGCGATGAGCCTTCGTGTTTGCTGGAAGGTTCTTGAACGCGGCTGGACGGCTCTCCCATGGCAACTTGGGGTTGGCGTTGTCGTCAGGCTTGTTTCCTTGACCACGGCCACCCTTCTTATTGCCATCCTTCTTGTCGTCCTTCTTGTCATCCTTCTTCGATTTCGAACCCATTCTGTCCAAGTCGCTCTCGATCTTGTAGCACTTCTGAACCAAGGACTGCATCGAGTCGGGGTATTCGCCAACAAACCGATCCTGGAACTTGTCGCTGAGTTTGTTCTGGAACATGTAGATCTCAGTCTGCGTGTCCAAGCGAACATGGGCGCGTGCAGCCTGGTATTTGCGGTAGAAGGTGGTGAACTTCTCGGTCTCACCCATCTTCAGATTGTGCCACTCATTGTGTGCCTTACCAGCCTTGTCACGAATGCCGTAGTGTTCGTTGATGTACTTTAGCATTTCGCGAACTGACTTGAAGGCATCTGCTGCGACTTCCTCGCCTTGCAGTTTAGTCGGCACCATAGGTTCAAGCTGATCGAACACATCGCCACCTGTCCAATTGTGGATGCTGCGCAGTGCGGAGCCGGTGTCCTTGAAGACAGTGTTGTCGAGCTTATTCTCAACCTGTGACTGCCACTGAGCATGTGACAGCTCCTTGTCGTTCTTGAAGAGCTTGACTGTCAGGCCTCGAGCCAGTTCCTTCATGTTGGCGATCAGCGTGGCGTCGTACATCACCAAACCAGTGTCGTCGCTAGCAACCGTGCTGTCGTCGGGGATGACGATCGAGTCTTCCTTTCGAGAACCCTTCTGACTCTTCTTGACTTTTGGTTGACCACGGCGGCCGCGGGGCTCAGTGTCGGAGTCGGTCTCAGAATCAGAGTGATCAGAGGGGTTGGGATCAGGGTTGCCACCTTGTCGCTGCTTGCGCTGCTGATTGCGCTTGCGAAAGCGATCCATGTCTTCCTCAGACGGTGTGCGCTTGTCAGTGCCTTTCTTCTTCAGGTCGTTGACCTGCTTCTGAAGATCGGCGATTTGCTCGCTGTATGACTTATTCAACTCATCCAGGTCTTCTTGCGTGAAGGCCCCGGCTTCTTGATTCTCAGTCTGAGCAGCTACCACGTCTTCTTTGAGTTCTGCAACCCATCCCTTGTATTTCTCAAGCTGAACGGTCAAATCCTTGAAGCGTGTATCGGGGTCCTTCTTCAGCAGTCCTTCCAGCTCCGCAAGCTTCGCGCCGGAAGCTTGGTGCTGAGTGGCCATATGCTCAATCTTTTCCTTGTTGAGGTTATTGGCCTGTTGAAGGATCTGGAACACCTCGAGTAGCTTCTCGTGGTCTACCTGCATTGTGTACAGGAGGGCGTGCACCAGTTCGGGGCTGTTCTGGACTTCCTTGACAAACTCGGTGACTGTCAGGTTCTGCCACTGCGTGACAGGAACACTTCGAGTGACCTCATCACCAAGTCCGTTGAAAGCGAAGTCGACAGTGATACGGGGTACACCCTTGTCGTCTGTGACAATGTCTTGTGGTCGAGCGAAGTACGCGAGGTTGATACGGCTTGAATCAGTGGTTTCTGGTTCCTCGGTTTCTTCCTCCAGAGTAGGTAGCTTATCTGCGATAATACCTTCTCGCTCCAAGTACTCCGTCAAGTCCGGGTATCCGGGGTTGTTCGTGTCGAAAGTCTGCGACTCTCTGTTGTTGAAGAGGGAATCACGCTGCACGCTCGGTCTCGAGCGGCGCTGCGCGCTGCTGCCGTACGGTCGCACCATGTTGAAGGTGTCGGACTCGTGGATCAGTAAGCTTGTAGATTCCTACCTCGTTCTGCACTCAAGTCGCCTGCAACGACTTCATTGATTGCGGTTCTGGGTTTCTGGGTACTTGTCGCCTACAACGATCAAGTACGAGCGGCGCCGGTCACCTACAATGACCAAGTGCTGCTTGGGGATTTCTGCGACACTCGAGTCACCTTCAGTGATCAAGTGCGCCTTGTTTCTGGGTTTCTGCGCTTCCGCGCTTGTTGTCTGCGTCCGTGGTGACGCTGGGGTGGTACGTAAAAGTGTGACGAGCCGTTCTGAGTGACCTCGTATATTCGGAAGTTTACGTACGAGTCTACTAAGAGGTCCTAGGGACGGAGTGTTTATATACGCGAGGCACGGCTGCCAAGCCGGAGCGGGCCGAGCCACCCACGTGACTCAGGTGAATCCATTCTCTGCCCGTAACACGCTAAAGCAATTAAAGCGATATTATCTAATAGTATAGTATAGCGCCTACTAACTAAGTTTAGCTCTATCTATATTATACTAAGCGACTACGAAGTTAAGAATAGCCTTATTTATATCTAAGGCTATATATATATTCTAGATATCGATAATCTAAAAGTAGATATTATAAAGGACTTATACGATTTGCTAGTTACTAGCTATCCTAGTAGAGAATATACCTATAACTTACTCGGCTATAACTTCTACTAGCCTAGAATATACGCTAATACTACTACCTACGTAGCTAACTACTAGATATATAAATACGTTAAGTTATAGTACGAAGCGGCTTAGAGCTTACTATAGTAGCTATCTTTTAATAATAGTATAAAACTCTATAATAAAATTATAATAGACTACGTTATAGAGCTACTCGATAGCTATAGCCTAGAGAGTATTAAGTATAATAATATCTTAATAGTAACTTATAGGCTAACTAAAGCTAAATATCTAATACCTATTATAAGTTTCGAGCTAGAGGTAGCTACCTAGGCTCTACTATAATATATATTAAGAACTCGTAGTATACTAACTAAGATAATCTTAGATCGAGAAATATAGTAGATTAGTCGATTCTAGAAGATACTCTACGAATAATAGAGTACGAAGATTAAACTATCTACTACCTTCTACCTATAAACTAATAGTTAATCTAAGAATACTAATAAGGAAATAGAGATTTATATAGATAGATAGATAAAGTCTTGTATTCCTGAACCGGTTCCTATCTAGGTCCACGCAGGCTATCTATACTAGTTACGTAGGGCGAAACCTCTCCGGACGAAAACCCCTTCTCTGCGATGTGTGGCGCGCGTCACTGCGCCCATGGTGTATTGTGCTCCTTCTCGGCAGTACCGCCTTTGTTTTCGGCGGTCCTCGGGACCTACTCCTCCTCCGGTGTACGTCCGTCCTCACTTCGCCTCCTTTCTCTCGCCTTTTGTCTCTCCTCCTGCTCCTGTATAAGCCTGAATTGTTCTAGGATTCCCGTCTGGAGTATATATCTCGCTGCAATTTTCATACCCCTCGTGCTTGTTAGAATGTCGCGGTACGCTGTGCTTCCGATCTTCTGGAACATTTCCTGCCTGCCCTTCGCCGTGCGAGGGCAGAAGAGTAGTATGTGCTTGCCTGTTTGCTGTAGCTCACCGCATTCGCAGGCTCCGCTCGTAATTCCTGGGACCTTTCTCCTGTAGAGGTATGCCTTCAATCCGATGTGCTCCGTTCGTAAGAGCGTAGATATCGTGCTTTCAGGTCTTGAAAGTCCCTTGTGTAGGCGGTGACGCGCCTTGTCGTTTCGTCCCTGCGCCCACCATGTTGGCGGGTGTTTGCTAGACTGTGCCCTTTTTTCCCTTGCAGTCGTTTCCCAGGTCTTCTCCCACCGGGGGAACTTAGTGCTCTTGTCTCTTTGTGCGTCCTCCTGCTGTGCTAGGATTCTATCCCTTTGAAGCGTGTACGGCGTGCATTGGGCTGTTCTGTATCTAAGGCGGGCTTGGATCTTCTGGCACCGCCGCCGTATTTCCTTAGTCGCCTCTGTCATGTTCGACTTGGTTGAATACTCGGCCGCCATTGCGTCTGTGTATTCTTTAAGGGGGGAATCCCTGCTTCTTTGTGGAGTGCAATCGTGGGGGTAGTTCTGTACGCCCCAACGATCTGCCGGAGGTTAGCGTGTTGCACTTTAGCAATGCTGTTTATGCCGTTTCCTGCTTGCGGGGCCCAGATTTGGCACCCGTATGTGAGAGCTGGCCTGATTATGGTCGTGTATATCTGTCTCGTTCGGAGGAGACCGGCTCCCCAGGTGGACTGCGTAAGGCTCCGGAGCGCCTGTGTTATGTGTTCCCCTTTTGCTTTTGCCGCCTTCAAGTTGGCCTTCCAGTTGAGCTTGGAATCCACTTGGACCCCGAGGAACCGGAGCGACTCTGCTGGGGCGCCCTCGAAGCCGGGGATTCGGGTACGTGCCTTTCTGTTGTGTCGTTCGCGTTTACGTGTGCGGGTACGGGTAAAGTGGATTAGTTGGTACTTTTCTGGGGCGAACTTCGCCCCGTGTCTCGCTGCCCACTCTACACACTTCTCGTGTGCCCGTTCCAGCCTCTTACAGTTGCCTTCCGTCGTTTCGCCGAATGCGAGTATGTTTGTGTCATCTACAAATCCGATTGCCGATGTATCTTCGCTTTCCAGTTCGGGTAGGAGGCCAGATGCGAAGAATAGGAACAGGATCGGTGAGATCGTCGACCCCTGCGGGATGCCTGTCTCTGTCGGGCGTTCGGGGCTAGTAAATCCCCCAATGCGGATGCTTGTCGTGCGGTTCTTTAGGAACGATTCGATGAAGTTTCTTGTCCATTGCGGGAAGCCCTTGCACTGGAGGATGTATAGTAGTCGTTCGTGGGAGACCTTGTCGAATGCTCCAGAGATGTCGAGGCAGAGCATGGATACCACCTTGTTGTTCCCTTGGCCCCACGCGGTACGGACCTGTTCGACAAGTGATTCTAGCGCCGATAGCGTCGACCTTCCGGGTCTGGCTCCCATTTGGGTTTCTGGTAGGAGTTTGCGTTCTTCTGCGAGCTCGGACATTCGCCTTGCTACGATAGCCTCGAGCAGTTTGGCCATAGTGTTCAGAAGTGCTATTGGTCGATATGCTTTAGGTTGTGTGTAGTCGGGCTTCTGGGGCTTTCGGAGCACTACCGTTATCGAGCTTCGCCACCTGGTTGGGTGGTATCCTAGGCGTAGGCAGGCGGTGAATATGTTGCTTAGGGGGGTGCTAGTACGTCGGCGCATTCCTTGAGTGCTTCGTTCGGTATCTCGTCCGGCCCTGGGGCCTTGTTCCGGGGAAGGCGTTTGATCGCCTTCTTGACGTCCTCTTCTAATACTGTCGGTTCTATTGGCAGCAGCTCGGCCTGTGTCCCTTCGTCCGTAATGTCGCTTAGGTCCGCTATTACTGGGGGTGGGAAGAAGTGCGCCGCTAGGGCCTCTGCCTTCCCCTCCTCGGTAGTTTGTAGTGTTCCATTAGCTGCGCGGATCGCTGGGAATTGCGGGAGTGTATTCTCTTTAGGTTGTTTCGCCCAACGCGTAAGCTTCCAGAATTTGTTCGGGTCGGCCATTACGTCCTGTACTGTGTTGCGCCATGCGATTGTTGTGTCCTTGCGGATTTGGCGTTTCTTCCGGTTCTCGACCTTCCGGTATGCGACGTAGTCGTCGAGCAGCCCTGTCTTCCGCCATTCTCGTTTTGCCCTCCGAGCCTGTTTTACAAGGTCGGTGCACTCCTGGGTCCACCGGATGCTCGCGTACGGTGATGGTCGCGCTGTTGGTATATTCTCCCGTAGGGCAGTCTGGACGGTGGCCTGGAGGTTCGCTACGGCCTCGTCGATCTGTTCTCTCGTCTGTAGGGTGTGGTTCGGGATTGAGTTTGTTGCTTCCAGGATAGCGTTCCCTATCGTGATCCAGTCGGCTTTCTTCCACTGTGGGCGACCCGGCCGTTCCGCCGTCGCCGTTGTAGCGATAAGTTCGGTAAGGACAGGCTGGTGGTCGGAACCTGCGTCCAGCTCTTTAGCTTCGCGGCATTGTATGATTCTCCTCGATATGTCTCTGCTTATCCAGCAAAGGTCGAGGGTTTGTTTGCTCCTCGGTGATTCCCAGGTGACTAGGCCTTGGGGCGTAGCGAGTTCGATATGTTTGCCATCCATTATCTGGATTAGCTGGTCCGCCATTTTGTGGGGGCGGCTATTGTTTCCGGACCACTGAGCATGGTGAAGGTTGAAGTCCCCGACGACTATATGGCTACCAATGTCTAGGAGACAGTCGTCGAGCTGTGTGAGCGTGCCGGCGTTTGTCTCGTTTATCGGCTGGGGTGGGTTATAGCAGTTTATGATCCGAATAGGGCCTCTTCCGGTGTCGACCGTAATCGCTACGATGTCGTCTTCAGTTCGTTCTGGCCGCCATTTCTGCGGCGGAATGTCTTTCGATACGTATGTGCACGTGCGGGCTATTCCTGTATTTGATTGGACGCAGTAGTATCCTGGCGCTTGAACTGTTAGGCTCGTTCTTGGGTTTATCCACGGTTCTTGGATAGCGATAATCTGGTGGGTTTTAGGGTCGAGCGCCTGTAGGAACGGCAGCATGACCTTTTCGCGGCTGTGGTTCGTGTTGTACTGTACGATGGTAAGGGTCTGCGTGTCTTTACTCGTCATCTTCTTCCATGTAGGTGTCGTTTCGTTCGGGTGCGCTGGATACTATTGTAGTTTCCGTCTCCGGCTCCTCCTGTCTCTTGCCGAAGGTCGTGATCTGGCTTTGGCTGCGGCTCCTCGGTGTTCTAGAGACGTCCGACAGACGTGGTCGTCCTGGGCCTCGTCTCTGCACCGGTGGGCCCATTACAGGCTCAGATGGTCGTAGTGTCCGTTGCATTTGGGCCAGCGCTAGTGGTGTT
Organism: Cercospora nicotianae; assembly: GCA_029490675.1. Taxonomy (NCBI): domain Eukaryota; kingdom Fungi; phylum Ascomycota; class Dothideomycetes; order Mycosphaerellales; family Mycosphaerellaceae; genus Cercospora; species Cercospora nicotianae. The sequence continues at coordinate 3,099,599 of JANQAT010000002.1, forward strand.
GACGGCGGAGGGGATTCTACTCTCGGCCGCTTCTGTCCCGTTGTGCGTAGTGCTTCCGGGGGCCGTTTGTGGTCGGCCGTGCCTGACCCTTCGCGTTGCCTGCTTCGAACAGTCCACATAGTGCCGCTCGCTCCCTGTGCGTCCTCTCCTTCCATACTTGTGTAATACCGCACTCCGCTCGCCATGGGGCGTGTGGGCCTCCGCAGTTGGCGCATTTCGTTTGTGTTGCTGTGCACCCCGCTTCCTTATGTCGCCCTGCGCATCTTCCGCATCTAGTCGGAGATTTGCAGTGTTTTTCAACGTGTCCCCACTGGTAGCAGTTCCTGCACTGTACCGGTCGGCACTTAGTAGAGTGTGGCTCTGCGCACAGGATCGTGCCCTCATATGACAGCCCGCGCTTGTAGATGCTTCTAGCGATGTCGAAGTTTTCTACCTCTATAATGACGCTGGTGGATCGTTGGCCAGTTCTCCTAGCCTTTCCTTTATAGAAGAAGGCTTGGCTGACCTTTATCCCTGGGTGAAGTCGGTGGTTGTCTTTCTCGATCGTTTCTGCGATCTTATTGGCGGGTGTTTCTGCGCCCTGTATCGGTACCGCGTGCACTAGCATTTGGTGTTTAGGTGTCCGCACTACCGCCTTCTTTCCTAGAACCTTCACCCACTCCCCATCTTTCTTCATCTTTTCCAGACTATCCGCGCTCGACGCGAACACTCTGATTTCTCCGGACTTGGACTTCCGGATCCCAGCGACGTCGGCTCCAGCCTCCCTAAGGCCAGCCGCAATCTCTGCGAATGTCTTCTTTCGGGCTGCATCCCGTTCCTCTCCTTCAGGTATGTATGCTGTAATCACGTGACTGACTACAGGTTCCGGAATTGAGGTGGTGCTGCGCCCGGTGTCGTTCGGTGTGGTGGTTGTATTGGGGGCTCGTTGGCCTCCCTGGGTCAGTTTGCTTACCTCTCGGGTGAGCGTCTCGATGTGGTTGCTCTCGTGGGAGCGGAGGAGGAGGATAGACGCGGTTTCGCACGCGTCTCGGAGGGCATGGAGGAGGGCCTCCCGGGTTTGGGAGGGTTCGGTCTCGAGGACCTCTCTAGCTCGGTTCAATCTGTGGGTTAGGTCCTTCTGTATATTCGTTGTCAGTTTGGCTCTGGTGTGGTAGTTGTCCGGGCGCGTCGTCGCGCCCGGTTGGCTCGCCCGCGGGAGTGCTGGCGGAGGACGTGGTTGACCGCCCCTCCCTCCGTCAGCGCCCTCACGGGTCTGCTCTTGTCGTGGTCTGTACGTCTGGCTGCCCTGAGGCGGCCTCTGGTGCTCGTCGTCGCCGTCGTGCATGTTTCGTTCGTATATCTTATCTATATATAATATGAGATTTATATATACGCTTTTATTAACTACTCTTAAAACAACTAGATAGAGCTATTACTAGTCGGCGAGTTTATACTAAACGATTATAAGAACTCTACTAGTTTCTCGGCGTACTTTATATTAATAGGTTATAATCCGAATATATTAGTAAAGGCACGTAATACTACTAAGCTAGTAATACCTACTATATAGAGAGTCTAAAAAGAATAAGCTAACTACTTTGCTAACTATATACGTAATATCTACGACTACTATATTAAGTAGTTATATTAGAAAGTGCAGTCTAGTTAGACATTCTAAGGGACACTTTGGGGATTAGGATTAGGTGACTTAGGTCATGTGACATTAGGTCACATGACTCAGCTAATGCCCATCTTAGGAGTGAGATGCAACCTATAACTAACTAACACAATTAACTCGGTTAGTTCCTACTTATCGCCTCTACTTCTACTGCGTATTATACCTATAATACGAGCCTGTCCGACGCCCCCGCACGACAGGTTATAAGCCCGGGTTTGCAGAGAGGCCCTAAGTAGAAAGAGTTAGCCTTCTTATCCTTAAAGTAACACCTGTTACCTCTTGCAGGACCTATAGTATTAACCGGACAGAGAAGCAGGAAAAGAGCATAAGGGAGACTAGAGGCATATCCTATCTGCACTGCCTAGAAGCTTTAGAAGATCCTAGTTGCCAACTAGAAGTTCCTAAAGGGCAGGTAAGATAGAGAAAAGCCTAGTAAGGCATACTCTGCTTTGAAAGAGAGGCATACTAAAGGAGTATAAAGAGGAAAGGATTAGTCTTAGACTGCAGTACCTAAAAGGATAAGACTAGGCCTAAGTACCAAGTACTGCTAATACCTTAGAACTAGCTAGTAGTGCCCTTCTAAGAAGGTGGATCTTTTAGAGGTTCTCTACCTAAGAACCTAACTAACTCCCCTAAGAGAGAAGAGTCCTTAGACACCTTAGCTAAGAGAGAAGAGTCTTAGCAACTAGGGAAGGCAGAAATCTAGAAGCTGCTAATTAGATTAAAAGAGCCTATGTTTTCTAGAGTTGGATTTGTTTGTTTAATTTTGCAGTAATAGATTTAGAGAGTAGATATAAGGCAAAGAAGGGAGCTGCACTAGTCTTAATAAGAGAAAACTAGGAGCTATAGTTTAGCCTAATAGAGTTGCACCTTATTAGCAAGGACTTGCATTAGATTATTACTAAGGGAAAGGCACCAATTGTAGAGGATAGGACACCAAGTTCATTAAAGTTATTATTACTATTCCCCACCCTTAAGGAGTTAGAGTTTAGTCTAAGATAGACAAAGGCAAATGCAGAGGCAAAGTATAAAATGCTAATTTGCCTTAGCAAGGATAATTAGAGCCTAGCTCTAGCAGAAGCAAAGGCTAAGAACATCTAGGACAAGCTTAAGACAAAATATAGGAAGACTTAGAAAGCTAATGCAATGAAGCTTATTAAGGAGTATACCTTATTTAAGATGCAAGGGGACATAACAATTAGAGAAGCATAGGAGCATCTAACAAAACTTAGGAGAAGGATAGCTAAAGTGGACTCAAATTACAAGTTCTACTAAGAACCTAGGACTAGACTTAACCACCTGCTATACTCCTTGCCTATAGAGTATAGAAGCATAAGGCAGATTGTTTAGATGCAAGAAGACCCTAACTATAAACAAGTCCTCTAATATCTTGAAGCAGAGGAAGCAATCTTGCATAGTAATAGCTAGGAAATAGGAATGTTTGCTAAGGGAAGAGGGATCTAAGGCACAATGCTAAAATGTTACCTATATAACTAGGAGCATTTTGGAGGTGTTGCTAAGTGTCTACACCTTAACAAAGCTAAGAGAACTGTTAACCCAAGACAGAGCAGCAGGGTAGAGAAGAGAAGATTACTACCTAGAGAGAGCACCTTTAGGAGGAGGTCTTTACTAGACAAAGAAGCACTAAAAGAAATAGTAAAGAAACTTAGCCTAGAAGTCCAGTCCCTTAGGAAGAGACAAAACCTAAGGAAACCCTTTAAGAAGGCCTATGCTGCCTAAGAAGAGGCAGGACCTTCTGCAGGAGGATCTGAAACATCGGACCATCCCTTAGAGGAGGATAATATAGAAGAGACAGGCCACTTAGCAGTAGAAGCAAAAGGCAAGTTAAGACTATTATACTAGCTAGTTAATACTAGTGCTTCCTCCTATATAACTAACTAAGAATTACTCTTTAGGAAACTAAAGCCCCTCTAAGGGAAGAAGTGGATTAAGGTTAGTAGAGGCTTTATTAGAGCAACACATGTAGGAGATGCTATAATGAGTGCAAGCCTAGGAGATCCTAGAGTTCTAAAGGATATGCTGTTTATACCTAGTCTTAGAGTTAATCTTGTTTCTGTCAGCCAACTTTGCAGGCAGTTTGGTCTTAAACTGCTAGACTTTTCACTTAATTCACCCTCTAGAAAACCTCTTTTCTAGACAAAGATAATAGGAGGAGTTCCCTTTATTAATAAGATAGGGAGTGCATTCTATAAGATGTCTGCAATAGCATGCACTATATAGGGAACTATTTAACAACCCTATGCCTTTAAAGCCTAAGAGAAGTCCCAAGAACAGTAGGAGCTCTAGCATAGGAGACTTGCACATTTTGGAGAGGGTCTTCTTAGAAACCTGCATAAGGTATCTAACTTAAAGGCTTAGATTCCTATTCCGAAGGAATACCAACCTTGCAGGGTATGTTCCTTAGCAAAGATAAAGAAACATAGAGGAAAAGAAACTAAGAGGAAGCCTTAAAGGCTGTCTCTTGTTTCTATTAATGTCTATAGTCCTTTGCCTGTCTTAAGACTAGGATATAAATAGTAGCTTAAGATTGTTAACAACTTCTTAAGAAAGAAATAGACTTTCCTAATAAAGTCTAGAGAAGATGCACTAAGTATCCTTAGAGACTGGAAGGTAAAAGCTAAGCTGCAATTAGGGAATCCCCTCCAGATTATAAGGAGTAATAGAGCAAGAGAGCTTCTTGCTATGCTAAAGCAGTAGGAGAAGGAATATGGAATCTCCTTCTATATAACTAAGGCATACAACTCTATCTAGAATAGAGTAGTTAAGAGGTCAATCCAAACCTCTAAAGACTATATAAGAGCAATGCTAGAGGATGCTTACATGCCTATTGAATTCTAGCTAGAAGCCTTGGCAGCCTGCATAGTTGTTAGAAATTCTCTTCCTAATGGCCTAGAAATTAATGGATTTAAAGTGTTACCTAAGGAAGCCTTTTTAGGCATCCAACCCTCTATGTTATACTTTAGAGTCTAGGGTTGCAAAGCAGTAGTCTATATAGATCCCAAGTCCTAGCTAGCTAGGATAAGATTAGACAAACTAATAAACAGAGGCAAAGATGCTATGTTTATTAGGTATGTCCCTAATACTGCTAAAATGTAGCTCTTCTAGGAGCCTAACATAAGGGCTATTAAGGCCCACAACACTGCAACTTAGTTTAAGCATAAGAAAGGAGGAGATATGGAGCTAAATGTTCCTAAGCTTAATTAAGCAAGCAGTGCACCTATTAGAAACCTAGTTAGTAGACCTCTAAAGAAGCTAATAGCAGTTGCACCCTCTGCAGCTGCTGCACCTGCAGCTATAGCAACCAAACCTGCAGGTCCTAGCCAAACACTCTTTATGCAGTTGCCACCTCTACTAAAGGACAAGGAGGAGTACTAGAGGATAGAGGATCTAGAAGAAGAAAACTCTAGGGAACTACAACCCTAGCAGGAGAAAAGTGGAACTACTAAACTACCTAAGTCAAGCTAGGAAATTAATAGACAAGCTAGTCCTAGCACTAGTGGGAGACTGCATCCTAAAGCAAAAGGATTAACTGTTGCATAGCAGGACCTATAAGGACATAGGGATTAGGAGGGGAACTAAGACTAGACCTATAGCTAAAAGAGAAGGAGATCTGTCTTAGATAAAGGACTAGGCCTAGAGCCAAAAGCTTATAGCATAGTTATAAGACAAGTGCTTTAGAAGAGATAGAGAGAACATAGATAGGAGGAGGAGCCAAGTGCCAAGCATTATAGGGCATTCCTTAGCTAAGTCTAAGGCCAAGAATAGGAGTAGATTTAGGAAGCCCTATTAGAGGTTTAAGAGTCTGCATTTGCAGCAATTGCCCCTTAAATCTCTGCATAGAGACAAGAGGTGCCTATTCTAAAGTCCTATAAGGAGGCAATTTAGGATCCCAAATAGGGACATATATAGGAAGATGCAGTCTAAAAGGAACTAATTGCATTAAGAAGTAACAATACCTAGATAGAGGTTGTTCTACCTAAAGGAGCAAACCTTATTATATCTAAGTAGGTGTTTAATATAAAGAGATTAATTAGTGGAGCTATTAAGAAATTTAAGGCAAGACTAGTTGCAAGAGGTTTCTCTTAGAAATTTGGAGTTAACTTCTAGGAGACCTTTGCACTAATAGTTAGGCATAATACCTTAAGGGTGTTTATAGCTGTAGTTTGTAAGAAGGATCTAGAACTTTACTAAGTGGATGTAAACAATGCATTCACTAAGAGCAAGCTTTAGGAAGAAATCTTTATAATCCTACCTCTAGGAGTTAAGATTCCACCTAACATAGTCCTGCAGATTCTAAGAAGCTTATATAGACTAAAGCAAGTAGCAAGAGACTAGAACAAACTCTGTGTCTCAAAGTTGAAACAGATTGGGTTCACATAATTAGAGGTGGACCTATGCCTTCTTATCTATAGAGAAAGGAACATCTTAATCCTAATACATGTAGATAATATTCCTATTGCAGCACTAAAGCTAGAAGATGTGCTTTAGTTCAAGGAACAGCTAGGCAAGGTGTTCAAGATCAAAGATCTTGGAGAACTAGAGAAGATCCTTAGGATGAGGTTAATAAGAGACAGACAAGCTGGAACTTTGAAGCTTAATTAAGAACACTTTATCTAGGAGAACCTTGCAAAGCTGGGAATGACTAAGGAGATGGCCAACCCAACTCTCTTACCAATGGACAGCTATGACAGTCTAAGACCAACAGGCTTGTATGATGAGAGGGGGAACAGGACAGAGTACCAAAGCCAAACTGGTACCTGGATGTGGCCCATGGTTATGACAAGACTAGACATTGCTTTCTCTCTTGGAAGGCTGAGCTCATATGTCTCAGACCCAGCTAAGAGACACTTGCAAGCTCTGAAGAAACTGGCCAGGTACCTGAGATCATCCCAAGACTTGGGACTGATGTTCAGAAGAAATGGAGGAAAGCTGATAGGGTATTCAGACTCTGACTATGCAATGGACAAAGCAGACAGAGTCTCAATCCTTGGAAGCATCTTCTTCCTTTGTGGAGCCCTAGTTTCTTGGATGAGCAGAAAGCAGAAGTCTGTTGCAACATCAACAATGGAAGCTGAGTACATGGCTATGAATGCATGTGCAAAGCAATCTCAATTCTTGGCAGCACTCTTGAGAGAGATGGACTGTGCAAGGCTGGTGGGAGAATGCCCATTCCAGCCAACTGTTAAAGCCCATCCTGACACAGTGAAAGAGCTGAGGCCAGTGCAAATCATGGGAGACAATCAGGCAGCCTTGACCCTTGTTAAGGATGCACATACCCATGAGAGATCCAAACACATTGATATTGCATACAACCATGTCAGGCATCTCTAGTAGCAAAGGAAGGTTGCAGTGGAATATGTTCCAACAAAAGAGATGGTTGCTGATGGCCTGACCAAACCAAAGAATGGGCCACAGTTTCAGGAGTTTGTAAGACAACTCCAACTTGCATAAGGAAAGGCAAAAGATTCCTGCCCCAACTGTGGATTGAACCCTAGACCTTGGGAACGCAAAAATCAAAGGGGATTGAAAGTGAACGTTGTCCACTTCAAGCCCCCAAACCAAGCCCAGGAGTTGCACCATGGAAGAAGTGGCTTGCCACTCTTGATGAGTAATCAGAATCTGGGAATCCATATATGGTTCAAAAGGGAGCCTAGGCAAAAGAGCAAAAGGCACTGAATTCCACCCTACTCTGGCAGGGCGAATTCAATGCAGCACCAGGCCAAGGAGTTGAACCAAGATGGATTGGGTACACAGCTCCAACCATGTGACCACAGCACCTGATGACTCATCATGATTTGGGGATGGATTTAAATGCAGGCAGAAGACCATCTGGCCTAAGTGGGAGTGTTGGAAAGTGCAGTCCAGTTAGACATTCTGAGGGACACTTTGGGGATCAGGATCAGGTGACTTAGGTCATGTGACATTAGGTCACATGACTCAGCTGATGCCCATCTCAGGAGTGAGATGCAACCTATAACTAACTAACACAATCAACTCGGTTGGTTCCTACTTATCGCCTCTACTTCTACTGCGTATTATACCTACAATACGAGCCTGTCCGACGCCCCCGCACGACAAGTTATAATATTAATAAGCTATCTACTAGAAGATAGGCAGTATGTTACGTCCTGCCTGTCCGTCGGCAGCCTAACCCTAATCTGATATGGGGTTGGCCTGGGAAGTGTCGATCCTCGCAATGTCCTCGTGGTATATCAGAGAAGGTCCTGAAAGGTTTGTAACATAACCCTAAGAGAGTTGTATTGAGTTGAGCACGAGGCTCCTATCTACCCGGTAAAGAGCGTCGTCTATATAGTGCCATGTCTTGGCGTCCTGTCCTCCTGTTCGTCCACCTAACCGGTTCGTCCGGTCGTCTGGTCAGTTTGGTCGCCAAGCGTCACGTGACCTCTGACGTGTCAGTTGGGTCCGCTTCTCTATTGGCTCTCAGTTCTTGGTTTCTCCTCACGTTGTCCTAACCGTAACATCATCCCCTCTCCCTGTAGTAACTCGTCCCGAGTTCTCTTTCCACAGGTAAGTCTCTCTTCCTTTTCTACCAACATCATGCCAGCTCTAACTCGCCAAGAACGTCGTGATCGTCAAGCGGAACGAATCAAACTTGAAGGTGTCGAAATGCCCAAGCCTTGCACTGGTTGCCGCAACGCAAAGGTCCCCAAGGGCGAGGAGCGCCCCAAGTGCGTCGTCGACGTTCGTCATGGCCAGTGTTCTGAATGCGCCCGCAAGGGCTACGTTTCTTGCGATGTGTCGGTTACCTGGACCGAGTGGGAGCGGCTGCGCGATCAGCGGCGCCAGCTGAAACGAAAGCTTGAAGAGGCAGAGGAGCTTGCGACCGAAGCTCGTTCCGCGCTCATCGAGCGAGAAGCGAAGGTCCATCGCCTTCGAAAACAGCTGCGCTTCGCTGAGGAGCGTGAGGATGAGGCTATTCGGGCAGATCTCGCATCTCTTCGCGAGGTTCCCTTACCGCCTTCTCCTCCTGTGTCATCCGATTTCCTGCTAGAGCCGGACACTGCCTTCCCGGAAGGATCTCTGGAGTTGCCCCCGACCGTGTGGGCTGACTTTTCTGAAATGCCTGATTTCTTCGCGGACCCTGCTAGTGTTGCCGGTCTCGAGCCTGTTCAAGAGTCTTCCGTCGCCGGACCCTCCAGGTACATGTGTCCATGTCGTTTTTCCGTTGTCCTGGTGCTGATCTCTTTCTGCCTAGGTTATCGAACCAAGAGACCGCGGTTCAATGAGCCCTTCGGGGTTGTCCCTCCGAACTAGTCGGATTTCGAGGAGTCTTCCTCGCATTCCCGGTATGCTGTTGTCCGAGCCATGGTGTTCATTTCACGGCTGACCTTGTTTTTCTTTCTGCAGTTCCGCGCGTAGTGGCCTTCCTCGCCACACTCGTAGCAGGTGAAGCCTTTGCTCTTCAGCTTCCTTCCTCGCGTACGTTCGGTAGCATCCAACTCCATTGGATCTCCGTAATCAGGGTCTTGACTTCTGGCCTTGAAGCCCCCTCTTCCGCCTCGAGCGGGTCTCTGGTATCCAGGCTGTACGAATCGGTCGTACTTCAGCTCCTGGAGTCTCTCGTCGATTTCCTTTGCTGCCTTGATCATTGCACCAAGCGTGGTCATGCTGGAGTTTCGGGATAATTCGGCCTTGACTGAATCCTTCAGTCCCAGGTAAAACTGCGAGCGATAGGCAGCGTCGTTCCACTCGAGATCGGCCTGGTATCCTTGGAATTCTGACGCATATGCGGCGACAGAAGTGGTTTGTCGGAGTTGTCGGATATGGCGATCGGCGTGTGCCTCTTCGTTGGGTATCCCGTATAGATCATTAAGTTTCTCTTCGAACTTGTCGTAGCTGTGGAAGATTCTTCTGGTTTCCGTTTCTGGTTCATCATCTGAATTCTGGCAGACGAGCCAGTCCTTCAGGTATGCTCGGAATCCTCTGGCGGCTCTTCCCCGTAGGAAGGATGCGGCATACAAGACCTTGTCGGCCTCGCTATGAAACTGGTGCGCGTTGAAGTGGAGGTACAACTGAACCTGCAGCTGGAAGTTCTCCAACTTCTCCTTAGTCCCGTCGAACGTCTCCGGCGTGGATATCTTAGGTGCGTGGGTTGACTCGTATGAGCCCGCTGTGCTCATAGTGGGAGTCGATTGTTTCCCGCTTCCGTTAATCGACATGTTGCTCATTCGTTCCGTGATTCCAGTCGATAGCTGTTGTCGTGATGGACTTCTTGTGTCGGCAACGTCCTGAGTCTTTCTTGACATTGATCGATAGCGCTCCCCTTCGGCTTTTGGTGCTCAAAGTTGTTACGTCCTGCCTGTCCGTCGGCAGCCTAACCCTAATCTGATATGGGGTTGGCCTGGGAAGTGTCGATCCTCGCAATGTCCTCGTGGTATATCAGAGAAGGTCCTGAAAGGTTTGTAACATAACCCTAAGAGAGTTGTATTGAGTTGAGCACGAGGCTCCTATCTACCCGGTAAAGAGCGTCGTCTATATAGTGCCATGTCTTGGCGTCCTGTCCTCCTGTTCGTCCACCTAACCGGTTCGTCCGGTCGTCTGGTCAGTTTGGTCGCCAAGCGTCACGTGACCTCTGACGTGTCAGTTGGGTCCGCTTCTCTATTGGCTCTCAGTTCTTGGTTTCTCCTCACGTTGTCCTAACCGTAACACAGTATACCGGCTAGGTAATATAAGCCTAGCGATAAGATTTAGCTAAATACTAAGAACGTTCGTATAAGGCGACCTTATAAGAAACTTAACTATAAGTTTATAGGCCTCTATACGATTATAAAAGTAATTACTACTAATATATACCGACTCGATCTTAGCTATCCCTATATCTATAACGTCTTCTATACTAGTCTACTATAGCCTACTATCTCTACTAAGACAAATCTATTTATATAAGAATAAGAAGAGGTCAAAGTTATTAAGAGAGATAATAGAGAGATTAAAGAGTATTAGATAGTACTAGAGATAGTAGATAGTAAATAGACTAGTAGAGTAAAGAAGTTAGTAAAGTATAATATACGCTAGAAGGATAGTATAATAATAACCGAGCTATATATTAATCTAAAGAGTATATATAAAGATCTACTAGTAAACTACTACTATAAGAACCTATAAGTATCTAGGCCTCTACTAAGCTAGTTACTACTAGCTAGATAGATACCTAATAAGGAGATAACTATAAACGCGATAGATTAACTTAATAGTACTATAACTATCTCGTATAGTAATAATAATATACCTAGTACTAATTCTAACTACTACGCTATTATACCTACTATTAAAAATAACGCGATACTATAAGGCTTAAAGTAATCTATTTAAGTAGTTCGATAAATAGCTAGTACCTCTTATACTAAGTAATATACTCGTACTATACGTTAATAATATACCTAGTAGATATAAGTATATTACTATAGCTATATTATCTTAACTAGAAGTATAGAGTTACTAGTAGTACCTTAGAGGTATACTACTAGTATTTAGATAGAAGAATAGATAAAGAAAAGATATTTAGTATAGTTTTAAGAATTATTATATAGAGTTTAAAGAATATACTTGGACTATAATTAGCTAAGAGTTTTCGTTATTTCTTTACTACTATAGAGAGCTACTAGTAATATTTTTTAGAGGAGTAGTATTATAGAGTAACTCTATAACTATCTAAGGCGTATTTACTACTAAGAGCTTAGTAGTATACTCTATCTCTTTATTTCGCGCTTTATATATCTTTCTTAGTTCTTCTCTCTTTATAGAAAGTATTTACTTAGCGACTTACTTATATATACTTCTACTCGTATTTCTACCTATAGTCCGTATTAGCTAGTTACTACTAATAACTTTTACTATATCTATTACTATATAGCCTATAGCTCTTAGAATATAGAATAACTTATAGGTACTAAATAGATTATTATAGAAGAGTTAGAAGAAACGATTATCTAGAAGTTATTATATAAGCTAGACGACTATATATAATATATTAGGTAGTTTATTAATAATAACCTTTATTACTACGCTTAGTTTATCTACTATCTTAGTAATATTAATATCGATATAACTAGTAACTAGACTCTTAAAGTAGAAGGAGTAATAATAATAATATTTAGTAAGTACTAGTATATAATATCTAACTAGAATTAGCTTACTATATACTATTATAGTATAGCTTAATCTTCTAGTAAACTATACTATAATCTCGTTAATACTAACTTAAGTAGCCGGAATTATATACTTCTTAAATAGATATCTTAACTTATTTACTAGTAGCTTTACTTTCTTAAAGAAACGAGCCTTAGATAAGTTCTTAATTAGTAGCGTAATATAGAGATAGCGCTTAATTAATAACTAGTAATCGCGACTTATAAATCTTATTATTAAGTAAGTTAGCTATTTACCTCTACTAGTTATCTAGTACTTACTTATATTTACTAGATATACTACCGATATATAAATTATAAGCTCTAGCTATATCTTTATATCTACTATCTCTATCTCTATTATCGCGCTATATACTACTATATACGCTCTTATAAACGACGCGATTATTCGAAATATACTATTATAGAAGAAGAGCTAGAAGAATAATAATAGTAGATTATAGTACTATTTAGTAAATACTATCTAGCTAGTAGTATAGTAGTTAATATAGCTCTTTAAATAGCGCTTAGTATACTTAATTATAGGTAGTCTATATAGCTATATAAAGAACTCTAGTAGTAGTTTAATAATACGCTTATAGTATTTACTTTCGAGAGATTTATAGCTTTCGAGATTATCTATTCTAAATACTATTTATTTATTAAACTACTTTATCTTTACTACTACTTCTACTACTACTATCTCTACTATAGGTACTAATATTATATCTATATATTCGTATAGAATATTATTATTAGAATCTAGCTCTTTATCTATATTAGCGCTAGTTATACTATTACTAGTAAAAGATATTAATAAAATATTATCTATATAGCTACTAATATTATTAAGATCTAGAATAGTAGTATAATTAGGCAGATCGGAGACTTCTAGTAGGTTCGTATAAGTATAAGAAGGTAGCTAGAATAACTAGAAGGCACTATAAATAGCCGCTATAGCGACGAACGACTACCTTCTATAAGAATAACGATTTTATACTAATACTACCTACGACGCGACAATCGAACTATAGACCTCGAACACGATCTAATTGGCTGTAAACCCCTGCAAAACCATCGCGCGGAAGGTCTTACGCGAGAATCAGAGTTGGCGCTACCAGACGTCGAAATCACCTTCCGTAAACGAAGGGATCGCCCCGGCATGTTTGACCTATCGATATCATACAAAAACTTTTCGTTGCGCTCGCTCGCTACGCTAAGAACGCTGACGATGAAGAGAACAGAATTGAGCAATGCCATCACGCCTTTGTCGCTCCTGCCATCCAACTCCCGCAGAGAAGCATGTGCATGCGCAATGCCTTGCCGGTAACAGGAATTTCCCATCTGCTTCAGACCGCAAGTTTCCCTAACTCCCCGCTCGTTGCAAAAGATACAGATAACCCGTGCGCCATCACGCCAGCCCGAATATGTCCATCGTGCACGCGTGCGTAATTGCATACACACATATGTACATGCGATGGCTCCCCAAAGAAAATGCTCCCTCGAGTTGCGCGAAAGACGAGATCTTTCGCGCCATCTCTCTCTTTCTCGCTCGCTCAGACCTCAGTGCCGCATGATGGACAGCGTTTGCCGGGGATGACCCACACCGTTGCCCCACGAGCCGCACAGGTGGGACATCTGCGGCCTGGAACCTGTTCGTGCAGAAAATCTATCGTCAGCACTTCCCGTCATTTGATCAATTTATCTGACTGATGAGACTGTCGGGAAATGAGACTCTGCTTACCGGGCGTTCACGAATGGGCATCGTCGATGTGAGCGGGTTGATGATGGCGAAAGAGTTGTCGCTCGTATCGCTCTCGTTCGATGAGCAGGCGTGAAGAGGTGGGAGTTGCTCGATTCCCAGACGCTTGAGCGTCTCGTAGCGTTTGGCCGTGTAGGTCATGATGTGTGTGATGTGATTTTCGAATGTCGTGAACGAGACTTGTTCGCCAATGGCTTGAGGTGCGTATCTGCGGGATGGACTTTTTGTCGTGATATGTCGATCGAATTGCCAGAAAGGGAAGACTTGCAGTAGGCCGAGCGATGAGGCAGAGTGATGAGACAAGGCGATTGGGTGATGAGTCGGAGACGTTCTTCCAATGGAAGATGGAATGAGTATTAAATCTTTGCCCTGCAGAGACGAGAAGGAATCCAGGAAGGAGCAAAGGCGGCTTGACTTATAACCTTTGTCCAGCAGTTCTGCAAAGACTGCATCCGATATGAGAACCAGGTACAAGCCTACCTGGTTTTGCGAGGTGACACTAACCCAGCAGCATACTCCAAGTGAGATACTCACTCATGCTCATGTTGTGACCTGTGCCCAGTTGTCCGTACGAAAGAGCAGGTTCAGCGGGCAGGCCATATTATGCGGTGAACCCCCGGACAGTGCTAGCTCGGACATGGAAGCCGCGAAACCTAGGGAGCTTGCTTCTGATCTCCATACTTGTCAATGAATGTGCGACATGAGTTGCACGATGCACGAGAGAATTTCCAGAAGCCGAGTGATCTATTGCACGTTAAGTCCGTGTGTCTGTGTCCGATCACGAACTACTGCCTCCAGATCTGAGACTTCTCCACTCCATTCGTGATAATGGAGTGAATACTGAAGCCAAGTAAAAGCATGGCAAAGGGCAGAAACCTTCGTACCAGGAACCCATATCTTGCGTTGCTTCCTGCCAATGGCAGCATCCGGTGACCAGGCAGTTGTGATCGGTGAAACAAGGCCTGCCATGGACGACACGTCAATGCCGCCGTGCGGAACAGAATGTTATTTGTCGCAAGCAGAAGACTGCCGTGCTAAGATGCGGCTTCTCTTGCTGGCTACCGGTCCGATGACCGGGTTCAGCATGAGGCAGAGTCGCTCATCAGCCAAGCATTATGGCATTGATTCGATATCTTGAATTGCAGGGATCTTGAAAGTCGGGATCCGTCGGGAAGATAGGTTGCAAAATGCTCCTCACAGAGTACGGTTGATGGGCCACCGATGAGCGCCAATGCAGACGACTGCGAGGCGCCCGGCAGCCCCGAAGTGCATACGTTGAGCGTTGCACGATGATGGACGGCTCGCTGATGGCTCTGGGTCGAGCTGCGGAAAGATTTTGTGATGTGTGCATTCTTCATGCGCACAACGAGGGTCTGCGCCACAACCCTGTCAAACCCCGGCAATTCTGTCTGCAAAGAGAAACACAAGAGTCAGATGGCGACTTCATCCCAGCTCGAATCAGAATATTGTTCAGATTCCATAAAATCAAAACATTAACTGCCGAAGCTTTGTTTCACGAGCCGGAGTCACGACTGTGCAGTGCGTAGCGACGTCGGAGCTGTACAACGAGCATACAGGTATAGGATGTGCGACTTTGCATTGCTTCCGTGTATTTTTCCGCTGTCGCTCTCTGTCGCATTGCTGTATAGTATCGCTTTGCTCATCTCAGCAACGCGTGGCCCGACCAACGGATGCTCAAAGCCACTCGACGTGCGATATCAGCAACCGAACAATGGCCCGGTGAGTACTGAGAAGCGGTCTCCACTGCATGTCGCGACCCGCAGCTGGATGGACCTACACAGCTCATTGTGCATCATTAGCAGGAGCAGGCGCCGAATGCAAACCCGGCAGTTGGAACTGCAGTGCGAGGGTACTGCAACATTGATCAGATGGCCATGCGTTGGCAATTCCCGGCAACCGTAATGTTGCGGCACACCTCGTGCACCATGCATTCAGGAGCTTGGGAAACACAAAGCGCATGTTGAGAAGAGCACAGTGTCGCGCGAGCCGATTACTCGGTCCACTGCGAGGTCACGGAGAGTAGCAGCCTCGCACCGTTGGGCTTATAATCCTCGCCGCGTAGATGAACCAGAATAGGGCCGTTCGGCAAGCGGTCTGATGAGGGTTAGGGAAGATGTCAAACAGAGATTGTGTTGTAGGATCTTACCCAATCGATAGCACGCCCAGCCAAGCAGGTCGTCCTTTTGGTAAGAAACATCATCCATCACCTTCAATCTGCCCACATGTCAGTTTTTATTTCTTCCGAATTTGTCCCTGAACGAAACGAATCAAGTTCCATGAGGCTGCCATGGGGAACCCAGCTCCCGATGCTGCACGCATGCTGGTTACCGATGCACTGGACCTAGATGCCGCGTTCCCCTCCCGTCTGTTCGGGATTCACACGAACCCGGCGCATATCAATATGTTCCACGCTGTCGGCTTGCGCCCCGTAGGAAGCTCGTGATTTGCTATGTTCTTGGCTCACAGCTGAGTGGCCCACGGGACAACAGCCCCTTCTCTCAAGTCGAGTTCGAAAGGATCTCTTGACACATCCAATGAGGTCAACCTGAAGCGCGGATCCCGAAGGACTGCTGAGCAGAAGATTGCCGACGATGAGAATGTTGCGTTGCGCACAGTCTGCAGTCCTGGTATCGGGAGAGCGAATGCATGGGCGAGACATCGGGGCGCAGGGGAAAGGAGCGGTGTAGACGGACGCAGCGGGACCTGGCAGACGCGGACTTGCACTTACCGGAAGAAAGACAACTCGGGCACGATGCCGTGCACTCCTCGGAAGTCCAACAGCTCATCGAACTCGGGATCCCGGGATTCAACGACGCTACTTTTGTGCTTCCACTCACCACCCTTATTCTTCCCTCCTTTTGCGATTTTGTTCTTCTCAAATTCGTCTTTGCTTCCAACGTGCAGTTCACACTTGACGTACGCCTTCGGGACATTCTTGGGTGTGCCTAGAGCTTGTGCAGCGTGCAATTTCACGCTCAGATCGAGGGATCTGCGGCGTGCTTGCACTCCGTCACCACTGCCTGTTGGCAGATAGCCGTGTGGTTTCAAGACATAACCACCGGTCGACTCGAACTGGGCAAAGTTGAGCATGTTTGCGGCGTTGATCTTCTGAAAGTTCAAAGCGACCATCTGAACTCCATAGCGCCAGAAAGGAGCAGGATCCAGGTTTGTTGACCTTAATCGTGTCCCTATGAACGATCAGTATCATAATCGTGGGCATGAGCTGGTCATCTCACCTTTAGGGTAAGCGCGCATGAGATAGTGCTGGTTGTGTTTTAGAAGCTGTTCTGGTTGCTCTTCACAGGCCTTGAGCAGTTTGCTTTCGCCGAAGGAGAAGACATGCGTAGGAATGCTGGAGGTCGGATGGTCGAAGCTTTGAAAATGGAAGGCACGCGTGAAAACACCCATGGTGCTCAACTTTTCGATGATTTTGCTCTTCTTCGTGGCGTCGCCCTCGTCCTCACTGGAGTCGTCCTCGTTGGCGTCCTTGTTCTTGGCCTTCTCTGGAGGGACAAACTTCACCTTGACGAGGATTTTCTTCCGCAGGTTTTCCAACGATGGTAATGGCGTTGAGTCAGAGAAGCCGTCTGGTAGCTTTACCAAAAATTCACCCCAGTAGTCTTGCATGAGCTCGCAGACGATTTCTTGCTGTGGCGGACTGCAGTGGACCTCCAAGCTAACAATCAGAGGTAGAGTGGTGCGATAAAAGGCGTATTGACGAACGACCTCACACACCTGTGCACTGTCAGCGACAGCGAGACATTTCCATGCACCAGCCTGACCTTGCGAAAAGGCACCTCCTTGGTTGCCGTGTAGCCATGATAGACGACTGGTTCTGAGCGTCCAGATGCAGTCCTCCAGGGCATGGGCATCAAATCGTCGGGCTTGGGCTGATCATCGTCGTCTGCCTTTGGATCAGAGCGGGATCGGAGTCTATTTAGCTTCTTCTTCAGCAGTCCAGACAATTTGTTGACGTCGTCAGGTTTCTTGGCGTTGTCTTCTGCTTCCGAAGAGGAGGAGAATCGCCATCCCAAAGATCAATCTCAATGCACCGACAGTCCAGCTTCAATACTTGCTGATAGGCATCGCCGGAGCTCTTGGACCACAATTGATTGCCGGAAAGGTCTGAGACATGTCAGACTATAGGCTCGGGAGAGCACTACTTGGCACAGGACTTACATGTGTTGTGACTGCTGGAGATGAAGTAGTGCGAAAGAGGATGTGAAGTATCGACATCGATGGGCAACGCTGCGGAAGACTGAGGCGTGGTGAGGTGGGCAAGAAATTCGTCCAAGGTGGCATGCTGCGAGGACGGCTGGAAGATTGCCGCCGCTCGCTTGGTGATCGCCGGCGACAATGGAGCCGGGGCTGGAGCAGTGGAAGCCATGTTGGGAGGACAGCGGAGAGGACAGCGGAGAGAGGGAGGTGGACGCGTTCACAACAGTGCGGGAGTTGGTTTGGTGTTGGTGCAGGAGCGTGAGGTGAGGTGAGACGGGAGCGAGGCAGCAAACGAAGGCACCTCAGCTGCGAACGGCCATCATGCCACGCTTGCTGCAAGCAAGTGGTTTGTGTGTTGCGGTCAGCTAGCGTTGTTGGCAGCTCCAGTCGCTCGCGTGCCACCTGCCATGTGCAAATGCCCAGACACGCGCCAAGTGGAGCCCAGTCGGTGGGGCTGACCTTCATGCTTTCCTCCGCCACCACACTTTCTCTTCACTTCACTTCACTTCACATTTCACGTAGCCATGCATCTCTCCCGCGGCGAGGCAGAGCGGCAGGTCCGCGACTGGGGATTCCAGCACGTCTTCACTTCGGTGCGTCGTGCGTCATTGTCGCCACTCGCAGTATGCTGACCGTGTGCAGACCGATGGCGCGTGAGTAGACAAGCCGTTCCCGACGGACGTGTCACTAATGAGTGCTATTCATCGTGCAGCAATGCGCACTATCCGCCGCACTCACATGCCGGCCTTACTACGCATCTGATCCTCGCGGGCGAACTCACCATCACCTATCCAGACGATGCGAATCCACGCAAAGAAACCTTCGGTCCCGGTAGTCGACTGGACGTTGATGCAAACAGGCGCCATGAAGTGTTCGTGAGCAGTGCGGGCTGCACATATGTCATTGGCGAATGAAGAAACAAGTAGAAAAATGATTGGGCCCACAGCGGATTGAGTGGAAGAAGTCATTGACCCGACCTTCCCTTTCTGCGCTCTCTTCAAGTGCTAAGCCAAGCGTGCTCACATGCCTAATGACGACTATGCCGAAGATTATCGTCGTTGGCGGGCACATGTCACTGTTACAGATGCAGGTGGCTGGCAAGATGCAGCAGTTTGTTCACTCGTGTGGGGAAACACTCGAATTTGCCTTCGCGCCTGCAAAGCTTCACTTTGTTGTGCGACGCCACGACCTCGTGACTTCGAGGCAACAGTCGCCCCTTCTTTCTTTCACCTGCACAAACCACACTTGCTTGCATGCGACTCCGCATCCTCTGATCTTCAACACTGTCAGCTCGTTCACCCCCTTCGAGCGGCAAACTTGCCGGTCCGGCCGCCATTCATTGATAAATTCCATCGCCGGAGCACACCTACGTCTTGACAAGCATCTTAGCCGGCCTGCGCTCCAGCGCACCAAGTCTGCGATTGATGCAGTCGGCGAGAGCACAGCAACATTGATTATCGGAGCACCTCCAGCAACCTCCGACTGCCACAAGAAACTATGCCTGGGTCCGCAGCATCTGGCGCCGATGGCCAGGATGTGCCTCCTCTTGCGGTCTACCACATCTGTCGCGTCTGCTTGCGCCAACGCAGTGCGCGCTACCATCGCGAGAACCCGATTCCCATCAACGGCATGGCACCGCCACCAGGCGTTTGCCGACGTTGTCAAAATCCCACCAAGAAAGAGCGCGGCTCTATCGTCGAGATTGTTGAAGAAAGTAGGAGTAACGACATCAGGATTGGTATTGCGAGCTTCGTGCCACACGCAGAGTACACCACCAATACGGAGGCCCGTCAGCGTCGCGCGAGACGACTGCTGACTCCAGATGATTGGCAAGAAATCGAGGTCATTTACACTGAGAGGGAAGCTACGAACGCTGCCGAACGCAACCGAGGGCGGCACATTGCGTCAATCGAAATACCTAAGAACAACATCGTCCACAAACAATTGCGTGGCCCGGCATCCTCCACCGTGCAGCGTGCTCCTAAAGCCCCTGATTACATGCCTGCACTGCCAACACCTCCACCTCCACCATCCTCGACACAGAACGTTTCGACCAAAGGCTCTGCCCGAGTTGCATTTGAGACTATCGAGATTCCGCCTCCACCGCCCGCCGATGGCTACGACTCGGGCCCCGTACACGCCCATGTGCCATCCAAGACTTCTCAGCAAAATTCCTCGAATCGTGCAACCAGCTCGGAACGCGTGATGTGGACCCGTGAAGTCAGACCAGATCCACATCTGACGCAGCTCTCCGAGTCTGAGATTCGGAAGCTTGCTAGGGAAGAGGTAGTCCGATATCGCCAGGCGGAACGCAGAATCGAGACACACACAGACCCTTACGCGCATGGTCGAATGGTCGAAGTAGTCCGCGTCCCAGTTGAGCGCCGTATCGTGCAAGAGAAGGATGACGCAGTGAACGAGCACTGGATGTCATCGAAGAAACGCTCCGGCAGAGACTCAAACGCCGCTCCTTTCGGCCGAGAAACTCCACAGGAGGTTATTTCAGTCGAGGTATCACGTCGAGGCCGTGACCGGGAGTCTCAAAGCAACTCGACTTGGGACAAGGAAATCGAGGTCAAGGCCGAGGAGTCTACAGTGGCCCACATCCCATCTGTGGCACTGTCCGAAAAGACGCGTTGGCCTGGAGATGAAGCAAGAAGAACTGCGGCCAACAAGATGCCAGCAGACCAGAGGGAGGATACTTGGCGTTACCAAGATGGTAGAGGAGAATTTGAAACCGGCGCACAATACCAGTATCACGCAACGGGGAATGTTACAGAGCAACATCTCGATGCGCCAACAGATCGTCCAATCCAGAGAGCACGAGCAAGCGTTACGAGTCAAGGCTCGCGGTCGGGCAACAAAGACGACTGGGGCGAGCGTGAATATGAGTACAGACGACGAACAGTCACTCCGGTGTCTGGACGAATTCCTCACCCTGATAAAGCTGCAGAGTACTTCCGAGAAGCAACAGAAGTTCTTCATCACAGAAAGGGCCCGGGTGCATCTCCGAGTGCACCAGCCCACAAGAACCATGTCGAAGAGATCCGGCGCCGCATTAGTGACGCATCAAGTCGCGTGCATTTCTCTAAGAAATTGGGTCAGTACAACCGTTTCCATTACTGATTGAGTTTCATCTGCTGACAATGCACAGACTTCTCACCTACCCCTCCAGACAGTGATGCAAGTTCTTCGGAGTTTCGAGGCTTTTCTGTGCCAGGTGACATCGACGAGCTTCGTGGTGCGGAGATGCGTCCAACTCAGCGCGTTCGAGCCCGGATCCACCGCCAGTCTGAAGTGCCCGACGCGACAAGTGGGCCCGCCCGCGTTCTGAGCGAGAGCCCATCGCGCGAACAATTCAGGCGTGCACCGAACAACAGAAACATTGATGGGTACGGCCCATACGTAAGAGAAGTGAAGAGAAGCGCGAGTGTGGATGTTGAAGACGGCAGCACTGTGGCTAGCGTGTCCCGGAGTGACAGAGAACACAGTCGGCACGAAGGGCGACGTGGTGTTCGCTAGGCACACGAACCGCCGAAGCCTGAACGTCGCGAGGACGCGAAGCATAAAAGCCACGAGAACCCGAAGCATAAACGTCACGGGAGCTCTATGATTTCTCAGATCGGGGAACCTGTACTTAGGATTGCGGAGGACGTGCTGAAGCAGATATTCTGAGGTTGGAGAGCTAGCTTTGCTGCGGTGTATCTGCACATCTGGCTGCTAGTTCCAACGTCATATCTCGATCCTGCTTTCTGCATGAAATCATGTTAGGTGATGGTTTCTACTCAAGTAACCATTTACGCCCCAATTTGACTTGCTGTAAGTTGATCGAAAAGGCTCACTACTTGGTGATTGCGCTACAGTGCGAGTTGTTGGACTTTCTTTCGACCATGCAGTTGGGCTCAAATTCATTCTGTGTGTGATCAAATATTCAAGTGCGTGGTACATCAAATCGCGAAAGTCTGTTATGTACATGTACATTGCATGTGAAGTAGCGGCAATGCTCATCAACGCCCGGCTCGTTCGGAGATGAAGCCACGTCATTCTTAGTAAGGGATGAGACATCTGACAACGCGTACGCCGAAGCAGATGTGAAAGTCAAAAGTGCCATCAGCATCACCATGCGAACAACAAGCCAGATCCGTGCGGATCCTTGACCGTGTCTGCCCAGCGGTGTTTGATGTGATTGTGCTTGGCGAATATGGACTATCAGCGGCCAGTGAACCCGAACAGCTTTTCCTCTCGGCTGGTCTCCCGGCTTGGAAGAAGCTTCAGAAAAGATGAGAGCTACAGCGAGACCAAGGACGCAATCGAGAAACGCAGAAAGAAAGAAGGCAAGAAGCTTCGAAAACGAGGCGCTGGCCCAGCTGTCGCTCCCGCAGACGATGTCAATGAACTCGGCGAGCGCGAATATGCAGTCTTCAGCGACCAGCCCGCCACCATGGCCGGCACTCGAACGAGACCGCGTGCAGAGAAAGAACGCGACCACGGGGACATGCTGCATGGACTGGCCACCAATGACTCGTCCGACTCGTTGCTGGACCAAACCAAGGAGCAGAGAGATCCTCGCGATATCAGGCGACGCAGACGCCAAGGCATGCTCGTTTCGCCCGAACATGAGCAACGTATAGCTTCTCTGCCAGACGAGCTATGGAAACGCATCGCGCTGGAATTGACTCCCATCGAAGCTGTACTCTTAGCCATGTCGAGCAAGACCTTATACCACAAACTCGGCCCGATGACCTTGCAAGCTTTGAACAGTCCCGAGAACAGAGACTTCAAGCACGCATTCTTATACAGCATGGATCAAAGATATCCCGACCAGCTGATCTGCTTCCCATGTGGCAAATTCCACAAACGCCTCCAACCTGGCAAAGAAATGCTCAAGATCGATTACGTTGCAAACCCGGTCTTCATGTGCCCAGCAGTAAAATCATCAATCTTACCACGAACTCGTCTCACACATGGTCGTCAATTACCTTACTCCTTCGTCCAACTCGCCACCCGCGCAGCAAAATACGGCCCCAACTACGGCATCAACCACGAAAACCTCGCCCGACGCTGGAAATGCAAAGATAGTGGCTGGACACATCGCACCCGCTACATGATCCACGAACAACGCTTGCTCGTTCGCGTCGTTTCTCAAGTCTTTTCTCCACCGGCCAAATCACTCACTGAAACGGCAGAGCGCCATATCCTCTACGATCGCGAAGAGTATACACCATTCTTCTCCGTTTGCGCGCACTGGCGTGATGGCGATTTGACGAAAATCTGCAAATGCATGATGTCTCATGTTCCATCGCCTCCTGATCCAATTCATAAACAACTTCAACGAGGATTCAAAGTCGATCGTTCAGCTGCTCGACCGGACTTCATCGTGCGTGGTTGCGACGAGTGTCGGCCTGCAAGACGATGTCCTGAGTGTCCCACTGAGTATCTAGTTGAGGTACAGATGCTGGAAGACCCTAGTGATAAAGTGTTCCCGTTCAAACATGCACTTGTGGTCACGCGGTGGAGTGACTTGGGAGATGGGAGTAGTCCGTATACTTCTCCCGAGTGGGCAGCGATCAATGGAAGTGATGCAGGAGGATATAACAGCTTTTCAAACGTTGGAAGAAGAGCTGTGGGTGGAGTTTTCGAATCCGCAATCAACGGCCACATACCCGGTCAACGTTTATTAAGTTTGAACCCAAAGAACAAAAAGCTCGGAGAAGAAGGGCACGGGTGGTACTAAATGAAGTATGCTAGCGCAAGAACGTAGTAGGGAGTGATTTATGCAGCTCTGACATCCAGAATTCATCAGGAGCTCGAAACATGACTAGGGGATGCATACCGTACTCAGGCCGACGTGGCCTGAAAAGTCTAGAAATTCTATTCTGCTAGCACCATCCGCAGCATGGATAAGAATTGCGGCATCATCTTATGCAGCTCCGTAACCTCAGGCTTCAGCGGTTCACCAGCCGTGCGTTTGAGAACGTCCTGGCGCCGCCGCCTTCGTTTGCGTTCCGCCTCTATAGGATCATCTTCATCTTGCTCATCAGAATCCGAGTAGTCTTCGTCCTCATCCGCAAGGTCCATATCTGCCAAGTCTTGAGCATTCAGGCCAAAATCACTGGGTTTGAAAGTGGAACCCAGTCCTCCCAATGGATCCTCTTGCGCCGCACCCCCTGACGCCATCTTCTGCCGTGTCTTGTCCGAGTGCCATCGTTTCCGTGCAGTCTGCCATTTGATCAGGCTGTTGATCTCTCGGAGAGCGACGTCCTTGTCAACTTGCTTCATCTCCAAGGCACCAGCAAACAGGGCATTCATATCCAATTTGCCACCTTTGGGCCCATTGCGCAAGAAGTCAAGGATCTCTTCGATCCACGTCATGAGTTTGTCAAAAAGTCCGTTGTCGTGGAGATGGACCTCGTGGATGAATTTGTACAAGTCGTCCTCGTGTCTTTCGCACAAATCGATGAAGCTCTGGACGGTCTGGTTGGGATCTGCGCTGACGTCCTGTCGTTGCGCTTTCTCAATGGTCTGGATGGCATCATCTGCGAAGCGTGCAAAATCAGTGACACTGTTGTAGACATTCGCACTCTTGTAAACCCGCACAAGGGGTTCGTAGAAGATCGTGAAGAGGTCGCGGAATAAGCGCAGAGTGTTCGGCTCCTCGACCATTTCGAGCATCATTTTCTTGTCACGCTGTCGGGTGTACAACTTGAGCAATTGCTTGAGGCGCGCAAACAGTTCTGCTCCTTGGCGCATTTCTTCGTCGACGTTCTCCACGGCATTGTCCCAAGCCACGTAGGCGTTGAACACTCGACCAATTTGCTCGGAGGATAATACGGGCTCAGTCTCCTCACTCTGTAGCACCTTGACCAAGAGATCGACTTGCTCATCCTTCGCTTCTTGCCGGATATTTGACTTCACTTCCTCGTAGGTCTCGGTGTAATTTCTGATCTTCTCGGTCAATGCAGGTTCATCGATCTTAGCAGTGAGCGTGTCGATCGAGCGCTGCAAACTGCGGATGCCGTCGCCTACAGCCAGACCAAATATGCGTTGCAGTAGAGACTTCGCTCCGAGTGGTTGCGCCATGAAAATGTCAAGTACATTCACCATCACTGCTGCAGGGTTTGTGAAGCGTATCACCTGTTTAAGCGCGCCGTATGGAACCAGGCTGTGGATTCGTTTAGCTTGCGCAAACAGCTCTGGCGAGTTGTCTTCGGCCAGGAACATGTGATACAAGGTAGCCGCAACCTCGATGCGAAGCCACTCGGCAAACTTCTTGTACTCAGGATCCAGGTCGGCAATCTTTTCCTTGATCTTGATCTCGCCGAAAAGATCGCGAAGACCATTCTTCTCCACAACACTGCGGCGGAACTTTTCCATATGGATATCCAGCTCTCGCGCACGATCTCTGGCCACCTCGAAAAACTGCCGTTGCTCCTCTAGACGTCGCTCGTCCATGACAATGCGTCGTTGGATGTCCTTCATTTCCTCCTGATTCGGTATGAGTGGATTCTCTGTTAGAAAATCGTACATAGCACGCGAGTTTGCAATGGCTTCGTTGGAGAGGAAATTTCGGAGAAACGCGCGCAGGGACACGCGCTGGTTCTCGCGATGCAATACTGTATCACTCACTGTTTCCTTCGGTATGGAACCTGCGGAATTTGTTGGACCATCAATAGAGGGCCGTGGGGATGGCGCCAATGAGGTGCGCGATCCGTTACGACTGTGACGATTGCTATTGCTGCCAGTCCAAGATGACAAATAGCCACGCAGTCCACCGCCAGACTCGGGCGGAGCTTCCGGCGCCAACGTGGAAGGTGCGGAGGTATCCTGAGTGGAGAATGATGAGATACTGTCGCTGTCGTCATCGTCGCGTCCACTGTATATCGATTGAGCCTTGTTCTTGCGAGGCAGAGGAGGCAAAACCTTGCCAGGCAGCTCTAGCCGTAGCTTTTTGTGCATCTTTGCAAAGTCGCCATAGCGTCTGGCAACGTATCGCTCCTTTTCATCCTTGTGCTTAACCCGGAGTATGAACTCTGCATGCTTATGCTGGCGAACATGTCTCTTCACGCTGACGATACGCACACCCGCAACATTGACATCCCAGCCGTTGATTTCGTGGCCTTCGGGCACGTTTACCACGAGCCCCTGCTCGTTGGCCCCACGATCCACCACCTCCATCTCTGCGAAGCGAATTCGTTCTTCATATCCTGAAGCTGTGGGGATACCCGAGACCATCATCAATTCCACCAGCTTGGTCGCTTTGAGGGCCAGCTTTGCACGCTTGGTCTGTTCAAGTCGGTCGGCGGCCGAGGAGATGTGTTTGTTAGCGAAGCTCTCCAAGAATGTCTGCAGCTTGTCCTGCCAAAACTCCTTCTCTTTCGCCTTGTCGAGGAAGGGAAAATTCCGCACATGGTGTACAAAGATATAGCGTAGTAGAGGTAGCTCGGAGTCCTCAGGCGCAACCTCGCCAACATCTGATCGAAATGGCGCTCCAAAGCGCTGCAGCGCCGTCGGATGTGACAGCTCGCTGATCTCCCATTGTGTTTGGTAGGATATGAGTTCTCGTTTCAGGTAGTGCTCCTGCTTGCCGGTGAGTATGGAGCCTGGCGGCGGCACCGACGCCATTGACGCCGTCGTCATGATGGAGGGCTCATTGCGGCGCAACTGCTGGCGCTGGTGCTGCAGCTCGGCCTGCTCTGCCTGCTCTTCCACTGTCTCGGGCGCGTCGACAAAATACTGGCTCTCGATGGTGTCGGTCCGCTGTGGGGGTCGCGGCGGCGGCGAGGAAGGCGTCACCTCAATCTGCACGGTCATGACTGCGCGCAGAACGTGCAAGAAGTCGCGCGCTCACTTCGCTGCGGGCAGGTCGCTGCCGTCGAGACTGCGGGGCGGGGCAGCGAGAGCAATGAGTCTTGCGGGAGCAGTCGTCGGTGGGTACGCGTCACCAGGCACCGGGGGCGGGCTCGAGTCGAGTAATGTACGTGAACGAGCGAACGGCGGCGCAGCAGAAACCTACATGTCACCAGCACCAGCAGCACGCGGCGGCCGCAATCGCGTGCAAAGAAATAGAGCCAACTTCGCCGTGATGACGCTCCCGCGGATCTGTTGCTGGCATGACCATGCCGACTGCACGCCCACGTAATTCGCGCCGTCCAAACGACAGGCGCGCCGCTTGGCTCGCGCTGGCTCGTCTCGGCGCCGTAGCGTGAGGCTTGAGCAGGATTCCCCGACGCCAGCTGCCACCATGCCCATGTCGACGACTGCAACGGCGTGCAAATTGGCATGTTGCTGCGATGCCTGTGTCACCCACGACGACGCTGCGCCGGCGTGCGCCACACACATCTGCACCGCTTCGCCACGATTGCGCCGGCACGCGAGCGGGTCCAGGTGCGCGTCGCCAATGGCAGCCTCGACGTGGAGTAAGAGCTGCGCTACCCATACGAGACGAAAGTTGATGATGTTCCCGCAGCATCCACTACCCGGAATCTTCACATTCACCGAGCCTGGGCCAGACCTCACGGGCGGCACTTCTCTTCCTGCCACGAGGCCCATTACTGCACGACCCGCAACATGACGCCCTCAATATCACGACCCTACGGAGTACGCTGGCCTGTCCCGTGATCCAGGTTCACTACAGATATGGCGAAGAACACAAGTTTCCAAGCCCAGTGTTCGACGTGGCTGCGGCTTACGATTGGGTTGTTGCAAACATGTTCGCCAGCAACACGTCCAGTCGAGAGCCTGCTGCCAAGATTGCAGTATGTGGCGAGCTGCTAGGGGGCACGCTGGCATCCGCGTTAGCGCTCACAGAATGCCGTCCAAAGGAACCGGCAGCAGTGGTGGCAGCGGCAATCAACAACCCAGTGTTGAACTGGGTCGGCTTCGAAGCAACGTCTGAGGGTGTCGAAGTGCCACGAAGGGAAACCCTGGCACGATTATCGATGCACGAAATATGCGAGACA
The DNA here is from genome assembly GCA_029490675.1 of Cercospora nicotianae. Lineage (NCBI taxonomy): Eukaryota > Fungi > Ascomycota > Dothideomycetes > Mycosphaerellales > Mycosphaerellaceae > Cercospora > Cercospora nicotianae. The sequence continues at coordinate 3,127,385 of JANQAT010000002.1, forward strand.
AGAAGGCTGCTCTTCCGCAAGGCAGCAGATTACTTCGACCCCTTCGCGTCTCCAATTCTCTTTTTCCGCGCGGCAGGTTCGAGAGTGCCGCCGCCAGCACCAGATGCGATGCAGACAATGAGCGAGATGGATGAATTGATCCAGGCCGAACAGGATCAACTCCTTCCACAGGGGCATAGCTCTGAAGTTCCGCCAGCTGTTGACAGCGCGTCATTGCGCAAGTCCTCTCGACGGTTTCCGAGCAAATCGCTTGCTCTCAGACTTCCACGATTTAGCTTGTGCACAGGCGTGGAGTCGCAACTCACTGAACAGGCGATTGAATTTCGGCGTCTGCTTCTGAAATCTTTCGAGAGGCAGAGCAGAGCGAAATCACCTCGATCGCGGGACACGGAGCGGATGCAGTTGCTATCCCCTGAACATCTGGTGGTACAGGATGAAGTCCAAGGCCTTGGTGTGTGGGATCGCTCTGCAGAAGCAAGGCAGCGCATGCAGGATACAGCGTATTGGCTCGCGGACGCTTTAAAGGATTGATTTCGAGAAGCACTGCTCACGACACTGCAACAACACGCAATCGAATATGAGCGAATTGTTGGTTCAGCGAAAAGTCGTGCACCCATTTACTTCGTTGTAGCTCGGGTTAGGTGAACACTCAAATCAGCATAATGAGGCTTGGGTACGTAGTCAGTGTGCATCACCTGATCATCTGCTGCCTGTCGATGTGCTCGACTTAATATGTACACCTGTGCGCACTCGTGGCAGCGTTCTCTATCGACTGGGCTCGCCCCAGGCGCCCCTAGGGTCCCCAACACCTATCCCTTTCATGATCGCTTCTTGTCTGGGTCCTCCAGAATGCCTTCCGCCTCCAAACGTCTTCGTGCCTCTTCAAGTGCCCATGTTTGTATGCTACCAACAGATTAGCTGGAGCACTCAGACGGCGCTCGCAGCATCTTGACTCACCTGGTGTCGGGCTTGTAGCAGTAGCCAATGACGCCGAATGCCATGGTGCCAAAGAATCCGTAAAACCACACATTCTCCCAGCCTTCATTCTCGTACTTCTCTCCAGGCTTCACTCCAAATAGCCAGCCGCCCGGGGGATCATAGTGGTCTTCGTGTGCGTGGTCGCCGGCGCTGCGGACGGCGGTAGAGGAGAGGGGTCGTGTATGCGCGCGAGCGGCGAGATTCGGGATGATTTGGAGACGTGTGCGCGGCGTCGTGAGCATGCGCGAGCGGAGTAGAGACATGACGGCGACGAGCCCGGTGTGTGGTGATCCGAGACGGACGGGCGTGGTGGTGAGTGTTCGACATCGCCGCTGCGTGAGGTCGAGACTGGACGCCAAACTTCGGGAAGAGCCGCTTGGCGTGCCGTCACGATGCTTTCGTGTCCGCCTCGCAATTAATTCTGTCTCTTCATAACCCATTGAGGTCCCGCTCCGCTCCATCTTCCCAGGCCTCTCATCTCTTCACCACAGCAGCAACTCGCCGCGCACAGCAAACCTGAGCATCGACGGTGTAGTTCTGAAATGGCGCCTGCACTGCACGCTGCCTGCTCGTGACCCCCCTCACTCTCTTTTGCTTTGCCTTCGTCCACGCCCGTCTGGGCTGCTGTAGACACGAAGCCTGCGGACTGCAGCGTGACTTTTCTGTCACTTCCGTGCAATCGTGAACTCGTGCCTGGCCGCAGGACACACAGATCGCAAAGCGTGTGCGCACGCCTCGACATCTATTGCGCGCAGCGCCAGGAAACCGCGCCGGGAGGGATCACGACTGCCAACAGGACAGACCGTGCTCGGATCTCCTAGGCTGCACGTGTACGGCCGGGACTTTCCTTCTCCATGTTCTACTAATCCATAGCTGTTGGCTGCAACCTCTCATGACGGCGACGACCTCGCGTGCGCCCAGCGCGCGACCCGCCAGCGCCGCGCGCAACATCCAGAAGCGGCGCGACAAACCGTACAAGACGGAGCAGAGTCGCGTCGTCGCACGAAAACGAAAATTGGACCTACACGTTTGTGGCAACGACTTCTCCAAAGCCATCCGGATACTGACAGTGACCGTACCAGACGACATACACCAATCCGCCAGACGGCTTCCAGTTCTTGCCCGTGGGCACGCCCGACCTGGCAGATCGCTGCAAAGAACTATCAAGACAAAGAGGACTGCCTGTGAACGTTGTCAATGTAAGTTGCGCGCGAGGAATCCGCGCAATTCTCTGGATTCGCCGGAGCCAAGACATGGTGCGCTCTCATCCATAAACCGCAGCTACTGACACTTGTGCTTAGGCCAAGCCAGTGAGCAAGCACGCAGTTGATCCGGAGAAAGTCTCCCACCACATTCATCGCATTGGGTACCATTTCCGCTCTGACGTTGTAGATGATGCCTGCCAGGAACTTGGCTATGTCCATGTGCATGACAATTTCATTAAGGAAGCAGATCTGGCCGCGCAGAATGAGAACACCCGTATGGCGCGGGCCCTCGCCCGCTTTGGATTGTCTTGGGATATCCCCACAACCGGGCAGGAGACGAACGAAAAGGTGCGAGCAGCCATCAAGGAGTTGTTCCCGCGGATTCCCGAGGAAGATCTGAAGGCCATTCTCGACCATGCCTGGGAAGAGGGGAGCCACCGTGTGGGAACAAACTCAACCATTGAGCTGCCGCGCCGTGTTCAACTCGCAACCATTGCCCGTATCCGTCATACGTATACTGACTATGATCGCCTCTTGCGTGCATTTGAGTGGAAAGAAGCTCGTGCGCTAGTTGAGCCTACGTGCCTGAAAAAGCTCATCGAATGGCGTGGTGAGAACGAAGACGAAGATGACAACGAATTGGAAGAGATCGTGCGCGAGACCATTGTCATCGACGATGACGATAATGACAACAGCCAGCTGCGACGCGGTAGTGAAGCTGACGACGAGGATTCAGCCGCCGATCAAGGCTATGCCAGCGATACTAGCCTCGAAATCAGCCACAAACCTGCGGCAATTGAGGACTTGGGCGCAGAGAGCTATGACGAGCGTTCGAGAAGGTTTCTCGCTCGACACCAACCGCCTGCACGCAACATGCAACAGCGCTTTATGGATGTTCGCCAGAAGATCGGCCTTGCTAGACAGCAGCTGCGTGATGCACATGTTATCGATCAGCCGTAAGCACATCGGGGAACGGCTGGTGCATGAAGCTAACGGTATACAGAACTGTGGTGCGAGTACATGTGCCACAGAGCCCCCACGACGATGGAACCATCATGATCGATGGCCGGATGTATCGCAGAGTTCGTTTTCGAGCATGAAAGACATGAGTATGTGTTAACAAAGCTGTAGGCACCGGTACCCGTGGACCCATCGAGATCACCGGCATATTACGCACCCGGCCCTCCACCTCCACAAGGTCATGTTGTCGGACAACCGCTCGCGTCGCCATATGCCATGCCAGCGTCTCCACATCGTACTGACTCTTCGTTTGGTCGCGGCCCACAGGACCAGCCCATCGCTTCCATAGAGACACAGGACAATCTGCGACGGAAGGCCATATCTTCAGCCACTGCAGGCCACACACGAGCGCCATCCAACGGCCACCGATCCCACCCAGTGTCTCCGGTCCGAGATTCCACTGGGAAACGCCGGCGACTGGACAGCCATGGCCAGAATGGGTCCTCAAACGATCCTGCGCAATACTACAGGTCTCCTCTTCATACTCCTTCCCGACCACCCGGAGCAGATTCCAAAGAGAACATGCATACGCAGCCGCAGGCCGACCATCGTGGGAGCCCGTTCGCTGATCGTCCCAACGTGCCCGACACACAGCCACGTCAGGCAGTCACCTTTGTACATGGCGCGCCCGCGCCTTTGCCTACGTATGGGTTGCCACAAGGAACAATACAGAAGGATTCCAGACTTCACCAGAACGGAACGGTAATGGATAGCCGTGCTGCGCCCAAGTACGGTTTCGTGGACGCCCAAGTCGCTCCAATTCAGTACGTGCCAATATCCCGACAATACCTCCCCAGGCCACAAGCAGAGCGACACGTTGCATATGGGCCCGGCAATAATGGTCGCTCCGTGCCACACGTGATGTATGTCAACCAGCCCCAGCCAGGATATGCATACCAAGCACAACCAGTTCATGGAGCTCCAGCGCCGGTGCAGCCAGCGCCAGTGACGGTTCCCGCTCCATACCCCGCGGGTACACCTCAGTATGCACCACAGCCTCGATATTACTATCCAGGATGAGCATTCGTTGTGTTGTACAACAATTTTGAACTTGTCAGTGCGCTCGCTCTGCATCTCTCACACAGCAGTGACCGATATGTGTCATACAACGCGGCACCACTTTGCCCGCCCATAAGCCCCAGCTGATGGATTTCAACCTTGGCATTTCATGACCTTGAGGTATGTTGTTCTACGCCATCGTCTCTGCAACCCAACCCCTACTGAACACTTTCAGTCATGGGCCGAGGACGTGGGAGCTGGGCCAGAAGGGAACGAGAGGAACAGAGTAGAATAGTCGAGCATAAGAGGAGGAGTGAAGAACTCTTCAAGCATTAGAGTATAGCAAGAAAGGTGTAGATACGTGAGAAAGAGATGGGAGCTTGACACAGGCGACATTGTCATCTAGCATGAAGGCAGCTCAAACAAACACCCACCTCGGGCATTACCAAGTGCGCTCATTGAGTTCTCCATTCCACGTACTAGCGCCCAGCCTTGAACCCGCGCTGAAGTCATTGTCAACAGAACGCGATGCTCAAGTGTCACAGCGACAGCGTGATCAATATGTAAAATGAAAACATGCCATTGAACCTCGCTACAAACACAGAATCTGCATAACAGATAGCAATATCCCGTCTTCGTTCCAGAGTCCCACTCGGCCGGTCGCTGATTTTCATCGAACAATCTCGTTCCGAGTGGTACGCGTACAATTTGTGAAGACATTCAACTTCTCACTTTCTTCCGCCAACGTGAAGCCAGTAGGCTCACAAACATCAGATCATGCTTCTCAAAGCGCATCTCGTCAATCTCTCTGCTTCCTATTGTAGGCCCTCATCTGCATATCTGCATGAATTCAATCAGATATCGCTGTGTTCATGGTGAACGATGGTATACGGTCAGTGGAAAGCGGCATTCGCGCTCGTTGATTCAATTCGCAGCTGGTGGCTTCCTAAGGCGCCAACATCTTTTGCAGCCCGTTGCTCAAGTCACTCATGTGAGTTGAGGGAGTCGTCGCTGCACATCGCATGTTCGTGATGGACTCGTCAAATCATGTGTGCTCACAGAGCATAAGGGTTGAGGGATCTGATCGTCAAGCATCTGGGAAAATGTTAGCGGCTGAATAACAAGTATGAGGGCATGCTGCATAGCACTTACGGTGGGCTCTTCGTCAAATCCGTCTTAAGCAGCACTGGAACTCGAGTCATCTCCTTGACGTCTTGGATGTAGTTGCCACCCTCCTCGCGAAGTGTGAAAAGTCCGAGATACTTGTCCTTGTTGGTGAGTCGAGCTTCTGGAGCTGAGCTGTTCAGCACACGAGAGTCAGACTTGGATCTCTGGGGAGCCAGACCATTTCTGGCAGGAGACGGTGGTCCACTTTGCGTCGCACGATCGCCGTTCAACGCAACACCACTGGCGGTGTTGTCAGTGGCTTCCGAAGCGTCGTCATCATCGTCGAAGAGTGCGTCGACGTCGTTGGCATCAATGGACCCAGTCTGCATGTTCTTGCGCTCAGCCTCCTCAGCCTGCCTCTGCTTGGCGACAGCGTCGCGAGCAACCATGCTGTTCGTGGGACGGTGGCCCTTAGCCTGTGGACGTTCATCTTCTGGCACGAAGGCAGAAGATGGAACTCCTTCTCCCAGTAGAGCTCTAGCAGGCGCTTGTTCTTGTCGAACTCGGCCTTCTTGAGCGGCAGCTGATCGCAGTGAACTCGCTTCTCAAAGCCGTACTCTGGAATCAAGACGTCGAAAGCTGACTCGTACACACATACGACGATACCAATGGAGATGAGGTCTCCACCCTGTTCCTCACTGAGCTTGTTCATCTTCCGGCAAGACTCGATGTGAACGCTCTGTTCCTGTGCGTTGTGGGCAGAGTCTTTCTTGGTGTTGCAAGTCTCGGCGGTCTTGTGAAGTGACTCGACGTCCTCGGTGAACTCGGTAGCGCCATTGGAGAGAACAGCCTCAAGCTGTCTGTGAACGACAATGTCTGCATATCTGCGAGATGGGTTTGTGAAGTGGGTGTACAGTGGCAGGTTGAGGGCGAAGTGGCTGAGGTTGTCCGGCGTGTCTGCACGGCCTGCCACTTCGTACTTGGCACGTGCCATGGTCTTGAAGACCAAGGTTTCAATGCCCTTCCTGATTTCAGCGTCTTCAATGCGGAACAGGCTGTTTTGGAGTGCAGAGGAGCTCGATGTGTCGATCTCGTATCCAATGTTGCTCATCCGTTCAGCCAGAGTTCGAAGCCGACGGCCGTTGGGGATCTTCTGAGTCCTCAACAAAGCACGTTCTTTGAGCGCGGCGAAAAGCCTTCCAGCGACGAATGCGTTGGTCTTATGGCTCAACTCTTCGATCATCTCGTGCGCGGGGCTGGAATCGAAAATGTTGTGCTCGACAGGTACGTTTTCATCGTCGAGCGAGTACAACAGGCGAAGGGATGGAATATCGGCCTCGTCACTGACGTATCGTCCCTTGCGAAGCTTCTGTGCAACGTTGTAGAGGGTGAGAATTTGCTTCGCACGGTCCTCATCGACAGATGCAGAGGTGTTACCGCTGATAACAGCATCCACCTCCTCGTACGAAAGCTTGCCTGAGCTTCGGATGACCGACTTGCCGATCCAAGTGTCCTCCTCGATGACACGGCCGGTTGTAGAATCCACCTTGAAGACGACAGACACGGCATATCGGTCCTCGCCAGGGAGCAGGCAAAGCACGTCCTGAGAAAGCTTCGGTGGGAGCATGTTGACTGTTCTATTCATCAGGTAGACACCCGTTCCTCGCTTTTTGGCCTCGCGATCCACGAGGGAGTTGGCCTTGATGAAGTGTGCCACATCTGCAACGTGCATGCCAACTTCGACGTGACCGTCGCCCAGGTCTTTGAAGTGGATCGCATCGTCTAATTCCTTGCTGCCGTTCGGGTCGATGGTGAAGGTTTTCTCGTCTCGGAAATCGCGGCGGTCCTCTAGAGCGGGCTCACCATCATTGGCAACAGACCAGTCTTCGTATCCAACATTCTTAATGACGGCATCCGAAAAGTCGTCCGGTCCGAAATTATTGTCGCGCAAGAGAGCGTCCGTTTCCACCCTGAGGTCACCGGCCGTGCCAAGCTGTTCGACAAGGGTACCGAAAGGGTGCAAGCTGGTGATAGGCCATCGCTTGATGCATGCAACAAAGATTTGGTCGGCGTAACTATGATGCTTGTCGACAAAGTCCTTTGGTGCCTGCTCCGTAGGAATTGCAATGAGGGGCACACGCTTGTCCGTTGGCTTGAACCAGACGATCTTTGGGCGCTCCTGCTGGCGTTCTGGTTGACGGTGTGTGTTGCCCTCGCGAGCCTGGCGCTCAGCTTCTTGCTTCTCCTTGGTGGCTTGACTGCTGGGACGCAACAGTCCAAGGGTGCCGGAGAACATCTGACCAGCGACTCGCTCGATGACAGCGACAATGTGTCCCGCGTACAATGGCTTCTGCTCATCGTTGATCTCATCCTCCTCCACAAGGAGCAGGCTCTGACCTTCCACCTCCACATCATCGTTCTTCTTCTGTGTTGGGCGCTGCTTCAAGCTACCGCGTCGGCGCAGTCCGCCGTCTTGTGCACTTTCAGGCTGCGTCGTTGCGTCGTTGACAGCGGTGATGCTGCCGCCACGCTGGTCGGTAACATCCTTACGCTTCTTCTTTTCTTCCTTTTCGCGTTTCTGTCCCCAGACTTCATCGACGTCGAGTAGCTCTACTGCAACGTAGTCACCCTCCAACGCCCGATTGCGGTCCTTGCTTCCACAAATGAAAATGTCGGCGTCGAGATCGAGTGTTGTGACATATGCGTCGCTGCGGTTCTTCTTGTTGACGCGGAGAGTTCCGGCAACCAGTTGGCCATCTCCAAGCAACGCTGGAAGTGTGGCCTGTGGCAGATATGGAGTGAACAAGGTCTTGCGCTGCTGTTGCTGCTGAGGACCAAGCTGAGGTCCATTGTGCTGTCCAGTCAACTGAGCGAGACTTGGAGGCTGAATACCAGCTTGCTGATACGCCTGAAGCTGCGCAAGCTGGAGGGCGTTGAGCGGCTGTCCACCATAAATGGCAGGATTCTGTACAAGGACTTGGCCTTGAGGAAGCTGCATGAGCTGGGGCTGTGCGTTGTAGCCAAAACCCTGCATGGAGCTGATAGATTGGTTTGCCATGGAGCCACGAGCACGGTGACCTGGCTGGAAAGGCTGGGCGCTGGCTTGCTGGTTCATCTGGAAATTGCCCATATTGTTCTGCTGAGAGTCATTGTTGGTTGGGTTCGGGTTGCGCCAGTTGCCCTCGAAGTTGCGTGAGCTAGTTCGACCATGGCCTTGGCTACCACGGCGTCCCAGCTCAGTAGTGTTACCACCGTCATTGGTCGCCTGTGGCGGAGGGAATTGGAAGCCTTGTGGCCCTCCCCGGCTGCTCTGTGCCATGCCGCGTCCATTTCCAACGGCCATACTCTGGCTACGTCCATGCCCTCTACCACTGAAGGAACCTCGAAGAGAGTTCGATGCTGCGGGTTGTGTGCTTTCAGCATTCGCCGGGCTCACAGAGCGATTGGTTGCTGACGGCGAGCCGCTGGTTGTCGTACCCGTGGCTCCAGGAATGGGAAACTGAAAGCCACTAGTCTTGCGTTTCGCCTCTGCCAGCTCTGCGGCCTTTTTGGCTTCGGGCAACGCCAATGAGTGTCGACGAGCATGTCCTCCGCCTGCTGCACCTCCACCTCTTCCACGCGTGGGTGCGCTGTTTTCATTTCTGTTTTGTCCAAAATTGCCAAAATCTGCAAAGCCTGACCCAGCTGCACCGGCAGAAGGTGCAGGCGGTGGACCCATGCCCATGTTTGGCATGGCAGACTGATTCCTTCGATGTCCACCTGGCTGTGCGATGCCACCGGTCATGGGGATGCCAAGGTGTTGCTGGCCCATCTGACCCTGCTGTGGAAATTGGAAGGCACCGGGTTGGGAAACATTGAGGTTTTGCATTTGGCCTTGCAGTTGCTGGAACTGATTAGGCAACTGCTGTTGCTGGGGAATCATGCCCATGTTGACATATTGCTGGTGCGTGGCGGCGATCTGCTGCTGTTGCTGTTGCAACATCTCGATCTGCTGAGCTAGAGCCAGCTGTTCCACTGTCATCGATGTCAGCAGAGGCGTGGTTGAGAGGGGCAGCATTGGAAAGGGGGCGAGGATGCGGGGACATACTCATGAGCGGCGTCATTTCTGAAGGGCTGCGGCGGTGGGCGATGTGCAGACGGCGGCCAGCTGGCCCCTGCGGGCCCTGCGATGCCGCTGATTGTTGTTGTTGGCCCTGCTGGTCCATGGCGATGCAGCGGGCGAGTTCTGGCGAAGCGCCTCGAGGTATGGCGCGGCGTGGTGGGCGCCAAGGGCAATGCAGAGGCAGTCAATGCAATGCAATGCAACGGACCTGAGTCAGGAGGTTGCTGATAGCCGTAGAGTTGCTGTTGTGACGTATGCTTCGTCGAGGCAAGGAGCCAAAATCGTTGCTGTGTGGGAGAAACAAGCTTGGTTACCGGTGCGGTATATGCAGTGCAGAGAGTGGTGCGTGCGTGGACTAGATGGGTGCTGTGTGCGTCTGTAGTGGTGTGAGCGTCGTGGAGGAGCTGGCGGCGGTGGTGGTGCGGATGCGGCGTAAAGATCGCGTCGCCGGGCAGGGCGGTGGTGGGTGGGCGGGCGGGCAGGCACAGCGCACGCAGCAGCGGCAGTCGCGTGGAGCGTTGCGCAGCTGTAGCGTTGCGTGGCAGAGTGGCAGGCGGGCCCGGCTCAAAGAGTGCAGCGACCCACGAGGCACGAAAAGGCGGCCGTGGGCGAGGGAGCGGCGACGGGCGGACACGCGGGGACGCACAGGCGGCGGCGTGAGGGAGCGTGAGTAGTGAAGGGTGAGGTGAGGGACAGAGAGTGTGTGGTGTGCAGTGTAGCGGGAGAGACGGACGAGCACGAGGAGGAGGAGCGATGGGAGGTGGAGACGAGAGGCTCGCGGACCATCCAACGAGGAGCAGCGATGATGCTGATGATGCTGCTGGCGCTGCTTCTGCGCACTGCTCCCGCTGCCCTGTGCCCTCTGCGCTGCTGCTGCTGACGGACGGGGGAACGAGAGCTTTGTCCAGCCGACGCAACCGGCGCCAGATGCCAACGTCGCTGTCGATGCATCGATGGCCATCGTCACTGCTGTCCGTCGCTGCCATCGGCTCCCCCTTGTTGCCAGTTACCATCGCCAGCTGGGCGATGCCTCGCACTGCATTGGCACGATCGCCGCAGCTGTGGCAGCGTCGCCCGTCGCGTGGCAGTGGAGATGCTGATGAACGCGTGTCTCGACTGCACTGCACGCCGTATTCACTGCTGACCCCCGGTGCAGCACACCAAAACGCCGGAGCGCCGTGCAGACAACAGCGCTAATCACTCGTCGCCGGGCCTGGCGGTCGCGCTGGCAGTATACGATGCTCACTGTTGAGCAGACACATTAAATTCACACACATGCACAGCTCACACGCGGCCCAGAAATAGCAGACCTCCGGGCCAGCATGTGGCCTGCTCCGCACCGTGGAACCCTGTCTGCGTATTGACGGTCGGCCCATCAATAAATTGACGACAGCCTCACCAAGCTCAGTTGCTGACTCATCCCGTACACGTGACAGCGCGACTTATCGATTTGCTGAATGTTGATCAAGCTTGCTGTGCTTCACGATCCACAACTCGGACATCCACCACCTCGACGCCATGACGCCGTACCGGTCGGCGGATCGATCGCGGAGCAGCACGTCGCTGCTGCGCGCGAGTCCCAGTACTCGCTCCGACCATCATAGCTCTCACGAGTCGCAATCACTGCAACTGGTAGAGGATCTATCGCGGCTGCTGAGCGACGATGACCGCACGTTCAAGCGAAAGCTCGACGAGGAAACCCTACTGCAGCAACAGCGTCACGTTGAAGCGCTCGAGAAAGCACTGCAGCAGCATGAGGCGGTGCGCAGATCCGCCGAGCACACTTTCGAAGCAGTGCAGCTCGAGCTGGAACGTCAACGAATAACGCGTGAAGCGGCACAGGCGCGCAGGCTGGCCGAGGAGCGGAGAAAGCTGGAAGAAGCGAAGCAAGCAGAGCTCCGGCGCGTCGAAGAGGCTCGACAAAAGGAAGAGACATTTCGCAAAGAGCAGGAGCGATTGCTTCAAGAGCAACAACTTGCCAAGAAGCGCCGCGAGGAAGAAGAGTCGCAAGCTCGCGCTCGCGAACAAGCAGAGGAGCAGAAGAGAGTTGAGACTCAGCGTAAGGCTACTGAGGAGGCGGCAGCTCGTGAAGCTCAGATCAAGAGGCAGGAGCAGCTGGATCAGCAGCGAGCCCAGCAGGCTGCAGAAGCGGCCAACAGACAGCAGCCTATTGGCGCTGCACAGTCGACTGTCCCTTCGGGCTTAGGGACTACGCAAGCAGAGCGTCTCGAAGTGCACAATGCCTACCTCAAGTTGCACGCGCAGTGCAAGGAGTTGCGCAAGGAGGTATCACTGATTAAAAGCAGCAATCGTCAGCTTTACGACTCCATTCGAGATAATGCGCGGCACATCAAGCTCGCCGTCGGCCAGCTGGCTAAGAACGATTCAATTGGCAATCGCAAAAGGGTGAGTCATGTCTCCTTCTTCTCCCATTTCTTTTTTCGCCCATCTTGCTGACAGAGGATCTCAGATCAACACCATTCAGGAGCACTGGAAGTGGTCAATCACATGTTGTCCTTCAGAGACTGCTGATCTCAACCTGTACCGATTGCAACCTGTCGATCCTTTGCAGGTGCCAAAAGTTTTCTTGTACATGGTCAACTACACAGTCAAAATCATCCTCAAACAGCTGGCATACGAGGCGACCGTAGACCCTGAGCATGCAGAGCCCATCGGAATACTGACAGCGACTCTGTTCTCAAAGCCAGAATTCAAGCCGGGTGGCCACTTCATGTCCGATATGTTGTGGGCCAAATTCCACAAGATCCACGCGGCCTTGTTTGGTCTCCGGTTCAACGAGCTCACGCCCGATGGCAGACTGGCGCTCGGGTTCAAACGAGACGTGTATACGTCCAAGACCATGTGGCACGACGCGGTCCGAGCCCTATCACGAGGCTATGCCGCCATTACCCTCCGCGACTTCTCCAGGTCACAGAACGAGAACCCATTCCCAAACCGATTGTACTGGGAAGCATTATCGCGAGTTTTGACAACACCAGTCGAAGAGCGCATATCACTCCACTATGTAACGGTCGATGGCATGCTCGATCCGCTGTTCGTGCCTCGCTTCATCAAGTTCTACGGCAACAACGCGCTGGCCGCGATGAGAGCGGCTGTGCTGGAGTTTCCAAAACCGCCACACCGAGAAGGCCACGAATTGGCCAAGACGACTTTACAGAAATTGAGCGTCAAGTTTCAGGAGCAGCTCAATTTACGATTGTAGTGCAAATTCGGGAATACAGGCACTCCGTACACTCTGACCATTTCAAAGGGCACCTCTGCTCCTCCTCGTACAAAGGTGAACGCTCCATACAGCGAATATGTCCACACCGCGACTTGGAACGCCCCAAGCGTCCCGAAGCACAGGGATGAGAATGCCCGGTTGCCACAAGCCTTGCACGAAAAAACGACAACTTTCCAGCAAAAGCCGCCCATTCCACTGACTGCGAAGGCGGAGACTGCGAAGACCGGGTTGCTACCTGCTCACAATACGACCCAGCCATCTCTGGTCCCAGTGAGGAAGTCTGAGAACGGATTGCCACTAACGCACTCCATATGGGCCCCGCCGGGTGTCAGTACAAGATCCGGCGCACGCACACACTCGCACAGCGCTGCGGTCGTGAGCGGTAGCGTGGGCGTGACCACGAGATCGCCCACCAGCATTCAATGGAGGCCAGGACCTGTCATCAAGTCAGGTCTCTCCAACAACTGGTATCGTTGATACCGACTGTAGACGGTCTGTGCAAGACCTCATGCTCAGCATATCTCGTCTGTTTGGTAGCCTCAGTATGCCACATAGCAGGCCCTAAGTAATGCTCAAACCAATTTGAAGTAGCTGTCGTCAGTGACTACACAATCTTGACTGAGTATTTATTGTCATCACTGCACATTCGCAATATCATTCGCTGTATACTGAAACACTTTCGTCAGGGCCGTTCTATGTGCACCATTCCACAGCTTCAGGTCGAAAGCAGAATGTTGACCACATAGAGAGTAATGACTCCAATCTCATCGCACCTGACATACATTATTTTTCTCCGAAGTAATGCCTCATACCTCAGAACAGCGTAGGAGCTAAGCCGTCTTCCCTTGCGGACCGGTCTGCTCGAAACAAGCCTGAAATGCCCTTGTGCGTCCGTGGGGCTGTCTGTCTCCATTCACATGACAACGGCTCCAGACATTGCGCTTCACGACAGGCATAGCTGCAGAGCGTTCAAGACATTGAAGCAGCAACAGTGTCTTGGCCGCCTGCTCCTTCATCTTCAAGCACCTTCTCAATGGCCGTCAGCTTGCTGACCAGAAGTGCAAAGCCGTCTTCTCCGCTATCTCCTGGAAACCATTCATCGATGTTGTGAGACCAGTTTGCGCTGGTTCCTACAGCAAGATCTTTGTTCCGTGAAAGGTTCTCTGCCCACTCCGGCCGAAACACGTTGAGCTTCCATGCTGGCTCGAAGACGGCCATTTGACCTTTGGAGAAAGTGCGGTCCTGGAAACGCACCAGATCGAGATTGTAGTCTGTGCCCTTGATGTTGAAGCGATATCGTACTTCATACCGCAGTGTCTTCAACGCAACGCCTGCTGGATTGTATTTGACGGAGAACTCATCTGCTCCCTTCAAAGGAATTTCTGGGCTGACCGAGGCAGCGAACTGTGAGTACTTTTCGAGCAACTTGCTCGGGACGGCTGAAAGTTCCGCGGTTAGGTCGAATTGCCAGGCAGTCCCGGTGTGTAAGTCGGTGAGGGAGACGTCAAGAAGATGCGTAGCGCTTCTGTGAAATTGATCGGGATTCGCAACCATTCGGAATGCTCCAGGTTCAGTCTCGCTCTCGAATTCACTCCTCTGCCATGACTTCACAAGGCGCACGTCGCTATCTTCGGCAGGGAAGGTGAAGATTGCAGCGTACGACGGCAAAACCTCTTCCAGGCGATCAAGAAACGCGTCCTGCGGACAGAAGAGATCGTCTGCCGCTTGTATAGCGGAGAGCACGTCGGCTCCGACTGGGTTGGCAAGTCTAGCAGTAGTCAGTAAGCGCTGTTGCACTAATTCCGTACCATAACTCACTCTTCAGACACTCGAGCAGCAAATTGTGGCTGCTTGATCATTGCCTCATACTCGTCCAGCTCGTACAAGTCGAGGCCAGCTTGCGGCGGCATATACTGCTCCAACAGCAACGTGCCCAGCCGGATGCCCAAAGTCAGCTGGCCCCGAAAGTAATGTATCTTCTTTAGCGCATTTGCTAGAAGCATTTTCGCGCTCTGAACACTGAGCATGGAATCGGCCAGTGCATTGACTCTGGCTCCGAGAGCACCCTCCCCACGAGGGGCACGAATGAGCTCCTCATCATCGCCTGTCGAGGTGGACCTGAGTGGAAGTGGTCCTTGGTACGGCTCAAGAGCAATGTGAGAAGGCACGGCGCTTGATCGCCAGTGATTGAAGTATCTCCTCACCCCGTTCATGGATCGCGCAGTCAATTGAAAATAGGCAGATCGCAGTCGCAGAAGGGCATCCGTGACGTTCTGCACATTGTCGCCCATGACTTGGAAGCAATTCTTCTCGGGCACCCATATTACGTACGACTCGCAGCCGACACGGATGAAGTCTAGGGCTTCACAGTGATTGCCAAAGACCTCCTGGGGTTTGTAGTCATTACTCGGCCAAATGAAGGTGCCAATCGATCCGAAAGGCTGGTCGATTGGCGGTGGGTGCCGAAATCGACTGCTTTGAACCGCACGCGCCCAGCGCTTCTCATGACGGCGTCGCAATTCCGGTGTCAGTGAAGCTAGTTTAGCGAAATTCCTTTCTTTGGCAGTTGGTCCGCGATCATCTCTGAGTGTGGTCTTGATAACAGGACGACGTGGGCGTGAGGAGGCCGAGGCATTGCTGCTCTTCTCGAATGCCTTGCCGTCGAAAGACACGCTTCCACCAGCGCGAGGGGACGACCCGGAGCGTCAGCTTGGCTCTGAACCTGACTGGGCTGCTGGGTGTCGTCCGGGACAGCCTGCTGCCAGCTGCGTGAGTTCTCGGCCTCGTAGTCCATTATGGTGGCCGCTCCCGAAATGGGCGTCTCGCAGTTGATGCTCTGTAGTTATGAGGCAATTCTGTGTGGTCAGATGTAGGAGACGTTGTGCTCACATCGACTGGCGGAGGCGCTGGTGCTTAAGCTCATGTCGATTGACGAGAACTTTGCGCGCCGTCATTGGGAGTGTGTGCGCTGTGTGATTCAGAAAGGAAAGGCTTGAGCAAGTCGCCCGAAGCCAACGACAAAATTGAGGAAGTCGCGACAGTTCTCACGCGCGAGTGCCGCTGCCAGCGTTTGCTCACCAGCACGATATATGCGCAGTGATAGGTAAAGTGCCCATATGGCATCAACGTCTGTGTGGCTACATCAGGAATGTGCGGCGTGGATCACAACGCGACGCATTCTGATAGGAGGTGCACACGATTACTGTGAGACGCATTGAGGGAAGTGTGAAGTGAAGTGAAGACACTGGGCTGGGATGCCGGGACGTAGTCTCGCTTCGGCCTTGGCATTGTCGCGCCGAAGCTAAACTTGTCGCGTAGGCACGCGTCGCTCGCCATCCGGCAACTGCAGCTCAACTGATCGCCTGTAAAGTAGAATGGCACCGCGTCGAAAAACAACGAAAGCTGATCGCGCCAGGAAGCTTCTGGGCGGAGTGTTGCGGGAAGACTCTGATGATGAGCTGGGCCAGGAAGATCACCCTGGGAATGGATATTCGACAGCGATGGCAGGACGATCAAGGGTGCTCGCATGGGCGCTTTCGAATGCTTCGTAGGAGATCCGGTCCTTCTGAAAGCCGCGAACAACGAAGCATGGGTCGCACTACTTCACTCCTTCGCGGAAGAAGAAGACGAGGACGAAGACGGCCAGGCAATTACCGAGAAGAAGGCGACCATGCTGTGGTTTTCCTCAGAAAAGGAGATCAGAAACAACAAAAAGAAGCGTCAAGATTTCATGGCCAATGAGTTGTATATCACCGCCAATTTTGACAACAATGCGTTGGCCACCATCAATGGTAAAGCCCAAATCTGCTCCAGAGAAGAATTTGACCAGCGATTTCCTTCCGGCAAGATTCCCCGGACCTCCAAATCGTATGGCAAACTCTTCGTATGCAGAAGGGGAGTCAACATCCGCACAACAACGTATTCAGATGAATTTCGATGGGAGGATCTTTACAAGGGTCCAGAAAACTTGGATGACGTGGTCGCATTCGTAGAGTCACAGACGGTAGGGACACGGAAACGCAAGAATGCGGCCAGAGACAGAGAGCTTGACGAGTTCATTGAGGGCGACGGGGACGAGGACGAGCCATCGACGCCGCGGAAGAAGCGCAAATTGGCCGCTGGAACGCCAACACCATCTCGAAATAAGAGCACCACCCCACGAAAGTTCACAACACCTAGCGGACGCAAGATAATCACTAAAAGAGCCTTGGAATTCACACCGCTCGGCACAAGAATCTTGTCACCTGCACAAACGCAGTCATCGCCGCATCAAATCGCAAGGTCCAGTCTTCACGTCTCTGCAGTGCCCCACGCCCTGCCCTGTAGAGAGACCGAATTCGATACCGTCTACTCACATCTCGAAACTGCCATCTCAGCTGGTACGGGATCGTGTATTTACATATCGGGCACACCCGGAACAGGCAAGACTGCAACGGTTCGCGAAGTTGTCAGCAGTCTGCAGGCAGCTGTCGCTGAGGAACAGCTCGACGATTTCTACTTTGTCGAGATCAATGGCATGAAAGTCACCGATCCTCATCAATCGTACAGTCTGCTGTGGGAAGCGTTGAAAGGAGATCGCGTAAGCTCGAACCATGCACTTGAACTACTAGAGCGTGAATTCACGACTCCCAGCCCACGACGAGTTCCTTGTGTCGTGCTGATGGACGAGCTTGATCAGCTCGTGACTCGGAACCAAGGCGTCATGTATAATTTCTTCAACTGGCCGCAACTCCGACATTCGAGGCTCATTGTCCTGGCTGTTGCGAACACGATGGACCTGCCCGAGCGGACGCTGTCCAACAAAATATCGAGTCGATTAGGCCTGACTCGCATTACGTTTCCGGGATACACACACACACAGCTCATGAAGATCATCCAAAGCCGTCTCGAGGGGTTAGGGCAAGTTGTTGTGGAACCGGATGCGGTACAATTCGCTAGCCGAAAGGTTGCTGCTGTTTCAGGTGATGCGCGGCGGGTGCTGGACATCTGTCGTCGAGCTGTTGAACTTGCCGAACAGGACGCCCTTCAGAATGACCGGATTGACCAGGAGAACCAGACTCCTACTGCTCCAGGCAAGACACCGCTCAAAGAGAAGAAGGCATCAAGCAAAGGCGTGGTCACAATAGCAACGGTCAAACAGGCGATCAACGAAGCGACATTGACACCTCTGGCGTCACACTTGCGGTCGTTACCTCTCACCAGTAAGCTATTTCTTGCCGCTCTTCTTGCACGAACACGGCGAACAGGTCTTTCGGAGTCTACGCTATCCGATGTCACTGATGAAGCTCATCGTATGAGTACTGTAACGACGAACAAGAGTCTGACAAAGCACTTGCTCGCTGTGGCGCCCAGCTTGAAACAACAAGAAATTGGGAGCGACACGGTTTCCATGACGCCCTCAAAGCGAGGACGACCGGTCCAGAAGCGCGAAGTGGAGCACGCCGCTCGGATCAATGGTCTCGGTATAGCTGCGCGGGAGCTCTTTGAAGCGGGCATCATTGGACTGGAGAGTAGACATGGTGATCGCGTAGGACGAGTCCGCTTGGGTGTTGCTGAAGAGCAGGTTGCTGATGCACTTAGAGACGACAAAGATTGCATCGGTCTCACATAGATACATGATAGACGGAGATTTTCTGATGCTGCGCGTGATATGTTGCACACTTTCAGTCATTTCGATCATGACTTCTGTAGACATCATTCGAAGCACAAAGGATTAATTGATCACATTCACACTCAAATTCATGCCGGGATACTGTACGCCCCATGAGCCCGACCCTTTAGCGTCACAAAGGGGTGCATGCACGTGACTGTGCGGGCTGCCCGCCTTACTCATCACTTGACCGATGGACTCTGACCTTGCCTAAACATTCGACTGCACCATTCGCGTTTGCAACTTCACCGCCCACCAACGCCAAACACAACACTCCGCCCAATATCCCCGTCGCCCACTACTGAATCAGCATGAGCGAGGACGAGGTGCTGCAGGCGAGGATTGCCGCGCTGGCAGGACAAATCAATAAGCACCGGCAACAACCACCGCGTCAAGGTCTAACACAGCACTCGCCCTCTACGCACGATGCAGCGCATTTCGTTCGCGGTGCGCACCGCTGGTCGCCATACTCGCCCGGAGCGCGGCCTCTCATACCTCACCCAGTCAAGAATCGCACGCTTGTGCTTGGTGGCGGCTCGAACAACCTATCCAGCACTCGAGTCAACGATGTGACACCACGTCCCATCGAACCGTCGGCCGCGGCGTCTGGCCGCTTCGTGACTTCTCGAATGGGTAATAGATCGCAGCTTATGACAAAAGAGACGTACGAACGCGAGCAACGCCAGCGGCAAGCGTATAAGGACAAGCGCCTAGGAAATGCTGCCCTCTTCACGCCGCAACAGACCCGAAATGCCCAACAGGATATTTCGGCGGCTCCAACTGCTCGTGTGCTCGAATTTGATGGGATCCGGTTCGAACTCCAGCCGCACGGCGACAAGCTCGTGCGCCTTGCTGGTAAGCAGCACGGAAATTCCAGCGACCGGACCGGGCTAAGGAGCGCAGATCCAGCTACGGCCGACAAGCAGACGCCGAGGAAAGTGACCATTGCAGATGTCGATTTCTTGCGCACCAAGAATGGCAACCTCATTCGCGCCATGCCAACCACACAAGACAATTCGAGGTATCTTGGACGTGCCAGTACCCATGACCCGGGATCTCGCTTACATTATGGTGCCTACAGACCACCTGCACCAGCCTCGCGGAAGCAGTGCGAAAAGTTCACAAGACACGGTACCATTTCTACCCACCTCCGACCAATTGGCTACTTGCTTGGAACGACTCGGAGCTCCTACCTTGTCAGGCATGGCGGCAATCCTCTGCTGCATACTAACATTGTCACAGGCAATTGCCCTTTCGGTCCCTCTTGCAGGAACCGCCACGACCCAGTTCGAATCGCCATCTGCAAGGAGTTCTTCATGAAAGGCTCCTGTACGGCAGGCAAAAACTGCGATCTGTCACACGAGCCCACATATCACCGGGTGCCAGCATGCACATATTTCCTCCGCGGCAACTGCACGAACAGTGCATGCCGCTATGCCCACGTCACCGTTTCTACTTCTACCCTCGTGTGCCGCCCATTCGCTACTCTTGGCTATTGCAGTAAAGGAGTCGATTGCGGCAAGCGCCATGTGTTTGAGTGTCCTGACTATACTAATCACGGGCGCTGTGAAGCTCGAGAGAAAGGTCTTTGTTCTCTACCGCACATCGATCGCGCCAGCTCCCTGCGCAAAGCTGCTAAGCGGCGGGGCGATTCGAACTCTGATGATGACACGGATCTGTCGAGTGCTGAGGAAGGCCAAAGTGCCAGTGAGGGAGATGAAGATTCCGATATCGACATCACCATGGGAAACGAAGACGACAGCCACGAACTTACACAGCAGCAAGACTACGTTCGATTTCCATCGTACAGCCGTGACTAGGCTGGCTGGCCGCAAGAGTGGCCGCTGAGGTCGCGAGCAGCGCAGCATACCCTTGAGCGCTAGCTCATGTACTTTCCAGAAGAATAATACCAGCCGAATTCCGGCAGAGCATATTCGAGACTACAATAGCATTAGCGAAGAAAGAAATAAAAAGAAAGATCTGACTACAGCATTTCGCCCATTTGCATCAGCGCACGACGTCGAAACTGTTCTCTGACAGGTTTAGATGGTGACCTCGTCTATGGATCAAATGCATCGGACGAAGTCTTGCGTGACGAAGAATGATGTGGGACACTCAAGTACAATTCTGGCCCAGGACAAGTCATAAGCAGAGTAAATCGTGAAAAGCGACCAGACAATGAGGCATTATGGCAACTACGTACTGTATACATGAAGGCATTGGCGCAAGGTAGTGGTATCCCCGATAGCTGTACGCAGCGCCATCTTGCACGCGGCCAAGCCAACGAGCTGAGAACATGCATGGCTTTGGAGAGAATTCTTGGCTCGTGGTGGTACGACATTGCGGGAGCGAACGAGAAAAGGTGTCTTTGTCGGACGCATTCGTAGACGCCGTGCGATCGAGCGTGCAGTACGTTGGTCGGCTGCACTGACACTCGTGCCACTTGCCGAGCCACAAAGACAAACTTAGGAGCTACCTAATTATTGAAACTCGACGTAACAAGGCGCTCACTCAGCTCAGCCGCCTCTGCGGATCTGCACGCCCTTATTAAGGGCCACGACCGCAGAGGCGGCACTATAGGAACTGTGAGGACAACCCCAATGCGGTAGGCTATTCGTGCGACTTCCTTGTTGCGCCATCTAGTTTCATCTGTCTGCCGCCGTCACTCGACCACACGGAGCGCGTTGCACATGCAAGAGATCCCCCGCTAACACCAACGACAACATGCCGGGCTTGAGGGACATTTTGAAGAAGAAGGATAAAATCAGCAATGAAGCGCAACCTGCGCCTGCTGCCCTCGCCCCGCCTGCGCCCGAATTCACGATCATCCGCTCGACTACGAACTTCCAAGAGATTCTGGAGCCGCCCGCACACCCTCAAGACGACAACGACGCCAATCGCCCTCGCGATAGCAAAGAGAAACGGCGCTCGCTAGGGCTGCGCGGCTTCTCAAGCTCGTCAGCAGCGAAAGATCTATCACCTGAGGCGCATAAGTCGAGCCAGCAGCTAGGCGTGCGACCTCGAGGAGAACGGCGCCTCTCTGATCGGCTGCATCTACATCGTCGAGATCGATCACGCTCTGCGTCGGCAGAGACGAGTAGCAATCTCCCAGAGGACTTGCCTGCCGCACCTCAGGCATTGGCAGCACGGCCAAAGGAGAAAAGCGTGGACGATGCTGCGACTCAGGCAAACAAGGAGCAGCAAGATCAGGAACAAGAACAGCGAGAAGCACAATGGGAGAAGCGGGCGACAATGCTGGCCATGAGCAGTCCTTTCCGCGAGACTGGAAAGGGCCCTGGCCCTAGCAGGAGCAGGAGTCCAAGCATTTCAGACGCTTCGGGAGACATCAACATCCAAGAAGCCATACGCCTGCATGAAGAAGGCAAGCTCAAAGAATCGAGCGAGATGTTCGGTGCATTGGCCAATCCTAAAGGTGCAAATAATGCGCTCGCAGCTGTGCTATATGGCCTTGCTTTACGACATGGCTGGGGCATACCAATTGATGCTGAGAAAGCCATTTACTACCTGTCTCTGGCAGCATCTAATTCCGCCTCAGTCGAAGAACAGGCTCTAGCATCTGGCATGAAGAAAGGAGGGTCGGCACGCGGAGAGCTCGTCCTTGCCATCTTTGAGCTGGCAAACTGTTTCCGAAATGGTATGTTACACGTTCCGTCTGTCCCAGGCAAATGCCAGTCTTCAAAGCATACGTGAAAGCTGATCCATCACCAAAAGGCTGGGGTGTTGCAAAAGATCCAGTCGCGGCTAGGCAATACTACGAAACCGCCGCAAATCTCGGCGATACTGACGCCATGGAAGAAGCAGCATGGTGTTATCTGGAAGGCTTCGGAGGAGCCAAAGACAAGGTACGTACTGCTCTCACTCACATTATCGTGTATCCCGCGCCCGCCCTCGGCCTCAGCCTCAGCCTTTGCTATCGAACCGCCACGCTGCAAAACATTGGGCAAGGCTGCATTATGTTCGAAACCGAGCCACTTGCGTGACGCAAGCCGATTATTCTGCTCTCGCGCGGCAGGCGCAGCGCTGCAACTGTCAACATGACAGCCCAGTCCAGTCCACAAGCGAGAGCACACAAAACCAAGGTCGGCTGCGCAACGTCGTCCACTCGGCCATGCTGCCACCATGCAGCAAGCAGCAGCAGCAGCAGTAGAAGGTCAGACCCGTGGAGTGGTCATTCGGCGTCGTCGTCTCGAGGTGCTGCCCTGGAAATTGGGCCTTCATGCAAGCTGCACGTCAGCTGCATGTCAAGAAAAAGCGGGAATCATTCTTGGAGCTAGCTCAGCTAACGACATTCGTCTTTCGCAACATCTAGTTCAAAGCGGCGCAGTACCTACGCTTGGCCGAGTCGAGAGGATCGAAAGGAGTTTCCCAAAGCTGGTGAGTCAAGCATAATCTCTTTCTCTTTTTTTCCGTGTTTTTCCCTCTTCTCTTGCATCGAGCCGTCTTGACCCGGCACACACCGCTATTCTTAATCCACTCCCGAATCACCAATCGCAATTGAACTTGCACTCTTTTCCTCATCGCCCCATCACGGCCAGGCGGCGATACACTTGTACCTTGCTTTCCAGTCGGATCCGAGCTATGCGACGGGGGCACTGCCGGCTTGTCTTGCTGCACCTCTGAACCATCGGCTATTTCAGCAGCTTGCACGCAGGGTGCCGACTGTGCTCTCAAAATACCTCAACGAAAGCTAACCACTGTGACCAACAGGATTTGGAAGGACAAGTATAATCCCAAATGACATCACGATGTAAAGAGAGAAGGAGCATGAGAGCCACGAGACACAGTACCAGAGTAACAGGCTCCACATGGGAGCAGACCGTGGAATTTTGGTCGAATGTACAGCAGTATATATCCCGTTACACGCGAACCGACGTCTAGACCGTGCTTCCTTCGTAATCATGTCATACCATTCATTCATGCTCGAGGCGAACCTGCCGAGCTCCCGTAATTCCATCAAACGTGACCTTCGTAAAGCGTGCAGAAAGAGAAGTAAATATGAAGTTTTGTAGACGAGCGAACAAAGTCCGCGAAAAGAAAAGCGTAGAGCTCGTCCATGGTGGGTATCGCGAGAATGCAATATTATATCAAGTTCCTTTCCTCAATTTGTTGATTTGAATGAGATCTGAAAAAGCCGAGAATTCCTGGTCTGTGGACCGGTTTCTGCTGTGGAGTTTTAGATCAAAAGAAAAATGGTTGTCCAGAATGTTGTGTCGTGAGATTGTCGTCTATATTTCCAATTGCCGTCATGATGTGTCCGTCTTGAGATTGTTCCCGTTGCTGCCTCGTCGATCGATTTCGTTATGTTCACGCACCAGTTCCTTGAATTGTCGCACCACATCTGAGGGTATTTGGCCCCAAAGCAGACTCCGAGTGTAGACCTCTGCCTTATTGCTGCCAGATTGATCTTGTTCGAGATTTGCTAGAGCCTCTGCAAGTACACGTCGTTGCGGTGGGCCAGATTCCTGGTTCATCGGCTGATTGTATGCGTGGCCATTGCTGTTTGTGAGCGAGGCATATTGCGCTTGTGTCAAGGAAAAGGCCTGGTCGATCTGCTGCTGCTTGGTCGAAGTTGTCATGGCGTGATGCATACGGTCAATTTTGCTCGATCTGCCCGAAGCAGGCTGGCCAGATGGCAGCGGTTCTGGTGCAGCTTCTGTCGTTGATTGATAACGATTGTCTCCGTGAGGAGCGCCACTCTCTGCAAGCAGGCTATCGAGAACCGCAGGAGCTGCAGCCCGTACATCAGGTGGCATTTGGGGCAAGTCGTGTGGTTGCGAAGCCGGTGGCTTGGAAGCGATCCAGGCACCGCACAGAAGTAGCATGAAGAGGAGGCCAGAAGCGATGGGCTGATCAGTGACTGCCTCTGCGCTGCGCTTGCTCGTGCTTTGCACGGCGTTGCTGGGCACAGAGGTCTTCTTGGAAGGTTCGTGTTTGGCGCCGAAAGAAAAGTCGTCAGATGCGTTGTTGGAAAGGTCGTTGACGAAGATGAAGTTGTCCCAGTCGTGCGTTCCCATGTTGAGTGCTTCCATCTCCGCGTTAAAGTCTGTAAAGCCAGTGCTGCTTGGAGCAGCTGACATTGCTGGGGCGGGTCCAATTTCAAGCTGCTCTGTTAGGATCTGAACCCTCCTTCTCAATTGCGATGCTTCCTCGTTATGTCGCATCATGAGTTCGCGTTTCTCGTCCTGCATGGTGTCGATGATGCGTTGCGATTCAGCAAGCCGTTGATGCATGACCTGTCGCTCTCTCTCGCGCACATCGCGCTCGCGCGTGAATTCTCCTAGTTGAGCTTCGAGCATGGCAATCTGGGTTGTGTAGCTCTTCTCCTTGACTTCGAGATCCTCGGTGTGCTTCTTCTTCCTTTGCCGAGACGCCAGGCTAGGGGATGGAGAGTTAGCGAGAAGGCAAACTTCGGACATGATTCAGGGTTACTCACGCTGCTTCACGATTTCGGAGGAGACGCTTTTGTTGCTTGAGTTCTTTCAAAGTGTCTTCGTCCGTGGTCTGTTCGATGAGCTCGTCGATGGTCTGGATATTTCGCTCGTGAGGGATGTCGATCCTGCCGTTCTTCTTGCGAATGCCGTCCCTCCGCTGGAAGTCGATCATGGTGCGAGGGGCGAAGACGGTCTCATGCGTTTTGATGAGGGCCTGCCCTCCATTTCCTGCTGTGCCATGCCCATCCAGTCCTGATGCGAGTGCGGTGACATGGGCGTCTGTACCTGGGGCGCTGGAATGAAGTGTGCTTCCGCGTGCTGCGGGAACTGTTGGTGGGGAGGGTGGTGACTGAAGCTGCCATGCGCGCTGTCTGCACGATTGTGGACGTAGTGCGACCCTCCCTCAAATGGTGGTGGTGGTGGCATGAACTCTGCGCCAGTGGTCGGCGTGCAGTCGCCAGAGCCATGTTCGAAGGGCCATGGGCCCGGCTGATGTTGTTGAGCAAAGGCCGGCTGTGGGTGAAGTGGTTGCTGGCGCACAAAGACAGCAGCGTCGTCGTTGGAAGGGCCTGGAGCTCCTGGTGCAGCGGATTCGACGGCTATCGGACCAGAGTACTGATGGTCCCATGCCTGGGAGTCGGCGGGCGAGAGCACGCCATGGGTGTTGGCGAACGAGTCCTTGCGGAAAGAGGTACCAGTCGGACTGTGCATGTCGGGATCCAGTATGGTAGGATCCAGCACCGCTGAGTCCTCGTCAACGAACGCTGCAGCAGAATGCGACTGGTACGTGTTTGCGTAGGCCATTTAGTAGGTGACAGCTCGGTCGAGGCGGTGTAGGTGAAAGCTTAAGCTGCGCAGCGCGCGCGCGTGGGGAGCAGTGCCTGACTCTGCTTCGTCCAACACGCAGTGGCGGAGGCAGCCGGGTTCATGGAGCGCGGGCGCGGTGGCAGGAGCGGCAGCAGCAGTGGCAGGCGCAGGTGCAGCAGCGATGATGGGCAGTCGGAGGGTGAATGTGAGCGACAATCAATGCTGGAAGAGGATAGAGGTGGCAAAGGCGTAGGGATGACCTTGCTTATACTCGCGATCCAGAGTCTAAACACACAACTGCAGCAGGCGGGTGGGGAGGATAAGGTACTGTAAGTGAAGGAGGAGGAGGCTACGCGCGGGACGGGCCCGGTTGCGAGCGCAGAGCAAAGCGCACGCGAAAGATGGTCGCAGGCGATGGCGACAGGGCCTTGCGAGGGCGTGCTGCTGCTCGGTGGTGCCCAAATCCCATGCAGAACATTGATTGGCTTTGGGTAGTGGTGCATGCATGAAGCTGCAGTAGGTCCGGATCGTGGCCGTGTGCTCGCCGTGGGCCTCTCCGCTCCGTCGCGCGCGCTGGGGATAAGTCTTGACGAATTGACGAAGCACCATCAGATCGCAACAATCACCGCCGCGTTCGCACGCAGATGGTGCTGCCGGGCGGATCATGCGGCTGCCGTGTGGTGTGGGAGGCCGGCGACGACGACGACGGCGACGCGCTCATCCTCGACAGTGTTTCAGAGGGGCGCGTGACATTGTGGCAGGATTGGCGACTGCGTGCTCGTTGCCCACCGGCTTGCTTGCTTGCTTTCCTGCCTGGCCTGCTCGCCTGCTGCTGCTGCTGCTTGCGTACCCTTTCGGGCTCGAGCTCGAGCTGCACTGCACTGCTCCTCTTCCTGTTCCCGGGCTGAGAATGGCTGGCTGGCGAGCGACGAACGGCGGCCACACGACGCGTCGGGCATGTGCAAACCGCAGACAGGGTGGTGATGAGCAGCCAAACGGCAGCTCGGGAAATTCGTCAACTCCAAAAACAAGGCTGCCGCCAGTGAGGGCCGAGCCACACAAACGCTCGCGCATCGTGAGATCGCGCCGCCAAGCCCGCCGGGTGCGCTCTCGTTGTGTGAAGTGAGAGTGATGCTGCCCAAACAAGGTCGCGCCGCGCGAACAATTGCTCTCGTTGTTGCTCATACCGGCTCACCGTCGACAAACACGGCCACTCTCGTCTGCCCTCATGCAGCCCTTAGCTGCCTGACGACATTGCCATTGTCCATGAGCGAGTAGGAAGCCTCGGCGCGACGACTGCTGCGAGCCGGGCCCCAACGACACGCAAGGATCAGAGCACTCACGCTGTAGCGGTCAAGTCGTCGGCCAGAAAGAGGTTGGGCGGACACTCGTCTGGCTAGTAGACCGCTACATAGTAATCCGCACACATGTTACTGAAATCAGGAATCAGATGCGCATCGTCTCTCCTTGAAACCGGCACGTCCTGGATCAATGTGCGCCGCCTCTTCGCAGCAATAATATCCTGCTTACCCATGGCCATTCGTACGCCTCCGATTGCCTGACGGAACTGCGATTTGTGGTTCTGATGGCGGGTTTTGGCAGCATAGCAATTGCGGCCGTGAACGAGTCAGTACACCGCACAATTACATGTAGCACTTCTGGCTTCCGAATGGCCATCGACATCATGCCACCGGCTCCTCTTGGCCCGGCCGACCATCAAGCCTGTGGAAGATGGTGTGGACATACGACACAATGAAATGGAACTTTTGATTAGCGACTCACCATTGCTATAGCTATCCATACGATGTCTAGCGCCATATGCGTTGGGCGTTCAAACGACAGCTCTCCCACTCTTCACGAAAGCTAACTCCTCACAACCCAGAATACCGCATCTGCGGCACATGTCGCACACAGGCAACCGCAAACGACTGTCGTGCGACGCTCGTCAGCGCGCATGGCTTCTGAATGTGCAGGGTTAACGCCCCGTGTTTGCCGTAATAGAACCTGTCGGACACAGAGTAGTCCAGCTACGCAGCACAGCGTTCATGTCAGGGACGAACAACCTACTTTAGCAGGTAGTGCAACTACTCTTGTCGGCGATTGGCAAACGCGCAAACGCGGCACTAGATCCCACTCGGCACTGCCCAATCGGTGGGATGGCCTGCGTGCTGCTTCATGCAAGAGCGCTTACAAGCGGTGGGATTCGTGAGCCTATCATGTTGCCTCGTCTTTTGGGCATTGCTCAACGCTGCTTGTGACGGCACATCACCTCTTCAATTTGATCCCGACGACTTGATAGCCGATGAGATGCAATATGAGCTCATCATCTTGCGCGCACCGACCTGTTCATTGCCTTCAATAGCAGAGTATGGTTGGAGCGCTTGTCGCGGTGCATAGTCATCCTTCACCGTCACGCACCACAGCCTGTCGTCTGATCTCTCGCTCATGCGGCGATCTCTGACCGATTTGCTCGATATACGGCAAGCGGGTGCCAAAGAGAGAGAAACGCAAGTGATGGCACTGCCCGAGTAGCGATCACGAATGGGAATGCGAGCCTGCTAAGGCTTCGGCTATTATTGGTTGGATGACACGACGCGGCCAAAGATGGCAATCAAACGTCTTCTTGGTTACGCTACTGTTTTTGTCTTGCCGACTGACGACACCACAAGACAAGACAAGTCAAGAAGTACGGGTACACGCATCGAAGCCCCTTCCGACCACCGTCTGTCGTGATGCTTGGGCAAATGGCCGAATGTCAGGCTCTTACATCGCTCGAAGCTTACGACTCGTCCACTACAGAGCGCGACCATCGGGGAAGCCTATCATTTGCCAGTTTGCAGCAGCCTACTCGTCCGAAGGGGACGGGGAATCTCAATTGACTCGCCTCGCCGCCCGTCGTTCAGTCTGGTGCGAACGGTCTCGCGGTCCCCAGTCGCGCACGAAGCGTGCGTTGTACGGCAAGTCTGCAATGCCAAGGCGGATGGATAGGTTGAATGAGACTCTAGAGCTCGCAAGCTCAGGGATGCCAAACCGGGACGAGAGTCGCCTGGGCATTGCAGGCAGCGCAAATGGCGGTGGCGGTTCTAACCGGGCCGTTGTGTTCAAATGGCGCATTGCGGAAATACAGCCCATAGGCGGAGTCGATACTCGCTGTGAGCTCCAACGGCGTCCAAAGCAATTATCGGAAGGTAAACTTTCTCCCAAACAATACGGCGGTCTCGGATCCTCTGCTTGACCACGGGCAATGATCCGTAGCAGAGGCATGTCGGAGATAGGACTGTAGTCTTCCGCCCTCTGAGTTGTGACTCAAGGGAGTCCAGCTCTAGTCGGAACTTTGGACTCGGGACAAATTCGGCCACATCGTGAGTCCAGCAGCCAAAGTGCGTCAGGTCTGCGTGTGCAGTGCGTCGAACTCTTCGTTTCCTGCTCAAAGTTTGGATTTGATAGGTTGCTCTTCACCTTGGACTGCGATGCAAACAACGACAGCGATGTCGTCTGGTTTGCCGCCCTCCCATCCTTCTTGCGGGTAACGCTGGTTGACTTCTTTGGCGAATGGGCCATCACGCCTCCGATCCAATCCAGCGACCTTGGCCTCACGCATGACGGCCGAAGCAATCTGACCAGGCAGATATGACCGATGATGTTTTTCCTCTACCTCACGTGGTAGAGAGCGAATCAGGGTATCGTTCACCATCGTCTCGGCGCCAGGGAAGTTGTGCGATCGGAACCAGTAGCCGCCCTCCTCCATGACGCGCTGCACAATCTGGAGTGTATCTTGTGCGGAAAGGTTGTCCCAGACGCCGTCGGTAGCGAAGAGAACAACGTCGCCATGTTTGAGCTGGTGGCTGTGGATATCAGCTTGCGCTGGTGTTTCGCTGAAATAGGTAGCACCGCCGAAGATGGCATACTGTGCTTGCATCTTAGCGGGGACTTTGGACATTTGATATGCTACACGATGGTGGCTGTCAGTAAATGTGGTCGTGAATGAAGCCAGAGCGCACTCTCCACGTACGTGTATTGAAAGCGTGGGTCTGGACTATCGATCGATGGGCCACTTTGCCGGGGCCGAATATCAGATATCCGGAATCTCCAAGACTACACATTGCGTTAATCAAAGCCCAGTTAGATGTCAGGATAGCATGCCTCGTACTTTGCCGTCTCAATCATACCATCCTGATCTGCCACACCCAAGCTGGCAGTGCAGCCTCCGGCAGGGATGCGTGGGTTGGCCATAACCGCATCGTAGGCTTGCTGCAGAAGCTCTTGTGGTTTGCAGGATTTTCCAGCATCGAGACCTTCGTAAATGTTGGCGGAACCTGCCATCAAGCCGCACAATGCCTGGCTGAACTCAGATGGGTCCACTCCCTGGTCCTGCCAGCCTCCCACGCCATCAGCAAGGCCGAAGGCAACATGATGCTGACTTCCCCCAATGGTCGACGCGAAGAAGGCGTCCTCTCCCGACGCGGGCTTTGTCGAGCGCAAGTACGGCGGACGGGGGTCGACATGAGTGGAAGCGTAATTCCAGTAGTCTCTGCCCGGTTTAGGAGGTCGTGGAGGCGCTTGCTTTGGAGCGGAAGCAGCAGCTAGACGGTAGGTGAAGTGATGCGCCGAGGATGCGGTCGACGATTGTAGGCGGGGCTGCGGGATACGCATTAGGGACTTGATGGGGCTGGATGCTGGCGAAGTCGTCAGGCGTCGTCTCGCGAGCAGCTGCAGAGGGAGAGCTGACATGGCCACTCGAGTTCTAGGGCGAGCAAGTAGCAGAGGACGGCACCGGTGAACAACATGGTCAGCACATGGCTCTCGCTACCGATGCGTGCGATGTGATGTCGGACGATCAGTGATGCGCACTGAGGGCGATGCGGTCCGTGGTGGTGGAGGAGGCAGTGTCCGGACGGGGTGGTGGTCCGCGGAGGTGTGCCCGCTCGAACTTAAAGCTCGAAGCTCTGAGCGGAAAAAGGTCGCACTCACTCCACGACAACGCCAAAACTGCTTGCGCCAGTCAACATGCATTCAGCGCGCAAGGCATACATCGAAGAAGAGGTTAGTACCTTCCCTCTACATGCGACTACACCAATGTTGCAGCGAGAGTCATTGTCGTATTCACACGCCCAGCAACAGAAACGCCGACGGAACGAGAGCGGGAGCTGATAGCGACAATGGCAGGACACCAGCATCGATCTCGCTAGCGTTCGTAAGTGCGAGCCCTGCTTGCCCGCGTTGACGCGCGACTGCTAATGTACATTCAGCGCTCGATACCAATTACCATCTACCCGCTGCGACGGTTGGCGGCGAGGCCCAGCATGCGTCAACTGTCCTGAACGAATTTGCCCGCAAGCGCAAAGCTGCTGCGCTTGCAGTGCCGACAGACGATCAGCGCGTGCGCGCAGAACTCCGTGGCAGAGGCCAGCCCATCACCTTATTCGGGGAGCGCAAAGAGGACCGCCGGGACCGCTTACGGGAAATACTGCTGCGTGAACAAGATGGAGGTGCGGCAGACGAGGATGAGTCTATGGCCGACGTTGATGAGGCAGACGATGCGGATGAGGAGGGCGAGTTCTACATCGAGGGCAGCAACGAACTACTGGCAGCTCGTCGAGAGATTGCGAGATATTCGTTACCACGCACCGCGCGACGGCTCAAGAGGCAGAAGCAAGAGAGCAAGATTCCTGTGGAGACCCACGTGAAGCATCGAAAAGAAATCAAGGGGAAACTCGCAAATGTGGATCTCTTTGGCAGTCAGATCGCCAGCGAGCGTCCAGTTAGCCTGACGCGATTCGCGCCTAATGGAGAGCTGTTGGCATGCGGAGACTGGGGAGGCACGGTGAAGCTGCTTGATGTGCCCAATCTGGACACCAAAATGACACTGCGGGGGCACAAAGGTATGATCGGTGGAATTACGTGGTTTCCTGGCGCGACCCTCCCCGGCTCGACAATAGCACCAGAGGATGTGAATCTCGCCACAGCTGCAGCCGACAACGAGATACACCTATGGTCTCTGACACAGGATACTCCAGTGGCATCATTGAGCGGACATAGCGCAAGAGTATGTCGTGTGGCATGCCATCCATCTGGGAGGTACCTGGCAAGCGCGAGCTATGACACGACCTGGCGCTTGTGGGATGTGAAAACCACCACCGAGTTGCTGCTGCAAGAAGGACACAGCAAAGAAGTCTACACAATCGCCTTCAACGAGGACGGCAATCTCATTGCTTCGGCTGGGCTGGACTCGATTGGTCGCATTTGGGACCTTCGAACAGGCAGAACTGCAATGATTCTCGAAGGTCACGTTGGCCCAATTCAAGCCCTCGACTGGAGTTGTGATGGCCATCGCGTCATGACAGGCAGTGCCGATGGCTTTGCCAAGTGCTGGGACTTGCGCGCTGTACGAGAAACGGCCAGCATTGGCGCGCATATTGGTGGAGTCTCCGACCTGCGATGGTTCAAGGGCACCGATGGGCCACTTTCGGGCGCACTTCAGCAACCCGATGCAGTCATGGCCGATGGAGATGACCAGCAGGAGTCAAGCGCAGCTGTGCAACCTCGAAAGAGTGGCACGTTTCTTGTTAGTGCTGGCTTCGACAAGAATGTCAACATCTTCTCTGCAGACGACTGGGCCTTGTGCAAGTCCCTATCAGGACACGATGGCACTGTCTTGTCGGTCGACGTGACTGCAGATGCGGCCTGGATTGCATCATGTGGACGCGATCGGACTGTGAAGCTCTGGGCCAGAGATGCGATGGATGGCATATAAGTCGTCGCTGTAGCCTATCACACAGTCTAATCTATGATATGATGGCCGCGGCCGCAAAACACCAAGTCGCGCAGCGAAATGTCAATCCACGGCCCAAAACATGAGGTTTTCAGTACCGGGCTCCATCCAATGCACGCCAGAGCTACAGCTTGGTCATCGATTTACTGACATAATGCGGTTTATCCGCTAGATACTTCTGATGGTTGCAGATTGCCAGCACGGCCCCATCTTCTTCGCGCCGCATTATACCCCTAAGCTCGGCGAGACGCTTTCCGATTTGTATCACTTCGCACTCGAACGTTACAAGTTCACCCTCCACAGGAGGCTTGAGATATGTGACCTCAAGCTTTCGTGAAGCCTGCGAAAATCATGTTAGCCTTCGGGTCTCGTCGCGCGGCTGTACTGCCAGATTCCACTTACGCCGGTACTGTGCCACGCCGGAAAATTGCACCCAATAATCGCTAAAGAGGTCGTCATATCGAAGAATGTGGTCACTGCGCCGCCATGAATCGTCTTTTTCGGTGAATCCTTGGGTTGGTTGGAGTACGTCGTGGGAATCTTGCATTCGAACACCGCTGTGGCTGATGTTCCTGGTCCGGCTATCGTTACAGAACGAACTCGCAATGCTTCGTAAAAGCGCTTGTCGAAATTGTCTTCCCGTATAACGCTTACATGCTCCTTAACGAACGCGTCAATTAAGGCAGCGACTTGCTCATTGTTTAGTGTAGTCGTCATAGCTGATTGGGACTTTCTCTCGTCAAAGTTCGGCCTTGATGCAGTACGTCTCTGGCTGGCCTTGACTGTCAGAGGCCCTGCTTGAGGCCCGGCGCGATGATGAGAAGATCGATTGGTTGAGTCGGACCTCAACGGTGGATTGGTAATTGTGCAGCTCTCTGTATATCAAAGGTGAATAGGTGATTATGCCATTATCTGTCTAAACAGTGACTGACGATTGTGCAGCTCTCTGGCACGTCGAAGGAGACGTGAGGTTTACCGAACCCCGAGGCAGTTGAGGCAATCGCTCAATTCGGCAAATTAGCGCGCAATCAAATTCCGACTAAGTGAGGCTAAATCCCGCCAACTACTTCACCTGTTACCAATACTGCTCACCAATACAACAACACAGTATAAGTAATATCAAGCGAGTTCCTTCTAGCAGGTACCATTGGACGACTTTGACAAGCGTATAAATTCAACGAAGCCCGGTCGAATTCATGCGATTGTTCATTTCAGTTTTGACGATTATCCTTGCGGCACTCACACAAATCGACAGCATAAATCAGTACATGCGCGGCATTCTACGAGCAGCAAGCAATCTCAGCAGACCTATTCGAAACAACAGCAGCCACTTCAATACTATGGCGAACTCAAAGCAATGGGTTGGATACCCCGTCATCCCTCCGGAAGACCCTTCTCTCAATGCAGTCAATCCTACACCACGAGGCATTTCTCAAGTATTCGAAGCTCGCGAGCAAGCAGAAGGCGCTGGAGCAACAGTACGACGAAGCATTGGAACGCCGAAGTTGCGGAACTTCACGCCTTTCCTGATGCTGGATCATTTCCAAATTTCTGTTGGCGCAGGTTTTCCCGATCATCCACACAGAGGCCAAGAAACGATCACGTATCTTCTAAAAGGTGGCGTCGACCACGAGGACTTCACAGGAAAGAGGGGAACACTGTTTGCTGGCGATCTCCAGTTCATGACAGCTGGCCGCGGCGTTGTACATGCAGAAATGCCTCATGACAACGGTGACGGTTCGAGTAATATCGGCATCCAGCTCTGGATCGACTTGCCCACTCAGTTGAAGTTCTGCGAGCCACGCTATCGAGATCTGAGAGCTTCGGATATTCCGGTCGCCACAATAGATGATGGAAAGGTTACGATCAAGGTGATCTCAGGTCGCTCCCACAATGTCGACTCGGTGCAAGAATTAGCCTACACTCCAGTATGGCTTCTCGACGTTACAATACAGCCCGGTGGGCGACTCATCCAGCCTGTTCCCGCCAAATGGAACACGTTCGCCTATACGCTAGAGGGAACTACAGTATGGGATACGGGGAGCACAACTAAAGAAGTCCCGCGCTACCACAACACCGTCTTTGAACAGAGTGGCGATCAAGTCGTTGCATCTGTCCCGTCAAGTGCAAAGGAAAGTTCTCGATTTATTCTGGTTTCTGGCATGCCTCTAGACCAAAAAATTTTCCAACATGGACCTTTCGTGCTCTCAAATCCCGCCCAGGTTCGTGAGGCCATGATGGACTACAGTACATACTCAAATGGATTCGAAAGGGCGGAAAATTGGCAGTCTGAGATCGGTAGAAGCATGATGTGACAGCTGATTACATAAATCGACAGAAAATAGAACATTCCCAGCGTAGCGACTGTTCTTCATGGATACATTTCCACTTGTTACTCTCATGCCGTATTTAGTCCCTTGCTCATGGCCGAAGCTTCCGTGAGACTTTCCCTCGGTCATTCGTTGATCGATTTTTTTTTTGGGAGCTTCGAGTCTCAACCCCGTTCAGCCTGCACATCTCTGCTGCACTCCAAGATGACCATTGTGAAGATTACATCACTCCGAAATTCTAGACGGTTCACTGCTGCCCTGCTTGTCATTGATCTAGATAGATGCGCAGAGATCTTTCTGAGACGTGGCCAAAATTCGCATAAGAGTCGGTCATTCTCTAGAAGAGAGCGAATGTCTCTGCTCCCCAGTGTAATGAAGCGGCACGATTTTAATGCACAGCGCTGTCTGAGATACTGCACACAAGTACGTCCTGCATACATAGTTGAAATTATAAATTATGACTAATGCGATGTCGAACCAATTTGTTACTCAATCCAAATTTTGCCAGGTCCGGTAACACCTGCTCGATCATAGCTATGGTAGTATCGTACTGCATCAAATGCTTGCAGGCCGATAGTTCCCCTCGCTGTCCAGCAATTCTGCCGAGAGTTTCTCCCATTCCTTCTGCACCAGTTTTGCTCGTGCTTCGCTACGTGGTCGTATGGTACACCTGAAGATTATTAGAGCCGATAGCTTGACTGCAATGCGGTTGTACCACGATCAAACTTACTGGAACGGCGCCGGAGCTGCCGCCAAGCCTCCCACGAAAGCATCGCGATCGATCTCAATTTCTTTGCCATCGGCGTCCTTTGCTTTTTGTATGTCAAAAGCCCATAAAATGCGCGAAATACTCAGTAGAAGAGTGTTATGAGCGACGTGCATGCCTAGACTTGCAATCAGAACACAGTATCAGATCATTGAAGGCTGGTTCACACTCACCAGGACAGATTCGTCTTCCAGACCCGAAGCCCCATTGCCCTCGATCGCTTGGTTTGGCTACGTTTTGTGATTCGAAGATGGTCGTATTGGGGTCTTGCCTTTCAGGTCGGAACTCGCGTGGTTCGTCGAAGTCTTTCGGGTTGTGGTTCGCGGACCACACTGCCAGCACGATTGTGGCACCTTTTGGGATGCGGTAGCCATGGTAGTGGTCTTCATTCATCGCCGCGTGCGGTATCGCTCCGTTGATTGCAGTGGGCATCCCTTGAACCACAACGTTAGAGAAGATCAGGATGTAAGAATGGGGTCGAACTCACATCGGACCGTCTCCTTGGCCGTACAGTTGATGTATCTCATTTCTTTGAGATGCTTCCCTGAGGGGAGCTCATCTGATGGTACGATACGATCAATCTCCTCCTGAGCCTTCCTCTGCACTTCTGGGAACATTGCCATGGCCTATTATTGTTAGAATTTCCTCTCCCGAGTTATTGAAGCGGCATACCTTGATGAAGCCCTGTAGCGTATATCTCGTAGTATCTGCCCCACCTTCAAACGCGATACCTGCGACATATGTAGCTGCGTGATCAGTCAGAAGTTCCATGTCGCCTTTCGAAGCTTCGA
This sequence comes from Cercospora nicotianae, assembly GCA_029490675.1. NCBI lineage: Eukaryota > Fungi > Ascomycota > Dothideomycetes > Mycosphaerellales > Mycosphaerellaceae > Cercospora > Cercospora nicotianae. The sequence goes on from JANQAT010000002.1 coordinate 3,163,608, forward strand.
TATCACGCGCAAAACCTATCAAGCGTGTTCGAATTAGTATGAGCAAAAACTTCATCAGGCACTAGGCACATACACTGCCCTTTGCTCTCCAGTCCCATGGCATATGCTTTGGCAAAAGTCTGCTTCTCCTTGGCGTACGCTTCGAGGGCGCTCTTAGCCCAAGGATTCCACTTCCGCGGCACCAGTTCGATAAGTGGCCTGAGCGATGGATACCAGTCCAGCAATTGAGATTGTACCACGCAATGGAAGAAACCGTGCGAGTTCTCGAGGAGCTCATGTGCCAATGGGCTCTGAGCGTCAGGTAGGCGGAAGCCGTAAGCGATGCTCGACGCCATGCTTCCAGTCATTCGCCCGATGTATTGCACGAAGTTGACGGGGTCTCGCAGAAGCTCGGTGCACATTTGATGTGTTTCTATCTCCTACAGTCCATCGTGTGAGCACGTCACTGTTCCGGTATCAGAGACAACAATACCTGGTAAAGGAGATACTTCTTGGCGACAGAGATGTTGAGCTGAGCGTGATAGAGCTTCCTCTCCATTCGCCATAGCTCATCGTAGCCTCTCATGATGATTCTGGAATGATTAAAGAGCCCGCGTACCCACAGGTCTGGCCTGTCGGCATAATTTGAGCCTCGTTGATCGACCAGGTCGCGGATTACGCCGCCGTCGGCAAGCACAATTGTCGTCTGCTCGCCGAGCTTGAGAGAAAAGATAGGGCCATCTTGTTGAGGTTCTGTCAGCTGGGCGTCTTGCTTGGACTGTCGTGATCGTGATACGCCTACATTCCTCGGCCCATTTCTTGTACTGGACATGCAAGTTCTTCTTTGGGAGCTGATGGAGATTCCCCAAAATCGGCAGAGTCGGTGGACCTGCGTAAGAGTTTCAAAAATCTGTAACTATACTTGCCAATCCACTATCTGCTTACCTGGGGGTAAGTCACTCGGCCTAGAACCAATCCGTAGGAGACGCCACAGCAGGAAGGCGACCACGATGCCGATCGTGGACGCGACAACGAGGTGGTTGGAATTATCGACTTTTTGAGCAAGCATGCTGGTGTTCACTTCATCTGTCTATGAAAGCCACTTCATGCGAAGATCTACTTCATGTTATACATCAACGTCGTGGTACTGTAAGGTGTGGTTCTGTGATTTGGCTTTCGGCCCGAGAGTCGGCTTTGGTCTCGATTGCAGCCAACATCAGCTCCAACTCAAGCCGAATACTGTGTTGTCGATTGCTCTTGTGGGGATCCTTGTTCAACGACTTGATTGATGAATATCGAATGTGGAAAGAATGGACACCTACTCAATACCAGACCAGGCCCGGCAGCTGCTCTACGATGGAATTCTCAACAACCGTCGACAGACTGGACTGCCAGCTGAGATCGACAAATGTGCTGCAGTAGTGACATTCGAAGGCTCGCCACTGCCTTCGATTCCAATCAATTGGAGATTTGCAGAGAGCATGGCGGCCTTGAAAGCAATGGAGGCTGCCATGATCAATGTCTTGTTGGGACGAAAATACAACAGCGACCCTCTGCCCGCCGTCATCAACACGTTTGTGTGACCCCATTGTTGGCATTGAAAGAGCTGACGTATTGTGCCAGTGACCACGCCCAGCTTCTGTTCATGTCTTCCCTCGTTTTGACGGTTGACCCTGGCGCCGAGTTCCAGGTTACGCCCACGCCAGTGCGAGAGCTGAGTGCGAAGTACTCGCATCACTTTCCTCTACAAGATGTCCACAACATGGCCTCATCTTTGTACCGACGTGCTGCCACGAACATATACAAGACTGCCGATGATCGCTTCATCCACCTACATGGTAAGAGAGACGCATGCGGAGACTGAGGATCGTCCCGACACCAATGACTGACGGATATGGCGTGGTAGGAAGTCTCAATCCAGGGCCGACTATAGCTGCACTTGGATTGCCACCCGATCGACCTGAGCTGGACAACTTGGCAGCTTCATATCAGCCATATATCGACAAGTGCATGGAATTTCGCGCAGACGCCGTCGAAACACTCTTGAATGAACAAGCAAAACAGGCATGTACCATTGCAAACACTTGGGAAGCGTACCGCGACAGCGCCCATGGTCGAGCCAACGCCGATGTCAACCTGTTCGAGGTGCACCACCGGCCCGTAGAGGACCAGACACCGTGCTGGTGGTCATCTGCCGAAGCCACGGCGTCTCTGCAACGTCCACTCGCCGGTCTCAAGATTGTCGATCTGACCCGAGTGATTGCTGGCCCATCGATGTCGCGCGGACTGGCGGAGCTCGGCGCCTCCGTGATGCGTGTGACGGCGCCACACCTGCCCGACTTTACAGGCCTTCATCCGGACTTGAATTGGGGAAAGTGGAATTGTTGTCTGGACTTGCGCCAGGCTGAGGATCGTGAGAAGTTGCGGAAGCTAATCCAGGAAGCCGATGTGGTTGTTGACGGCTACCGACCCGGAGTGTTTGATAAGTATGGCCTTGGCATGGAAAACGTACTCGAACAGTGTCGAGAGCGCAAGTTCGGAGTGATATATGCTCGTGAAAACAGCTATGTGAGTCGATGGACTGACTGCTTCCAAGGCGGCGGCTGACCCCGATGTTGTGATAGGGCTGGAAGGGAGAGTGGCAGCACCGGAGTGGATGGCAGCCGATTTCAGACGCGGTAAGCAGAACTTCCCTTCTCCCCTACCGCCGTCGCCTGCCTGAGACTCCGCGTGTCTCACCTGCATGGCTCTCACCAACCCTGCACTTTGGAGGTACATCAGCATGAGATTACTTTCACTAACCTTCTTATGCCTGCGCAGAACACAGGCATCTCGTTCGGCTTTGGGCGTGCCATGGGCCACGATGAGCCTGTGACGCCTGTATTTCCGAATTCCGACTACTGGTCAGTTCGCCTCTTGTGGGACATGATTCGAACATTTTGGCTAACGTACCACAGCACGGGAGTCGCGGGATGTGTCGGCGTCCTTCAGGCCCTGATTCAGCGCGCAGAAAGGGGCGGGTCTTTTGTAGTAGACATCGCCCTGAACTACTATAACGCGTGGTTGGCGTCTGAGTGCGGAGAGTATCCGCCCGCCGTGTGGGACGACGTGTGGCAAAGACACGGAAGCCGCGCCTTTCGTCACTACCAAAGCATGAACGTGACGGTGCCGGCCTACTTAGGCATGATCCAGGCCAATGCCGCTGACACGCTGTTTCGTCCCGAATTCTTTGAGCGGCGGCGGAGCGGAGCGCTGGGGCTGGACATGCAGGTTGTGCGGCCGGGAATTCGTTTTCCAAAGAACACGGTCGAGCTCCGATACAACGTTGGCACACGGGGAAATGGTGTCGATTCGCCCTTTTGGCCCAGGGATCTGAGTGTCGAAGTTGTCAAGGAAGACACTGAGCCCCTAAGTTAAGGTTGTAGATAATCGGTCAATTCTCGAAACAATGTCCGACTTCCGACACCATGCGGGGTGAATGCTTGGCTCTGCCGAGGGCGAGATGAGCCTTTCCATTGCACTCGTTGTCTTTTGACACAAATGCCATTGCAATGTAAGACGCCTTTTCACAATGCGCTCCGAAGCATGCTGGCCATGCCGCGAACGCAAAGTGAAGTGTGACGCCGACACAACCGGCATTCCTTGTGCTCGATGTTCCTCGTCTGACCGCACGAACGAATGCTTCGTGCCTCCACGTCAAAGACGCCGGATACTGAATCGCACACGGCGCAATAAGAAAACAGCAACCAGAACGAGACAGAATGCAGAAGCTGCAGCAGACATTTTGGGCTTCGCTCATTTGCACGAAAGCACGACGCGTGAAGAAGCTGAACGTGAGGGACTAACGCCCCAGCATACGTCTGATCCGCAGCCTCCGCCAATCCTGGACTCGCTCAGCCAAGGTCCATCACCCGCTCGAGGTGACGACATGGAAATGCATTGGAGCCAGCCTCTCGAGACTTCCACTCCAGAAACGAACGAAGACGATGTCATGGCACGGATATGCCAAAGGATCGCCTCAGGTAAGGTGAAGCCGCCCACAAGGTCCTCTCGAAGGATCTGGAGGTCGATGGAATATCAAAACAGTTTCAACGCGACCGGAATATTGGGTGAGGCACTGGCAAGGCACGAGTCTTGCAGATTGATAGAGATTGCGCCAAAGGAGCCCGCGGTCGAGCGGAGTCAGCGAGATCTCGAACTCCTGGGTCTTGATGAGCACGACATTTCGTTCTTATCAGCCAAAGGCGCTTTCGAGCTGCCTCCGGATCAAGCATGGTACACATTACCTATGTCCGAGCTAGTTATTTGTCGTGTGGCTGATTGGGCTTAGCCAGGAGATGTTCAAGGTCTACTTCCATTATGCTTTCCCATATGCCCCCGTCGTAGACCGTGGAGAACTCCTTGCAGCATACGATCGGCGTGAGCACTCTTCGTTTCTGCTCCAAGCTTTGCTAGCCAACGCAGTGCCCTATGCGAGCAAAGAATTGGTCGAAAAATGTGGCTATCCTACTCACGCCGCTGCCCAAAAGTCTTTCTACCAACGTGCCACACTCCTGTACGATTTCAATTGTGAGAAAAGCCAACTCGCGCTGCTACAAGGCTCCTTACTCCTTGGTACTCAATGGGTTTCGTATTTCTCTGACAAGGACTTCACATTCTGGGTCTGTATGCACCACATGCATTGCTTCAGTAGCAGGCCATTGAGGTGGGGACACTGACGCTCAATAGGCGTTCAACGCTGTCCGGCTGGCCACCCGGATGGGCATTCACAGAAAGTAGGTACATGCGAGCACTGCACTGCGAAGCCCAGGAATATGACGCTGATGCTTGATGGATAGACACATAGAGGATGAGCTGGACCCCAAATCTTACGCGCTCCTGAAGCGCATCTTTTGGGTCATATATGTCAGTCTCATCCTGCAGCAAACGAAGCCTGACGGTGTCCAGCGCTCACACACATTACACAGATCCGTGACGTCTTGACTACCATCTCAGGTCTCGACAACGCCCGACTTGTGCGCTCGAAACAGTGCGACACTCCGACGCTGACCATTGACGATTGGCCAGACGACGAAGCGAGCTGTCCAGATCACCTTGATCGACTGCTTCCGCCTGTGGAAACGTATCACAAGCAGTTCCTCATCCAAATGGCTGCTCTCGCGCGCATTGGTAGGCATTCTGCTTTGAAGCTGGAAAGTCGTGCGAACGGAAGCTAATCAAAATAGGAAGCGCGGCTCACAGCGCACTGCTGGCCCTCCAGCGCCACAGTCTGGACGACAAGCAAGTCTCGGATCTACAAGATGCGATTTTCGAGTGGCGATTGGCGCTGCCACGTGAGCTGCGCGTCGAATCTGTGAAGTCCTGGAAGCAGGAAGGGATATGGGTTCTGGTCCTGATGGCATGGTGTTACCGGATGGAATGCATGTTTTACCGCGCGTTGCGCAAGCCACATCGACCTACTGCTCCCGAATGGGTTGCCATGACGGAGCGACTGCACGCCTCAATATTTGAGCTGGATACGGTCGTTCGGAGAGCCATCACTCATCAAGTCTGTTCGCTGGTGCCTATGTCCTTGTAAGCACTTCCCTCTGCCGGTCAAGATAACGTCCCTACTAACACCAGGATGTCCAGCTCGACTGCGGTCGCAACCAATGTAGCCCTCTGCATCGAGATGCTGCTCAGCCCTGGCTTGACCACAAGTGACAAGCTCATGTGCGAAGAAGCAATTCGGACAGGAATAGCGTGTCTGGTTGAACAACAAGAATCTCGGCCCTGCCTGACCTGGATGCTGAGACTCTTTGACTGGGCCTTCACGCACTCTGGACTATGCTTTACATCTGGTGCTGTGGATTTTGGTGTGCAAGACCGCTCGGCGAATTCGACCTCCCCAAACGGAGGCAGACCCACGCAGGATTCATGGTCTGTTCTGCTCGCCCCTGACACAATGTCGAGTCTCTTCCAGATGGATTCTGGGGTGCTGTCTGGCGCAGATTGGCCGGAGTGGCTCACTAGTTGACTGGACTTAGGAAAGCCGCTGTAAGCATGTCACGGCATCGAGCATTGCAATTCTCATGGCGACAAACGAAGAAGGGCAGCATTGCAAGGTGTCTTGGTCAAATTTCGCGGCGATTATCTTCACGACGCTAATGCTTCCCCGTTATTGGTCCGGCCTCCACCATCCTCGATGTCCATGCGGAATGGCGGCGGCTGCTGATCAGTGCGTCCATCAAGCAATCCCATATACCAGGTCAGGTCGCGCTATTACCACTCGTCAGCTGCAGGCCTATCCTATGTGAATTCACCAAACTTACCCCGTCCAGTTCGCGTGTGGCAAATCCGTTGCCTAGGAACGAGAATGAATTGTACCCATCCAGATACTCGAAATCAAAATGCTCATAGCGAGGATGCTGCAACACGGAAAGGTCTTGAACATATCAGCAGCCAATTCAGATATCGTGTCGGAGCGGCATTAAACCTACAATGGATGCGAGACCCGGGCCACAGGACTGGCTTGTTGGAAGTTTTGCCATTGCGGAACCACGAGCTGCATGGCCTAGTGGACGGAGTACACTGTTAGTACATCATCTTCGCTGTAAGCCAGGGTCCCTCAACTCACCCAGTCCAGGCAGTGCGCTTCAGAAATTCATCTGCGTATCGAGTGAAGTCTTCGGCAGCCGATCGCTTCACATGGAGACGCTTGATGTTCTCAGTCTGCACCTTTTCCAGGATCTGGATCACGTAATCCGTATAGTGCTCGACCATCGGTAGCACCGAGCCATGACCTGTTGGACAGAATCAGTACAGCTCATGATGGCAAATCGTCCGCAACCGCGGAATCGAGACGAACCCAGTGGACCATAGGCGCCGATGAAGACGAAATAATTTGGAATATCGGCTGTCATGGTCAGCTGCACTTCAGTCGAACACTCTGGGATGATACGCACGATACCCTAGTCCGAGATAGCCGACCATGTCGCCCGAAAATTGCTCTTCGAAGTCTTTGCCGTCGAATGTGACTTCGAAAGGAGGCTTGAATGAGGTATCAAAACTGACGGATAGCTTTTGTCAGACCCAGAGGATTGTAACACATCAAGCATGGACCAGAACTCACCCGGTAGCACACACTACGACGTCGACATCATGCGACTGTCCATCTCCGTCGACGAAGCCATTGGGTGTGATCTCTGCGATTTCGCCGAAGTGGACTTGTGTCTTCTCCTCAGTCAGAGCCTCCAGAAATCCTGATCAGATGTTGTGAGTAATCTCAACATCGCAGATATAATTCTGATATCGACTGACCATTTCCAGGAGTCGGTCTTCGACAACCAATATTGAAGTCCTTTGGCATTAGTTGCTCAATCAGATCTGTTCGACCTTTCAATTTTCTGCTCATTTCATTGACAGAGAACTGTTTGAAGCTAGTCAGCCTCGAGATCTGCCACTTCACAGGCCGCTGCGTGTAACGCACTTCTTTCGCCGCTTTGGCTTCTGGACTGCCGTTCATGATGAGTTTGAATCTGATATGCCGGTGTTAGTACGACTAAGTCGCCGGCGCGAAGAGAACGATTCTTGATACACACCTGACATTGAGTTCCGACTCAATGGCTTTGCAGTATTTCTGGTAATACGTCGGATCCTGCCGAAATCGCTCCTTTGCCTCTTCAGAATCTGCGCGCCGTTAGAGCACGATAGTGAAGAACCGAAAGGAACACTGTACAGGAGAAGTTGCCACCATCCTTTGCAGCCCAAGTCTGAGCAAAGCCATTGGTGATCCAGACAGGTGAACGCTGCTCGCGTTAGCCTTGGGCAGATATCTCTGAGTTCAAGAGAAACGCACCGCCACCACGTGGAGCTTTTCGACCCTTTTAATGATATTCGGTATTACCTGTACTCCCGAGCTCCCGATGCCAATGTTGAGAACACGCTTCCCCGTCAAGTCATACGACCGATCCCAACGAGCAGTATGCATGAGCTTGCCTTTGAAATCATGCAGACCCTTGATTTCGGGCCAACGCCATCGACTAGACATTTCTCATCAGCCTCTGGAAACAAATCTTCGAATGGTTCGATCACGAACTTGAGAACTCCGCCCCCGTTAATGTAGAAATCAGCGTGGTCCTCAAAGACGCCGTCTGGACCCTTGATTGTGAACTTCCATTTGCCAGAATGTTGGAGCCATTCGGCTTTGGTCACTTCGTGATTCATCTTGACATATTTCATGAGTCCGTGTTCGTCTGCTACGTCGGTAAGGTATTGGCAGATCTCATCGGATCCGGAGTAGTATCTCGACCAATCTGGCTTGCGATGCCTAGGAGATGATCTCGTGTGAGTAAAACCGGTCATCTGCTGGTGTTGACTCTGAACTCACCATGTGAATTGATAACATACACTTGGAATATCACAAGCACAACCTTCGTATCTATTCTCGAACCATGTGCCGCCGACGTGGTCCTGCAATTTATCAATATTCATCTCTTTGCTGTACACGCTACAGAGTCTTTGAGAGCGACGTACGTTCTTTTCATAGATGACGAGTTCGATGTTTGTTGTTCTTCTCGAGAGTTGACGAGCGAAGTTGATTCCACTGGCGCCCATGCCCACGAATATCACCTTTAATGGACGTTTTGTGCCCATCGGCGACTCGTAAATCCGTACGGGCTCCTTGTCTTGAGACATGCTGACTGGAAGCAACAAAGTCTCTTCTACTCACGATGCTGGGTACTCCAACTGCAAACAATGTATTAGGGAGATCCTAGAACACTTACTTAGTCTCTATGGCATGTGCTGTGCTTGACCCTCCCACTCTAATCCTCTAATCCTCTCGGCCCGACGCTCGGCATCTCCGCCATATGCTAACCATTGGCTAGTCTAGCAATTTGATACTGGCATCAATCAGCAGTTCTTTCTTGCACCTGGCAATGCCTCCATCCGCGATCCGCTCAATTCGGGAGCATCCTTATCAATTCGCAAGATTCCTTTATTGTTTCATAACACAACTCGTGCTCATCATTCTACATCGAGCTCTGCTTCCAACGCATCCACGATATCAAAGCTTTCGTATCGAAGTGCAGAAAGCATATTCGAGCTCTACGGCGTTATACTTTCCCACATTCACTCATCGCTTGCCAGCCGACTACCCAGAAGAAGACGCTCTCCCAATCACTGGCAAAGGATGGTCCGGCTACCTTATTCCAGGACATGATCGTGCTGTCCTTTCGAGGGCCATAGACAAGACAAATGTTACTGTCATATTGTTCGCACACGGCGGCGGCTATGCGCGTGGTGAAGCGAGGATGTACGTTCCGTACATGAAACGATGGGTAGCCTGTGCAAAGGCTAAAGGTCTCGAAATTGTCTTCTTGAGCGTAGAATACCGTAAGTCGATTGACTGAGCTTTAGTCACGCTGCTGATATTGTTTAGCTCTCAGCGGGGAAGCGACACACCCAGCACAGCGGAGTGCCTTTCTCAATGCATATCAATACTTACTCGATGTTGGAGTGCCATCCGGAAATATAGTGTTCATGGGAGACTCCGCTGGAGGTAGTTCTCAACTTGCAAGATACGTCAAGTACCAATATTGACGTTGAAACAGGTGGCATTTGCATCAATTCGGCGTTGCATGCATCATCCGAAAACATGCCTCAGCCAGCGGCCTCAATTCTGATCTCGCCTTGGATCGACATGTCTCTGAGTGCGTACGAAGGCGGTAATCAAGCGGTCATGAGTGATTACTTCATCATGGCGAATGAGGCTGTTCCTGTCCTGACCAAGGCCTTTCTGGGCAAATATGCTGGGACCGATGGTGATGCGAACGCGCTTTGTCGACCCCTGGACCAGCTTCGAGGTCTAAATCCTCAATTGATCTTTGTTGGAGCGGCAGAATTTGCGCTTTCAGATTCGAAAGATTGGGCGCGACGTTGTCGAGAAGCTGGCGTAGCTTATGAGCTTCATGTTGAATGGGGGCAAACTCACATTTGGGCATTGGGCTCCAAGTTCATCGAGCCAGAGCTGCGCAGAAAGACAGATGAGCGTATCGTTGCGTGGATATCCTCACACGTGCACGGAACACGTGAGATAGTTCACTGATGGAACCGTCAAATTTGACCATCCAAACATCCGATGCAATCCCCTGCTTAGTCATCGTCAACCTCTGCTCCCGTCCTCGGGTGTCGAGATTGGAACCCAACTTGTCGCATGCATTGCCACGGTGAGACATCTGATGTCGAATGCCATCTCTTCAGCACTGCTCGCTTCTTTGGCGCCGTGAAGGAATTTACCGACCACCGGAAAGCAAAGATGCGTACTGTGGCCGGGTATCTCGAGTGCTCTTTCCGATGCTCGTATCTCTGCCTTGTGCAGCGTAGCCGAGACACTCTGTTTACAGAAGACAGGCAAACGTTGAGTCTAGGTCACGATGAGAGATCACAAAACGCGCATATCTCTTCTGAGTCCCCGTCTTGTTGTCCGCGAGTAGCCTGCTTGCCCACCAAATGCATGAGCGAATCTCGGGCCGAGGGAGCCGCGAACTCATGAACAACATTCAAAACATCTCGCCCAAGCCACATCGCATGACCTCAAATGTATAATCGAAATGCGAACTATTCTGATCGGCAACGTGTCAGGCTCTACTGGGGATCGCCTTGATGGCAGTCTACCCACGCAGACAACAATATCGCTCCAAAACTGATAGAAGTTGCAGGGCTTAAGTCCATGCTCAGTGGCCCTACAAAAGTTGATGCTATCACGGGTGATTGGCTGTCAGAGGTGGGCTGAGAGTAGTTCAGCGATCACTTACGTTCTCGGTATTGACTCCAGACATAGTACAACATTGGCACACGCGCCCTCGAACGGCAAAGCAATGGCAAAGGACGATATGAGCCCGGCTTCTTGCATTCCTTGCGGATGGCTATGGACCTGTACAAGACATATCCACGCAAGCTCAAGATCGTTGTGAACGCCGGCGGAGGAGACCCAAAGCAGCTGGCCATGGAAGTCAATCGACTCTTGACGCAAAATGGCGTTCACAGGCGCATCTCTTACATATCTGGTGACAACATTCTGGACCGAATCGATGAGCTATATTTTCAGCCCTTGACTCCAACGAGCGGTGACTATGATTCGTTCCGAAAATCATATGGCCGTATCCTCTCAGCAAATGCGTACATTGGTGCCGCTGGTATCCAGACGGCTTTGGAAGAAGGCGCGGATATCGTCATAGCTGGTCGATGTACCGATGCAAGCCCAGTATGCGACATCTCGCACGTCAACTAGGGCGGAACTGACCACGTGCACTCATTAGGTGATTGGTTTGTGTGCCTGGTGGCACAAGTGGACAGCTCTCGATTTGGATCCATTGGCAGGGTCATTGGTAGCGGGACATTTGATCGAGTGTGGTTGCTATGTGGTGAGTCAAAAATATTTTCCTGGCGCTCTCCTCGACCAAGCTATCTTATTGACGAACTACAGTGCGGCGGAAGTTTTGCTGGCTTCCAAGACATGGGTGACAAGCACTTCAACCTCTCCTTTCCCATCGCCGAAATCAGGTCAGACGGCACTGCTGTCATTCAGAAACAGCCAGATCAGCACGGCATGTATGGTGATACTATACCAATAAGATTCTGTCAATGCCTGATTGTTTTGCAGGATTACCGTTGACACGGTGCGGACCCAGTTCGTGTATGAGTTGCAAGGTGATCGGTATCTGAACTCTGATGTCGTCGCTGATCTTACATGGATCGACATGAACCAAGTGGGAAGCGACAAGGTCGAAGTAAAGGGCGTGAAAGGTGCTTCTTGTATAGCAACCTCATTCAAGTGTTTAGCTAACTGTGCTTTTTAGGATTGCCACCTCCAGCAACTCTCAAGGTCGCAATTACCGCAGAAGCAGGCTATCAGGCTGAATTCTCCGTCTACGTGACAGGTCTCGATGCAAGGGAGAAAGTGGAAAGCTTCAAAAGGATGTCTCTGAATATGATCGACGCATCCAAGTTCAGGAAACTGGAGTTCCAACTTGTTGGCATGCCTTCCGCTGATCCGAAGTCATTGAATGAAGCTACCGCAACATCACGGTATGCCGGATAATGCATGCCAAAGACTCAAAGATCGCGAGCTGATTCACTTGCAGTGTGTTTGCGCAGGCTGACAATGCACAAGTCTTATCTCGAGGACGATTCCTGGGTCCCCTCTTGAGCAATCAACTCCAAGGCTTTCCGGCCCTAACGCCTAATCTCGACTATCGCACTGCAGATCCAAAGCCGATCGTCACATTGTACACTGGTCTTATCAAACGTGAGCAGATTCGAGAAACCTGCCATTTTCTGCAGTCGAGCGGGGCGGAACAAAGTGTCCTGCCTCGTCACTCGCTAAACTTCATTCCGCAACATTATCCTACACCGGATGTCGTCTTTTCATCAAGTGATGAGCACCATACGGCATTGGAGGATTTTGGACCAACAGTGAAAGCTCCATTAGGCAGCATTCTATACGGCAGGAGTGGTGACAAGGGAGCCAATGTCAACGTAGGCCTCTTTCTGCCGAGCAGCCAGCAGACAGAGCAGACATGGCAGTGGTTGCGGAGCTTTATGACGATCAATCGGCTTATAGGTAAGTGGTGCGATGCACAAGAGGAACCTATTGCTGACTTCAAATCTAGCACTGATGGCCAACGTCTATGATCCGCGGCTACGTATAGAGAGATGCGAGTTCCCTAAAATTCAAGCAATTCATTTTGTGGTCCATGCACTGCTGGGCACAGGAGTCAGTAGTACAAGTAGTCCAGACGCGCTGGGAAAGGTGAGCTTCGCTCGTTTGCCTCACTTCTTGCATTTACTAACGTCTCTAGGGATTTGTGGAGTTCCTTCGAGCACGTTACATCGATGTGCCAAGATCATTCCTAACAGCCAAAAGTCAGCTCAAATTATAGTAGAGAAATGTTGAGTACGATATCGGTCATTGCACAATTTCTATCACAACACTTGTTGAGAACTTTTCTTCGTCTTGCGCATCGACTATGCCGGCCAAGTCGAGCAAAGTGCAGCTTGCCTTGACACGGCTCGACTCCGCCATCGTTGGCGCCACTACTGCAGCTTGCTCTTGCGCTAAACGGAGCTTATGATCTCTAGCTATATGACAGTCGTTTCCTACTGCTAACTTTGTGCGATAGAGATCTTCCGTTAGAGCATTAATCCTGATCTCCTGGATTGGTTCTGGCACGCTGCTAACACGACCCCGGGAAACGATCGACAACAGACATGAGCTATCTCGAGAATCTGCCAGAGACCATCCTTCACTCCATATGTCTGCACATTCCCGACTGCCGTGCCTTCGCATTAGTTTGCAAGTCATGCGTTGATCCTGCACGATCTATCTTGTTCGCTATCATCAGCTTCACATTCTACGATACCGGCGAACTGGGGCATCAAGCTTCAATATGGGCTGAACGACTACGGCTCGTCACAAGCCTTCAATACGTCAGAACGATTCGCATTCTTGACGAAGATACCCACGAACCAATCGGAAAGTTTGTTGAAAGCGGCGATAAACTCAGTAAGAATTGGCAATATCTTCCGAGCGACCACCCAGATCGGATCGTGGACGAGGGAGTCGGCTGGCAGGCACTTGCAGACTTTATAAGCCTTCTTCCTGGACTCAAAGACTTCATTTATGCCGGCGCTCCACAGCTTCATCCTAGCATCCTACAGTGCCTTGAGCAAAAAGTTCCAGCCTGTCGGATCCATCTAGAGACATTTTGTCTTCGCAGCCTGTTACGGTTCCCTCATCAGGAGATTGAAGTAGACCCGTACGAGAGGAAGTTGGCCACGCATCCACAGCTCTACAGTGTTAAATTAGCAAGATTCGACGAGTACGACGACAGTGGGTTCTTCGATTACCATCTCGATGCGTTGTTCGATATGGTTCGCGGTGCGGCGCCTGGTCTGCGGAAAGTGAGCATGCTGCGCGAGAAACCTGGAAGTTCAATGCAGTTGATAAGCTCAAGACGCCAACCCAGACAGACTTGGAAAGAGAGTGAGCTGGGTGTCTTGCCTCCGGGTTGCAGAGGAAAGTTGACCTCACTGGAGCTCGCAGGTCCCGACTCAGCTACGCTCGAAGCTCTGCAGAGATGGAGTGAAGTTACCACATTTGAGAATCTGGATGAGTTGAAACTCCATGAGTATATTGACGCGGAAACGGCTTCCTGGCTCATTAAGTCATGCTCCCTGGGACGAGTGTCGAGACTTACGGTGCATCCTGCATCATTCGCAATACCGGCGCTCTTCCAAAGGGTCGGAAGACTCAATGAATTGAAGCTCGTCTCGAACTTCGACAACGTCCAACTCGTGGATATCTTGACCCGACACGGCCCAACTCTGCAAGAGCTTGCAATAGTTCATCCGCTTTCAGACAGCATGAATGCAGCGGACATGGCAGAGATTGTAGCAAGATTCTGTCCAAAGCTTGAGAAATTCTGCATGCGGATTCCTCGGACTTGTGGAGATGCAGCAGAAGTGAAGATATATCGATCGATAGGCCGGATTGCACGCCTCCGAGATCTGTATCTCATCCTCGATTGCCGTGACGCGAACACGTCGGACAACGATGACGAGGTAAACCATTAAATGAGTCGATCAAGAACACGCTGATCAACCATGCTATCGATGCTTCGCTTGCAAAGGCAATTTTTGAAGCCGTTGCGTCGTCAAATCCCACAGCGCCCTCACGTCTCGGACGTTTGGAAATACGATCGCAAAGCAATCAGAGTTATGGAGGTCTCGGACAGGCATGTGCTGTACTCGCCGGACAATGGCTCTGTGAGAAGGATGATCGGTCTGATCAAGTCAGCGTAAAAAGAACCAAAGCTTTGAGAGCCACCGACGAAAAGCTCACGCCACTGGTCGCAGGCGTTTTTGATAGGCTGTGGCCGGATGAGGAAGACACATTGCATTGGAGCGAGAGATGGAGAAGTTTCCCGCTGAGAGAAGCATGATGAATGTTTGGAGTATACTGTGTCGCTTGTAGCGCTCAATGAGCGTGTTTTCAAAATCTGGCTGTCTCCCGCTGTGCTCAATTTTGATTTGCGAGAAATCCAGCTTCTGACGCTCCTCATCGTGATGTTGTTGCTCGAAAAGTCGTGAAGATACCCTTGCAAGCTTCGTGTATTATCAACTTAGTTGAGGTAAGCAGTATCAACCCAAGCAGCGGAAGCATAACCACTGCCGAGAACCGTGGTGATGCTGACCGGGCTTGACAGCTTCGTCGAGAAGCTAGCTCTGGTACCTTGACTGCCTGCGCCTGTGTTCGCGTATTCGCCAAAGGTCACTTCATCAGTGCGCTCATCGCCGGTGCTGCAAACGACGTCAGTCAAGACCGTGAAAGCATGTCTATTGTTCCAACTCACTTCCAGATTCTCCACCCAGCTGGGTTGATCACATTGGTCATTGAAGTGCTCTGGAAAATCACTCGGGCATAATTCCTCCATGGTCGACCCAAATAGTATGCACCAGCGGGGACAGTGTTTCCGGAAGCAGCTGCGACGGTGCTCTTGTTGATGACATAGTATCCAGCATCGTTGGAGCTTCTTCCAGACGCGGTAATGTAGCCTAGGGAGGCTGCTTTGACTCGAAGATCGCACTTCTCGAACCATACTTGTCCCCTTTGTCCGAAGATAAAATCAGTAGCACCGTCAATGTAACTCTTTGCGTACAGCTGAGCACCGTCGTTGGCGAGGAGCGTGTCTTGGTAGCCTTTCAACTGGACTCCGTAATATCCTTGGCCCTACAGCTTTTTGTTAGCAAATATCTGAGTGCATTAGTCACCCAGGTGCAATCTACTGACTCCATTGTTGGCGGACACAGCTACAGCCTGGCTTCCTTGGCCGAAAGAGTTGACAACGTTGACGTTGTAGAGCTTGAAATTGGTGGTGTGCACACGCAGTGTGGCAGTCAGGTCGTTGCTGGGCTGTGTCTGTTGACTCTCACCAGCAGTGATTGTGACTTGGTTACTGGTGTACGATTTGTCTGATGAGGAATAGCCGTACACGCTCAGAGGTCCGCTGAGGCTCTCTAGAAAGAATTGATCGAAGTTAAGCATGTGTATCGGACGAAAGATGCCTGTGAGCAACTGCACTTACGGATATACACTTGTTCGTTGTAGGTCCCTGGCTGGATGAATATGACCTGCGCTTTGGTCGAAGTGGTTGACAAAGCATCAACAGCTTTCTGAACAGTGGCGTACTGTCCGCTGTTGGGGGTCTTGCTGACAACCAAAGCGCCGGAAGGAGGCGTGGTGAGGCATGTAGCCACTTTTACCAGGCCAGCAACAAAGGCGAATACCTTCATGTTGGGCTGGTACAAGGGCAAACGGATTGAAGGTAGAATGCAACAATTGCAGCGCCAGAAGAGATCAGAACTGAAATGAAGAAGAAGCTCCAAAAGTGACGAGCGTGCAGCTTTTGGTCGAATGGAGTGTCGAATATATTGCTCTCCGCGATGTCGCGTGGAAGAATTCCAAACCGCCTGCCGAGGTATCTACATAGCAGTTGATCTGCTTTCTTCGGATATCGTGGAGATGAAAGTCCATCAAGTCATGGTGAATGGAGACACTGACAGGTCCATGACTGCCTCGACTTGAAGTGGATCTACAGTCGCTTCGGTGTCTCTTTACCTCGACGGCGGAAATTCTTCCGGTTCTTATATTTGCTTGAGCTTCTCCGCCTGGAATGGGGAATGAGCTTGATGACTTGTCACACTCGCTCGGTTTCATATATGTATGGTGGCGCTTGTTGATGGAACACAATGAACATGGCGGCATGGACAGTAGTACCAATTGGCATGGTTGGGGGCACGCAGCGTGCCAAGATTCGACGTATCATCTTTACTGAGTGGCGGCATCGCCTTGGTCTCCTTCTGTGCGTCTGATGTGCTGCTGTCTCCAGTATATGAGGGGATTGTGACGATGAGCGAGGCATGTTCGGTCGGCTCAGGCCGAGATGCGGTTGTCGATTGCCTGAACGGCTTGTGGAAGGCGTGGAGAACGCGCCACAGCGAGGTGGGTCAACATCGCCGTCTCCAGTTGTCCTGCGAGGCCTTCATTCAGTTTACCTGTCCTTTCGACATTGCTTCACGGCGGCGACGTGTAGCTGTGGGCAGAGGTCTAGGCTTCAGTGTTGCGTCTGCAGTGCCATCTGGAAGTAGCGCTCGCTTCCACTCTTTTGCAAGCGATGTGGAAGCGGCGGGGCCACGCAGCTCTGAAGGCCTGACGCCATCCAAGGCGACGCTGGCTCCACGGGCATATCGGGAGAGCAGACGCGTTGCCACACTTACGGACGTTGGCTGCGCACGAGGGCTGAGAGAGCGGACGAAGACACCGCCAGGCCAGCCCTACAACATCCCACAGGATCGCATTGTCTCTGCCAAATACGCCGACACCTCTTCGGACTTTACAGCAGTCAACGCTGCGGCTGCAGCGTGCGGCGGGAGATCGACGTTGCACGGGAGGATTTGCTTGCTTGCTGGACGTGATGCTTTCTTCGGGGCAGCGCGCAAGCCCACAACAGCCGCGACACGTCGCGAAACCTGGCGGCGCCGATAGCCTGCACACCGCAGCCAGCGGACCTCCGGCGACGAATGTATAGTCAGTCGGTCGAACACAGCACGTTGCGAAGAGACGTCGTCGGCGCGCGTTGCGCGGTCCAAGTGGAATCGGCAGGATTGGCCAGGCTTCGACATTCGGACGAGTACTGTCACTGTACCGAGCTGTCAGGTCTTCTTACCTGGCCATCAACCCTAGCTCGGAATACGGTCTTTACAATCTCTGCACCGTCTGCATAACGAGGTTGGTCCTTAAGATGATCGGCGTCTCTCTCTCCACACGCCCGTTCGCC